>OY101442.1:20285171-21511396 GCA_956483585.1 Gymnocheta viridis
ATTTACAGAAAACATATAGAACCATAATAAAAATTGATTTGTATTTAATTAATTTACTGAAAACATAAAGAACCATAATAAAAGTGACCAAAAATATTCATTTTGAAAAATAAGCATTTAGTTTTGTTTGACTATATAAATCTTTATGTAATTTGTCAGCTTTATTTTTAAATTCAAAATAAAATATCCTTATCTGTCGCTTTGATTTGTTTAGCCTATAAAATAGCTTTTGAAAACAGTTCGCCTCGCAAACTCAATTAAACTAAAATCTTTTACATTTTAAATACTTATTTTGTCTAGCGGCAAAATAACGAAAAAAGAGAAAAAGAAAAAAGAACACTTGTCCAGACTATAGAGGAAAAATGTCTAAACTGTCCCATAAATTTAAATGCCCGAATTACTGGATAGTCCGAATCAGCGAGTGTCTGGATTAGAGACGTTGTCCTGTAGTTTTATAATTTTCTCTAAAAAAATGTCCAGAAATTTGAACCGCCCAGTGCAAAAAATGGTTCTAATTTCTGAGATTCTATTGTATTTTATTTCAGTGATTTTCTTAAAACGTTTCTAACAAAAATTAAAAAAAAAACAAAAATGATTATTTTTTATCTCACGTGCTGCTTTTGCTGAAGTGCGTTTCGGCTCACTATATAATGTTTTCATGTATTGGACGCCTTGCCACAGTATGCATCAACGTAAAGAGATAACTCCAATAAATATATTTATATATATAATTATAGTATTTTGCTCCAAACCTCAACTCCCCGCAAACACAAAAATCAGCAAATGGACAAAATTGTTATAAAAAATTTAAATGTTTCTCAATTTCTAAAAAAATTGAAACGCTAAAAAAAATTATTGAAGTAGTGAAAGATTTCCCAAAACTCTGGGCAGATCTGAGGATATCTTTGGGCTTATAATATTTTTAAATTTTTTGATTTTTTGGTGGTTTTGATTGTGAGGTTGCACAACAAATTTTAGAGAGATTTTTAATTTTTAGAATGGATTGTTTAACTTTTATACTGACTTCAATTAGGTGATTTAGCTTGATATACAGGGTGTATTTGAGCCGATAGTTGAAGTCGCTTTTTTGGAGCAATTTTATTTGTTATTTATTAATTTGTTTGCCTTGATGGTGAATACACTGTTTCCACTTGTAGTGAAGGGTGCTATAACATTATACATAGCAACAATACTTAACAGAAATAACCTAAGTTCTGTTCATATTTAATAGTTATTTTACCTCTTATTACTCGTATTTTCGTTTAAAACTCTTTCCGAATCTCGTTCAGCTTGTGAGTCTTTGAGATTTATTATGACTTATATGTTTAAGCAAAATACTAATTGCTTAAACATGAAGTTACTTGTGCATGCTTAAAACATAATAATAATAAAAAATTTAAATCACAAAATATTTGCTTTATTGATTTGACTCAAACTGAAAACAAAAGACTTAAGAGAGAAACACAGACACGCTTAAACAAAAGTTGTGTTCAAATGAAAAAATACTCGCACAAAATTTGAAGGACAGCAATTTTTTTCTTCATATACAATTAACACATGACGGGATAAAGTATTAAATCAGTTTAATTCAGTTTAAATACTCAACTCGGTGCTAATAAAGTAGAACCATGTGTGTGTGTCGAGTGTGTGTTCGTTCATACACACATATCAGTCACGTTTACCTTTTTGCGCTCCATCAAATTATCTTTTCCTTAACAATCTTTCGTATTTATTTGTAAATTTAAGTAAAATTACTTTTAAAACTTTTCAACATGTGAAGAAGGCTCTGTCTGCTCTTGTTTGCTCTTAAAAGTTAAAATATTTGTAATGTACTACACATTTCGTTTAGTTTCACAAAACTATTGTATAGTTTGGGAATACAAATTTATTTACAGTCAACGAACGGTCTTGTCAGGGAATGTGTAGTGCATCGCTTTTCGCAAATTATTTGTTTCTTACAAGCCGTGACTGTGTGCAGCTTGAGCTTCTGTAGTTTCCCATTAACTGAAGCATATCCCAAGGTAATGCGTGAGAAAGAAAATAATTTTAAATACGTTAAGTTGCACGTAAGTTGCAAGAAAATGTTGCACCAGTTAAAGCAAACTAAATGATAGAATGAAATATGAACAGAAAGGTAACAGAAAGAAAGAGAATATAGATGAAAATAAAATAAATGAGCAGCCAAAGTCCAGCGAGTTGAACTACAAAAGGAGATTGTTTAAGCCAAGATAAAAGTTGAGACAGTTACAGTTGTTTTATGTACATATGTCAGGTAAAGAAAGAATGATAGAATTAACTAAAAGAGCACAGAAATATCTATTTCAATTATGTATTTCTTTAATTAAAAGAAGATGTACACAGTTAGGAAAAGTTTTAATGAAAATTACAAGACTTAAAAATATAGTATTAACATTAATAGATTTTATTAAATGACAAAAATTGTTTTAAAATAATAAAATTTAAGTGCTGCTTCTACAATCCTTGACTTGACTCGAGTAGAAAATTTCTCAATAGAAATCTCTCAAATAAGTGAGTGGTTTTCATATAAATTGGCTACTTAAGTCGAACGTATGAAATAAAAATTTAGATTTTAACATACGTGTGTTTGTATGCGCATATCACTACCATAACTTACAAAAGCCGTTTCTAACATATAAAAAATTTTTAAGTTTTAAACAAAAAACTTAATAAAAATACTATAAAAATTTTGTACTCGTACACAGTTTAAGAATTATAAGAAATGCGGGAAAAGCACTAATCTGTAGTTTTTATAGTTAAAAACTATACAAACACCTTTTTAAAATTTTTATATTTTTCCTTCTGTATATTTTTTTAAAGTTAGATGTGGCTTTTCAAAATTAATGTAACGATATGTAACTTGTAATAGAATTTGTGTATCGATAAAAGCAAATATATGGTTGTGAATAAAGTATATTTATTTATACATGTACGCTTGGTTCTACAACAACAAAACAACAGGCATTTTGTTTTTATTATTTTCACACTGAATGTCGAAAACAGCAGCCAGAAACATAAAGAAGTAATAGGTCTGTTAGTTAAGAATTTGTAACAATTGTTAATAGAAAGTGCTTTTTATTAACTCTAAAAGTTTTCAAGGAGAGTATCAAAAGAGAACAAAACATTTATATACAAAAAATTTTATATGAAATTGTAAGTTTTAAAGACTACAAAATGTCTGAGAAGTCTAAAGCAATTGAGTACATCAGGGCAAGAAGATGTTGCAGCAAATGTTGATGATTTTTGTAATTGATACTGGTGTATGCTAGCGGACATCACAGCGCCCTCCTTCGTCGGTATTGTAGCAAAATCGCCGGCGAAGTAAAATAATTAATAAAATGGCTACAACAGCTTAAAACACATTTAATGCGCCTAGTTAACATCAGAGGCGCTGCAACACTGATCTAAAAACTAACACAGCGCGCAATATCACAGTTGTAAAAATTAAGCTTTCTCTCTTTCACCATCTGTCCTCTCTCTCACTATCCCTTTCCCAAAGAAGGTAACACACCTACGGGTTGGTAGGCATACTAATTGCCTGAGTGTTTACTTCTCTTTAAATAAAAAAAAAAAAAAAACTAATATATTTTCTAATTAAAAATCAATAATTTTTCATAGATCAATTTAAAGGATTAGTATTGTATATTATGAGTACCGATTTACAATCGAGAATTTAGGTATTCGCGGTACTTTACGCTATGGAATGCAAAAGTGGTTATTTATTATATTATTTTTGAGAACAATTTTACAAAATTTCTCTTTAATCTCTTGTTGATGGTTTCTGATGGAAAATTAAATGAACGAAGCTGTTAAATATTTTTCATAAACAAAGCAAAGCAAAGCAAACTAAATTAGAAAAATGGTTTATTAACGCACACGTATGTATGTATGTATATTTAAAATATAAATAAATAAAATTGCACAATATTGATGGCATGCACGTGTAAATGCAATGCACGTGCCCCCGCTTAATACATAATGAATCAGGAGTAGTTCAGAAATATCCCAAATAAATGCAAGATTTCCTTGAGCTGTGCTGTCTAGTTTATGTTTTTATCGAACTAAGCCAAAAAATAATCCACGTAATGATCAGATGAAGCACACACAAGCAGTTAGTTTCATTTTTTTTTACTTTGAAAATTTCCGCACTAACATACAATATTATTTATATTTTTATTTCTGTTTTAATATTTTCTCAATTCTTGAAAATTTTAATTTGAAAATAAATTTATATAAATAAACATATGTAAAAATGCAAACAAAGTTTGAAATACAGCTGAAACAAGTTTCTAATCAGCTGCTGAATTGCGTGTACTCGAATAAATATACTTTGATCGTAACTTTAAAACAAGTCGACATATTGTGGTCATTATTCTCATGAGCACCTCTTATGATGGATGACCCTTTCTTAAGATGGTGTTAGCATCGTATGAGTACACTCAGCAGTACCACCTTGAACTAGGTGGACACAGGTGGCAATGTTTACACAATACTTGCGTGGCCAATGCACATACTGGTATCTATTGCATCTTCTGGATCAGAATGGAATGAAGTTTGGCGCAGGTGGTGGTTCTTGAAGAGCAACTATAACGGCTACCGTTTTCTTTTAAGAGGCTGCAGTAAAGACACCACAGTAATAGGTCGCTGCTTAATATGCATTACTTTTGGAACCAATCAAGCTGCAATATTTTCAATTGTTATGCAATATCTAAAAAAAACCTTACTTATCTTGATTATAGTGATGTTTGCATAATTTAGAAATAATATTTATGTGTTTTAAAATGATTCATAGTCGTTATGACCATAAGAGTTTAAAAATTTCAATATCCGTCTCTGAGGTGACTACTTGTTGCTCCCGCAAAAACGTACAGTGTGTGGAATCAAATTAGAGTTTATGAACTAAAATTAACTATTATTAATTAGAATGAAATTTGTGTTTTCATCAGCGTTTGCGTTATTTCTTCTACTTGGATTTCGTGTAAACGTAAACAAACGCTACGTTATTATACTGATTCAATAGCAAGCTTCTATTAAACATTTTTGAATTTAACAATTCTAAGGTTACAAAATTATTTGTGGTCTAGAATGTGTTGGGGCTTATTTTACTATCAAAATTATAACAACAAATGCCATAAATCTTGTAAAACATATTTAAAAAATATACCATACAATTCAAGTAAATTATCTATGATCAGGGCAACCAATAATATGGTACACCATTTTTGTCTTTACGTCATACAGACATTTAAAGTAGTTATTTATCCGTAGCAGAAATTTGCAGAATTTTTTTGTAGCATATTATTGCAGATTTTAAGAACACATATTTTTTTAAGTGTATATTTAACAGCATTTATTATTTATTTCCCTTACTTTTTGGGACAAATTTACTATTGCATATTTTTGCGTATTTTGTCTTTAACATAGCATATTTTTTCCATATTTTGCTTTTAAAAGCATATTTTCTCTTAAGTACATTTTTTACAACATTTTTTACAACATTTTTTATATACTTTTTTTTAAATTTATTGATCAAGAATGCCTCGATATCTTTTTTGAAAGATTTTTAAAAACTTTTGTTTTTGCTTAACCTGTATATGACGCTTTAGGCGTTTTACTTTTATTTATTTACTTGTATTCTAAATAAATTAATTATCAATGTCATATTAAAAAAAGCATTTCATTGTTATTTGCAAACACAAGAAATATTTTTTATATCAAGTTTTAGAATAACTGCCTGTTTTTATCAAATGAAAACAAAATTGCGAGTGAGACTTTATATTGAAAACAAAAACATTTTTTCGTATTTTATTGTTGTTTTCAATATTAATTTTCACTCACAATTTTGTTTTCATTTTAGAAAAACAGGCAGTTAGAGGCTTGTGTGCCAAGTTCAAAATCATAAGCCACAAATAATCAATATTCTCAAATTTATCTAATACTTTAATGAAACGAAACTAGACATATAAAATAATCAAGCTGATTTATCAACAAACCTTTGAACGCTCAGGTGTTTAAATAATGACAGAAAAATAAAAATTAAAAAAAAATAACCAAAGCAGTTATCTCTCAATTTAATACGATTCAGAAGTTTATTCCGAAAAAAATATTTAAAATATTTCCATTACTGTTGTGTCATACAATGTGTCAAACACCCGATCATGTGCAATTCACAAACAAACATTCATGTCAAAGTGTTAATTGGCAAACAATTGCACACTTGTAAATTTGCATGTTCCCAACAACAGCTGAAAAATAAAACAAAACAAAAACGAGATCTTGTTAATATTTTTTTTTTAATTTCCATAACTAAAAGTTATCAAGAAAAATGTTAATATTTATTTTTTCCTCCATAAATCATGGAAATATTTAGACAGCATGTCGCTAGCCAAAGGCAACTCTTGTTTGCATCAAGCTGTTTCTTTGGATATTGATGGTGTGACAATTTTGTTTACAAAATAGTAGTAGTTTTAAATTATAACCAGCACAAATATTGTTTTTATTAAATACTCGTCATACTGTTTGCCATAAATTTTAAGCTTAAAAAAGAAATACAAAGTTTAGTATAATTTGTTATTAATAAAAGTAATGAAATTATATTTTGTTAATGCTTTTAAAAACTTCGTGGGAATTTGTTGATGATAAATTATTTTGACTGGACTTTATTAGCTCATTTCAAATGCTTTCAATGTTGTCGTTTTCTTTATGGTAACAATTTTAATATAATAGAGAGCAAAATTTTTCAAAGTCAAGTCGCTGTAGTTTGTCATTTGATAAATGGGCGATATTTTTATAAAAAAATATGAGAAAAAGTAATAAATAAATTAGCATGCAATTGTATGTTTAATTTCGCATGGGCTTATTACATTAGGGGTAATCATTATTAAGTGATTTTTTTAAAATACGAGCTGCGAAGATATTTTAGGCTTATGTGCAGAAATACCTATTATTAGGAAATACCCAGAATTAGGAAAGTATGTCCGAAGGTGATAGATAATCCAAAATATTTCCCTGATCCAAAACATTGACAAACTACATGTCTTGAAAGTGAGATTCTGTATTAGAATATTGTAAAAAAAACTCTTTGCATCAATTAGAAAAATTAAAACATTAAGTGCAGAGAGAAGTGGGTCACAAAAAAAGCTCTGCCTTACATAGTCATGAATTCTTGTGGAACTCACTGCCTGGATTTTTTAACATGAGAGATAATTTAGTTACCTTAGAAGTAAGATAACGCCAAGCGGTGGCACATCAGAGGATATTACTTCATACGCAATTATGGCCAGAGGAACCTTCTCCCAACTTAATAAAATTTTGGGATTCCAACTGGATATCAGTCAAAACCAAAATCAGAATATACAATTCAAATGTAAAGTCGGTTCTGCTATATGGGTGCGAATCTTGGGCGTTAACATCAGCCTTAATTAGAACATTAGAAACCTTTACGAACCGATATCTACGAAAAATTTTTAAAATTCGGTGGCTTTAAACAATCTCCAACCAACAACTAAAGAAATTCTAATCGACTAAAGAAGAAAATGGAGATGGATAGGCTACACCCTCAGAAAAGACGTGAAGCAAACTTGCCGTAAAGCAAGGTGGTGGAACCAGCAAGGATCCAGAAACCAAGGTCGACTGAAAACATCATAGCGACGCAACACCAATGCTTAACTAACCCAGATGAATAAGTCCCGAAATTAATTGAAAAAACTATCCGAAAATAGAATTGATTACAGATCGTTCGTTATGACCCAACGCTTCAACAGGAAACTCTGAAATGAATTTGCATTTTATAGAAATTCGTAGTTTTTTTTATTTTTCTACAAAATTACTAATTAAACGTGATTCGATTCATAAACATCAAGACTTTTCGAATTGTTTGAAACCCGTTTATTTTATATATTTTATATGCTAGATATTTCATTACTCTAATTGGGGCTACAGTTCGTAACATTTTATTCAAAGTGAATGCAGCATGAGACAGCACTCGAAAGTATAAGGGAGCCTACGGGGCAGAGCATAACAATACCGCTTTCGGAGGCCGCAACACTTTGCCTTCCATCTACATTTGGATTTTATTCATTCCATCACATTTGAAATATTGCTGCTTGCATGCAAGTCAAAGTCTTAGTTATACAAAACATGTGTGAGAAAAGAATACGAGAATTATTATTAAAACCAACATAAACTTATTAATCTACAGTCTTCAGAATTCTTATATCAGAAAGGCCTAAGTTTTAACTTATATGCTGTTTTATTAAATACATAAGTCAAATCTTAAGTAAAAGTTTGTTCCAAAAAAAACTGTGAACAGCCTTAATAATCATTTGATATTGTGTTGAAACTACAAATTTACTAGCAAGTCACATGAATGAATGAATGAATGGTGAAAATAGTTCATTTGAAATCTTATTAAAAAAAATTAAACTACAACCATATAAAGTGATAAATTATAAAATGTAAAAATCCACAATTGCTCTCGTAATCATAAGTAAGTGTTTGAGAGTGTCATTTATAGTGTTTCTTTAAAAGCAAAAAAAAATATATATAAAAAGAAAAGAACTGCCCAGTACTAAGCCATTCAATTACAAAGTCCAACAAATATTCTATTACATTTGCAGTGCTATTGTTGAAATATATTTTTGTATTCAATATTAATTTTTCAAACATAAAGACGTCTAGATGTCTGTTTGTTTGTCTGTCTGTCTAAAAGAAAAGAAACAGACAGTTACAACATTTCTTTCATATTTTTTTTGTTTTCAACTGATCTTAATCGAGTTATAAATACTTGAGTAAATTTTTGTAATTCAGGCGTAATTTTACTGCTGGACTTGTAAAACATACAGACTGTTTTAAATTGAGTGTTTGTATGTGGCTGTCTGTCTGACGACACTAACAATGGCTTTCATATCCAACAATTTGACATAATTTTTCTTTTGTAAAGAAGACGAAGAATAAGAAAAAAGCTAAAATTTCTTCAGCATGAAAATATTCATTCAGTGATTTATTTTCAGTATTGTTCATTTGTTTGTTATCCTATTTAAAAATAAAGAAAAAAAATTATTTCTTTTAAAGCGAAAAAAGAATAAATGTGCCATTTCTGGACTCATTATTATAAGTATGTGTAAAAGTTTACTTTATGATTCATTAATTGAGGCAAAAGATACAAGTATTTATGTGGGATTAATAGAGACTAATTGGATATTATAAATCTTTTCAAATAAATCTTTAAACGTTTTATATATTAAATAAACATTTTATTAAATTAGTAGCCACCATTAAGTAAAATAATTTACAATTAAATTAAAATTTATTTAGCAAAACCGTGGTTTATTTAAATTCCAATGCAATCTAGAAATATGTAGTCATACAGATGAGAAGAATGTACGTATGTAAAGTTTGCAATTGAAATTTGTTTATATTTAAATTTCAAGTGGGTGAAGGATAAATCAGTCAACTTCGACGTAAGATCTTACAGCATTACATATTTTGAATTTGTGAAATATTTATGGAAAGATTAAACATGATTTTTGTTGGAATCTTTTACCAAACAGATGAAAAAATGTTTGGGGAATGAAACATATGCACCTCAAATTGACGTTCATTCATTCTTCTTCCGCAATCCTCAGGAATTTTTTACAAACAAATTAAGCTTTTTAGGCCCAATAATTGACTTTGCATTTAAATGTTAATTAGCTAATTGCCACTTAAATTTAAGTTGCATTTAAATACAGTTTCAGTTTTTCTGTGTTAAATTATTAAGTGTGTTCGAGTACCCAAAAGTTTTTAAAATTTTTTACTGCATTTTACTAAATTGCGTTCGTTAACTCGAGCTGCAGTAAATGAGAACACAAATTGAGAGCGTAAAGTGATAGTTCATGGCTGAGAATTTACAAATTTTTACTGCAGAAATTTCTTGTATTAAAATTTAGTAAAATTTAGTAAAACTGAAAAACATAAGGTAAACAAACAAAAGTAAGAAATTAAAAAGTATACAATTTGTGAAAAAATTATTTAAAAAAAACTCAAACAAAATAATAAAAAATAATAAGTGAACAATTATATATAAACTATTCTTTCGTTAAACATGTATGTATTTGCCTTCTAAAAGGAAAGGAATGTTGTAGAAACCATTTATGGCCATTTTCGTTGTTATTTTGTTATTATGTTGGAGTTGTGAAAATGCTGAGTATATGATTACCTAGTACTGCACTTGCTTTTAAGATAGTCAAGAGCAAAAACATATAATCACATACTTTTGAATAAATTTAATCAGACAAAAATTAGGAAAACCAAATAAAATTAAAGTAAACACATGGAAACGATTATAGAAAATAATTTGTTTATATTTTCTTAAAATATTCATGTTATAATAAATATTGCATCGAGTACCAACAAGAAAAAGAGTTGAGTAGTCCAAAGTGTAAATATATTTCAACACTATATTGATTAGCAATCACCTGTTTCCTTAATCTTACAAATTTTTACAATTTTTCCGTTCGCCTACTTTTTTAAGCAACAGCTTTTTTTGAGAGTAAATTTTTCAGTTTACTCAGTAATTACCCATTTACTGCATTTTACTGTAAAAGTACTCGAACACAGCTATTATTGTTTGTATTTAATTACGATAAAAATATGGCAGCATCATGAAATTCTCCCAATTTTTGTGGAAAAACAGCTGTTGAACAAAATTAAAGAAATTTTTCTAATGTGCATTGTTTTTCAGGCGGAAAATAACAACAATGATAGGATGCTGCAATGTTTTAAAAGTTTAAAACAATTAAAAAACAACATAAAAAGAATAATATTAATAAAAGAAGTCCAAATTTCGCGCCAAGAGATGTTGATTTTTCAATGGCCGGAAATTTTTTGTTTACTTTGTTGCGTTAAACACACACTTTGTTGTGTGCATAACTTAAATGGACTTTAAATGCAGAAAAATTCTCATTTACGTTTCATTTAAATGTCACTTAATTTTGTACTGAAAAAATGGAATTGGTACTTAAATGGCATTTAAAGATAAATGACACTTAAATGAGTAGTCAATTATTGGGCCAGAGTTAAAAAAAATTTAATTTTGGTGAAAATTTGTTAACGATTTCAACATCTTTAGACCGTGAGCCAACCTAAAATCTTTTTTGCTTTTCCCACAAAATAAAGATTTCCGTAATTAAGAACTTTTAGTTAAATAAAACTTAGTTTTGTTAAAAAAAAATTATACATGTTTTGACCATTACGCACTCCTTAATCTTTTTTAGTTTGTGCACACGATGAAGTACACAGAAAGAAAAACACCGTAATAAATTCAATTATTTTCTACTTACTTTGAGTACGAGCCGTATTTAAAATTTTGAGTACAAATAACAATAAAATAATAATAAAATGTATTTTAATCAAAACGAAAACGGGATTACTTTAGATAACCAATCCTGGAGTTTCTTAAAATTAGAACCAAATTTGTAATCAGATGAAAATATTGAAACAACTAAAAAATTAAATTGATCACTTAATATTCCGTACTTAAATCAATCTTTCTACTACGAGTCCTTGGGGAAAACTGCTAACATTTTTCAATCAGAGATTTGTGCCATTGAAAGATGTGCACAATTTAATATTGACAGGGGCTACCGAGGACGTGAAATAGCAATCTTCTTGGATAGTCAGGCGGCTATCAAGTCACTCAGCTCATATGAGTTTACCTCTAAGCTGGCTTGGGAATGTCGCTGCAAGATTAATCAGCTAAGCAGGACGAATAAGGTCACACTCTGCTGGGTTTCTGAGCACGCAGGGATATAGCAGGAAACGAAATCGCAGTCAAAGTGGCCAGGAAAAGAGCTAGTTAACCCATGGTCGGACCAGAACCGTTTTGTGGGCTTGGATTGGATAAAATCCGGGAAGATATATCAATGGTGACTAGAAGTACCAGAGAATATTACTGGTACAATTTCCATGGACATTGGAACGTATAGCCAAAACCGTTTCTCAGCTCTCATGAGCCTTAGCAACAACAATCTAAGAATGCTAAAAGGCTTCCTCAGAGGCCATTGTAGACTGAGAAAACGCCTCTACAGACTTGGCTTTAAGAATGATAGCCTGTGCAGATTCTGTGATTACGAGGACGAAACTGCAGAGCATATTCTGAAGGACTGTAAAGCTTTATGTCACAGAAGATATACCCAATTGGGCAAGCACCTATTGGAGCATTGGGAACTGCCAACACTAGAACCAGGCAAGGGATACAATAGATCTTTAGTCTATGTTTCTGTCCGTGTTTCCCGAACAAGAGCAATTCATTCATTCGTTGAATGAATTGAATTTTTCTTTGTGTTAACAATCCTAGAAGCCAGAGTTCGGTTATTAAACTTTTTAGTTAAACAAAATTTCATTTTCGCAAAAACTTCTTGATGATTGCGGAAGATATATTTCACTCAATAATTTTTTTTTTGGGAGATCCAGAAGCTAAGATTTTAATAAAAATTATGTTGTCACAAACATATCCTTAATTCAACAACATATTTTGCAAATATAAGGTGTGTTCCAGATGGAAAACAAAGTCGCACAACCTTGCCCAAAGTTACACAAACATCTACAAAAAGCGTTCCAGATGACAGAAATTGTGCAAGTTAGAGCGCTCATGAGAGAGTAATTTCATTTCATTTCCTGTACAAAGACACAACAACTTTTTCTTTGTTTAAGTTTGTGCAAGAATAAAATTATCAGCTGTTTTGTGTTTACATAAATTTTGCAAAAAAGAATTAAATAAAACTATACTTTGTGATTAAACAGTGTACATTGCAAAATAATTACTATAAAACTTTAGAATGGAAAATATTTCGAACGTATTTGAAAATGTAAGATGGATAAGATGGGTGGTTAATTTTATTTTGAATATAGTAAAGTGTTTACATTGAAATGAGATTTTTATGGCTTAAGTTCAAATCTGAATTTACCCATATCTTCTTAATTTAAGAAATTATTTTTGGATAAATTCATTATTTTATTAAGAGAGTACTTTTTATTTGAAACAATTAATTCATCAGACTAGCAGAACGGATCAGTACTGATTTCGAGGTCGCTACACCATCTCATCAGCGTTCTTTGTTCGATTTTACCACTTTTGACGGTGCACCGCGGTGGATACTAGTAACTAGGAATATCAACTATTTAAGCGTATTATTTAACGAATTAGAATACGATTTTTAATTATTCCAAATATTTCATACTCTCTTGCTTTTTCCAAAGCCATTGGAAAGTGTTTACTTTTACAGTGATGCACACATTTCGTTCGCAATGAGAATACAACATTTGAGCGATTAAAATCGCTAGCTGAAAATTAAATATAATAAGTTAGCACTATTGAAATATTTTGGCTTGAAATTGTGGTTTTTCGCGTTCCAGATGTTATGAGTAACATTTAGAATTGTCCAAATATTTTGCTCTGACTCCGTTAAGCGCATATATCAAAGCCAGTTAGCGATTGCAACTTTTTTGTAGTGCTTTGGACCATATTGTAGTCTTTTTTCCATTGAATAAAAAATAAAACAACTCAATTTTGTCTGAATAACTTCCAAGCCACCTGTAAGTATGTACACGTTAGCATTTAAAATTTACCAACCTGTTTTCAATATCAATCATAATCGATTTCAATAAACTTGAAATCGAACATTTTTGAATAATAAATATTTCCCATGTTTTTTTTTGTAATAATATTATTTTACAACAAATAACATCAATCAATATTCAGCGTTTATTTGAAATATAACACAATAAAATTGCTCATAAAGATTATTATCTTTAAGCGTTTCTATTTTTATTCCATATCAAAGTCTTCTTAATCTCAAGCCGAAATTAATTGAAGTTCATATAGAAACAAATCATTAAGTTTGTTTTTAATTTAAATTAAGAAAAAGCACAAACACACACACATTTCGAAGATTTGCTGTCAAGGTTAAGTGCTTTTTTTTACAAAAAATTCTATTTCTTGATGTTAAAATATTTTATTGAAAGATCAAATAACATTATTTATTTATTACAAACAAGATAAAATATTTTAATTTAATGAATTCTTTAAGATAGATTCTTTTTTATGATGTTTTTTTTTATAGAAAATTTCAACATATTCTGTCTTTTTATTAAAAAAAATAAATATTTTTTAAAGAACTTTACACTTTTAAGGTCATCAATTCAAAATTCTGTAAATTGCGATTAAAAGAGGGCAAATATATATACTAGAGTACGCCTAGTGGTCGAAATTCGACCGCCAGTTTTAACGTATACCTATTTGAGTTGCATTCATTTAAACAGAAAAAACTACCTAATTACTTATTCCTTTCCCCATGGATAGATAAAACAATAAACGAAATAAAATTGCATACAACACGCAGATTTATAAAAAAAATCTTACTACTCATATAGATACACATTACTGTCATTGCTTTACTTAAGTTTTCACTTGAACCAATATATGTACGGATATGGGCGGATTGATATATTTTTTTTAGAAATTGCGATCTGGCAAACGTCAGCTGTTAAGATTTCACCCAAATTCATCGATTAGTTTATTTGTTGTAGTCGTTTTAAGTAAACAACTTTTGTTTTTCTTGAAAAATGGAAAAAAGTTAATTCCGTGCAGTGATTAAACACTATTATTTGAAAGGGAAAACGGTGTCGATTAATAACTGTTGATGAAACGTGGGTCCACCACTATACACCTGAAACCAATAATCAATCGAAACAATGGGTGGAAGCTGGTGGAAGTGCTCCGAAGAAGGCGAAGACAGTGAAATGGGCTGGCAAGATTATGGCCCCTGTATTTTGGGATGCACACGGAATATGAGAAAGGATCCACAATCATAGGAAAGTATTATCGTGCACTATCGGATCAATTGATTGATGCAATCAAGAAAAAACGACCACATTTAAAGAAGAAAAAAGAGCTCTTTCTTCAAGACAACGCACCGGTTCCCACAGCAATAGATACGATACTAAAATTATATGAAATACACTTCGAATTGGTTGATCATCCACCTTATAGTCCAGATTTAACTCCTAGTGACTTTTTGCTGTTTCCAAACTTGAAAAAATGACTCGCAGGAAAAAGTTTCATCTCAAACGAAAAAGTGATTACCGAAACTAACGCGTATTTTGAGGGGTTCCCAAAGTCGTATAATTCAGATGGTATAAAAAAGTTGAAATATCGTCTTACTAAGTGTATTGAGCTAAAAGGAGACTATGTTGAGAAATAACTGGTTTTTGAAAAAAATTGTTTTTTTCCTACTTACGAGTAGGTAGCTTCAATATCGATCCGCCGTCGTATATTGTGTATTTTTAGCATTAGTAGTGGTGTCAACTTTATGAGTCTTTCATTCCTTTAATACTGAACTGATTTAAATAATATATGGTCGGGTCACTATAGCTTAACAATGTTTACCATTTGGTATAAGAATGAAGCAAACAAAGGAGAAAAAGGGATCTAAAAATTCCATAAAATATATTTTTGATTTATAAAAGGTTTATAAAATAGATTGCCATACAAAATATGTTTAATAAACCTTTTATAAATTCAAAATATTGGTCTACAGTTCTATACCAATCTCACAGAGATGAACCCAGGAGAGCGTCGAGGCAGGTAATGTTTGCAGATTGTATCTGTTTGAAGCAAATATATATATATTTTTGACCATTATTACACTATGAGATACATATCGCTACATTTGAATGCAGAGACTTTACCCAAAAAATAAATGTTAGCTGGACGAATGATAAGAATGATCAGCCAGCTGACAGAAATCACTACTCTGTGATCGTACGAGTAGGGTTGACATAATGGTCGACTGGGACAGCAACTACTGCAGACAAAGAAGAGCCAAAAAGGGACCCATGGAGTTGGCTGTCTGCTTCGCTATAATCTCTACATTTAAAGAAAGCTTAGAATTTTTTGCACAAATTTTATTCTGATAAAAGAATTTAAAAAACTAAATTTACTTAATTAAAATGCCGCCACTTGCAATTGAAAATAAAATCAAGCATTTCTATTCCAAATGTCTTCAGCATATTTGTGGTGTAATTAAGAAATCTAAATAACTCTAACTTCTTAAACAAGTAATAATCATTTAATTATGTTGCACTACATTAGTTCTACTTTTCTCTTGCATTCATCTGTATCCATTCACATCTATACGCAGATTGATAAAATCCTGTTTTTTTTTCTTTATCAACAGCAGCAACATGGAAACATTAATTAACCATCATGTATGAATCCATCTTCATTCCATCTTCATTAGCAGCGCTTTCATCAAATCTACTCATCGTAAATTACGAATATTTGCTTGTCTACATATGCCTGAGAAAATATAAGTTTATTTCTGTTGTGAGAAAATTTGTTCATCTCGTATTCCTATTCAAACGTTCAGAAGATTGCTTTAACACTTTTGGTCTGGCAAAATGAGAAATATCTATTACACTTTAAAAGATAATGAAACTGCATGAATTAATATTAAAACCGCAAAAGAAATTCTTCCATAGAATCATTTTTAAACTCATACAATATTTTGTAGTTTGTAGTCATCCAAGTAGTACAGAGTGTATCAGATTTAATAGCGATCAACATCCGTTTGAAAAATGTGTTTGAAATTTAATCCATAATAAATAAAGGTTAAGGAAGTAAAAATGATTTATTTAAACCAGCTAAAAGCTCTCAAAAAAACTCACAGCTGGTCTGAAATTTAAATACTTTTTATTAAAGGATGAAGAGGAATTAAGGTCTGGAAAATCACTAAGTCTGAAAATTAAAATAAAATTTGTTAAAAAGCGGATGGCAAAGAGCTAGATAAAGAAGATAAAGAGAAGAGCAGATCGACTTTTAACATCTCAGAAATTTAAGGATACCTGACCGTTAAACAGTGGAGACCTATTTGTACTCCCAATATTATTCCTATTCGGAACTTAGCTTAGATAATTAAGGAAAATATATCGCTCCTTTATTGCAACGTAGTCATACATATCTCAAAAAACATTAAACGTTTTCCATCTTGTGTTAAAAATGCATATCAATATCTTATTAACTCGTGAATTCGTTCCACTTCATACGAACGTTCTGTTGTCAGTTGCCGCTTCAATGTATGCGCTGGTCTCCCAAATCGTCTGCTTGGCTTTTTTTTGCAATATCATCATCTGATTTACGGAGGGTGTGACCTATCCAACTTTATTTCCGCTTACATATTTCCGTTCTAATAGGCTGCTGGTTTGCCTCTATCCAGACTCGGTTGTTGGATAATGTTTCAGGCCAGAAAATCCGTAAGATTTTGCGCAGGCATTTGTTGAGAAATACCTGAAGGCACTGCTAATCACGGTGGTGACAAATTCCAGGTCTCGCATCCATATAACAGAGTGGATTTTATATTGAAATTGAATAATTTGATTTTGGTTTGTTTCGAGATATTAGAAGATTTCCAAACCGGAATTAACTGGGCAAATGCTTTTCTTGTTTTATTTATGCGACTGGATACATCTGCTGCTAAGCAACCAGTTGTTTCAATTGTGCTAGATAGACAGCAGAAGGACTTAACATCCTCAATATCTTGATCACATACGAAGAAATTGCGATCTGTGTTACTATTGATGCAGAGCAATTTTGTTTTTGGTATATTTATCTTTAACCCAATCAATTCTACAATGTCACTTATGGTATAAATTTTCGACAGCATCTCTGAGAATGAGTGGCTAAGTAGACAACTTTCATCGGTATAATCTAGGTCCTCCAGCCGTTCTTGCCAGCCCCACCTAACACCTCTCTTATGATGGCTTGTTGCCTTCTGCATCACAGCATCGAGGACACAGTTGAAAATTGGAGATGATAAGACACAACCTTGTCCAACTTTCACCATGATCCTGTTGCTCAGTTGTTTTCCACGCAACACACGTCAAGTGGCATTCTTGTCCAGGGCTTTGATTAACCGTGTTAGTTTTTCGGGGACACCCTTGCATAACAGCGAGTTAAATATATCGTAATGGTATATGGTTGAGTGTGTCAAAGGCCTTCTCAAAGTCTATAAATATGAGGTATATTTACTCGCCTCTTGAGAGTAGAATATTTATTTATTTTTTTACTGACCCAGGGCTGCAGAAAAATCGTTAAATTTAGTAAATAAAATCATCAAAATCGACAGTATTTAAAAAAAAGTCATCAAAAAATCGTCACTCAAAAATCTTCTGTTTTATACAACAATCTTTAAAATTAACAATTCAACAGATTTATTAAAAACAACAAAAAACTTTAAACATTTTATTCAATTCAAAGCAAGATTTGAAGAGATTTTGTGTCGAAGCAGATTATATAGTTTCCAAAATAAACGTTAATTTTTATATGATATCGTCGTCGGTCGGTCGGTAATTTTCAGAAGACAAAAAAAAAACGTTATTGCATCGTTACTAAACCTAAGGTAAATAAAAAAACCAAAATAAGTAGGAGAAATAGGGAAGGAAATTTTTTTTAAATATAAATGAAGCGTACTAACACGCAGAAAGACAAGCACAAGACACAATCTTTTGACATCAAAAACAAGATTCGATTTTTTTGCGAAGTAAGACTTGTCAACCTCTGACCGACGATATGTTTGACATTTTAATTTAAATAGAACTTAATAAAATACATATACTATTATACACTTTTTCATAAACTTGCAATTCACGCATTCGAATTAATTTTTTTATTTATTCAATTTAGACCCGTACAAACAAGTACAAAAGAAGGACATCCACATAATATTGATTTAAATGGGTAATTACAAAAAAATACTACACATACACATACACTATCATAGTTATGTTTTTCTATATTTATTGTAATGCTAACATTGTAACACTCATAGGAATTATTTTTTAAATAATCTTTGAAAAAGGAAACCCCTCAAGGGTTCCTGTTTCCAATGAATTTTTTATCTTGGTGTTATTAAGATTAATTTTGCTAAATATTCTTTCAACATTAGCTGAAGAGTTTACAAATTCATATAAATTTGGAAAAACTGGTTTATTGTTTGGTAGATTAATTGACTTTCCTCTTTTCCAAAATATATCTACATTTAATGCGCTGTCTCCAAAATCCAAAAATTTTAGTTCTCTTATTTCACGATATCTTGATACTTTTCTAGATTAGGAAAACCTTTTAATAAAGGAAGAATTTTGGAGTTTTTTCTTCAAAATCACAGATGGTGTAATTATATTAAAATTTTTTATAATTGTGCCATCAAATTCAATTCGTTTTTTTATTTGGTAACACAATTCAACGTAAAATGATACATAATTATCATTAAATTGATTGAAAGTTTCAACATCAATTGTCTTAACATTTCTTTTACATACACACCAATATAAGCTTCTTAATTTTTTAAAAGATGTTTACGGTTATGGAAATCAATTTGATTTAGAGGCATATTTTTTATACAATCATCTACTAAAAAATTTATTAAAACATTTTAAAAAAGTTTCGTCATTTCATAGTGCATGTTGTGAATTTGATTTCCTTCAAAAAAACGAAAGTAAAGCTCGTTAATGACATAAAAATTTTTAAATATTTCTTTAGCAGTATCAATATCATAAGAACAATTTGCAAAAAGTAGCGCAGTAAAAAAATCATCAAAGTATAAGGGATACTAAACAAAAATCGTCAAACTTTTTTGTGAAATTCGCTATAAAAAATCCTCAAAATGACGTAAAATCACCTCGTTTGGCACCCCTGTATTGACCTGTGATATGACTACGTTGCAGTTCGTAAGAGCCTTATTAAAAATCATAAAAACAGGTTCCTTCAAGCACATAAATTCCGAAATTCTCTTAAACTGTCATGTTTTTGTAAGCAAAAATAAGAGTATTCATGTCAATTCTGTCACATAACGTGTTATCCAAATGTTTTGGTAAAATAAAGAAAAAAAAATCGTTTAAGTTCTTTAGTAAATCAGACAATTTAAAAGATAGCCGACATATCATTTGTATGATAACATTTAAGTTTCAATCACGATTTTTTTCATATTTTTTTTGCTAAAAACCTGAAAGCATACCAATGAGCTTAAACAACAAAAATATTTTTTTCTTCAGCTCGTTTCCTACCAAATCAAAACGCAACTTAAAACCATAAAGAATGTTGTGTAGGAGTATCTTAAAGCAATGAAACAAAATACCCCACATACTTTTATTTATTATCTTCTACTGAAATTTTTCTAAGTTTGATAAGTAAAATGATTTAATTTAAATAAATACTTTAGCAAAAAAGAAGCTAAATAAAATATATATATTTTCTTTTTCTGTTATTAAATGCTTTAAAAAATGTGACAAATAGTTTCAAAGTGTTAAAATGATAATTTTTACTGCTTTATTTGGTATTTATTAATTTTTGTAAAAAAAAATCATTAAGGCCTTTTTAAATAGCTTATAATTTTGTTTTGTTTCATTCAAAGTCTAGTACGCTCTTCCGCCTGAATTTCAGGTTTAATATTTTGCATTTATATGTGTGGATTGGCATAGAAATATTATTTGTGCTGAACACAAATTCAATAGTTTTCTTCATATTAAAGCACATAAAAATATAAAAAAAAGTCATTAAAACACAGAAAAAACACGAAATGTCAAAAATTCTTTTACCAAACAATTGTATGAACATCAATTTTTGTTTCATTTTATGGAAAAAAGTCTCCGCATGTTGTTATAGCATCGCTGTAATAGACAATAAAAGTAAAAAGTTCAGTGGCCCTTTCTTTTTATCTGCGTACTAGAAAACATAAATGTGCGTGAAAACTTTTTAAAACTTTAATTTAAGACATTTTTTTTGCACATACAGTACAACCTCCCTAATCTGGACAATTGCTAATTCGGACTGTCCAGTAATATGGACATTTAAATTTTTCGGACAGCTTAGAAATTTTTCGGGACAAGTGTTCTTTTTTCTTAGTAAATTTTTTCGTTATTTTACCATTAGACAAAATAAGTATTTAAAATTTTAAATTTAAAATATTTTAGTTTAATTGAGTTTGCGTGGAGAACTGTTTCCAAAAGCTATTTTATGGGCTGAACTAACCAAAGCGACAGATAATGATATTTTATTTTTACAAGAATTTGAAACTAGAGCTGCCAAATTACATAAAGTTATGAGTATTCAACAAAAATAAATACTTATTTTTCACAATTAATCGTCATTTTAGTATGGTTCTTTATGTTTTATGTAAATAAATTAAATACAAATGAATTCTTATGTGTACTTATTATTCTTTTTGGTAATAAAAATAAATTATATATAAATAGTACCTCATATAGAGGGCTCAGAGCTGAAGTGATCCAAGTCATAAAATATGAAAAATTTCAAAACTAGTGCAGAGTTCTCCGCAAAGTTTAACTCTATTTAGTTGTGTAACGGACTAAGTAAAAAATTGTTTCTTTCCTAAAGTCGCATTTTATATGTAATTAATGGCAATTAATTTTTTTATATGTAATTTATGGCAGTTTATTTACAGAAACTCAAAATATCTTCGAATTGTCTTTCTGTGACTTGGTTCACTTCAGCTCTGAGCTCACCGTTTACTTATTGATTTTGAAATTTTATTTATCCTCTAAACCGGACAGTAGGTGAAACTATATCTGTCCGGATTATGGAGATTATACTGCACTTCTTTTTGTAGCCTGAAATTTGAGCAGAACTGCATACTATCCTCAATTTAATGATTTTAGTGGTCACAAAAATTTTCATTGGTCGCGTTCATAAGACGTAGCTGTTGAGCTCAACTGTTGTGAAACTGTTGTCAACTCCTACGTCTTAGATACGGCATGATGAATAATTAGATAATGAACAGCTGATTAATGTAAACAATTTAAAAGAAATAAAAATGCTTCAAAAGAAATAATTTAAATTTGCTAAATTAATTAGTTTGGCTTATAATAAAAAGTATGGACAATACAGAATTAGCAATGGAGTTTTTCTTGGCGGGAATTTTCCATTTTTATTTTAAAATCTGCACCACAAATTTAATATTTACAACATAAAAATGCATAGCAAAATACTCCAATAAAATGATAAACCTGTGCCGATAGTATTTATATTTCAACGCTAAGCCGGGACTGTGTTCAAAAAATCTTTGATTAAGTAAAAGTCTTTAATTAAGTAATTAATATAAATAGACACCATAATAAACCGACGTACATTTAATAAAATTTATATACATATTAATTTTATTTCTTTCTTTTCGTTACAAAAACGGCGTTGCATTATAATATAAAAACGCATAACTCTCTGGATCAGCTGTGGAGCTAAACACAACAGGTTGACTAAATGTAGCGAAAAAAAATTTATGATAGAAAAAATGGCAGCAAATACACAACTGTTTTGTGGAGCGGAAATACTCAACTCTGCGTTTCTAATACAAATACTCAACGGTTGCGCAACAGTTACGTCTTATTACCGGGACCGTTGTTAAATGAGTTGAAAATTTTGGATACTTTTGAAAAATCTGTAGATTTACATACAGTGTAAATTTGATAATCCGGACTCACTAATCCGGAATATTCGGTAATCCAGACAGAATTTTGCAGCTCACTGGTTATTCTATAATCCGGATTGATTGCAACTCTATAGTCCGGATTGATTAACACCTGTTTTTATTTATTCTTTTATTCAAATCGCAGCATGCTTTGAAAAATTAAGTTAGAATAGTGTGATATGAGTATGGCTTGGAACGAATTTTTTTAGTTTAACTGAACTGTACAAATTAATATTTATGTTTTTATGTTCAATTTTGCTATGAATTATTACAATTTTTAATAAATACATACATACGTAGTAATCCGGATAACTTGCTACTCCGTATTGGGGTCTGCAATCTATTATCCGGATTTTTTACTGTATATAGAACAGACTGTGCGAAGAATGAAATCACCAAAAGGATAAAAAATTCATCAAAGCTTCTACTTCCAAATTTCCAAGCTCTGCCTTGATGCCGTTAAGCAGGACTGTCAAAGGCCAGTGCTGATTGGATTTTGTTAATCGTTCTTTACACCAAATAATTTTTTCCAGACTTGCTGACGTTCAAACCTGAAGATCGTTCCGACGCTTCACGATGCTGAAACAACAACTACAGCCTCAGCGTTAGTGTTACAAATAAACTGCCAAGCCCACGTTGTCACACGTATCCGTTCCTTCGTACAATTACATTTAAAACAAACAAAAATTCTGAAATTTTGTTTTTGTTTCAATTGCAATTGTACGAAAGAACGAATATTTGTGCATCGTGGGCCTGGCAGTAAGATTCTCCAAGCTACACTAAAACTGGATTCACCCATAAAATGTTTGTCCGGACAAATTTTTTTTCATATGTAATTTGATGTCTCTTATTCTTGAGAGATAAAGAGAGGAATGATTTTTTTCAGACAACTCTCAACGTGAATTGATTTAATTAAAATTTTTGTCCGAACAAAATTGATCTGAGTTCCCTCATCATAATATTTCAAAAGCGATTAACAGCAATTCTTTTATTTTTTAGATTTTTTTCCATAAATTTCCTTAGAAATAATTTCGATTTATTTAGTTCATTAACTATTAAGAAAATCGCTGGTCTTTTATCATTTGTTATACACAATTTGTCAATGATTTGCCTTGATATTGAGGAACATTTTTTTTCCAAATGAGTGAATCATGTTGCAGAAAACTCTCTGTCAACAAAAATTTTGTCCGGACAGAAATTTTGTCCGAAACAAATGGAAAACGGAAATGTTTGATGAAAGAAGAGATGTATGTACTTGCAGTTAATGCCATTCAAATAAATTAGAAGTCAGATTGGTGTCGTTCACGACCTGCATATTTTAAGCTTTTGATGCTAAAAACTTTCATACATTCAAAAAGTTTTTTGATGCAATGAGAAAAATCATCTTCGCCATAACATGAAATCTGAGCTGAAAAATCTGATTTCTTTCTATGTAGATTTAATTATTTAAATTTTCTGTCTAAAAGTTTTTTATGCGTCGGGCGGCATAGTTAAATAAAACAAAGTTGTATTTAAATTAAAAAGAATTTTAAAAACATGATTTGCTGGACTATTAGAACTTCGCCCACATGTTCGAACTAAAAGCAATCAACAAATAAATAAGAGACAACAAATATAAAAATAAAAGCATTTAACATTTGTATTCAATTACAGAATGAGCAAATATTTTATTAAAACGTATTTTTTTAATTCAAATACAGTAGTTTTCCGATTTAACGAACATTCGACTTAATGAATATCGTATTTAACGAACACCCAAATATTTTCTACTGAGTACCTAATATTACGAACAAATATTTTCTTTTGTAGTCGGTTTAACGAACAAATGTACAGTACTGGATATAACGAACAATTCACTTTAACGAACAAGCCTGACAGCAATTAAGTTCGTTAAATCGAGAAACTACTGTATTATCATTTTAACACGGCGCTTGTTTTTAAATTTTCGCGATGCGAATAAATGATCCATTACTATTTTTTCCAAATAATGTTCCTTTTTTGAAAATAACCATTAAACTCTTAGTTAAGTTAGAAATTTACTAAAGCAATCATCAATTGCAGTTGCTTTAAATAGGCATTACCCTAATAATCAAAAACACACGGAGTATTTTAGGCGCGTTTATTTAAAATCACATAACTCATTTAAGTATTTCAATAAAATATTACCAAGAACAATGCATAAAATAACAAACATCTAAGCATTATTTATAATTTTCAACAAAACACACCCCTTCACTTTTATTGAATACAAAAGACACACAAAAGCATTTAACAAAATTTAAATAGTATAACAATAGAGCAAAAAGGTTGAACTAACTACTAGAGGAACTTGAAAAATCACACTTTTCTGCAGCTACAAAACTCGTCTGTTTGTTAGTCATAGTTATATATAATTTCTAATATACCCTACGCCACAGTTGCCAGTGGTATAAATTTCACGTTCCATTTGTAATTTTCTGAAATATTTAGTTGCGTTCCCATAAATCGTATATATCTTGGTTGCTTATAGTAAGGAAATTAGACTTCACAAACTCTGTTCGTTTGATCTCTGGATTTTCCCCAAGAAGACCGTCGATAACAACAACACTTTTTAAAATGTTTAAAAATTTTTTTATAAATAAATATTAACACTAGTTCAGTTCTTGTAACTGCGTAGCTGCATAACAAAAACTAAGAGAAATTACACATGAGGGTGCTGTTAGCTGAAATAGTTAGCACGTTGACTACAAAGCAAATAATGTCTTAGAACGTGTATTCGAGCCCAGTTTCAGTCAAGTCGTAATTCTAGCAGTTCCACCTCCTGACGCTTCCATTCCGTCTTCAGTAGCTTAATTACACATAATCATAATATTTATTTAATTCTTTTGATGTTTTAATGATTAGTTAAACGAGATAAGATGACAATTTTAGTCGGACCGTTTACTTTTGATATTGTTCAATCTACTTATGTTTTTCTGCTTATATTTCATTTTAATTGCAGCACTTTGTGACTAACTATCAATTAAATATGTTTATTGCAAGCATTTAGTATATTAAAAAAAACAATTATACAAATCGACCAAACAATTACCGGTAGTCAGAGGTATTGGTGGCATTAATTGACACTGGTTGAACTTAAAAATAGTTGTTATTAAATTTGAAATAAAATTGAGCAAAACAACAAAACGAAATATAGAAAGGAATTTTTTAACTAAAGAGAACATGTAAAATGGCAGAATTAATTAATAAATTGAAAAGAATTTTAATGTATCAGTGAGAATTTAATATAAAAAAGCTGTATAAATATGTTTATTGCAAGCAAGTTCAATTAACTGCGTTTTTATAACTAAAAAATACTTTTCATTTGTGTACTACATACCGTTTGCATTACGGTAATGACATACTAATCACCTGATATACAAGCACTCTTTGAAAAAAAAAAACGAGACATTTATTAATAATAATATTTTTCCCTAAAAAAAGCTTCCTGACCCCTTAGATGATATCAGCTAACTGTCTATATCCTTGCAAGCTGCCTCTAAAGCTATAAACACATTCACGACAGCAGGCTACCGACTACAACCTATCAAAAATAGAATGCATGTGTGTATATGAAACTGATTATTTTCACGACTTCACGGCTGCAAGTTGCTGTCCATGCTATTTTTGTCGTGTAGTCAAATTAAACTAATTTCCATTTTTAATGGCTACAAAACCAAAACAGTGTTGTAAAGCAAATTAGTGCTTAGAAATATTTCTTTTAATGTAAAATAAAATGCAAAAATTGCAGTTATTTTTTTGGTGTTAACTTTTTGTGTAAAAATAATTCTTGTTTAAAAATAAGGCAAAGAAATTTCTGCATAATAGATCGCTATTCTGTGTTCATCTTTTTATAAAATCATAAAAATTCAATGAAGCAATAAAAAGGCCACTGATCGCAAAAGTGCACAAAATTTTCCAAAATTTAAAAAAAGCTGTAAAATCTTCTAAAACGAGATAAAGAGTATCTATAATTGAAACACAAAGGCAAAACGTTTTTAATTTAAGGCTAATTAATTTTTAGTGGCCACGTTTTAGAACCACGCATATTACTTTTTAATAAAATGAACTAAATTAGTTGCGAAATTTTCAAGAAAATGTTTTAGGGTCTACTAAAGATTTGGCATTAGGTTAGGTTAGATTAAGATGGCCGGTCATAAAGACCGCGCATAGACCGAATTGCTCCTTAGCGTTACCATGATATACGATAACCCGTAAATGAAAAAAGTTAGTTCTATGTGATGATACCAAGAGTACTCCACACTCTCTTGGCGAATGCTAGGAGTCTCATTAGTCTGATTCCGGAGATTTCTTGGTAGTAATGATAACCCAGACAGTTCGCTCTGGAGCGTGTAAGTGCCGCACAGCAGCGGAGTGTGTGGTGCACCGTCTCTTTTTTCCCTGGTATCCCAAAGAATCTACAATTGTCGCTAGTCAGTTGCCCCGCTCTTTTGGCGTATACTGCCGTCCAACAGTGACCCGTTATAAAACCTAACAGAAACCTACAGTCATTTCTCGATAGCGATAGAAGTTTAGTCGATTTCGGACCATAGGATCTCCACATAGCTTTGGATACTTTGCACGTTTCGGTGTTTCCGCAAAACGCCTCAGATTTGCTCTGTATAGAAGAGTCTATGTCTCTCTTTATATTGAGAATTGGAATGTATATTACCCTGTTGTACGGTAATTGAACTCCCCGTTTCGCTAATACGTCCGCCTCCTCGTTATCTTCCACGCCCTAGTGTCCACGAACCCAGTAGATATATACTCTTCGGTTGGTACATTTTTTTAGAGAGTAAAGAACAAACACAAACCGCGGAAACACCCAGGGTCTAGGCAGGAATCGAACCTGCGACTCCCCGACTAATAGCATAGTACGCTACCTACTAGTCTACGGGAGCTCATAATCTATCAAATGAGTCCTTGCACCTTTGAACAGTCGAAGAGTAAATATCTTCAGCGGATATCGCCTTGATTGCCGCCTGACTATCTATAAAGAAGTCAATATGTGAGTTCCTAGTTCTGGGATTACGAGCCAGGTCAGCAGCCATTTTGGGTGCAAATATTTCTGCCTGGAAGCTGCAACAGTAGTCGGGAAGCTTATAAGATTCCCGAATACCCAGTGCCCGGCAGCATACTGAAGCTCTAACTCCCTCTTTTATATTGGAACCGTCGGTATAAAAATTGAAAGTTTTATGGTCAGAGTGAAGTTCTGCTAACCAGCCGTCCTCCTCTAAAGTAAAGTGCAGTTTCTTATAAAATGATGATTAAGATTTGGCATTAGTACCAATGAAATGCCTGTATATAGACTAACTCAACCCACAACAAATAAAATATTTCGCTTTCAACAGCAAAACAGAGAGTGTAAAAATTAACTATACTTATCTTTTCAACCAATTTTTTTAAAATAAAGGATTACGTACCTGCAATAAGAAAATAAAAATTTATTATTATTTTTATCCATTGATTTGATTTAAAAACAGTTTTTTAAATCTTACAATTTTTTTTAAGGAAGAAAATATATATATTTATTGTGTTAAAGATAACAGTTTGTTAAAAATATTTGTGATTCATCTCTAGTTTCTTGACAAAAATTCAAAACATGCAATTCTTCAACTTCAAGTTGCATTTCTGTTTCTAAAATTCCATCGTCTACAATTATTCGTCAGCAAACTATTAAAGACTTTTAAGTAATCTCTACTATTTCAATTAATTTATTTGTTATTTGATTAATTATTTCTGGCCAAAATTAAATGTGTGCTTATTACCAAAACCCATAAAGAAATACATTAGAATTGTTTTGAAAATTATGTTTGTTTTGAGATGTTGAAAATAAACTGATGAAAAAGGCGAGTTATTGTCGATGTTGTTAAAAGTTGTTAACATAATCAAACAATTTGCAATACAAACTATATTTGTATATGCAACATGGATCTGCCTCATTTCGGAATGGAATAGATTCACGTAGAAAATGAATGCGTCATAAATAACTTTAAAAATAAACGATTTTTAAAAATGTTTACTGTAAACAGACCTATTGTAAAAAATATAAAAATATAGCTACGAGTACATATCTATAATTATAATTAATCAGAATATGATCTCAAATACAAGTAAAAGCCTAATTACAATTGAAACCGCTGCCGGCCGGCCACATCAAAAGAGAGAGCAACGAACTATTAAAATGAAGCGACTGTCGGCGAAACACTTTTTGGTTTTTTTTGCTGAAAAGAAGATGAAAATTGATAATTGATGTTTCAATAAAAAAAGCTAAAAATTTTTACAACTCCATTCTATAAACTTTAGTTTAAACTTGTGGCAGCATTACTTCATTAAAGTTATCAGCAAATAAAAGAATCATCATACTTAAAAAAGAAAAAAAGTGAAATCGTTCCTATAAGAAACATGCGGCCACAACAAACTCTTTCCAATATGATCTATCTTGGGCAATGTCTTTTATTTCTCCCCAACTTCTGTACATGGCAGCAGCTTCGATGCCGATTTGTCACCTTCACGTATAAGCAGGTTCCCAATTCTGCGGTTATCCAGTCGATCGCATCTCTGGTGATGTCGTCTGGGGGTCCTCTTAGAATGTGACCAATGCAGTTCCACTAGCATTTTTTATTTCAGTTGAGATTGGTAGTTGCCAGAAGATGCGTATTATTCTCCCGAGGACCTGGTTTACAAACACCTGCAGCTTCTGGATATCTCGGAATTTAGCGTTCCATGTTTCGCAGCCATATAGAAGGATGGATTTCACGTTCGTATCAAATATTTGTCAAGCTTTTATAATGCAGTTATTCATATCGTCTTTAGAGTCAGCCGACTTTGTAATAATGCTACCTAAGAGCAGAAGGAGGACACGTCTGTCTTCCAATTCGTGGGTGTTGATGTAAAATTGTTCCTGGCTTTCTTCATTGATCCACAGTGAAAAAAGTCATAACGATAATTTTTTCATAAAACAAAAAAAAAATTTTACAACTGCATGAAAATGTTAATTATTTTGCAACAATATAACAAATTTACTTTAAACTTGTGGCAGCGTTACTACATTAGAGTTATCAGCTAACGAAAGAATCTCCAGAGAAAGGAAGGAAAATAAAATAAATTCTATTATGGTCTGCAGTCAATAGACTGTGTTCAAACTCATTGTCCGTAGTGACTGCGGTTTCAATTGTAATTGGGCTGTAAAATAGATTTCATTTTCTCTCCTTCACTATAAATATAACCAAATTATAATTGCCACATAAGCAGGTTGCTATGTATTTAAATTCAAATCGGTAACGACTTCCAAGTGAAGCAGATTTTTATATAGAATTGTTATAAAACGTGTAAAGAGGTCACAGAGCTCTGTCTCGTAAATCATAAAAGATGAACAGTGAAAATGTTCACAATATACCGTTGCGTTTCTTTTTAAAACACGTAAGCGCCATTTTTTCAAAATTTACTTTTTTGGTATTTATGGTGGCAAATGTTATTTTCTACCATAAAAACTAAAAAAGTAAATTTCGTAAAAATGGTTCTTACGTCCATTGTCGCCTCTTCCATTGCTGTAGTTTGTCGCCATCAGTTTCAATTGTAATTAGGCTGGTAATGGGACATAAATATTTAAACACATAAAACTACTTATTATTTGTATTCTTTTTTTTAAAGAAAACCCAACAAAAATCTTGCCACTTTTTTTTAAACCTTCCTTTTAAATACTTTAAAAAATAATGTTATGCTTACATAAAAAAAAAATTCCTCTACATTTTTGTTAACACTGTATTTGTCTGATTTTTATCACTATTCGAACAACACCTGCAATTTGTCGTGTTTTGTGTGAGCGATTATTTTGCGGCTGTTGAATGGCATTTAATGGCAACAACAACAAGAAACACTTGCCGCAACTATTGCAATTTTTTATTGATCAATCACAGTATTTGATTTTTTTCTTCAATATTTTCTATATTTATTTCTATGACAAAATTTGTTTAAGGCAAATACAAACAAGTACTGCACTCAAGTAATAAAAATTTAAGAAATACAAAAATATCTTACGAAAAAATTCCTAAATGGTAAAAATAAATCATGTTCGATACATGTAAGAATTAATTATGATACTTGTACTTGTTTTATTGTTTTTCCTTAAGAGTGTGTTTATGGGTTTTGAGTGAATAAAGAAGTGAAAATTGTTTTTTTATAAAGTGCATACGGTACGTGAGGTGTGTGCGGTTGGTTTTTAAAGGGATTTGGTAAAAGTTTTCGGAGAATATAATAAATATATGTACTTATAATCGGTAATATGTAGTTAAATTTCCCTTAAATGGCGGGAAAAGAGGCGAGCGGAGATTTAGAACTAATAAAAATGGAGTGATACACAAAAACTCAATGCATTCCATATTAGACCAATATTTCTAACTTAACAAAGCCTATAACTTTTACTGAGCAATCGTAAAAATCGTTAGCAAGTATGGGAAATTTTTGGGGAAAATCCCAATACAAAATTAAACAATTCTTGCCAGAATCATCTCAATATTAAAACTTAATAAAGAAAGCTTACTGTAGAAAAAAATTTTAAAAATTCGATTTTTTATTCAAATTCAATTTTATTCAATACGTATATATAATAATTTTAACATCAACAAGAATTAAAGTGTCTTTTAGTTCTCGCTTTGCATTAATATTATAACGAAATATTTTGCGATTATCTAAATAGTCCGGAAGTTTTAAATTTCAAAGTAGTTTTCGGAGTTTTTATATGAATTTTTTTTTTTCAATTTTCTTACACGACCGAAATAAACCAAGTTCTGTTAAAATCGGAAACCTATCATCTCTAAATGCTCAAAAATATAAAAAACAATCCCAAATAACCGTTTATGTTTGATTCCACAAGAGAGCGCCAGCATTAAAATTGTCTAAATGATTCTTAATTGAACAATTTGATTTGAGATTCTTTGAAATACAGAACAGTCCCGCATATATTGTTTTTTTAATGTCCGCCACAACTTAAAAGAAAGTATTTAAAAATGTTTAAATTGTGATTTTTCTTCAAGTTTTACAAGGCGTAATACAAAACTAATTCAAGCTGGAGAAATGAAAATACCTCACGTGGTTCAGTTTGATTTCAATATGTGTGATTTCACAAGAAGGCGTCAAAACCGAAATAACCGATTTTATTACACTCGATCATATTCTAATTACAATTACACTCACCCATATGATACATGGATGTATAATACATGTGCATGGATTAGTAGCAACTTTAAAATGCTTATAGCTTCCAAAATACTGAACCGATCTTAAAAATCTAAGATTGTGCACATCTGCAAGCAAATAACTTTAAAATAATATCTGTTTAAAATAATAACTTTAAAATAATATCAGTTGCATAATGTGAGCATAAGCTGCATTAGAAAAACTGGTCTCGCCTAATATTTATATACTCGTAAATTACTTTTTAAGTTTAACTTTTTGATATTGATTTTTTTCTGAACTAAAAGGCGTGTCAGATACAACTTCATCGCTTTGCGTGACGTTTCTAACTTTGACAGAAAAGCGTAAAGCAGAAGGTGCATGACACAATAAAAAACTTTGACAATGCATTGTTTGTTTACCTCTAAAAGCAGTTGGTAATTTTTACATTTAATTGCTTGTTATAAAAATAAAAGTTAAAAATGTTATTGGACAATTTATTGGAATTGGTTCTAATTATGCTCTTAATGCATGGAGCATCGGAGCTATTAGAAAAACTTCAATGTGTCAAAGCGCGCTAAAAGATGAGAGTTGCCTATCTTTTCGCTTCGCGCTGCATTTGTGCTTTGTGTATCTGTAACGTAACGCGAAGCAAAAGTTTTGTCTGACATGAACGTCTGTTATATTCAATTAAAATGTACCAGAAATATTCTATTCAATTCATCAAACGAGAGCCAGATAAAGAACTCCAGAAGATAGCAATCAGCTGCTGTAAAATAATTTACCTGAAGGATCACCAATGCTTAGCATTAATTAATTGCCGCATGAAGCCTGCACCAGAAATTACGTTTACAATTTTTGTCCATACTCGGATTTATTTACTAATCAAAACCTATCAGTCAACTTAGACTCATCACATGACATCATTGGCCATAATTATACTTTTCTAATTTTTCCTAAGAATTATTTTTGTATTTATCTAATTTTATTTAATTTACTTTTGGGTTTTTCTTTTTTTTTTATTGAAATTCACTTTTAATATGTTTAGGATTTTGAGGCTCTATTGACAAGCTTAGGTGCAGCTAAGCTTTTAATGATAAAACCTTGACAATTGATTGTATTAAGTGACGTGTAGCACTTGCAATCTAACATGACAGCTGAAAAAATGTTTAAACATTAAAAATGAATTTAAACTTTTGTGCAAAGGCATGATTTCTAAATTTATATATTACATTAGTGAGTCATTTATGATTTAAAATTTTGATTAATTAATTTTAAGTGGAAATTTGATTATTGGAGATTTCAGTTGATAGATAAAAACGTCATCATTAGAAATGACAGATTTTTGGGATTTGTTTTAATGAATAAAAAAGAAGAATAGTAATTCCTAATAAAATATTTAATGAATCATTTTAGTTGGCTGCCAGTTTATTAATCAATCCTCTATTAAGACTGAAGATTGAAATTAATAATTTGATATATTTCTAAAAAGAAAAGATAAATTCAACCTACTAGAGGCATAATCATATTCTGCACCGCCACGCATGGTGTCACCACCCATATCCATCTTTTTGAGCAGATTTAGTTGTAGAAATCATATAATTAAACGAACAATCAAAAGCTAATTATTTTCTTTGCAATTCATTTTCTAAACTATACGGCAGACCCGGATATAGCACTTCAACATGTTTCAGTAAATCCTTTTCTTTTTAACAAAACACAAGCAAAAAAGTTCATTATTTAAAAATAAATTAACAAAAATATCTTTTAATTAGCACAATAAAAATTTAAAAGTCAAAAATAAATTGTATTGCTAAACGCTAATAAAAAATACTAATTACTTTGACCGACTGACAAGCAACAACATCCTGTTAATAGAAATTCTTCAATATGATATTTCTCTGCAACTAAATTGTTTTCTAAAGTCTTCAATTAAGTCATTATCTTTTATTACAAAATAACATGATTACTGGTAAATTTTCTCTAATAAAAAGTCATTCAACCTGCATGCTAAATTCTCTGCTACATTTATTGCATTTTCTCTGGTGACTTGACAGATTCCATAATTACCGTTGATACAACATCATCAATATTATTTGTTTTTTTAAAGAAAAAAATCTCTAATACAAATATGTCTCTTATATGTGGACACCTAAGTAGTTTTTGTTATAAAATAAAAGAGAAAATATACATGTAATGTCAGAATGTTTTTTATTCATTTTTTTTATATGTCAACTGTTTGCTTTCTATATAAAATAAACAGTCATTATCGCAAAACTCCTGTTGTGAGCAACAACTGGGGTTTTGTTTGCTTAATGCAACTAAAGATATTAAATATGATGTCTTTGGATGACAGTAGTTGACGAAAGTTTTGTTCTTCAATGTACTACAAATTAAAATAAACAAAAACAGGTTGAGTAAAACAAAACAGGTTGACAGTACCGATTAATACGATGTCTTCTACACGACGAGTTTTCATTGAAAACATTTTTTTCTATAACACAAATTTTCTATAAAAAAGTCCCCTCCTAGAAGGCAACTTTTGCATATATATAAAAGTCCCCAGCTGCAAGAAAACTTTTATATAGAAAATTCGTCTGCTGCAAAAGAATTTTTATATACAAAAGTTGTCTGCTACAGATAACTTTTATATAGAAAAGTCGTCTGCTACAGATAACTTTTATATAGAAGAGTCGTCTGCTACAAGACAACTTTTATATAGAAAAGTCGTCTGCTACAACATAACTTTTATATAGAAAAGTCGTCTGCTACAAGATAACTTTTATATAGAAAAGTTGTCTGCTGCAAGATAACTTTTATATAGAAAAGTTGTCTGCTGCAATATAACTTTTATATAGAAAAGTCGTCTGCTACAAGATATCTTTTATATAGAAAAGTCGTCTGCTACAAGATAACTTTTATATAGAAAAGTTGTGTGCTGCAAGATAACTTTTATATAGAAAAGTTGGCTGCTACAAGATAACTTTTATATAGAAAAGTCGTTTGCTACAACTTTTATAAAGAAAAGTTGTCTGCTACAATACATCTTTTATATAGAAAAGTCGTCTGCGTCAAGATAACTTTTATATAGACAATTCGTCTGCTACAAGCCAACTTTTATGTAGAAAAGTCGCCTGCTACAAGATAACTTTTATATAGAAAAGTCGTCTAGTACAAGACAACATTAATATAAAATAAAGTGTCGCTGCAGCACAATTCTAAAAAAAAATGTGTCTGGTTCAAGAAAACATTTCTGTAGAAATGGTTGTCTGTTACAAGATAAATTTCTTGTTCGTCGCTTATAAAATAAGTTTTCTATAGAAGAAGTTAGTTGCTGCATGATAACTTTCTCTTACTACATTTAGAAAAAGTCCTCTGCTACAAGACAGCTTTTTTATTACATAGAAGAGAACATTTTCTTAAGTTAAGCTAATATACTTAAAGACAACATTTCATAGAAGAAGTCATCTGCTATAAGACAATTTATCAGCCGAATAAATAGTCTGCTACAAGATAAACAAAATTTGATCTAAGATAACTTTCATATCGAAATACTTGTCTAGTATAAGACGGCTTTCTTATATTATAAAGACAAGTTTTTTGTACTTGTCTACTGTAAAATAACTTTCTGAAACTACAGACGAAGTCGTCTGCTACAAGAAAACTTTTCAATAATAAAATGTGTCTGCTACACTATACATTTCTTATATTATAGAAGAAGTGACCTGTCTTGTAGCAACATTTCTAAAGCAATAGTTGTCTGCTACATGATAACTTTCCTATACTATAGAGGCTAGAAATCGTATGCTACAAATACATCTGCTAAATTATAACTTTTCTACAGAATAAAACGTCTGCTACTAACAACTTTTCTATAGAAAAAGTTATCAGCTGCAAAAAAGCGCTCCTACATAAATGTTTGTTTGCTACAATACAACTTTTGTAGATAAAAATTTGTCTGCTATAATACAACTTCTGTATAAAAATACATCCTTTTCTATAGAAAATCTTGTCTGCTACAAGAAAACTTTTCTACAAAAAAAAAAGATATGTGATTCTAGGATACTTTTCTATACAAGAACATATTTTCTGCTTCAAGACAATTTTTATACACTAAATGTCGTCATCATCATTTAGTAAATTTCATCAGTTTTACGGCAAAGAATATTAAGATTTATTTTCATTTTCCACTCGTATGGTTTCTTCACTTCAATGAAATGCTGTCATTTTTTAACGAACAAATAAATATTTCAATAGAAGGAAGGATGGACGGATGAATGAATTTTTTATGATTTAAGACTATAATTTCTTGTGGTTTTCACTAACACATACTCTCTCAGAAAATTATGCCAGGTTTGTGTTCTTTTCACATGTGTATAACTTTTTTTTGTCGTTTTTCTTTGGGTTTCAATAATAAATTGCATTTTGCTGTAGTGTCATTTGATGTTATAAAATAATCATATTTGAAGTGGAGATGAGCTGTGATAGCGTGATTGTCGGGATGAAGTCTGATCATGCATGACCGTGAATGACTTTTTTCCCTTAATCACGTAAACGTTTCTAAGAAAGTTTATTTTTCAATGGTAAAATGATAGTTCGTGACCGTGGCTAGTGGTTAATTCTATGTACATGAGTACACGGTCGTACATTAACGAGCATGAGCAACTTTATTTGTTTGCTCATGCTTCCATCGCTAATTTAAAGTGAAAAGTAGTCACACAACTGAACTTTTTCTGGTGTCACATTTCCTGTGAATGTCTTCTTTTTTTTAAGAAAAAATACTTTGTGGTTAGAACAACTACAAAATGTAGATACAATAAAAATGTATTTGTTTTTAAAGTAAAAATATTCCCATAATAAATGAAGGGCATTAGAAAAATTACTGTAAACAAAGGTAATAAGTGAAATGTTAACGTGAATGTTTTCTAGGTTTGTGGTTGGTGAAGGTTTTAATGCCAGCCCCATTGTCATTTATTTTTTGAAACAATAGCTAATATTTTAAGCGTTAATAAATTAGTTTAGAAAATGTTAAGCAGTTCCGTTCAAGCTTGATAATTAGAAAAATTTGTTAGAAATGTTTAAAAAAATACTAAACTGGGTCACTAGCGAAGATAATTATGAAATATGCAGATCTTAAATATCCCTTTTAATAGCTAAAGCAAATATAAGTACGTATGGATTTGTGTATATTCACTTGAGTTCTTTTAATAAGTTTTTTGAAGGAATGAATTGTATCGTTATCCAAGGTTTTCGTGTATAAAAACCTTTCTTGTTGTGCTGGTAACAACGTTAGCCTTGCTCTACAATAGATTTATAAACATGTTTTTTACTCAAAAAGCAACTGCACACAATCAATCACAAATACGATTTTTTTTTATTTTTATTTTATTACTATGTACCATAATTGAAAAATTTGTGAGTACGAGGGGGAACTCAAGAAGTCCTTTGGTGAATCATAATCAAATTAATTATGGCTGGTCTGGCTATTAAGGAATCAGATGCTCTTGATGCATGAAGATCCAGTATGATGTTCGATGCACAGATCACATCTTTTAGGTCTTAAAAGAAGCATTCAAGTGCCTCGGGTTTTTAAGACGGTGTAAGATTTACTTCACACCTTCTGATCTCCTTACTATTTACTCGTATACCACCTATATCCGACTGAAAATGGAATACAGCTCTCTTGTATTTGAGGTTACTCGACCGCGTACAGGAGAGGACGAAGAAGCTCATTGGTGACGGTAGTGTAGTCAACTCTATTGATTCACTGGAGCATTGACATAATTTGGGATATGTTTCACTATTTTATAGTTACTACAATGGAATATGCTGTAATCAAATCAGAGAACTTGATCCCGAAACCTGCTAACAACACGTTCTTTAAAAGCGCATCCATTTGCGGTTGACATACCAGTGGATCGCACTACGTATTACACAGAAAATTCGTTCTTTAGCCGAACAGTTCGTATGATGAATAAGCTCCCTGCAGAGGTCTTTCCCGTCACTTTCAGCGTGGGAAGATTCAAATCGAATGATCACAAACACTACTCTCTCCTTACCCCTTCTCATAACCTATTTTCCTAGTTCCAGCACAATGGGTTGCATATGTAGGGGTCATCCCCTGAGCACTTGTCCTAACAAAAAAAAACAGTCAAAGCAAAGGATTTTGCAAGGCGAATGCACACCAAAGAAAGCAAAGACAGTGGGATCGGAGAGTAATGGACGCGGTTTTTTGAGAGTCAATGTAAAAGATTGTATGCAATCGCTACCTTGACTATTTTGAAAAATGAAAAACAATAAATGAAGAATATTAATCACATTAAACTTTCCCATCATCGTTTGCGCACTTCTGCAGTTTCGATGGGGAAAACTACTGGATTCGAGATTCGAATTTTTTGCCATCTTCTTCTCCACATTTAATTTTAAGTGAATTTTTCTTGTTGTCAAATTTATAAAAAAAGGTGGGGGGTGGGGGTGGTAAAAGATTCAAGTCGAATGAATAGATGGATGGCCTTCGGAAATCTTACTTTGCTAGAAAGTCTTAAAAAACTTGAAGAATCACTGGATAAAGTGCATTGGGCTACAAAGAAGCGATGTTATAAAATAAAAGTGAAATATTGATTATGAAAACAAATGTGTTTTATTTTTTTTTCTGAGTTTTATGACCGCCACATTTTTCAAAATGTTTAATTTAACATGATTTTTTTAATATTTTCAAAGCTACAAATAAATTTTATACTCTATAACACATGATTTCTTTAAACCAAACAACTATTAGCGGAAACAGTTAACAGACAATTATTATTTTTTGTTGAAAAAAAAATATGCAAAAAGATTAAAAATGCTTTAACACCCAGACCAAAAAAAACACAATTGAGAAAATAAAATGTTCACAGGTAAAATTTAAAATTCTGCATGTAACATGAGCCACGAACATAAAATAAAAATCACGGTTACATTTTTTTCTTAATTCAATTCGAATTTCGAACTACACTAAATAAACTCAAGACAATCTATCTGTGTCTTTCTCTTTCGCTCTTGAAGCCCATTAAATCCTCACAGTCATACTTTTAGTTAAACAAGTTTAAAACTTTTATGTTGTATCTTTAGTAAACTCAAAGAGCGCGTGCTTAGAATTAACACTTGTTGTAAAATGTTTTGAGCTGCTTTGTAATATTTAACCCGAGCTAAAAGTTATTTATTTATGCGTCTTGAGTTCGCTATTGTAAATACATATATACACGTACATAAAAATATAAAAATAAAAATTTAAGCTACCGCCTTGTTAAAATTACATTTAACTAACGTACTTACTTACTTTGTAAGGTAACAGCGAAATTTATTGACACTTTTTTTTGTGACAAACGAGATAAACACACAACACAATGGTTGCGTTCATAACACGAAGCTGTTGAGCTCAGCTGTTGTGAAACTGCTGTCAACTGTTGAGCCCAACAGTTACGCCTGAGAAACGGCTTGATGAATAATTGGATAATGTACAGCTGATTAATGTAAACAATTGAAAAGAAATAAAAATGCTTCAAAAGAAATAATTTAAATTTGCTAAATTAATTAGTTTGGCTTATACTAAAAAAGTATGGACAACACAGAATTAGCAATGGAGTTTTTCTTGGCGGGAATTTTCCATTTTTATTTTAAAATCTGCACCAAAAATTTAATATTCACAACATAAAAATGCATAGCAAAATACTCCAATAAAATGATAAACCTGTGCCGATAGTATTTATATTTCAACGCTAACCCGGCACTGTGTTCAAAAAGTCTTTGATTAAGTAAAAGTCCTTAATTAAGTAATTAATATAAATAGACACCATAATAAACCGACGTACATTTAATAAAATTTATATATTAATTTTATTTCGTTATTTTCGTAACAAAAACGGCGTTGCATTATAATATAAAAACGCATAACTCTATGGATCAGCTGTGGAGCTAAACACAACATGTAGACTAATGTAGCGAAAAAAATTTATGATAGAAAAAACGGCAGCAAATACTCAACTGCAGTGTGGAGCGGAGCTACTCAACTCTGCGAAACAGTTACTCAATGGTTGCGCAACCGTTACATCTTATGAACGCGACCAATATTTAGGCAATATGTATTTGTACTTATATGCGATTCAGAATTTCATTTCTTGAAAATATAAAAAAACTGCATTGGCTAAATTCAAATACTATTAAATTTGGTTTAAGTTCAAGTCTGGAATGTTTTATTTCGAATCAATACTTTTGTTTTAAATTATTTATTTATTATTAAGAAAGGAATAAATCAACAAGATCTAGTTATTCTAGCAATTATTTTATGAAGAGAGTACTATTTGGAACAATTTATTATTCATCAGACTAGAAGAACGATTCAGTATCGATATCGAGGTCGCCATATTCTAATACGGTTAAATAGTTGATATTCCTAGTCACTAGTATGCACCGTCAAAAGTGGTAAAATCGAATAAAGAACGCTGATGATATGGTGTAGCGACCTCGGAAAAAATATTGATTATTTCAGCCAGTCTGATGAATAATAAATTATTCCAAATTGTACTCTCGTAATAAAATAACGACTTTATCCAATAAAATTTCTTAAATTAAAAATAAATGGGTAAACTCAGATTTTAACTCAAGCCCAACAATTCATTTCATTATATAAAAAATATATATATTTACTGACTGGCACACGATGTCGAACGATATCGTTCTTTTGTGAAATTACATTTAAAACAAAAAAAAAATTATAGAAAATATTTTTGTTTTAAATGTAATTTGACAAAAGAACAATATCGTTCGACATCGTGGGCCAGCCGGTGAATATTTTAAGTTTATTTAACTAACTTAATTTCCTTTAATTAAATTTATAGAAAAAAAGTAAAATATTTATTCAAGAAATTCAAAAAGTTTTTATTTAGGGTTTTTAACTTAATAAGTAATGGAAAAACTTCAATATTAATCGTGGTGAAGTAGTGTTTGCTTCAAAAGCAATTAATAAAACCACCCACAATACAAACAAGTCTCGTATTCTTTTTCGGGTCAGAAAAAATTTGATCTCACATTTAACCGAGCCACCTAAACAGTGGCGGACACATGGAAGACACATGAATACTGATGGCGGGAGTGTAGCGGCTCCCGAAAAACAACGTTGTTTCTGTTCTGCCGTGTAATTTGAAATTAATTCAAGTTAATTTTTTTCCTTGTTCCATTCTCATGTCCAATTATTTTTGACTAAAATAACGTTACGAACTTTAGCCAAATAATAATCACTTTGGATTACAGCCAATTTAATTCGAAAAATAATCACATTAAAAAAAATCAAAGAATTATTTCTGTAAAAACAAAAAATCAGAAAACAATAAATATTTATGACAACAAAAAAATAAAAATTAGAAAATAACAATTATTTTTGGCAAAAAAATACAAAAACTGTATTTTGAATTTTACGATAATTATCATAATTTTTACAGTCCCTTGTTGTAATTGTTTTACTAAAAATTTTAAAGCTATGAAAGATTTCATGCTCAATTAAAATGCATAGAAATCAGACTGCGTTTCAATTTGTTTATTTAGAATGTTTTTTGTTTTTATATTTTATCGTATGTATTTATGTAAATGTTTAATGCCTATTAATTTCTAGAATGCGGTCGATTGAGTCGACTGCTAGATACACTAGTAAGTAGTTATTATATTTAAAAAAACAATAGTTTTGTGTAACTTAAACAAATTAGTAGTGCCCGTTCGAATGCTATTTCTTAGAGGCAGCCCACACCCGAACTTCGGTTGATTTTTCAGGACGAACCCAAACTTTTGTTTTGTTTAATTGGAAAAAAATTAAGGCACATAAAAAGCTTTTATTTTGATAACGTTGTGCTTTATGTACTTTGATATTTTACAGGGGAAGTTTCTCTCTATTGCGAAGCGAAAGAAATTTGGTACGAAATTAAATTGTTTTTACACTGAAATTGTTTTCGCATCTCAATAGAGAGTAACTACCCAGGTTTTCATTTCTGCGTATTTTTGATGATATAAATTCGTTTTAAAAAACTTTACCAAATACCGAATAGCAGCCGATCATAACGTTCTGCTGAACTCCGACACCGAACCCGAATATCCGGTCGGATACTATATACATATAAACATTAAATAACATTTTAACAAGTATCTAGTATTTTGAATGGATTTGCTAGTACTGACCTTTGCACTATCATACGAGTAGAAGCCAAAGTCCGTCTGTGAAATATATCAAGACAATCAATCAAATAGCAAGACATTCGTTCGTTTTTATTCAGAAATAAAATAATAATACCCATATAAAGAAAACATATACATGTCTGTATATGAGTTTAATTTGTAATACATCGTTTATTTTTATTGCAAAATGAATAAAAATGTATATAAAAAAATTTATTAAAAAAAAACAATTATTTAAAAAAAATTATTTAAAAAACAATTATTTAAAAAAAATTATATATAAAATATTATGAAAAAACTTAGGACACTTTTCGAGTAACCGGCTCATATATTTTTCTGCAATGTTGTCATCGCAAAAAAAATTATATTAATTTTATTTAAGCATCATTTCATGCAAATTATGTGTAAAAAATTAAACGCAAAAAAATATTGAAATAAATATATTTTCTTAATTTTCTTGGTTATTTAAACAGATCACGATCACGACATTATCAGATTTGCAACAAGCTGATGATCAATATTTCCTTTGGTGCTTAGTACGTCTGTATTTGACTGACACATCGCCAATTGTCTATGGAATATAATTTGTAGTTGTCGTCAGCTGGCAACAATTATTGATAATTGTTTTTTTTCACAATTTTGTTAATTTAAACACGTGTTAAAAACATGATAAAATAATATAAGAATATATTACAAAGTTTTTATATTTTGTAAATTGAATAGTATAAAAGTAAATTAAAGATAAATGAGTAACATTTATGAAATTGCTATAATTTTGTAATTAAAAATAATAAGTTTTTGCGAAATGATAGAATGTTGAAAGTTGGGTAAAATATTAGATGTGGCACGTTAAAAAATAAAAATAAATGGAAATTAATCAGTAACTCTAATTTCTACTTTTAACATGTCATTTTGCACTTAACACTTTCGCAAATATGAATTTTATATGAAAGTTTTTATAAAAAGTTCACATCAAAGAATTTTCAATTTCAAAATAATAAAATTCATTTACAGTTGGAAGCAATTGCCACTTAATTTAAATGTTTTAATAAAACTGTATTCCCTTAAGCTTGTGTTTTTTTATGTTAAACTAGAACTAACCACACTACAAATAGGTATTTGACAAATTGTGCTCCCTGTGCATGCTGCATTTCTAATTGTAACATAATTAAATTAAATTTCTTTCTTCACCCCTTCTTCCATGGTTTATTGACCGATATTTCATGCACTCTTTTTTTAATTCGCTACGCACTCAGAAATTCTCAAACTCATTAAACTTAATTTGTCAAGAAACACAAAACAGATGCCCTTTTCTATTAAAAATAAGAGCAAAATATAATTTTGTTCTTTGTGCCACCAGTGAGAAGCAGAAAGGGGCCAAATTGTAAACACTAGAAAAAGTACTAGAAGTTAAAAATAATAATACTCGTACTTATAAAAAGTATTAAAGTATGAAGACGAGAAACAAATCCATATAAATTTATGTGTCTTCTCAATGTATTTTTAAACAACCACATGCGTTTTTTTTTCTTCTTTATTTACACTTGAAATTCAAACAAGTTTAAGGAAAGATCGGATGCTCTACAAAATGCACCATTCACAGGCATTTATGCATCATGCATGCAACATGCAAGTCAATACTTGCCACACAGCCATATGTTTGAAGAAAAATAAATAACAAAGAGGCTTATGGAAGGAGCAGCAAGTAAAGGGAAACAAACCATTATGTTTTTTCAATGCTGCAAACAAGCAGTAGTATCGCCATCACATACCCCGGCAGCAGCGGTTCTTTCGCAGATGCTTTTTACTCGCTCTCGAATGTATTTATATTAAAAACTACAACAGAACACGCATACGTGTACGAGTACAAATTGCTAGATTCCGAACTACAACCAACTTTGACACGCGCCAAATAATGAAAAATAATTTTAAAATCAAATCCATGAGGTGTTTCTCCTCTACAACTTTCCTGGCGCTGCAGTAAAAGGGTTTGCAAGGAATTTTGTTTTCAAAAGTCTACATAATTCCTGAAAATTTTGATTTATTTTAGTTAAAAATAAAGAAATAATTCGAATAATATATTAATTTTAATTGAGTTATATTAAGCTCGAATCTATATAAATTAACAAATAACAAAAAGTTCAAATAAAGAATACTATAAATTGTTTTAATTAGAATAATAAAATTTAATTTTAAAACTATGTTGTTGAATTTCTCTTTTTACCTCAAACAAAACCTTAATTTTGCAACCGCAAGAGGAAAAATAATGAAAAAAATCAAACCCACTTTATTTCCGCCCTTTGGTTTCATTTCATAACTGTTGATAACAAAAAATAGAAAACTATTTGAAAAACATGGTTTTGTATTACAAGAACCGAAAAAAACTCACTAACAAGAATAATATAAATTTGTACTTAAAAAACTGTGCTATTTTTTGCCGGATAGTAGAATAAGTTTGTAAAAGCTTTTCTTATAAAAAGTTTAAATGAAATGTTATTCCTTGATATTGATTGTCCCTACACTGAGAAAAATATTCCTAAAAAAATGGCAATAAAAGTAGTTTAGCATAAAACAAAATTGGTTTCAATTAAATTCATAATTGAATAATTGAATCATGTGATCAAAAACAAAATTTAAAAAAAATTCTATTCACAAAAAATTATAATTTAAGTAATTAAATTTACAATTTTCGTCGTAGGTCGTACTTAAATAACTAAATTTATTCTATAGAGTGTCCCAAAATTAACGCAAGATTTGAATTAAATAGAAAACAAAGTTTTTAGTTTTTTTATTATTTTTGAGTTACGAGTATTTCTCAATGAAATGAAAGCAATTTATGGCGTGAAATGCCGCATTTTTACAAGTTCTAAACTGCCAACTGACAAATTCTTTTTTTTTTCTTCTTTACTAACACTTTACTGTACAACAGACCGAAAATTAAAATCTTGTGTTAATTTTGGGACATCCTTTATATCCGTTTTTAGTAATTGAAATTGTAAATTTATTAAAATTTCATATGCGATAAATTTGTTAGATAATTTCAGTTTTTTTTTTGTTTTTTTTTTTTTAAATTCTTTAAAATAATATATCGCGGCATATCTCGGGTAATAAATTTACTAAATATTTGTTAGATATTGTTTAACATTTGAGTAAAAATTTGAATATGTATATTTATTCACCCCGATTATGTATGTCGAAGTCGAATTTTTATCAGTGATGATTTGTACTAGATTAAAAAAAATGTGAGCATGTTTTCTTTAATATGGGAGAAATTGTCACAGTTCGACTTCGACCTGCAAAATCAGGGTGATTTTTTCTATTAAAATTGAATTATAATCAGGGTTGGCTACCCACTGGCTAACCCAAAAAGGCCACATAATCAGGGTTGTCACAGAATACAATGTTATCGGTTTTATGTTCAAAATAAATCGTAATTCTAGATTGATCATCAATCCGATGACATTGAAATGCACCACACAAAACTATTTTTTTGTCGTCTTTTTAAATTCAATTCCGACTACATTGGATCCTGTGACAGCCTTGAATATGATATTATCGTATGCATTACTTTGAATTTCTCTCTTCCATTCAATAAGTGAAAAATTAAATTTCGGAAATGCATCTATACACTGCATCTGATCTGATGCGTTGTACGTTAAGAAAATGAACAGTCGACATCACTGCAAATGTAATGAATTCTAAAATGCAGCTCTGAAGTATATGATGAGCAAACCAACATCAAAGAGTAATCACAAAAAAGCCTGATGCAACGGATGAGTAAATATTTTATTTATTTATACATTTTCAAAATAGGAATTGATGTCAAATTGACAAAGCCAATAATAAGAGTTCGTTTGGACGTGGAGGAAGAGTTTTGTTCCGGACGAAAAAAGATTCAGTACTCTGGGGCAGAGTCTTGGATAAAATAAAGGAACAAGCACAAACATTTTTTATCAATATTAATTTATTATTAATTTATCCATTTTTAATGTTCCTGCGTTCGAAATTGTAATCAAGTTAAAATTTTTTTCTGCGCTTCAATTAAGCATCCGCATCAGCTGTTTTGCATCAGCTTAGCAAAGTAATCACACATGCGCATCAATACAGCGCAGAGATGCATTTTCGAATAGGCCCAACAGCTATTTTTCACAAACATAAAGTATGAATGTTTAATAAAATTATGAACTTTTAAAAACTTATTGAATTCAATGAAATAAGATACATATAAAAATTTTATAGTGTTAAACTCTGTAAAACTCTAGTTTTTTAACTTTTGCACTAAAATTACTTAAAGTTGAAAGATTTTATTTCATAATTTAGTTTTCTTCAATAAACAAATGCATTCATTGTATTTATGCATATATAATGCAAATTTGTTGGCTCTTTTCACAGCTCAATGCTTCTGTAATGCATTCCCAGAAGAACAAATATTGAAACTACAAAAATGAAATAACACATGCGTTCATACATGGATATATACAAACCCATGAATAAGTAAAGTATGTATGTATGTACGTTTACATATCTACAAACATTAATACACACAATACAGTTGCATTGCAAACAATTGCATGAAATTGCAATTTGTTTGTTCCGTGTTGTGTTTGTAATTTTTCCTATCGTTCTATAAGCCAGTTGCCAACTTGTTCCGTTTCCATTTTATGGTTTCATTAAGTAACAGGATTAAAGTCATGAATAACAGGATTTAACTTAAATTCTTATCACTTCCATAAAAATAAAACATTACGAAAATTCACAATTTAAAAAAAATAAATTCTGAAAAAACAACTTAAATATTTTGCACAAAAAATTAAAAGAATTGTGGCAGCTGTTGAAATGTTTAATTCATAAATGCTCGTATGTAAATAAGTAATACTGTAGCAATATGAAAAAGACATTTTTGTACATGCCTATCGCTCCTTTAATGCAACAAAGTCATATCTCAAAAAAAAGAAAATTCTATTTTGAAGTTACTGTGAGCAAAGGTGTTTCTTAATATCTCTTTTATTTGTAAAATTTTTTTCAGAATTATATCTCAAGCTAAACCAAAGAAAGTTATTCCTATTAATCAGCTAATACCAACCCAGATATGCCCGCTAGTATTTTGCTAACCTTAATTGCATGATCCCAAGTTTGTTTTTATTTTTCTTTGAGATATGACTATGTTGCAATGGAGGACAGTTGTGTATCTTTGTTGGTTGAAGACATGCAAGTGTCATAAAAATGTTAATGGGTTTTGAAAGAACGCACAAAATGTGACATTTAGGAGATATATAACATGTCTAGGAAGATTATTTTTCAAAAGGGTAACAGCAAAAATAAAAGCAGTTAAATGCATGACATACAACTAAAAAAAGTCATTTGTGGTATTTAGGGTATTCACAGTGTTCTTTTTATAAGTTTATTCAACCGCCGGCATGCGATATTTAAGTGGGTTACACACTATCGAACTTAAGTGACAGTCAAAAAGTCATCAGTTTTGAATGATAGTTTTAACTGTCAGACTATCGATCATGTTTGACACTCAAAACGTCGTTCAAGAAAAAAAATTAACACATAAACATGGAAAATACGAAAATTGGATGCGCATTATTGCTAACAAAAATTTTCTATAATGAATTATTTTAATTTTTTTCTTACTATCTCACAACTTTTCGTATTAATTTATCTTTACATCTCACATAAGCATGCATTTCATAAAAAGTATATAAATTCCTTCCAAGTCTTGTAGTTTATTCTACAAAAATATCTCTTGACTGATACTTTTTGATACGCACTATCAGTCAAAATTCAATATGGCCGCTGACTTTCACTCAACCGCAAAAATTTCTGTGGTTGACTGATGACTGACGAAATTTGTGTTCACACTGTCGATCAAGCCAAAATTTGAACAAAACTGTCAGTCATGTTCTATAGTTTGTATCCCACTTTAAAAAAGAAGTGCTTAGCAAAATCATTTTAGACAAATATTTGTTTGAGACTAACTTTTAATTATTATTTTATAATTAGACTAAGTTGTTTGTCATATATTTATAATTTCATTTTGCGAAGTTCTTACATACGTCCGCTTATTCGGGTACGTTGTTTTTTAATTTGGTTTTTTACTATGAAGCATAACAACAAGTTTATAGCATTTTATTAAATAAAAATAATTGTGTAAATAAAACAATATTTTTTTTTCAATTTACACATTCTTTCATTGGTGTTTGTTGAAAGAAGTGTGACCTAATAAATTAATACTAGTTTATCCAGCGGTCGACTCAATCGACCGCATTCTAGAAATTAATATTAAACATTTACATAAATACAAACGATAAAACACAAAAACAAAAGACATTCTTGGCCTCATAACCAAATTGTTACCACAGAACTTGGCGGTCAGATGCAGTACAAATACTTTCAGAAATATAGTCTCATTTTAAGCATGAATACCATACAGATGGATCCAAAATGGAATTCTATCAATGAAGGATAATATGCAGACTACACGATCAGATAACTGAATGAAGTATTACAGGGTATATCTATCTGTTCAATATTAAAAGCGTTCGGAAACTAGATTGTTTATCGGATAGTTGGGTTACCACTTTGGGCCTGCGTAAACTAAATGATATATCAATTGCAACTCTGATGGGGAACCCAAGCGAACAACGATGCCAAACAGGCAAGGCATGTATACGAATATGAGAGGGAAAATGTAGAACACATTATGTATCACTGTAGCGCTTTAGCAATAAGACGAATAATCACCATGAAATCTCCTGAATTGGTGATCTATGTGACACCTCGTAGATTCTTTTCTCAACTAATTACGAGTATCTTTTTAGTTATACAAACTGTGAACGCCCCTTATGAATACGGCCATATAACGATGACAAGTGTTTCTTAAAGCAAACGTTTTATTTCTGTATTTATTTTATTTTGTTGCTTTTCATAAGGATATAAAACACCAACTGCAAAAACAACAAGTTGTAGCTTAAACAGGCAGTAAGCAGCTGTTGAAAAAGGAGTTTTAGTAGTTTCATATCAAAGGCATTAAGTAGATGGCTCGGTCACATTCAACACAACGAATATATGAGCATGTGTATCATGAGGCTCTTTGGTTTCTGATAAGGATAAATTTTTGGAAAAACAAAAAAAAAACAAATATGCAACCAAGCATAAAATCAAATAATTTCTAATTTCAAGTTTACCAAGCAGTAAAATAATCCTCAACACTAGACTTCCATTTTATGTCTTCCATTGAAACAGAAGAACAAAAGGTTAAGAGTTTCATTGCGGGAGTTGGACACAACTGTCAATTGCATAAGAAATTTTAGGCCAGTCAAGCATGGAGAAATGCCAATTGGTTTATTTTTTTTAAACTGCAAAGGTTTCTTTTGCTACAAAGAAAAATTCAAAAAAATAAAAAATTTATGTAAAATAAATTTAAAATTTTTGATAAATTCTAAATAAAAATTTAGCAGAAAATTGTTATTCTGCAGAAAGGCAATGCATGTATTTCGTATTAGTTTAAGGAAAAATAATTATTTATAAACAGTTTTGTATATTTATTACAATTTATTTTACAATCGACCCCACTGTGTCATGCAAAGTGGTGTAAAGTATTGATAAGATTATAATTGGTAATTAAATGCTGGTGGTTGTTTTTTTTATTTATGTCAGTGGGCTCCTTTGATATTTCCCTTTCAATTTTGAGTTTTAATTTCGAATATTTAATGTAATTTTAAGAATTTGATGTTCTTACTTTGGAATTTCTTTTTAAATTGTTTCTGTGTGGTTGTTTTTTTTCTGTGTATATTATTTTTAATGTTTTCTTAGTATAAACACTTATGATAATTAAACTGTAACTAATCAACACCTGATCTTTTTGTTTATATATAGTTGGAAATTTCTCTTCAATTGCTTAGACAATTAACTTTAAATTTTTAATTGGAGCAGTCCAATATTTCTTTCACACTTCTATGGTTAAAATATTAAAGTGTTTATTTTTCAAAACGAAAAAGAAACGCCAAACAATAAAATGTAATTCTTATTACATACATTTTCTTGGAATTATTATAGATTAAGGAGTTCATTTAGAAAAAAAATGTAAGCAGCTTACATATCTTACGATGGCTAAAGGAAGCACTTGAATAATTTTATATGGAACGGTTGCACTAAATTCTAATAGGATTTCAATTTTTGTTTTTAAATGAAATACTTTTCATTATTTAGTTTTAATTTTAACTGTATTTTACATACAATTTTTAATTTTTTTAACTTCCCGCTAACAAAAACTGGAAAGTTGCTGATTTCACTCCGATTTTCGAAAATCGAGGTTTCCTCAAATCTCGACTTTTTGAGGTCCTAGGAACCTATTGTAAATATTTCTACGACATCCATACGGCTTTGTACGTTTTTATGTGTATATGTTGGTGTGTGTGGGTCTGCATGTACATGTGTGTGTATTCAAACTTCTTATAACTTTTGAACAGCTAAAGCCATCGGTGGGTTTTGAGAATTTAAAAAATATAATTCTGGAAAAAACTTCTTCAATAAATTTTAAACTACTGCTCCGATTGAATACAATACCAGACAACTTGTAATTTCAGAAAGAAACATCGGTTGTCGTAAATTTTATTTACAAAATTATTAATTCGATAGATACCGTTGCAGAAAATTTTAAAAAATTATTTTTTTGGAAACTAATCTGAACAGTTAATTTTCGGTCTCTTTTTTGAAATTCAAATTTAAAACCGCATCAAATGCAGCGTTGGCTGTCCACTGAGTACCCAAAAAAAACCCACCTGGATTTTATTTTGTAAATTTTTGTATAAATTCAATGGAATATATTAATTTAAAAAATCCTTCATTTCTATTAATGAAAATTTAGGGTCTCATTTTGTAAAACTAAACATTTATCGTTGACAAATTCTTAATGTGCTTTGTTTTTGTATTTTGATTTTATAATATAAGATTTATCAGTTTTTTTATGTAATAAATGTGTATCTAAATATATTAAATACATGGGAAAATTATGGAAAAAAAAAGTTTTATAAAAGAAAGTTTTAATAGGATTTTTAGATTTTTCCCAAGACAACATACAAAGATTTATATATCAATTGAAAGCTCTTTTTAAGTCACATACTTTTTTGTATAAAAACTGTCTTGTAGCCAGAGACCGTAACAATTATGACATTTATAATAATAATTAAAATACAAATGTTATTTCACGATTCTATTTTTTTTTGTCAGAAATAATTGTCAGTTTCTGATTTTTATGATATAAATCAAACATAAACAAATTTTGACAAGCAAAACAGATAAAAATGGAAGGAGATGCAAGGAGCAAAACATAATCAGCTGAGCTGTCAAGACCACCTGTTATGAATTCGCCTTGGGTTCTGATTATTTTTTTTTTGGCAAAAATGTTTATCAGTTTCTGACTTTTATTTTTTTTGTCAAAAGTATTTGTCATATTCTGATTTTTATTTGACTATTATTTACACACTTTAGTATAAACTTGTGTTTATTATTTAATTATTACCCTCAAACACTAAATCAAACCTTTAAAATATTATGATTTTATCATTTGTTATCAAAAAAAAAATCAGAATATGACAAATATTTCTGCCAAAAAAAAAAAAATAAATAAAAAACAGAATATGACACATATATTTGACAAATAAAAAATAGAAATCACAATCAGACAAATATTTCCGACAAAAAATAAAAATCAGAATCTGAAAAATATTTCTGACAAAAAAAATAAATATCCAATATTTAAAAAGCATATGCTTTTCTAAAAATATTGTGGGAAACGATCAAAATGATGTGCTTGAATTATATCTCCGATATTTCCTAATGATTGCTTTTTTCCTTCGAAACTTCAAGAATAATTATTATTTTCGGTCCCTGCTTGCAGCAATTTTTTGCATTAAATAATTGTCTTGTAGCAAAAAAGAATTTGTTTATTCAAAAGTTCTCTCGTAGCAGAAAACTTTTTCTATACAAAAGTAGGCTTGTATTGGACAACTTTTTCTGTAGAAAAATTTTGTTGTCGATATTTTTTTAGGAATTCACTAACTTTTAAGGCGACCTGCTGCAGTACTCGTATAACATCTGCCTTGGCCACTGGTATATTTAAGTAAAGCAGCCAGCCTTTATGTTATTTCTTTCAATTCCTATTCAACTTTTTGTTTTTAATATTTTATACCATTTTCATATTAATTTTGATTCGTTTAATTTATCCTTATAAGCATTTGGAGTCAAATCATTTAATCAAAATTTAGTTTTTGCAAATTTCTTAAAATTAAAACCTGTACTCATCCTTAACACTATTTCGGAAGTGTAGACAACATTTAAACTTTGCACATACCTGTAAAGAAAGAAAAGAAAATAACCATTAGTTCATTAATGTTGAAAAATCAATTCTTAAACTTAATTCTTAAAGTTCAAAACTCAAAACATTAAACAAAGGTGTGCAAAAATAATGGAGAGGTGTAAATGATACTCTAAAGAACAAGTTCTCTAAATATGTACATAAATATTCCCTTTTAGTATATTGTTAAATAAAACATTCAAATCCATTAAGGGTAGAAAGAATACCGGAAAAGTTGTGCAACAAGAAGCATTTAAAATGTATGATTGTTGCCAAGAAAATAAATTTAAAATGAAAATCAACAAAATGCAATTATACTCGACCATGCTGAATCTTGTGTACCCTTCATTGAATTATCCAATTAGGTTCTGAAACAAAAGGTTCTTACTATCTTGATAATCCCTGAAATAATTTTGTGGACTAGGTGAAAAAGGAGGGACTTCAACATGGTCGTATGTGTTGCATTCACAAACCACAACTGATTGCTACATGACAATCGTTCGTGCTCTAACAATCGTTGTCGTTGCCAGCAAACTGCTTCTGAGTTGTGGAGTGTATTGATGGCATGGAGTAGTTTTTGAATTAGTCCGATGAAATGCAAAGCTAGTCTATATGAACATTGCAATGTTAAATGGACCACATAAATGCACATATATTTCAGATAGTTTTGTACTGCTCCGCATCCTGTGGAGCATTTATGAACAAGTTGCGATTTTTGAAGGGATGATGCATTGTTTTCTATATTAAAGATTTGGTTGAACGATTTCAGAGCTTTTTAAGATTTCAGGAGGGAAATATACACAAATATTTAAACAAATTATTTTCCCTTATTTCACAATCTAAAATCATTGAGCACTATTTAGTAGAGACTGTAGCGTATCTAGTTTCCATTACAATACTTAGTTCATTGTTTTGTAAAGTTATTTAAAGCTATTAAAAATTTGTATCTAGTTTGTTTTGTAATTTTTGTTTGAAATTGAAAAGTTTCTCTGAACAACTTAACGAAAAAAAAATCCAAAACTATTGCGGAATTACAACAAAACTTTAATACATTCTATTGTACACACGCTATAGGAAACAGTGTGTGTCTTATGTTTAGGTACACAATTAAAAGGTTAGAGAGCGAAAATTTTTTGTAAGTTGAGTAATGCCTCAAATGTGGGGTTCTAAACTAAAATTATTTCTTCGTAAAGAACTTGTGTCCTTGGCTATGTGAAGTTGAATGAGTTTGCGTCTTTTTTTTACCATGCTTTACCCAATATTTCAGCAATTTGTAACAATTAGTTTTCTATGGGTTTCAAAATTTTCATTAGCCTTTTTATATCAATATATCCATTAAATTGTCTGTTACTATTAAATAAGTTAAAGAGTGCAATTTATTAATGAATTTAGTACGTGTTCATTGAACTTGTCTAACATTTGCATACAAGTGCATACTTTTGTACTTCAATAAAAAATGATGAATGTGGATGATAAAATTAAAGTGTTGCTGTCGTCGACATGCTATAGTTATCCATTCATACATACTTCATCTATCTGCCCATTCAGCCGTCTGTCTGTTAAGTGAACGACATTCAATCAAGCTACTTGACTTACACCACCTTATAAATGATGACACGCCGACCGGGCTGCACCATCATGTACATGGATAGCTTGGTTTTGGGTATGGTAGCTGACCATTAGCTAGGCAAAATATACATACATACAGACATGCATACATACATAGAGGGAGTGTGCAGTATACAGTGGGTGTTAAAAATAACTTGAGATTAACTTTTTTTAGAGTTATTACAATTATTGTCAAAGGGCTGTCCCACGATGTTGAACGTCATCATCCGCTGAAATTTTAAGCGCGGAATAATTGAATAATTGCGTCCTACTAATAAATTGATTTATTTTTTAATTTATTAAGAAAATAATTAAGCAAATAATGGGATTTATTTAATAAAAAAAATATTTTATGATATCTTTCAGTGGGAGTTGCTCCATTGAGAGTTATTACATTGGAGTTACTTTATTTAGATAATAAATAAACAAAATATGTCGTTAGTGGAATGGTAATGAGGTTATTTTTCTTAGTAGTTTTTTTTTAATCCAAAGTGATTATTATTTTGGCTAAAGTTCGTAACATTTTTAGTCAGAAAGAATTGGACATGAGACAATATTCCAAAGTAATTTAACACCAATTAATTTCAACTTACACGGCAGAGGTTATTTTTCGTTTAAAAAATCCAGCGGACGATAATGTTTGACATCGTAGAACATTTAATTTTTATTTAATATTTTCTTAATTTTGTCAATCACTATTTCTAACATGAATATTTCTGGCTGTGCGTTGTGCTTGTAGCCCCACCAAATATTTGAATTACTTTTTTTTTTTTTTTTTTTTAAAGAGAAGTAACACTCAGGCAATTAGTATGCCTACCAACCCGTAGGTGTGTTACCTTCCTTGAAAAAGGGATAGTGAGAGAGGACAGATGGTGAAAGAGAGATAGCTTAATTTTTACAATTCTGATATTGCGCGCTGTGTTAGTTTTTAGATCAGTGTTGCAGCGCCTCTGATGACAAGTAGGAGCATTAAATGTGTTTTAAGCTGTTGTAGCCATTTATTTTATTAATGATTTTACTTCGCCGACGATTTTGCTACAATACCGACGAAGGAGGGCGCTGTGATGTCCGCTAGCATACACCAGTATCAATTGCTGCCAGTACTGTTCAGTGACCAGTGCTATGCCCTCATCACTTAAACACTCCGACAACAACAAATACAATGACATAGTAATGCACATCTGAAAAATGCTGGAGGTTATGACTTGTCTGAAGCTGGGGTCGAACCCACGTTCTTAGACAATATTTTTTTTGTAGTCAACGCGCTAACTACTTCAGCCAACAGCACACAAAAAAAATATGTTGATGCCTAAAGGCAAATTATTAAATAATTTTTCATTATTTTAAGTTTAAACGGAAAAACTTTATGAAAACATACAAAAACATGCAAAAATCGACAGAGGTTTCTGCTCATAAATTGCACTTCAGCGAATAATATTGCTGGTAATTAAATTTAAGACAAAATACAAAAAAATATATATAATGATACAACGGCTGCCTGGGACAGCGATCACTGAGGACTAAAATAGAATCGAAAAGGAATCCAAAAAATGTATCGTATCACGTCTAGACGAAAAGAATTTTATTTACAGATTCTTTGAATTTTGACATCAATGGATGGATGGAAAATTTAATGCAGCGAATGAAAAAGTTTTCATAGATTTTTATATTCATGAAATATTTGATGAAAATGTTCATAGCATTAATGATATGTATTTCATATATCGTATTATTTTTCGTCATCAAATCAGTGACTCTCTTTCATTGGATTAATGAAAAAACTCAAAAATGTAAAGAATTTGTTTCATTAGATCAATGAATTTATTTTGTAAATCTAATGAAATAACTTCGTTACATTGATAACGAAAGTTATCATGCATCTAACAAACACAAGCTGCGAAAACGTTTTGGTATGTCTGCAAAAACACCCAGGGTCTAGGCAAGAATCGGACCTACGACCCCCAGACTAGTACACCATCCACTAACCTACGGGGGCGTACATGAAATAATTTCATTAATATAACAATAATTGTCTAGCTTGTCCCAAGAGTTTACGTGTAAAATTCTCTGCCTGAAATTGATGGTGCTGCCTGCCACACAGCTTGTGAAAGCATCACATTAGGGAACACCAAATTTAACAGCAAGACAAGGATGCGTCGTCCTGTCGCCGTTACTGTTTAATGTAGTTCTTGACATAGTAATGAGAAACGTAACACGAAACGGCACAGGCATCACGTGGTGCTTATGCGGCCGTCTTTCTGATCTAGATTACGCAGACGATATCTGTGCGTCTCCTTACGCATAATTACTTTGATATGGTAGAGAACTTGGAAATGGTCGAAGACGATGAGAATCAAACTTGCTACCTAGGAAGTATTATTTCATCAACCAGCGGATGTTCAGATGATGTATCTAATCGTACCATGAAAGATAGGCAATCATTTGGCTAACTTAACACAATATGGGAATCTCCATCCCTCTCCACACGCACAAAACTTTGAAGTTTTAATTCGTGTATCAAGTCTGTGCTATTGAACGGCTGTGAAACTTGGAATACCTCCGCAGCAGAGCTTAACACCCTTGTGTCCTTGTGAATAGGTGCCTTAGAAGGATATTGCATATTTTTTTGCCCAACGCAATATCGAACGTTCAACTCTGGGCCCGAGCTAATCTGACCCCCAATACGGCTTGAAATACTTATGCGTAAATGGGGCTGGATTAGCCATGCACTACGTCGTGCACCCACTGATATCACCCGTAATTCCATAGACTGTAACCCGCAAGGAAGCAGACGTACAAGACGCCCTGCCCACACTTAGCGTTAGACAACTACCTTTGGAAGTTAACAAATCAGTCAAAAGCTGGAGTGAAGTAAAAAACCAAACATCGAACAGGAATAATTGAAACGAATCTGTTAAGGCTCTATGCTCCTCATAGAAGCCAAAGGAACCAATATATATATGAATGTATCAGCAACAATAATGACAACACAATACAAAATACGAGAGAACTTCTATAAAATTGACAAAGATTTCACAAAGTCTTTTCTAATACAAAAGCTAATTGAGTTTTCCGAACTGCCATGTAAAAAGGTGGCGCAGAGTTAACTGAATAAAATGATTATCTCTCTTACGTTGAAAAATTTACCACGTAAAAAATTTACACTGTTTGATGATTTAAATTTAAATCCCCTAAAATACCATAATTGCATTTGTACTAATCCTGAGTATATAAAACATTAATTTTTTTGCCAGCTTATAAATAGTCTTAATCTTGTTTATCTATCACTGCATAAAAATAAGCTCTCGAAACAGATGTTGAAGTTGTTTGTTTTGCTCGTAGTTTAAACCAAACAAAAACGAAAACTCAAAAGCACAAGCAAATAAAATTAAAGAATAAAAAGATATTTGTTGTTTGAAATAAACCAAATCTACTCGTACGTTTCGTCATGTCTGACATTCAAAATAAAGCAAATAAAATCGCCATTGAGACCAGCGAGGCAGCCAAAATGCATGCAACCAACCATTCATTCCTCTAGCTAGCCAGACAGTCAGCCAGTTAACCAACCAGCCAACCGTCCATCAGTCAGTAATTCATTTATTTAAATTTTGTTTGATTTACACTGGCTGCTGATTTTTTTTTTGTTGCTGCTGGATTTGCTTCTGCTTCAATTTATAAGATCTTATAGAGTGAATAAACAAATATTGAGTTTTTGATATGGCACCAAAACAGCAATACAAGTACAATTTGATACTCGTACTGCACACAATAAAAAAAAGCAAATAAGAATATTCATTCTATAAACGGAAAGTGGTACAAAAAATGTGTAGCCATGATATTCAACTACTTCCAGACCATAGAAACTTTTTTACTAGGCGGAGGAGTAGGTAGGCGTACTCTACGTTTACAAACGAGTATTAAATCACTTGTGTTCTAGTAGTCTCGCGCAAAAAAATACACTTCAAATGGAAAACAAAAATAACAAACAAACAATCGAGCAAATTTTGCACCCACACTTTTTCCAGCTGCGTAAAACATGGAACACTTTTTATACAATTCTTGTTAGATGGTGTTTTTCAAGAGAGTTGTGGCTGAGTAGTAACAAAAGACTTTGATAGCTTCCAGAAGGAGGTTTAATCTTGGATAAGGTACTCTAAATTTGTGTGTATTATAAAATGGTTTTAAGTAAACTAAAATTGACCACATTGCTGACAATAATTGCCGGTTGCAAATTGTTTATGATCCTTCGAAGCGAAGTCTGATGTTCGATATAGAAAGCGCTGCAGCTATATACGCTGATTGTTCGCATTTACCACACCTCCACCGCAGCTACAACCCCATCGTTCAAGACGCTCAATAATTCGAAATATCTCTAAGATCTACTTAGTTAACATTAAATTTTTGTCTGAGTTCCAATGATTTTTAGAACGATAAGTCGAGTAACTAACGCCTTTAAGTAGTCAATATTTAGCATTTTGCATCTGCTATATACCACCCGCGTTTGTCGAAGAAATAATAATATTTTTCTTTTCCAAAACTACTGTAAATATTTAACATTAACAAGCCAAAGGCTGTCTGATTGACTGCTTGCTATGTTATACAAATTGTAGTGGAAAAGCGTTTAATTTAAGTTCATGTAAAATATAAAATTTGCGTAGTCTGTTAACTATTTGAAGGCGCAACGGAAACAGCTTTAAATTGACAATTAATATTTTTTAATTAAATATTTTAACAGCATAAATAAGTATATTAAATCGGGGCAATAAATTTCATTTTTATTATACATACTCAGACAGACACAGTCAATAATATTGCTAATGAAAAAAAAACAAAAATAGTAAATGCCATTTAAAGTGTCAATTTACATTGCGGAGGTGGTGTAGAAAATTTTATTAATTGGATTTTTCAATAATATTCTAGTTAAATGTGTTTAATGAAATGAGTTCTTTAAAAATAAAGGCAAACATTTTGTGGAGAAAAAACTTTAAGTTGTTCAAGTCAAATATGTTGTCAGCGAAAATGATTGCAAATTGTTCCTTCCCGAATTATATTCATCAAGATTTAGAGGATATATTGATGAATATAATTTTCTTTATAATAACAAATTTATACAAAAATAGTTTTTACATTTTCTATTTGCAATTGTTCAGCTGTAATTTGTTTCTAATGTTTCTGAAGTTTTAATTAAAAATTAACTAAATCTTTGCAATACTACGAGTAATTAATTAGTTATCTTTCTCAGCGATGATATATTAAAAAAATATTATGAAAACAAAAACGAGTACCCATCCATTAATTTCATTTATGTAAATTTACTTATTGCTAATTGTTCTTAATATAATTTTTTTTATAACAAATCAATTTTTTCGTATTATTACTATTAATTAATTAGTAGTTTATCCTGAGCAAGCTACAGAAAGAAGTAGCGAAATATTATTTTATTTATTTATTTATTTATTTATTTATTTATTTATTTATTTATTTTTATTATTTATTATAATTGAAATTATAACGAATCTAGTTACTAGGACTAGTGACTAAGACTATCTCAGCTTAATTTTAAATATTTAAAGTTTTACATACATTCATACATACTCGTACATATATACATACATTACATGTTAGAATGAAGAACTTAAATTTTACATTTTGATAATTAATATTTATACGTGATTGTTGAACTGTTTAAGCTTTATATTGAAATGAAAATTTTTTTTCATTTTTTTTCAACTATTTAACCGTATTATTTAACGAATTAGAATACGAATTACTAGCATCCACCGTCAAAAGTGGTAAAAAGTACTGATCCGTTCTGCTAGTCTGATGAATAAATTGTTTCAAATAAGATAGTACTCTCTTAATAAAAAATAATGAATTTGTCCAAATATAATTTCTTAAATTAAGAAGATATGGGTAAATTCAGATTTGAACTTAAGCCAAAACATTTTCATTTCAATATTTTACATTTTGTTTTGAAAAGCGAGAAGTTTTAAAAGATTTTATATTTTATTAATATGTATTGTCTATAGAAGGACATTTTAGTAAATTTGTAATACTGTTTGAATTAGTTATGTTTAAATGAATGTTCTGCACGAAAGGGCAGTCCTCTAGAAGATGCATAATAATCAATTATTGATGTGTTATTTCTGTATGTGTTAAACGAAGTCTAGTGAAGCACTTGTTTTTAAGCCAGTTTGTAATAGTAGAAAGATTTAAAAGCTTTTTATCAGAATTAATTGCTGTGTATAGATGATGGTATGTAGACCAATTTCGAAATATTAATAAACAAATTTTATAGCGATTTTTATTAAAGAAAAAATTTACATAAATTTATTTATTTCCCTCGTATTCTTTTCTTTAGTTATTCTCTGGTAATGCTATATAGGGACCATAAGTGGTCCTTCGAGTCGTATTGTCGTTGGTGATGGCGACAATCATTATATGGGCATTTAGGGTTCTATGCCCAACTACTGCAAATCACGCTCCTAAAAGTTTCGCAAGTAGCATATGGTCGAAATGTGGAAGATCAAATAACAAAGAACGCTGACGAAGTGCATAATGGTACATAAAATATATCCATTTCATTTTGCTAGTGTCTAATTACAACTTACAAAGTCTGCTTTGACTCACCAGTTCTAACAATGATCTTTTATTGAGGTACTGATTTTCTTTATTTTTTTTAAATACAGTTGGGAAGTAAATTGTTCTGTACCATTCAGAGTAGACAATCATTTGATGCTCTAATCGTACATTGCGTACGTATCTGGAGTTTGCTAAAGAGAGTAACTATTTCAAAAATAGTTGAACACCTAATTTAATTGCCATGAATGCCTCAGCCTCACGTTAGGAGAAAATATGTCACACATCCGTACATCTTCAGCTAATACGTTATCAACCTGCACGCATAGGAATGACATGATTGTGGCAATCATATTCGAAAAGCAACATATTATTATCAAACCAATGCCGTTGTATGAATCGTGATATTGTTTAAATCAATATATAGTAATATTTCTTCCATTTTACAATAATATTATGCTTAAATATAAATATAAGGATGGGTCGATTTAGCAAACCATTTTTCGATAGCTTTTGGCATGAGGGAAAAAAAGTTCCACTACATATAAAAAAAATCGTTTTCGAGGCGCCAAAATTTTTCGCTCATCTTTTATTTTTAAGGTTTTTTAAGTAGGTAATAAAAAAATCGGCTAATTTATTTTTTTTATATTACCTTTCCAAGGTGTAATTTATTTATTTTTTTATTTATTATTACTTTTTTTTTATTTATTTTTTTTTAAGTTAAAAAAGTCGAAAAAAATTTGTTTATATGTCGCAGTGAAACTTTATTTTCCTCATGCCAAAAGCTATCAAAAAAATCCATGGCACAATATGGAAAAATGTTTGTCCTTGCAAATCGAACCACCGTAATAAATTAAATATAGTACGAAATTGAGTAATCATAATATGGTTAAAAATTATTATCAAATTAAATACAAACGAAATTGTTTATATGTTTAGTTTATTTAACAATCAGACGATTGATTATAAGTTTTTGTTGTAGAGATGCATGTACTTGAGTAAATATACTTTATTATGAAATTCTCGAGGAGTCTGTGTATCTTGAAATACTTGTACTATTTTCAATATGAAACAAATGAGCATTATAGTCTCTATTGCTATATGAAACGTAATTTATGTTTAAAATATAAAAAAGCAGCAATAAAGTAGTTGCTACAACCATAAAGAGATTGTCACATTTAAGTGCGGTTTTCATAAACCACACATTTGACTCATTTAGAAAATTTTTATAGAAACCATTAGAAAAAAACTAAATGCTTTTCATATAACTTTTCTAGATTTCGAACTTGTGAAGCCATATTTGAGTAATTTAAAATATTTGAAAATAAGTTGTTAATAAAAAAATATTAAATTCAATAAAACTCCTCTTCCTGTTGAGAAGGTTATAGTCCTGAAATAACTAACTAATCATTCGCAAACTGTTTGGAATTCGATAAACTACATGATTTCAAATAATTGTTAAGTTGAAATCAATCCCTGTATTGACTAAAAACTAAATCATCCGTTTGCCAATAAATTCAGTTATTGCTAGAGCGTTCATTCCATGCTAAAATTAAATTTAAATATTTATTAATCTTCACCAGAACTACAATAAAAATGCCCATTAATTCCGAAAAGCAATACTTTAATACACTAAACAACAATAATTTATTGGATAAAGATCTTCCTTTTCTCCTCCCCTGCCAACGAACATGCGAGATATATTTTACATTTTACTGTTTTTATACTGAAATCATACTTGTTTAACATGCAACATTAAACACATAAATTTTTCATATAAAAATCTCATTTAATGCCATACATGCAACTTCGATTGGCAATTAACTATTCAGAGTCCACATACTAGAGTAAGTACAACGTTTGCATGCGTGTGTCTGACGGTGATATGTAGAGTGTAATCACCTTATGTTCCCACAGGACATCCCTTAAACAAAAAATTCTGTGTACTTGTAATAAAAATAATGAAATTTCAATGTTCGGTCGGAGCAAATATTGAAAGAGCAAAGGGAGTAAAGGACACAACACAATACTGCTAACACTTTCTTTCTTACGAGTGCTATTGACTCAGGACAGATATTTCATAACCAGATAGTCAGTCTTTTGCCATGAAATGAAATGAAATGAATTTTGGTCTATAAATGTGCATCATTCCCTTTCTACATCTTTAGAGTATGTAAAATACAATAATAAATAATCAAGTGATAAATGATTGTATTATAATGACATTTTTGGCATGTATTGCATATAAATAGAAGTACAGTAGAGGGCAAAATTACCTGCACTGGCCTTTACGTAATATCATTTTGTTAGAAAATAATGGTTTCAATGGTTTGGTTTGACGGCAGCAGATATTATGCTGCTTATTCGGTTTCATGCCGGCACCTGCTAAGGCAGTTTTCTACCTCCTTTTGCTCACTCTCAGTTAAAGAATTACGAAAATAATCATTAGTTTTATATCTTTGTTAGCTTTTGTAGGTTGTAGTGAAAATCTTACCACTGCATTAAATTTTGTCCTCTACTGTACCTGCATACATGTTTAAAATTTTATTTTAACATATCTTTATTTATTTTATTGATTTTACGATATCTTAGAAATCACACTTTTAAATAAACATATTTAACACACACACACATACTACCACACTCCCACACACATACTCCCACACTCACACACGCGTACCATATCGGTTGTCTGATTTTCTGGATTTGAAAAGTGTTCTCTTTCCCTTTATATGGATTTAAAACAAACATTTCATTAAGAATGTTTTTATTAGATATTTTCTTTTCCATTCTCATAATAAGGGAAGTAGAAAGTGTTTGTCACAAGCTTCCGGCATAAGCATGACTGTTTGAATATAATTTTTCAAATAGTATTTATCATTAGACCGCCATTTGTCATTCAATATTTTTCAAACCACTAACCAATTAGATAAATTTCTTTGGGCAGACAGAAATTTCGTTAGCGAGATAATTCAATTTGTGATTAAAAATACAAAAAAAAAAACATCTCTTTTCACAAGAAGGAGTGTTATAAAGGATGTAGTATATGTATTCACGAGATATGTCTATTAGCTATTCGCATGTGTATAAGATATTGAAAAAAAATCTTTTTAAGCCGCTAAACAAAATTAGACTTTGTGAATCTTCATTAAATTTTTAATTTCAAACGCTACACAGAAAAAATTAAAACAAGATTCAATTATATAAAACGTTGATTTAATTTTAAAAAATTATTAGATGTCCAACTATTACTAAACTCTTAGTATTAACGCCGTAACAGGCTGATTGAAAAAGGTTTACAATTTCTTATTTTTCGGTAGCAAATATATTTTATTAAACAAAATTTTACTTAAAATCGTTTTAGAGATTCAATTAAAAAATTCATTTCAACATTTTAAGAGCTTCAATTACAAATTTTATTGAATTATTCTTGAAAAGTCAATTAAAAAATTCATTGAAATGGTTTTACAGATTCAATTAAAATATTAATAGAAATATTTCACCAACCAAAAAATAGTTAAATCAAGCCAATATTCCCCCCAATCTCAAATGTTTAATAAAAAATATTTATTTATTTATTTATTTATTTATTTATTTATTTATTTATTTATTTATTTATTTATTTATTTATTTATTTATTTATTTATTTATTTATTTATTTATTTATTTATTTATTTATTTATTTATTTATTTATTTATTTATTTATTTATTTATTTATTTATTTATTTATTTATTTATTTATTTATTTATTTATTTATTTATTTATTTATTTATTTATTTATTTATTTATTTATTTATTTATTTATTTATTTATTTATTTATTTATTTATTTATTTATTTATTTATTTATTTATTTATTTATTTATTTATTTATTTATTTATTTATTTATTTATTTATTTATTTATTTATTTATTTATTTATTTATTTATTTATTTATTTATTTATTTATTTATTTATTTATTTATTTATTTATTTATTTATTTATTTATTGTGAAATACATATTCTTTGAAATGGCCACACAATTAAGAAATCTTTACCCATATTTTAGAAAAATTAAAAATGTTGGATGTTCAAAATGTTAAAGAGAATTTCATAGCTCAATCGCCAAAACTTTAGAAAAACAACAATAATTAGACCATCTGCCGTGTAAGTTGAAATAAATTATTGTTGAATTTTCCCTCGTTCCTTTGGAATATTATCTCATGTTCAATTCTTTCTGACTAAAAATGTTACGAACCTTAGCCAAAATAATAATCACTTTGGATTAAAAACCACTAACAACCAATTTGTTCGAAAAATAATCACATTAAATAAACAATTAGACCTTTATTTTATATTTCTTAAATTATTTTTAAATTTGGTTAGTTTTTTGCTCAATCAATATGTGCTGATTTACTGTAAATTTGCGCTGGCTGCACACACAAATTTTTTATATGAATGTAACTACTGAAACTGCACATTCAATTAAATTTGTTGTTAAAGTACAACTAACGATGAAAATTGTGTATTCAATTATAAAAACTATAGTTTTCAATTGCTCAAATGTTTACCGCTGGTTAACAAATTTTAGTTTTAGTCATATGGGTAATTGATTCAATTACGAAATTAATTGAACCAATTTTTATAAATATTTTTAATTGAAAATTTTTTGGAATATTTTTTTCTGGTTATCCAACAGGACAAAAAAAATTTCGTTTCTCCATACTCTGGGGCGTTATTATGTATTTCGATTCGAAAGAAAACATTTTCGAAACACAATGTATAAGATATACAAATTCGAATGATTTCCATTTCCAATCGAAATACATACACAGAAAGAAAAACGCCGTACAAAATTCAAGTATTTTCTACTTACTTTGATTACGAGTTGTACTCAAAATTTTGAGTACAAATAACAATAAAATGTACTTTAATCAAGACGAAAACGGGATTACTTTAGATAACCAATCCTGGAGTTTCTTAAAATGAGTACAAAATTCTTTAATTACGTGAAAAATCTTGAATCAACTAAAAAATTCTTAAATTAAATTGAGCATTTAAATCCGTCCGTACTTAAAACAATCTTTCTGTACTTGATTTAGATAAACCTGTGATTACCGTACTCTTAACACCGCTTGGGAGTGATTTAAGTACGGATGGATTGATTTTTCTTTTGAGTGTAATAGCCCTTCCAATTTAATAAAATAAAACCAATTAAAAAATAAATAAAAAATTATTGAAGTAACAAGAGTTGGAAGCGAATTCGAGCGGTGCTATATAGCTCATACGATTAACCATCTGAGATCGTACAGCGCTGGGAAGTATGCTTGTAACTATACTTAAGCTGCTCTCTAGGCTACCTATAGACTTAACAGTAAGTCTAACTGGGGACGAATATTGGACAAATCATCTTCCACTCCGAACACAACAAGATTACTAAAAGCAATGTGTCCTATATTCCTCAAGGAATTAAGTAATTAAACAATATTTAACTAAATCTAAATGACTCCTATCATAAATTTGACAAACGATTATTTGTGTAGATACCGACTAAAATGAAAACTCACCAATTCGCAACAGGGCAACTTCAGCCTTATGGACGACTCCGAAATGGTTGCTGGTAATGCATGAAGTATAAACCGCTGCCATCAATTGTAGTGCTGTGTTAAAATTTCGTTGGCCAAATTTAACTTTGTTCATGTACTCGTAAATAAAAGTTCATACACAACAAGCAAACATTTTATACGTGTCGTAAAGTATATCTTCCTTGTTCATTTAACTCATTTGTTCCAATTTGTTTAATACAATATTTTCGATCAATATCTTTTGTCATATTTTATGGCACATTTAGATTATACTTTGGCACCTTGTTCAACAGCAATTTGCTTTACAAATTTATTATAAATTTCAAACAATACCCCAAGTCATAATCTATTGCAAACGATTTAACTTTTATTTAGTTTCTAACTAAGACAAGAGTTGAAAAAAATATAGAAAACTAAAAGCTTTATGATAAAAAATACGTATTGGAAATAAAATCAAATGTTTTGTGCCAAAGGCATTCTTAGAATTCTACTGCATGCCATAAATTACAATTTTGTTCGTACTATAAAATAAACTGTCACAGACAGACTATTTTATCCGTGTACAATGTGGTGGTAAGAAAATTAAATCTAAATCAATTGTACACACAAACGTTACGTTAAATTTACACCACATTTAAAAGTGGTCGTGTTATGGACACTACTAAAGCAGTAGCAAACGTAATTGTTAAATGGAATATGAAAAACAAACAAGTTTCAAGTAGAGTTGTCAAACTGGGTTTCAATTCTCTGCTTTTGATAAAAAAAACAAAATTGATATTTTTGATTTCATTACTTATTTATATTTTTTTTTAGATTTTATACGATTGATTTTAGTAATCAGACAAAACAACACCGTGTGTTATCCTTTCATGTTGAACAACACTGTGTGTTATCATTTCATGTTGAATGACATTAACAAAGGCTATACCTATTAAATTCATGCATCGGCGAATTCTATTCAATAGTCTTTCTCTAAACACCATAGATATAAAATCATTTAACAAGAACTTTGTTTTTCAATGGTGGCAACACATGACAGTTTTGACATTTACTTTTTTGACGTATTCGTAGTTACAACGAATTCAATTTCGCTCGAAAATTGCATTAAAATAATTAAAATCCACTATGAAAATGATGGTTCTGTTAAAGTTACATTTCGTAAGATTTGTGATATTTTCGGACAACATAAGACCGCTATTAAGAATTTTGTCGTTAAATTTGAGTCGACAGACTCCATACAAAATGTGCTAACACCAACGCGTATTAAACCGGGTCGTTCAACTGAAAGTATCGCAGCCGTGAGCCATAGTGTTGAAGAAGATCCAAATTTGTCAATTCCTCGACGTTCTCAGAAATTGGGGTTATCCAAAACCACCACATGGCAAATTTTGCTTGGGATTTGGCTTTGAAACCTTACAAGGTTCAACTGCTGCAAAAATTGAAGCCGATCGACCATTCACATCGCCGTAGTTTCGCTCAATTCATTCAGGAACAACCCGCTGGATTTTCTGAAAAAATAATTTTTCAGACGAAGTTCATTTTCACCTGCCAGGGTACGTCAACAAGCAAAATTGCCACATTTGGACTTGTGAAAATCCTAGAGCGATAATTGAAAAGACTTTGCATGCTCAACGTATCACTGTATGGTGCACTATGTGGTCTGGACACTGGAAATGCGGTAACGGTCAATGGATCACGCTCTCGCGAGATGTTAACAACTCAATTTTGGACTATTATTGATGAAATGTGGTTTCAACAGGACAGTGTCACATGTCACACAGCCAATGAAACGACCAATTTATTGCAAGCCAAATTTCCTGATCGCATAATTTCACAAAAATCAGCTGTTAAGTGGCCAACTAGATCGTGTGATTTAACAACACAGAATTATTTTTTGGTGGAGCTATGTTAAGGACAGAGTCTATACGGAGCCATTCGAATCGATTGCATCCTCAAAACTCAAAATCCGTGACGTGGTTAACGAAATAGAGCCGCCATTTTGCCAAAAAGTGATTAAAAACTTTGATGTAAAAATCGAAATCTGTCAGCACGGTCGTGGTGGACATTTGCCAGATATCATTTTTCATTCATAATTGCCGAACTTTTCTCTTCGCAATACAACAAAAATTTGAATCATCTTCATCTAAATTTTTTGTTTTATATTGCTTTAGAAAACAAAGTTCTTGTTGAAAACCCCTGTATTTTTTTTAATTGGTGTTTCACAACCAGAAAACACGTCGAATTTGATACTTTCCTTTGACTTGAGTCAAATGAAATGTTGAATATGTAAATTTAAGTTATGCTACGAAACTAATTAATTTGTAGAAGACCGCATGAATATTTCTTTTTTTTAATTTTTTATTTGTTTCAATTAAAAAACATGCACTTTATAAATCAATTCTTAAATTAATATAAAAGACCAACAACCGATTATCCGACCCGGTTTTTAAAATTATTCGCTTTTTCGAATTTGAAAACTCTAGTTGAAAGTTTTGCAGTAAACTATTTTAAATCTTATCTTTTAATTGATTTTATTTTCTTCATTTCTATTCATTTTTATTTTATTAGTTTAATGTATTGTTTAGCAACTGTTGAATGAATATTAAAATCGCTGACTTGTTTAAAAATTAAATTTTAATTTACAAGTACAAAAGGAACAATGAAAGAACGTCATTAATGGCAGTAACATTCATTTTAAACACACTTCGTAATAATTAATGTTGCATAGCAAAAAACAAAACGACTTAATGGGAAAATTGGAAAAAAATTAAGCATTAATACGATTGTATTTTCTACAAATATTCATAAGAATTTTGCTTAATTTTGTTATAAAATAAAATTAAATGCTTGATTTACAGGGAAACGAAACTAATTCATTATTTCCACTTGAGAAGTTTTTATAGTTTTCGTTTAAAAATCGTTGAGTATTTTTTTTCTTTATCTGATTCATTTTTTTCATGAAATCGAAAGGTTTTGTGAACATTTTCTACTTTGTAGAAAATTATTTATATCGCTTATTCAGATTGAACTTCCGGTTGCAGTTGTGTGTTTAATTTTCCTGATAATTTTTTTTTCTTTCGCTTTGGCAATTTCAAATTTTTTGAAGTTTTCATATTTTTACCATTTGCCTGAAATCGAAAATAATTTTTATAATATTCCAATATTTCTTAACTTTATTAAGGAAGAAATTGGCTTGAGATAATTTTTAATGAATAAAGGAAAAGTTAATTAATGCAAACATTGCAACAGTTTTCGGGAAATGTCAGAGTTCCGGCCCCTTAAGAGTTTTCTTGTATATCCCCACTTTTTTGGACACAGCATGAGAAATCCTTACAAATAATATAATGTCTTCAAATGTAATTGTAACACACAAAAAAATAAAAATCAAGTGCAATTCAGACTTGCGTACGGAGGGTCCCGCATTTGTTTAGGTAGAGAGGGACCCTTGAGTTTTTAACTAGATTCCTTATTTAATAATTGTTGCTAAATTCAGCAACAACTCCAATCCATGTCAGATAAAACGTTTGCTTCTAGAATTTTCTATCAAGCTCTCGTTTGCTGAATTGAATGGCATATTTCTGTAACATTTTACTGAATCCAGCAGAAGTTCATGTCAGATAAAACGCTTACTTCGCTTTTAAACTGAGTTCAGCTTTTTGAAAAAGTAGCAAAAGCAATAAACATCCTCTGAAAATTTCCAGTGCCTATTGTAACTCATCCAATATTCCCCTTATTCATAAGCGATTAATAACATTAAATTCGATTTATTGTAGGATTTTTGTAAGTGAAGCACGGTTTCAAGGCAAACATTAACTTTATGAATATTTTATTACATCAAGCAAGTCCTAGAAACAGACAACCAACTAACTTTTTTTTTAAATTTATCTAACATAATTTTTATATTTTTTTAAGAAATATTAGACTAGATATATAATTTTATAAATAAAATAAATGTATTTCGATGATCATTAATGCACAAATTATTAGTAAATCGTACTCTACCTCAGATCTTCTAATTTCATACCAGAAACTTACTTTAGTGTTAATGAAGATGGCCTGATCGAAAGCCATATTTTTATACATTGAATTCACTTCAATTTTAGTAAAAATATTTTATTTTTACTATTTTGGAAACATTGAAATTAGGTATGAAATTTCAGAGTAGAAAATAGAATGGAAAAAAATGTACCGTGCGTCATGTAGCGTGCGTCACAAAAGGTTCACGTCTTTTGATAAAAAACTACAAAAATTTTTGCCTGCAAATAAGTTATTTTAGAATTCTCTTATATTCATCTTTCTTTCAGGAACTTGATTTTATGTGCTTTTTGTGCAAAAAACACGCTGAAAATTACGAAAACACTCTTTAACTTTCAAAGTTACTTTCTGTTTTTTGTAGCGTGCGTCACAAAACTTTGTGATCAATTATTGCCGCAACATATATCTGCTAAAAAATTATTTTTTATATCATTCGAAAGTACACTTATATTCCATTAAACACCATGCATAAGTAGAAGGTACCTCTTTTTAAAGACCAAAAAATTTTTATATAATAATGTGAAAACGTGAACGAATGTAGCGTTCGTCACGCTACAAAAATAACACTTCTTGTATTTATTTTAAAGTGATTATTTTTTGAACAAATTGGTTGTTAGTAGTTTTTAATCCAAAATGATTAATAAATAGTAATACATACCCAGTGATGTTTTTAAGTGTTTAACTTTATGTTTTACAAGTTACAGCTCTATATCATAAATAACACATCTTGTTTATACACCCTATAATTTTGTTTTTAATAGTACATACTCGTTTCTTGTGAACATTTCAAGTGTCGACATTCCAGGATTTATAGGAGTCTGTGGTATTCAAGCAGATATTTTAGCGAGAAAACCATGGGCTTCCTTTGATACTCTTTTTGTGTACGGAACCCTACAAATTGCTAAATTACAGGGTGTGGCAAACATTTTTTGAATGTCTTTCACATATCTGTCATCCCACCTTTTCCTTTAATCACTCTTGATGCGATCAATAGTTGATTTAAACATCTCCTTTTTAACTCTTTCTACTCGATTTCTCTTTGAAAATAAATTATTTGCTTTTTCAATACATACTTTTATTTATTTAAATAAATTTAAAAAAGATAAGGCAATTTACATAAATATATCTGAAGCATTTCCTTTGAAATGTATTTGTTTATATAATATGCCCAGCCTTTTTTCTATTTATTGTGATTTAAAAACACCAGCCGGTGACGACCGCAAGACCGACAATGAAAATCCACAAAATACAGTCCACCATATTTTTACAACAAAAATCTACTTACATACAGACATATTTAAACAAATAAATATAGAAATAATAAAAAACGTTATATTTTCCGCACATTCTCTTTTACAAGCCATAATTTTATGATATTTTTTTCAATATACGAGTACATACGGAAATCGCAATAAGGAATAAAAGTAACAGGGTCTATTAACATAATATTTCAAATATTATTTGCATTCAACATAAAGCTTTTTAGCACTTTTTTGAAAAAATTGGTTGTTAGGTCTTTATTCTTTTAAATTATTCTTGTATAACACAAAAAAAAATTTATGACTATAAAAATCTCTGAAAATTAACACCATCAAACCAACGGACTTACAAAACAAATAAGTTGTTTGTAAAAGTTTCACAAATAATAAAATTTTTCATGAACATAAAAAAATGTACATTAAATGCAAAAATCCAGCAGCGAAAAAAATTTATTTAAACAAAGATTTTAATTTAAAAAACAAACATTTGCTGAAATAGTTTTTTTTTCTACTGGAATATGCTATTTAGTTGATTCAACTGAAATCTGTTATTTTTAACAACGACAACGACATAGACAGTGCTGCCAGTGACAATTTTAGTCAAATATATCGTTATGAGGAAGCAACTGATGTATGTCGTAGTATATTTAAAGTGTGCGCATACGGTGACCATACGTTCGGTATTATACAAGATAGTACTGTATTTGAGATTTTTATTATGTGTAGCTGCTTAATCTTGAGTAGAAAACGTAAAAATATTCGAATTGTACATGAAAGTTTGTGAGCTAAAATGATAAATCTTCTGTAAAATAATTCACACGGTCGTCATAAAGTCATAAGTCTTAAAATAATAACACGAAAAAATATGACATGTTGTGAACAACCCCTCATAATTTAGTGTGCTATTTTAAATTTGAGTCAGCTGATAAAAAAAAACAATAATAAAACGGACAATCGTTACAATCATAAAAATTTTATATTATAATGCCGAAAACAAGTGGAAAAACGAAAATAATAGCTAGTTTGTGCAAAAACTACACTACTATTTAGTTATGACTTTTTGTTTGAAGCACAACAACAATTTTTTCAAGACGTCATAAAATAATAAGACATTATGACAATATGACATGATAGGACACCGTGTGAATACCCCAAATAATTAGACAGGCATGCACAATTACATATGAGTCACAAAGGTGGCAAGTCAAAATGTTGTCTTTTGGCGCTTACGATAAACGAATGTTAGATATATCTTTATAGCAAATATTTATTATGTTACTGATTTTACTTTTCTTAATGTATAAATAAACTATTATTTTGGGAAAAATCAGGTTACGAACTAAAATCGAATAACTATTCAGTTCTGCCTCTATAATTAGAATTTTTGATTTGGTGAAGTAACAAATAATATTCACTTGGATATTGATAGACTACATAAAACTCCGGAGTGAATCTCTGGGTTTTCTTAATTCTATTCTAAAAAGTACAAAATTATTATAAAATTTGTTCTTGTTGTCTATTTTAATTTAAAAATTATGGTCATCGCAAGTATGATTTAATACACATTTAAAATTTTGCAATACATATTTTAAAATAACAAATAAATAAATAAAAATCTATATAAATTAGTCGTTATAATTCTATTACAAATGGAAATCGCATTAGTTTAGCTTAGTGTGTGTAAATACTTGAAATTATTTTATTTGGCTTTTGCTGAATTTATGAGTACAATTAAATAAATTAGTTCCTTATCATATCCGTATGCTAATGTGCATAATAAACATAAAACTAAGGAATTTTTTTTAAATAATTTTTATTGAAGAATTTATATTGAAAGCACTGTTTCTAATTTACAAACGTTCAATGTATTAAAACAAGCTTTAGAAGGCGTTTGCTCGCTTATTAATACTTATAAATCTAAAAGTTTTATTTTTAAAATCGAAATCGAGCAAGTTGACTGGTGGACCACAGAGCACGACTCAATTAAGTCAGATATGAAAAATTTAATATCTAAACCAAACGAATTTTCTACCTGAATTCAATAACTTTTGATATATAGTTAAGGAAAAATTACGTTAAAATTCGTAATAATTTGTTGAATTAGTGAATATATTTCCTTAAAACTTAAATAACGAAATATTTAATGAAAACTTTGATTGAATGAATTAAATGTGTTTCATTGAAAATAAACATTTTATGCATCTAATGTATAATAAGCGCAATGTTTCACTAACAGTCGTCTCGAGTTTTGTCACGGAATGTTGCACAGTGGGGTCTATAAAAAAATAATGCTAATAAATCTTCTAAAAACAATAAAAAACTAATAATAATTCTAAGAAATCTTTTAAGCTAACGATTCCATTAAAAAATTATGTATGCTAAAGTAGTTGAAGAGGATCTAAACTTTAAGAAAATTAAGCTCCTGCCTAGCACGTTGGAGTACACCATAAGCTAAAGTGTCAAAGTCCATCACTTTAGCTACTGAAATAGTTTTAGAATTTGTAATTCCTACAAAATGTTAAGATTTTTTTTCAAAAAATTCAATATGTAATCATAATTTTTTTGCCGATATTTTTTATCCCAAGTTTTATTTATTTTTGTTCGATATCGAATGCCATAATTCCAAAACAAAAATTTTCGATATAAGTAGCTCGATATTGAAAGCGTTAAGTAGACCCCAGGGGGCAAATTACGGGCATTCGATATCGAACGAAATCCCACACAAAATTTTTTTGTATTTGTATGGAAATTTCCTTCGATATTTCGTATTCCGTAATTTGCCCCCAGGTTTTACTTTTAATCAGTTAATATGCCCAGTGAATCGACAAAAATCACAAAACCTGTCACTCAAAAAAAAAAAAAATTAATGCCGAGTTTTTAAAATTTATTTACAAATTATAGCAACAAAAAAAAACATTTATAAAAATAAAATTAGTGTAAAATTGTTAGGAGATTTTCTGAAAATATTAAAAATTTCAGGAGCATGTTATTGAAAGTTTCGAAGTCAAGTTGAAAAAAGCGGGCAATTATTTCAAGCGCGAAATTTTTGTATGAATTAAATTTAAAAAATACAAATTGCAAATTTGTAAGTTTTTTCGCAGATTCTTTATTTATTTTCGATTAATTTTAAAACAGAAATAGAACATAAAAGTACACTTCTTAAACTATTCAACAATATATAATATGTCTATTTTATCCCCTTAAATAATAAACAAAATGGCGTCAAAACAGATGTATTAGAAAAATTTCAAAAAATAAGTTTTATTGTTTCAGTGTACTGTCTGGTTAATTTGGCATCAGTGAATTAATCACTCCTATTCTGCATTTCGATTGGAATCGAAATTTTCTCCGTTTTGCAAATTTGGTATTCTGCGTTCCGTTCCCCGTATCATTTCGATTTCTTTTTCGATTGTATGTATTTTAACTTTAAAATGCTATAAAATTATTTTTTAATAAATTCTTTGATTTTTTGTCAAATTTGAAAGCTTTATTTAATTTATTGCATGTCGAAAAACACAACAACTGAGCGATATGAAAAGCTGGAAAATTTAATGGCAACGAATGATGATATTGCGTGTGGATATCAGAAGCATTCCAAAGAAGAAGTGAAGGCATTCTGGGAATGAAGTTCCAAATGATGTATAGAAAATGAAAATATCATCTCCGGCGCTGCAGGATTCATCACACTGGAATAGTTTGGCCACAAATACCGCTTACTCATATTATGTACTTTTTTTACTTTCCGTATTTAACTGATGTGTTTATTTAGTTAAAGTTACGACAATATTTATATTTTTTTTATATTTATCACTATTATTCTCACTAAATTTTAATTTTTTACAATTTAACAATTACAATGTTTACAAAATTGCTTACTTTTTCTGTTTCTCTTTCATACGTTTCATAGGAAAGCAACTGGTTTAAATATACTTTCCCAATATTTTTTTTTGTTTCGATTAAGTTTTTTTTGGAATACCATTTTTCGATTCGAACGTAACTGAATACGAGAACGTAATCGAAATGCAGAATAGGGGTGAATTATAAGTCACTGAATTGACGATACATCATCAAATAAAAAAAATTTAAGATTTCTCTTCTTTTTAACTCCAGTCTGTGAATACCCTTCTATAAAACAACCCGTTTTTTGTATAATCTTCTTACGATAACCTACTAAAAGAAAAAAATATCTAGAAAATATTACACTATCAAAACCATAATAAATTGTTTGTCATAGACATTATAAAAAAAAATTATGTAACCATAAAAAAGTTAACACTTTCTTTACTTTAAAATTACTGCCAAGATAAAACGTACTTCATAATCATACGAAACTCTCCTGTAAATTGGTACAAAAAAAAACAGAACAATGAAACGTCTGTCGGACGAGGTAGAGATATAACAAACAAGTGAAACCGACCAGCCAACAAAATCATAAATATATTTAGTTCATATTTTATTTTATGAGTGAGAATTTTTACATCAGTAAGAGTTCTTGTTGTAAAAGTTAAGACCACACACATACGTACTACACACTTAGGCAAACTAATACACATGCAATTGTATATAATAAATGTTTTAAATAGAAAAAGTAACAATAAAGTGAACACAAAATGTAATTAATTTTGATCAGTTTAATTAAACGAGGGAGTGGCTGGAAGTATAATAGTGATTATTAATATCACATATTGTATAAATTTGTACAAAAAATAAATACAATTTTAATCTAAAATTTAATTTGATTGTTTATCTGTGCATTTATTTATTATAGATAGAAGTGAAATCATATTTGCTTCCGATTTCAACTGCAATAGACACCAGTAGGTATTCAAGTAGGTATGTTTGCTTAATTTCCCAAAGACAAAAAATAAAGCCAAAAATTAAATCTAAATTTACACCGTTTTAGAAGGACCTTGTAGTTGTTTGACAAAAAAAAAAAAAAAAACTTAAAAAGGGGGAAGTATCCGAGATATCACAAGTGACATCTACAATTTGATGTTTGATCAACAAATTAAGAAAGATAAAAATTCAACTTCAATTGAATCGTTGACAGCCACAGAACAATGTGTTGTGATTAGATTTCCAATAGCTCAGTAATACACATAAGAAAGCGATATTAGAGGCGTGGCGAAATGTTTTTAATTTTTGTAAACGTAATTAACTGATTTTTAATTGTCAACCAAATTTTTTATTTTTTTATTATAGAAACTACGCATGAGAAACGCTCACGTTATTAGCCTGAATTATGCCGTGAATCAACCACGTGAGCGTGCACGAACGTGAGTACGAAAAAATCGAGCGTGAGTTAGTGCACATGAGTAAATTTTTGGCGTGATTGTTTCGTGATTTTTTTGCTATATTTTATTTTTTTTATAATTTTTAATTAATATTTGTACGTCATTACTTGAATTATTTTTGGTTTATATTGAAAGGAATTGTTTGTCTCAAGTTCAAATCTGAATTTACCCATTTCTTTTTTAATTAAGAAATTTTTTTGATAAATTAAAATTATTTTTTACAATATAATCTAAGAAAAAATATACTCTAAATGTACCGCAAATCCGTACTCTGTTGCTAACACGACGCTCGACGCTCTGATTTAGGTATGGCTGCAAGAAAGTCATATTGGAACAACTTATTCATCAGACTTGCAGGACGGATCAGGAATAAGAATAAATTTTTTTTTTTATATATTTTAGTTTTTCTTTTTTTGTGTCTTTCATGAACGTGAGTTCTTGTGATTGTGAGTAACTTTTTTTCCACTCCCGTGAGCGTGCATGAACATGAGTCAAAACTGTAAGGTCGTGCGTTAGTGTGCATGAGTAAAATTGTTTTTATTGTGAGCGTGCAAAAGCGTCAGTGAAAAATCACTCACGATCCCATCTCTAATAGAAACTGACTCGCTCTCGTATTCACTTGGCAAGTATTACCACATACTTTTTTCAACTTTGTAGACTTTCTCATTTATATAAAAAAAAAAATAAAAGTATTTCAAATTAAACTTTCGAAACTATCTTAATTTCCTGCTTTTAAAATGAAATAAACTGTTATTATTCAAAGACAAAGAAAACATTATAATCATTATTTAAATAAAAATTACACATTTTAAATGCATGTACTCGTAATTTTCTTAAACACAAGACAAGATTATTTTTAATTTCTGTCAAGACTTTCTATAGAAAGAAATTCAAAACGGTCTACAAACACAAATAAACATTATAAATTATAACTTTTACAAAGAAAAACAAATAAGACAGAGATTTTAATTTCAATTCCATGTATTTAACAAGATAGTCATTTGTCTTGTGACAGCAAAAAACAATGCAAATAAATATTAAATTAAGTAAAATCAAAAAGAATAATCAAAATTATTCAATTCAAATTCAATTTAATTTATATTTTTCAAATAAGTACTCGTATGTCATAATCATTATTATCATCATAATTTTAACATAAATTACTTATTCGTTTCGATGATTGAGGACTTTTGAATAGTTGTGGAATCGTAAACTGTTTTCTAAAGTTTGATTAAAAAGTCACGTTTTTTGTTTTAACAATAAATATTCTTTTAAATTCGTATTGAATTGTGTGAATAATAAATTTTATTTCAATTGTTTCGCATGTCTCAAAACACAAATTTATGTAAACAAACTTCAAATATGACAGGGAAAATAATATGATTTAGTGTTTAACTACAGTAATACACACTCGATCCGATCGCATAATAAATGTAATAAATATATTAATTCTTTAGGATTTGTGTTGTGTACGCTCTAAAATGTGCTAAATTAAATTCACATAAAAAATATAGTGAAAAACCTAAAATTTTATTAAAAGGATTAAATTTTGCAGCTAAATTTTTGTGCAACGCAGGACTTTAAATCGTTGGGCTTCTAGAAGAGAGTTCTAAAAACACTTGATTTACTGACGTGTTTGAAATGTTTTTATCATTTTTGAAATCATGCGGTTTGAAATCACTCGTTTACCACCACAGAGGGGATAACTAAATTAATTGTAACCTGAAATAAAGAAATTTATTAAGTCAACAGGACAGACAATTTGATAATTTGAAATTCAAGGGATTGTTGATTGTTTAAAAATTAATTCGATTTCTTATGAGCGTTCTGTTGATTCGCCTGTTCATAAACTGACACCTCTAATGCGGGGTAGGCTTAACAATGTAATTGCGTTATTTCCTTCTTTTGAGCAAAATAGTTTGGGTAACCAGCTTACTACAACATGTTATCGAAGTCGAAAAGGGCACGAGGCCCATAAAGCAGAGATATTTTTCTGTTTCTCCTGCAGTGGAGATGTTGATTCATGAAGAGGTAGACCGGATGCTCGAACAGGATATTATAGAAGTCGCCCCTCCTAATTGTCCATGGAGCAGTCCTGTCACTTTGGTCAGGAAGACAAGCAAGACGCGTCTGTGCTTGGATTCAAGGAGGTCACATGCGGTGACGATAAAGGATGCATATCCGTAACCCAATATTAATAACATTTTTTCCCGTCTACCGAAAGCAGAATATATAACCTCCCTGGATCTAAAGCATGCCTTTTGGAAGATTGGGCTGGCCCCGGAGTCTCGCGATATGACAGCATTTACTATTCCAAATAGATCTCTTTATAGATTCCAAGTTATTCTGTTTGGCTTAACTAACGCTCCCCAAGCTATGAGTCGCCTAATGGACATCGTAATGCCTGAAAATCTCCGAAACCAGGTTTTCGTCTATTTGAATGATTTGTTGTTAGTATCGAGAGACTTTGGGGAACACTTAAATCTGTTGGCGGAAGTGGCACATCTTCTTCGTAGGGCAGGATTATATGTTAATATATCCAAGTGCAAATTTTGCCTAAAAGAAGTCAGATACAATCAAAGACTTTTTACCTCCGAGGTCCGTCCGAGAAGTTAGAAGATGCCTTGGTCTAACAAGTTGGTATAGACGATTCATAGACAATTTTTCTATCCTCACAGCACCGATTTCTGATTTTACGAAAAAGGCCAAGATCTTTTCCTGGAACGACGAAGTCCACATAGCTTTTGAAAAAATCAAAAAATGCCTCACGACAGCAGCAATTTTGATAGCACCTAACTTTGAAAACCCTTTTATTATACAATGTGATACGTCAACCCAGGGAATTGGTGGCGTATTGGCCCAGGAAGATGTAAAAGGCATGGAGAGGCCAAATGCATTTTATTCATATAAGCTCAATAGAGCTCAAAAAATTATTCAATAACGGAGTTGGAATGCCTTGCGGCCGTAAAATATGTTGAAAAATTTCGTGAAGTACATGTCAACAATATTTCAAATTATCCAGAGGGAAATGGAAATAATTCCAATTAACAAGAGTTTGATTAAAATTTCAGGTTTTTAGATATTTGCGGAAAATTTAAATCCCCCTAAACAAGCCATTGACAGAAATTTATAGGTAATGTGCTGTACTGTGTTCTGGTAATGTGGTACAGCAGCGTGTAAGTCATATTATGACACCAACAAGTGATCTTCAGATATTTTAAATGACCCAAGGCAGGGCGTGCATTCCTCAGCAAATAAATTTATTTTGTAATTTATTTATAGAACTGTAGCAGGCTTTAAATTGCACAATCTTTGCGTGAGTTTATTTATTATGAATTTACATTATTGCCTTAAAACAGGCGGAATAGACAAAGTGGGCATTTGCAAATGGCGTCGTACGTCAATGATATTTGACTATTGTGAACTAGACAGCTGCAGTCAGTATAGACAACCAATCGACCACTATAATCCGCAAGAGTGTAGAATAATTGTTTCCTGGTCGAGTAATGTACCATTTCAGCGATTTGGCATGGCCAGGAAGACGCCAAATTTAACCATTCCACACTTATTTCTTTGCGTCTACTTGAAGTCGCGTGCTTTTGCAAACAAGCCCCAGGCAATCGCAGCTCTTAAGGAGAATATTCGGCAGGAACGCGAACCGTTATTAACGGAAATCTTGCGGAAAATAGACAATGCGATAAAACGGGCACAAATGTGTAACAACTCTGACGGCAGCCACTTGGTGGATGTCATCTTTTCCCCTTAACAGAAGAAATTTCAAAAGGTCCAAGTAAAGTTTTTCATCACTCAAAATCATTTTTAATTTTTTGTTTTGTAAAAAAGTTAATCAAAAACAGAATTGGATGATTGATTTTGCGCCAACTTGTATCGTGATTCCTATTTTCCATAGCGATTTTTGGTGTAACTATCGACTTCCTGTCGCACAGTGCTTTGATGTAGAACAAAATTGGGAAAAAATAGAAGGAGAAAATTTTGCAAAATAAAAACTGGCGAGAACGTTTGTATCAACAAGCTTGAAAATACTCGCATTTTAGAGAAAATTCGCGAAAGGATACATTTACCTCCTATATATCCTTTTTTAAATTATGATTTCAGCTAAAAAGTAAGCGTCTGAAAGCAGCGTAAATCTTCTAAAAATCTAATAATATGCCTTTTAATTTATGTACAAATTTTTATTGAAAGTACAGCAAGGATGAGGATATATCCATTTTTGAACAATTATGATTTAAGATAAAATAAGATTCAAAAAGCATCCAAAACTTTATAAAAATCTCTTAATATGTTTTTTTAATTTATGTAAAATTTTGTATTGAAATCGCAGCAAGGATGCAGGCACCCCCCATGTATGCCGATTCAGCGTTGCATCAGATTCCACTTGCCAGTTTTAATCATTTGGTCTTCTCTTTCAATTTTCTTTGTCCAATTTCAATTCGAATGGGCATTTCCACTGCTCATTCCCAGACTTCTCTGAGATGACATTTACCCACAATATTTTCAAATTCGTTTGTAGATCTTCAGATGAGGTATTCCACGATTTGCATCGAGAGCGAACATCTGAAGAAAAGATACATAAGTTTGCTTTCATGGAAATGTGCGTTTCCAAATACTTGGTGAACTGTTTTGATGCGATTTTCGATGTTCTCATCTGAACCGCCTGTGGAAGATTTAAACGTAAAAGAGTGGACTTCTTCAAGTTCCTCATTATCTTCATATTAAATAGTATTTTTTTTAGAAAATTCATCAAAACCAGATTTAAACATCTTCATACTGACTGCAAATAATTTCACCAAAAAATCTTTAATGAAATCTGTAACTAATTCTACTAACCAATGAAATTCAATCAATCAACCTACAAAATTAAACTAATCAGTCATCATTTACTATATAAATTAAATATTATCAACAGAAAAATAACCATGAATAAAAAAAACCTTTAAAAAGGCCACAAAAACACAAATCAAAGCAAACAAAAAAATTTATATAAATTTTTCATTTAAATTCAACTCATATTACTTTGGAAAAAGTTGCCAAACAAAAGAAAACAAGAATAGAATTAGTATTTAAAAGGTTGAAAGATTAGATGATTGGCCATTAAAAAGATATTTTGTTTACTTAAAGAAATTTGAAACCACAGAAAAAAAAAAAAAATATGAAAAAGTTTTTCATTATTGCATCACTGTCAATTAAATGCTTAATTAGAGGGAGAATGCTGCAACTTATGTTTCAACATTGCCCAAACGAAATTTCAACAATAATGTCGAGATTTATGAAACCTTTTAAGTAATTTCATATTTCAATGAAATGAAAAAAGAAAACAGCTGATTATCAAAGAAAGGAATTTTGCATTGACTAACAAATTTTGTAAATTTTATTAAATTTAATTAGATAATTTAGTTAAATAATCCAGTTAAGCAGTTGATGTTCCCCAATTACTAACATCCACCTGAAAAGTTGAAAAAACAAGCACATCAATGCTGATATCTTGGTGTAGCGATCATCAAAAACGGCAAATGTTTTTGTTGGTCTGCTAAATGTGTTAATAAGCATTTTCCCGCATTCCTTTCTTAATAATATTAACCAACAATTTGAAATGAATTAAAGCCTGATTTATGAACTTTCAATTTAATGATTACCTTTCACTAAAAAAACTATGCGAGGTCTGTTAACAAATTTTAGGAAATTTGTTTTTTCACTATGCTGGTTCGATTCTTATTAAGACCCTGGATGTTAATGCAGACAATCCAAAAAGCCTTAAGCAGTTTATGTTTGTGTTCGTTGGCTTGTTCTTCTCCATCAATTTATTAGACACAAAAGTTTACAAAAAGGTACAAAGTCCAACAAAAAAATCTTTAAAAAAAAACAAAAAAAAACGCTAAGCAAAGCAAAACATTTACAAGCAAGTAGTACGTACTTTCCAACCCATAACAAGTTTTAATGCATGACTACACAAGCCGATCGTACTGTTATTTTGTATTTTTTCTCTAGCAGAAAAACGATTAAACAACTGTTGCATGCAACAAACACAAGTTGCATGAACAGTCGTAAGCCGGGAGAAATATAAATAAAAGTAAATAAAGTAAAAAGCAAGACTTGTGCCTTTTGTAAGCTTAATAAAACTGGGCTTTTGCGATGATTCATGCTCCAAGTAAGTTTATTTTTTATTATTTTTTTTTATTTCTCCAGAGTTGAAGCCCGTACGAGAGTAGACAGACATTGATATGGCGCAAAACTAAATGTAAACAAAAGGCACAAAAAGCGAAAGATTCAAGCAAACTGGTTTCCCAATACATTTAAGTGGGTTAAGTTTATGGTGGTTCCACACATATTGGAAAAACTATTAAACCAAAACAACGGGGAATCATAAAAAATCTGATTGCATTTAAGAAAGACTTAAGCTAAAGTCTGTGGATAGATAAATAAAAATTGAGTAATAAATAATGGTTGGAAATTAAAAAGTGCGTTCGTTGTAAGTGCACTGAAAAAACAAGCAACTTCAGTTATTGCTTTGTTTTAATGACTCAATTTGATTCATCAAACAAACACTCAATGAAATTGGTTGAATGTTGAATGTTGTTTGAAAAAGAAATATTAACAGCGAATTGTAAAAATTGTAAGTTCTACCAATGCTGTTGGTAATTTACACATAAACTTGTGTTTAAACTTAGAACTTTTACAATAGGTTGTGAGTTGAGTTATTATGATGAGTATAAGTGATCATGTAATCCAACTAAGTTGCAACAATTAAAAAACATTTTTAGGCCACTCTCTAAATCACTATTTTAATATTCACGTGTGAGGAGTTTGCTTTCAGTTTGTAATTACTACAATATTCATTTGCAACTCCATAAACTTCGTATCGTCACATAAAATGCAAAACGTGTAACTGACGAAAATTCAAAATTTATTTATTTATTGTTTCCCTAAATTTTTAAACTTGTACCTTAACAAACATTGATATTAAAAACAAAAATTGAAATACATAACTACTATCACTTGAACGATTTTATAAAGTGTTCTGCTTCTCCTATAAGGTGGGACATGGGTCCATGGACATTATGACACACTTGAACATTGTGACACTTACTCCATACTTACCTAGTGAACATTCGAACGTTCAGAAAGGAAGTGGAAAATTACATATATTTATATAAAAACTTCAGAGGTCTATAACTCGAACACTATGCGCTTCCCCAATTTTTTTATTTCAGATTTTTTTATTATTATTAAAATGTTTTATTCACGTATCTTATAAGCTAAATAAGGTACAATTTTATGAGATTTTACTTACGTACTACAACAATTAAATCTTATAATTGAATAAGGAAACTATTAATAATACTGTCTTGAGGAAAATTTGTTGCAAAAAAACCTTTTACTAACATTAAGATGTTATAATGAAAATTTGTGAAACAATCGCTATTAAGATTCCTTTTAACAAAAGATCCTCAGCGAATGTTTAGTAAATTTCTTATTGTTTGAAAATTAGACAGTCTGCATTTTTCATTAAATGACAGCGTCAAATCATTGGTGATAGCGTTTATCTTTTCGTATTTAAATCTATTGTGTAGTAAGTTCGTGGGAATTCTAGGAGGAAGATTATTAATTATTTTCAAATGTTTGTTTTGAATAACCTGAAACCTTTTTGTATGTGCCTTAGCAGTTTTGTGAAACCAGGCTGGACAGCCGTAAGTCATTCTCGGTCGAATACACATATTATACAACAATATTTTACTTTTAAAGTTGAGCTTAGAACTTCTATTAAGTATGGGAAAAAGATCACGTCCGCACTTTATAGTTTTATCACAAATGTAGTTTACATGTTGTTTATATTTAAGTTTTTTATCTAAAGTGATGCCTAGATATTTAATGACATCTCTGATGGGGATCACGTTCCCCGAATAATTTATTATATTTATTTGTCTTCATTTCTAAATAAAAATCATATTCAAAAATATATCAATAAAATATATTATGTATAAGAAAAATTTTTAATTAAAAAGTGGTTGTGGCGATATTTGACGTGGAATTTGGCGAAGAAGGTAAAAACAAACAATCTGACAACCCTGCTCCTTCACTAAAATCGAAGATGTTAAAATGTTTTTTAATGTTTTAAAATAATTGTTTTGGTTCTCACTTGCATGCATACATATTCTTCTTATTTATTTTATTATATTTTTGAGGTGTCACTGAACTGGACTTGTGCCTACTCCATTTGCAAACCTTAATATTGGCCACGGACATTACGTCACTCCCAAAAGTATCACAGTGCCCATGGATCTAAAGAACCTTTAAGTGTGTCATAAAGTCCTTGGACAGTATGACACTAGACATTATGACATGCTACTCTCCTATAAAAAAAGTGTAGTTACATGGTTTTTCATTTCCTCTAACGATATATTACCGGGAATCGCCTTTTTTTAATCAATTACAAAAAAACTTATATTCCATAAACTATACGCATAACTGCATGTCGCCATCAAACTAAAAATGGCGAAAGGTTGTAAAGAAACATAAAAAGATTTATAACGAATAAAAGTGTTTTTTGTGCAAAATTTTTTTAACTTATAATCAAACAGTCCTGTTCTGAAAATCGAATGATCTTAAGCTGATCAATTTAAAAATAGCAAATTGCTATTTTTAAATTACAAGTTCGGAGCTCGAATGAAATATTTCAAAGGCCAACAAAATTTAAAATAATAAAAACAACTCAAATATGTCATATTTTTTGTTAAAAATATATATTTGAAATCGCACGATTTGAAATCACTCAATTTACAGAATATGGCTGAATGTTTAAAATAAGAAATTCTCATTTATATCTTGATAGTGTTTATGCAAATATTCATAGTTTTAGTTGAAGGTCTATTGAAGACCTGGCATAAGCGCCAGTGAAATGCAGCGTGCTCACCGGCAAAAATCGTTTAATTGGTCAATCGACATAAATTTAGCAATTTAATTTGATAATCGAAAATAGTAAATTCGAAAGACAACGAACCACGATTAAAAGTTAATCGTTTAATCGATTAAAAATGAATCGCTTGAATAATCTAGCAAAAACTAGTTTTAACTCTCGACAAAAAAAATTATTAAATAAATATCATTTCTATTGCGTAGCTTTTAAAATCTTTTTTACTGCAATTTATGATGCATTACAAATCATAAACTAGAAAAGAGGAACTTCAGCAGAATGAATCTCGTATAAATTATAGAAATTGAACTCTATCTAAACTATGATAATAAGCATAATTGACCAACACTGTTACTCACCTTATTGGCATTAATTAACCTGGACAAGAGAAAAACCACATAAAACAGCTGCAAATAAAACTGTGATTTTTCAAACACTACTTACTATCTATCCATTCTCCTCTTTATTTCGATATGTACTTAAGCCATTCTTTTTTGTTTTCGTTTTTTTTTTAATTTAAATCAAGATACACTGGATAATAGAGGAAATTACAAAGCACATCTCGGATTGCAGTACAAAAACAAAACACACTCAGAAACCAAAAGGAAAAAAAAACAACTGCAAAATTTATAAATAATAAAGATTATGAAAAGAAAATAATATAATATAATAAGCTAAAGATAATAATAATGATATTGAGAATGATCATTTGCATTAGGGTATGCAAGATGATCATGAACCTCAATATAAGCGATTATCATGGGCGTAGAAATATCATTTTGGATGGAAATTTATATTATATTATTTAATATATATTTATATATTGAATTATTTTTGGAAGATGTGCTCGAGTTTAGGAAGTATAAATTTTCTTATCCTGATGTATCCATCAAATTATTTTTCCGTTCGTGACTTCGATATTAGTTTGGAGAACTGATTTAATGACGTAAAACGGCAAGCGACATATACATGTCGATCTTTCAGATATAATTTCAAAAGTTTTCTTAATAAAAATCAGCAAAATTGGTCTATAAGTGATCAAAAGATTTTGGTATTTACGAGTATAAAACAAATAAAAATTCATAAAGAAGTAAAATATGTGAAACTTCACCGAAATTAGATAATTTCACAAGAAAATCTTCAGCGCAACAATAAAAATTCCCTATAAATTTAAAGGTTCACCAACAAATTTAAAAGCGTACACAAAACTATTTGGGGTATACAAACGGTGTCCTATTAAGTCATATTGTTATAATGTCTTAATATTTAAAAAAAAAAATTGTTGTTGTGCTACAAACAAAAAAGTCATAAAATAATAAGAATTTTGAAGTATGTCTGTTGTTTTGTCATATCCAAAAAGTAAAAATTTGAGAGATAGTGACATATTTTTTCATTTTATTATTTTAAAACATATAATTTTATGACCATCATTTGAATCCCCCAATTATTTTACAACAAAATGAAATTCAATCATAAAAATAGAAATTTTACAAAAAAAATAAAAATTTTTGCAAATAATCTAAAATTTATAAAAAAAAAAGTCAAGCTTTCACAGAAAAGCTTTAAATTTTATTAAAGATATATATTCGAAATTTGTCGAAAACTTAATTAGTAGAAATTTTGCTATAATGACTGTAAGCAACAATACAGCATTCCACTAAAACTTAACTTTTTGGAAAAAATTTAATATCCCTAATTTTGATTCACTCAACTAAGTTGAGTTGTTAATGTCGACACAACAATTTTTTTTGTATTATGATTCACAACGAATTTTAGTTGTCTTCGTTTTAAATCATAATACTGGGGCCTAATCGTCGCTTTCGATATCGAGCTGATTCGATTAAATTTTCTTAGTTTGAGATTATGGCATTCGCTATCGAACAATATAAACATACTATTCGATATCGAAAGTCATAATCTCAAACTAAGGAAATTCGATCGAATCAGCTCGATATCAAAAGCAACGATTAGACCCCTGATAACAACTTAACGAATACAACTAAGTGAAAAGCTGATTGAAAATTGAGTTGAGTTGAGTTCCATAATAAGAATTTGACAACTACAGGTCAACTATCTTTTTATTTGTAAATCATAATAGGGGCATAAACTTCGGCCCAACGTAGAATTAGAAATAAATATATGGGATGTTGTTCACCTTACATGCCATACCCAAAACTCCCCGCCAAGCGAACCAGAAAGCTGTCGAAAATTTATACATTTTTACAGACTTTAGTTTTGGAAGAAATGGAAACACAATTTCTTCGAACATTTTCGAGGGCGATATTTGTCGTTTTATGTACTGATTTTGATCAAATTTGTAGCTATTGACCTGGTTTTTTAAATTCACAAGTATCAGTGAACATCAAACATCAAATCTATTTGATCAAGCATTTTTAAGTTATTATGATATTAAGCTTTTTTTGAATTTTTCGTTAACGAAACCCTCGAACGTTGATTTTCGATGTCAAGAGCTGATTAGTTTTTGTACTTGATTACTTAAGTAGTTTAAATTTTATGTGCAAAAACTGTTTTTCGAAAATTAGCGAAATCTACCGAATTAAATCGGATCACCTAAGTGATCTTAATGCCTTTAGAAAGTGAATTGTTCTTTATGTACATACTTATATACAGTACTGAATTAAAAATTAATAGTATCGTCTTTTGTATTCAAAACTCTAAATATGTACGGTATTTTTTAAATATTTTATGAAAATGATAGTAATTTAAAATAAATACATATTTCATTAAAAATATGAATAAAGAAAATGAAAAATTCATAAAAAGACTGTAATACAAAAGTGATTTGTTTTAAAAATTGTTTACACACACACACACAGCCTGTTTTCTTGGAATGGATGTCTTATTGAAACTCTCTCAAAGCATTAAATTTTTGCTACTAATATAGTTTTGCTAAGCCGATTTAATTTTAAAACTTCTAAGTGCTTAATGACATCTTCGTGTTTTATTTTGGGCTCTAGAATTTGCGTTTCATCAAGCTGTTCATCATTTTAAAATTTTTATCATCGCATTCATCATCGGGTAAAGGTTTATTTTCAATGCATCTATTCAAATCATCAGCTGATATATTTTACATTTGTTCGTTAAACCGAGTACAAAATAAAATATTTGTTCGTAATATTAGATACTCAGCAGATAATATTTGTTCATTAAATCGAATGTTCGTTAAATCGGAAAACTACTGTATGTATAAAATACATCACAAAAATATTTCACAGTTAAAATGAAAATATATGTATTTTAATTGAAAAAAATTATTTAAATTTAATTTTGAACTATAAAACATACATTTTTATATTTTTATTTGATATTGAAAGTCGTTATAGAATCAATACCTAATAATTATATAAATTATACAACTTCCAAATTAATTGTTTGTCTTCTATATAAGAATTTTGACAATTAGAATTGGACGTATTCCGAAGTATGTACTTCATATTAAGGTATATAAAAAAGTACAAGAAACAAAATATACTTTGTTTTAAAACTTAAAGTAATTTTACCAAGAGGTGTAAAAATTCAATATTTTCACTTTTGAATTTATTTTTAGTGGGCTCGAGTTCGAGTGTAATCGGACTACATTGGAGAATAGCATTTTTTTCTTTTGTTCTGTCCTGATTTAGTACTCATTCTCCAATAGAGTCTAAATGTACTCGAAAAGTATGTTCATTTGTTTTATATATAAATTTCAAATTAAAAAACATAATTTTAACAAGTGGTGGCATTTTGGTGCTTTTCGGGTATTTTTTTGGTGCTTTTTGCCTCTTCATACGTGTGAAATTTTGTTAAATATCCGTTTTCAAAGAGCGGGTATTTACACTGTTTTTCACAATTTCTCACAGTGCTTTTTGGTACAACTGAGAAATGTTTTTAGTTATAGAAATTGGCTACTTCTTTTAAGCGCAAATAGTACTCTAAATAGTAGTCTAACAATCGACTGAAATGCTATTATGAATTTCATTCGACTTAGAATTTCTTTTTTTAATCGATTCCTTATTATTTAAAATTTAAAGAAATTTGTATATCGCTCCTTTAATGCAATGATCATACATTACAAAACCAAAACTTTTAAGTTACATAGAAAAAAACGATGTTGAAAATATTTCTTTATATATAAAAAGTTTTTCAGTATGTATGCTTAATCCAAACCGAGTCCTTTATTTATTTTGAAGCAAAAACTTTAAATTGTATTTTGGGTATTTACCTTCAATTTTTTGTAAATTGCTTAATATTTTTTGGCGTAACCAAAATTTTTCAAATTTTTTTTATTTTGCTTTTTTATCCTTTTTTAATTTTTTGCGCTTTTTGCCCTTTTTGGAACAGTTGTCGGTGCTTTTATTCTTTCTAGGGATACCAACACATTATAAAAATTTTTTGAATTTATGTAAAAAGCAAGTTTACTCCAACCACCTCCTCATCCAAATGCCTATCTACGCCATATCTACAATTATACTAAAATCAAGGAAAAATATAAAAAAAGTTAAAAGCACAAAAAAACCTTTAACGAACATTGTACTCCTTTATTTAGTATGCTCAAAAAAACAGGACAATCCTAAAAAAAGATTTACTTTCCATAATTTAAAATACGTGGTTTAAGCAACGAATATTGGAAGAAACAAAACAAAAAACATACATACTATATACGAACAACACAACAAAGCATAAAGAGAAAAACAAACCCTTGATCACGTTTTTTGAAAATCTGGCACGATCACCGCGACACCGGATTAAAAAGGAAACATTTGCTTTTGACAAACTAAACAACTGTCTCAGGGATATACAAACACTCCGGGCATACATACATACATATGTACGTATGTATGAACACAAGGTGTCTTTTATGCACACAACTTCTTGTCAAGGATTTAAATTTTAAACAAGCATACAGTTGTGGTCAACACATTTGCAACTGAGAGGACGGACATACATATGTGCAAATGTACGAGTATATAGTGTTATTTTTGCCAAATAAATAAAGTTTCAACTACAGCAAATTAGTGTTGCTCGATTTGATAAGATAAGTAGTTAAAATTGACCCTGTCGCAACCATATCTCAATCTTTTCTTCAGATTTGAGAATATGCATAAATTAGCATATTATTAGTGCTTATTCTTTGCAGTATTTCTGCTCTCATTTCCCTTGGAAAATTTGTTGGACTACGCGGTCCATTGTAGCTAAAGATAGTGTTGCAAAATTAAAATTTCGAAATAGTACTGAAATATAACTGAAAGCATACTTTTTTTGCTGTAAATGGTACTTTTGAAAAAAAATATTTATTTATAAAAATTAATTGAACAAAAAATGGTTGATTTGAATTTTCATTTCGTTCTTAGTTTTGGGAACATTTTTCCAAAAATTTTAAACATTTTCTGTTTTAAAGTATTTTATTTCTGGAAAATCCTCTAGAGTACGGAATTGGGAATTAATAATTTCATTGTTTTTTTTCGTTAGGAAATAACGTTAAGTTATTTTAACAGTTAACAGAATATTTTCATGAGTAAAACTATTTAATATTTATCTTTTTTAATGGTTTGTTTTTAAAACAAAACTTAGTTTTTAATTATTCTCAAAATTGTTCCTTTAAATTTGTAAACAATTTTTTTGTCAACTTTGCATTTTTCTACATATATGTCAAATTTAGTTCCACAAACGACTTCATTTAAAGGCAAATGGTTTTCATTTAAATTCAAATTTTCCACTGACATATTATCCAAAGCATTCCTTTTTATAAAATTTCTTGCCACTTGTAGGAACAAAAATTTAATTCTGTGTAACAATGGGTGGATCTTTGCTTCCTCAGTTTACATTTTAACATTCATGTCGTTAATTATTTTTAAGAATTAAGAATATATAAAGGCGCAAATTGTAAAATATGTAGTAACGAAAAAGTATTGGAAATTTCATGGGGGTACCGAGAAAAACTACTGAAAAAAGTACTAAAGTATTGAATTTTTCAACACTGGTACATATAGTCATGTGCTACACACTCTACCTTTTTGTTCTCCCCCACCAATAGACTCCTTCTGCCTTTCAATTTCTCAGATGTAAATGGCGACATAGGAAAAACAGTTAGAATGAAGTTAATTTTTGTGTTGTCCATAATCAAATTATAAGTTCAGGCGGTATGGGTCGAAAAATCTGATCAGGTTTGCTGCATTAACGGCTCGAAGAAAAATAATGACGTATGTCCAGCGCTTATTCCTAAATGGTAAATACCCAAAGATGTTCCAGGAGAAAATCCACGACAAAGTTATTTGCATTAGAGAATATTGCGGAGTAATATTAAGGGCTATTAGAATTTATTCGATGCAGCGTATCCAGTTTTATAGAACTCAGGGAGGACAGGAGTTGTTATGGTATATATTACATTGTCTGACATACAAAGGGACTAGATGTATTTTCATTGGACCTGAATCAAGCGGCAAATTACGGCATTCGATATCGAACGAAATTTACATACAAATTCAACAACTATTTTATGGGATTTCGTTCGATATCGATTGCCGTGATTTGCTTTCAGTTTTTGGTATTCGCGAGGGATACGAGTCGATTAAGAATTTGCCTGCCTTTGGGGAGCTCAGTCCGGTCTCATATAAGCCAAGTAATTTATACGATGTTTCTGAATAGATTCCAACATTTATTTTCTTCGTAGGAATGGCCTTAGAATAATTACGAGACGGTTTGACGGATATTGCATATTCTTTGAAACACATGACTGTCCGGCCTTAATATTTCGTAAAGTCAAGTTCTTTGGATATGATTTGATAAATTAGAAAATTGATTATTTTTAGATATAAGAAGAAACAGCGTCGTTCGAGAAACTACAGACTGGTGTAAAGCAAAACGACTATCTTCGCAAAATATTACATGAAAGAGAGCTGACAGGCAAAATTCATTCTCGGAGGATCAGATGGAAGAGCCAATGATCTTCTTGTTAAATAAAAATTCCAAGCCCAGACACATAACAGCCATAGCGAAGAACAAACATGGAAATACAACAGTGTATGGTGCTTTTTAGGTCGGTCTGTATTGATCGTTTATACCACAAGGCAAACTCTAAAATCGTCAATGTGTAACATATTAAACGTCTACCTATTTGTCCGCAAGTGTATGTATGTATGTTGGCCTTATATTTATTCTCTCATTTTATTCTGTCTGTTCAAAACTCGTCTATTAGTGTGTTTTTCTGTTTTGCTAATTTTATAAAGCGGTTTTTACTTACTTGTTTTGGTTAATTCTCATTTCTATTTTGTTATTCTTTCTTTCGGTCTGTTTTCATTGTATTCCATTGCAGTGACTGCTTGCTGCCTACTTCCTGGTAAAAAAAACCACAGGTAGATTTTTCTGTAGTCAAGAGACGGTCTACACACGGTCAAATTCTGTACGTGAGGATGTTTTTGTTCGTGATTTAAGATAAAATAAACGGAGCACAGTTGTTCAAAAGCACATGTGCTTGAAGAGTTGCCGTTTTGTGGGGAAACAAAAATTTTGTTTGGTTTAACAGTCGGTGATGATGATGATGATCATAAGTTTGTCACGAATCTGTCTAGCAAACATACATACGAGTACAAACTTCCATACATACATATATATTTATTTTGAATACTTATTTTAGTTTGATTCATTCAGGTAATTACGTCAAATTTGTCTTGCCAGGACATGAGGATATCCTTGGAAACCAAACAGCTCATGAACGCTGATTCACAAAGATTCAATATACCTGTGGCTTTTTTTAAGAGAAGTAACTCTCAGGTAATTCTTTGGGAAAGGGATTGTAAGAAAAGAGAGATAGTGAAATTAGAAAGCTTAATTGTTTTACTACTCTGCTACTGCGTGTTTTGTGAATTTTTAGAGCAGTATTGCAGAGCCCCTGCTGTCAAGTAAGCACATTAAATTTGTTTAAGCCTACTTTTATTAATTAGTTTACTTCGCCGACGATTCTGCTGCAAAACGCCGAAAGATAGCAATGTGATGCAAATTACGACAGACCAGCATTAATTGCTTCCGGTACTGTTCATTGAACAGTGCTATACCTTCATCACTTAAAGAGTTCTACAACAATTGACACAATGCGAAACTAATGTACATCAGAAAAATGCTGGATGTTATGACTCGCCTGAAACGGGGATCGAACACACATTCTTAGTCATTAATTGCTTTGTAGTCAACGCGTTCACCACTTCAGCCAACAGCGCCCTCTCACTCACTAAAAAAAACACGGAAAAGAAAAGTACTTCTTTCTGTTCCGTGCAAAATTCTTTTTGAATAAAACGAATTTTATTCAATAATCTGTGATATTAAGCTAAGATGTGTTTATTGTTTAACGTGTTGAATGTAATTTAATGCAACATTGTTTAATTTACAAAACCCTTGGAAATGTCGAAAAAAAATCGACGAAACGTCGGGTAAAATTGTAATTAAATTTGTTTTATTTACCTTAAACTACAGGCCTTGCTAGCTTGATAAAAGAAGTCTATATTAATTAATAAAACGAATTTTAGCCTAATAAAAATGTCTTCATTGTATATACATATCGTCATATGAAACGTAAAATCATGTAATAACAAAAATTTCAAAATAGGTTTTCTTATTGAATAGTGTGTACCATGTAAATATGCACGTTCCTACAAACTATAATATTTTGTCAAAATGTAGGCGATTCTATTAATTTTATGCAAGTTTTGAAGAAGGTTGCTTACCTAAATATTTTATTAAGCTTCTTCCTGTTCCTGCGAAATCGAAAAAAGTGTAGTTAGTTACATGGTTTTACGTTTTATATGATGATATGTAATTCTAAATGTATCAATATGCTTTTTTGCCGATACAGTACTCAAAAAAGAATATCGACGAAAGCGATACGCTTAGTGGCTTTAAATTGAAGGTAAAATAAATAAATCACAAGTAGGTTATTTTTTATAAGTACGAGTATACAACATTTTAGCTTAGTATATAAAATCAATATTATTAAGCAATTCACAACATCGGGAAGAAGTTTACTTCCACTCCTGGTTGAAAATATCACGGGGCTCTGTACGATCGTGCGCATATCAGAATGTCTAGGACTTTCCTGGGATGTTGAATAAAGGAGCTGCTTTGAGGGAAAAGAAAAAGAGTCAGTACAACATGTCCTATGTAACTGCCCGCCTCTGCAGGAATGCAGGCTTAGATATCTAGGCAGTCGATTCTCATAATTACCCCCTGACCGGTATTTTAGACTTCATGGTTGGCTTTCAAGGCCCAAAATTTAGTAGGAATGTGTAGGCTGTAGATACTCCACTGGCCATTATAATGGGACTCCGAGTTCACTCGTTAGCACGCGGACTGACCTCCTAACTTAAGCTAACCTAAGATTTTTGTTTAGAAAGCAAAATATTCTGAAAATTTCCGTCGAAAGACAATTTTTCAATTCAGTTTGAACGAGGCCTGCAGTAAAAAAAATAGTCAGTCTTATGCATAAAAACGAGTAAAAGCGCTGAGTTGAAGCAGGTGTGCAATTGCTCAAAGTCGAGTTCGATCAAACAGCAACAGCTTTTGCTCAATTTCGTATGCATAAAAATGAGTTCAAACCAATTGCAATTACTTGAGCAAAGTTATTGAAGTGCAAGCATGTCGGTCAAGTGAAAGCAAAGTAGAAGTAGAATCAAATAATAATAATAAAATAGAAACTGACGACATTTCTAAATTTTCAGTAGAAAAAATAAAACAAAATAAATATTTACTAGAAAAGGGTCAATTACCAAGCATTAAAAATAAAGAAAAACAAACAATAGAAACATGTGCATCTTTTGGGAATTTTATCCACTCGCTTGCTTTGGCAGCTATAAGTTTCGCAACTTCCGCAATAGTTCGCGACGCAGTTGATTGATGGACTGCAATATCTGGGGCTATACCATTTTGGAATCCAGGATCTGCACAAAATCTTAAATACAGTCGAATTTTATCAATGTTGGTGAGGGCACCACCACGTGTTTCTTCTGACTCCTCAAAAAAATAATTAGCCAACCAGCAGATGCTACTATCATCAAACCTATGTATTTATCATTTTATTATTAATTATATAAAAAAAAATTAATAATTAAGAATACAAACCTGTATAATTTTTTATTCTCACTTGCTATTTCTTTGTGGCACAAAATATTCCATTTTAGTGTATGCGAGTCAACTATAAGGCAGGCTCAACGAAATTTGAGCAAGAGCTTACAAAAGAGAGCAAAAGCTTTGAAAATGAGCACAAGCTCATCTAACTTAGTTCAAACTGAGCAAGACGAGATCAAACGTGAGCAGTGAGTAAAAGCAAATACATAAAATTTTATTATGCATACAAGCACCTTTTACTCAAAAAATCGAGTCCGAGCTCAAACGTGAGGTTTTATGCATGAGACCCAGTGTCTCGGACAGAACTCATATGAAAACTAAAATACTGCTGCGACATATTTTTTAAGTTTAAGTTATAAGACGTAATTGGCCAAAAAATAAACGGATCTGCGTCTGTGGATACACATATACAAGTAAGGAGACCGGGCTCAAAATGGACAGGGGATCATCTTTATTAGATTCCTTTATAATTTGATCACAAGAGCTCCAAAGACCAAAGTAGGCTTGTCAGTGCCTGTACAAGGTTGCCAATGATTATCGTTACATCGACAATAATAATATCGACGATACTGGTACATCGGCAAACCTGAAATATCGCCCATATAAAAAATATTGAAGGCATACATAAATTTAAATAAAGATAGCATTAAATAAACAAATCATCGGTTGGCTTGTGATTGGCCATATTTTGTCCCAGAACATACTTAATTACACTGGTTTACAGCCAAAAAATACCAAGAACGCTACATGCCTAGATAAGTTAATTGGAACCTCCTGAACACAAAAAGACATTCAATTACCTTTCCAACGATATGCCATTTATCTCGATCGGACTTTTCGGTTGGGCTCCACAAGGGTTTGAGTGGGACCATACACCGAAAAACACAAAAGTACCGTTATCTAAAAAACGGTACTTAGAAAAAAAATTACAGCATTTTTCGTGTTCGGGAAGTCTCAATTAGTTTATCTAGGCATGTGGCGTTCTTGGTATTTTTCCAAATTAAAAATTTGTAAACCTGTGTTATTATTGAAACCCAAAATTTGAGTTAAGAACTAATATAATAATGATGTAAAAGGCACATGAGGTTAAGCCAAGGGTTAATTAAAATGTGGTATTTTGATGGTAAAGTACAGATTTTTTATGTCACTTAAGATCTCACATATATTGTAAAATAAAGCTAATAATTCTTATATTCTTTTCTTATACATGATGCGGATTAAAAAAGCTTCTATTTTCTTGCAACCAGCACCATCAAAGAAAGGGGTGAAATACATGAAATACGCATAAACACTGATGAGCGCATTGGGGCCTTCGAAAACAACGTTGTTATGTTCTGCCACGTAGTTTTGAATTAATTGGCTTTTCCAGGTTCCTTTGAAAATGTATGTGTGTGAAGATAATTTTCGAAATTTATAACCCTAGACACAAACCATTCGCTTTAACAGAGCTATGTTACAATGTTAACATAGCGCTGTTAAGCATAGAAAAACTGAGGGTATCTATTCCAAATGGAATCATGACCACATTTGTTGACCAAATGGACAAAAAATAGAAGGTACAAGCAGCTAATTCTATTGTTTTTATAAAACAACAAACACTAAACACAAACATGTATCGAAACTATACTTTCTGACACACACAAAAACTATAATATTCTTTAAAGGAAGAATCTGAATTCCCAGCTACTGGACATACCTGGGCAAGAAAAAATGAATGGATTTTATAGATTTTATACTCCCCTAAGACACCCAATAGTCAGAAATCTTAACAGTTAGATTTTTAAAGAAAAATTTGGATTTTAGTGAATTTTCAAATTTGGAATTTCTCTAGAGGATGAATTCCCAGCTACTGGACATACCTGGCCAAGAAAAAATTAATGGATTTTATAGATTTTATGCTCCCTGAAGACACCCATTAGTCAGAAATCTTAACAGTTGGATTTTTAAAGAAAAATTTTTGGATTTTAGTGAATTTTCAAATTTGGTATTTTTCTAGAGGATGAATTCCCAGCTACTGGACATACCTGGGCAAGAAAAAATGAATAGATTTTATAGATTTTATGCTCCCTTAAGACACCCAATAGTCAGAAATCTTAACAGTTGGATTTATAGTTATAAATTTATCTTCACACACATTGAAAATGTTGTAATTCTTAGTGAATAAAATTAACTTTTCATTACATGAACATGGGTGAAAAACAACTATAAAAAGAACGTGCTTGAGTGCATACCATTTGTTTTGCCCATGAGCGTGTATGATCGTGAGTGAGAGAAGTTATTGATAATACCAGCTCTAGTTTTCTATGCTAGTTAGTTTTTGATTTTTTCACTTTGACTTAATCTGCGCGATCGTAAAGGGAAGAGAAGTAGTCTCGTCATCAGACAGACAATGAGTGCTGGTCATAATTGATGTAATAAATGCTCATTTATTTTTGAGGGATTCTCTACTTACATACTGAATATTCGTACAGAAAGCAATGGTAGTGATTTGTTCCATTGAAATAATGATTGCACATTTGATTATATTGATTTTATTGTTATTTCAGTTTCCTAAAGCGATCTTATAAATGCATAAATACGTAAGTTTGTATAATTAACATGTCTGCACTGTGAGAAAAAAAATTAATCTCTTCAAGATCACGTCAGGTTCATTTTAAAGTTTCCTTGTTTCACATTCTCCTTCTCATATTTAGATTTGGTTTTGCTTAAGTGTAGTGATGGACAGAGTACGAAAAAGCAGTCTTTAGTGTGTTTTAAAAAAGTGATTGCTCTAGTTTATATTTTATTTATTTCTTTAACGTGGAGCAAAAAGGAGTTTGAGATTTTTTTCTTTTAACTTGTTTTAAAAGTTTAAAGTCCCCTTATTTAGAGTTTGTTTTGTTTTTTTCTTGCAGTTATTGCAGCACTATTCTTAACTTGTTTTAAACTACAATACATTCAAATAAATTCAAACTTAATATTGTAATAAACTTGTAAGTTAACTGACGCCTTGGTTAATCTCTTGCGACTGTCTTTAAATATTATGCAAATAATAACTTTTATCTTTTTTATTGAGATGTCTCGTTGTACAAACTTATGTCTGTAAAATATATTTCTCTATTGGATATTCTTTATTTCTTCTATTTAACATTCTTATTGTAATTTAATTTTGAATTCTATACAGGGAATTATTTGACTAAAATACTTTTTTGTAGGCATTTCGCCATTTGCCACCAAGAATCAAGGCTTTGTATTTTTTGTAATTGAGACAAGATATTATTAAAGCGATAAGGGAATACCCAGAAAATTTTTGAACTTTTCCACACACACAAACACACACTACATACCGTTTGCATTACTTTACAGTAGTTATATAAGTACTTTCTAGTAAATTATTCTCTGAGAGGTTCAGTAGTAGATCGTCGGCTATTTAACATGCTATTTGTTCGTAAATCCAAGTTTTTAGCGTATAATAAAATACTTGTGCAACACTTGACATCAAACACAAAAATTCCTCCAAAAGCACGAGTTCAATACTGACAGTAGACATTTAATTTTTATTGTGTTTTAGGTCGTTATTTGTAATCCGATGTGGAAATTTCTTGATTCTTGATAGTGAAGGGTATGTGTATGTTTGTTAGTATTTTAACTCAGTACTTTTCCATCAAGTTCCAACAAATTTACAACATATGACACAAATAATGTTAATGCAGAGCACACAAAATTCTTTGGTACCGCTAAATAGAGGCAATATTTTACACTTATTTATGGTTTTTAGTTGCCAGGATTCAAGAAGCTGTACTAATATTCGCTGTAGTAAATCTCTATTTTTAAGGCGCTAGCACAGGGTAATCAGAGATGTAACTTTGAGGTTATGTTTTGGAGCAAATCAGCTTTTTTGTTCAACTAGTTACTGTTAAAAAGAGATAGCAATATAATGTAAGGATGAGGGAAAATAAACAAAACAAAATTAAGCATTTTGGAAGTAAGAAATGATGAATTGAATTGCAATTTACTTCTTCTATATATCACGAATAATTCTTATTTTATATTATTTTTAATGTTATATAACTTTTTGCATTTATATTGCTTAAATTAATATTTTTCTGCAACTCTTTTTAGTGAATCAGAAATTAATAAGAATACAAAACCACAACAAAACATGAAAAATTCTTTGTGTACGAGTTACTGTGCGACAGATACAGCAATAGCATGCTGTTCGTGTCACCTCTGGTATTACTTTGTGGCGCTAGATTCTCAATGTGGGTATTCCAAACAGCGATATTGATATTGTGATGGTGCACAAACTCTGCTGTAGTGTCGTCAAACCGAAAAGAAAAGATCATTTACCGATTTCTAATTTCTTTACATACATTTGAAGTAAAATATTTAACTTAAAAACAAGGAAAAATCAATTTAATGATGGGAAGCCCAGGTGAGCTATTTGGTAGTGCGTTGGGCTATCTGTCATTGAAGTTGTCAGTTCTACAACGAGTGAAAATGTTTGTTATTCTGTTCGATGCTAGTATAATTGTCTAGAAAATTTATAGGAAAAGCACTGAATTTTTTGAGTGATCTGAATAAAACTTTTCAAGGCAAGTCGACCGTCCGGATTTTGGAAACTGCACTTAAATCAAAAAATATTTAAATTAAATCTGTTATTCAGTTTTGCAATGATTTAATAGAGTTAAAATTTTCTGATAACGTCACTTGTTGTTTTATTGATATTTTTTGCTGGGTAATAAAGAAATGATTTTAATTTAAAAGTTGTAGAATTTGTCTAATACATTTATTTTTGGAACCAGCACGACGGAAGGACCTGTAGGACATGAAGTATTGTGTGTTTAGAAATTTTAGTTGAATTCTTCAACATCGATAGTGGCAGGGAAGACTCCTGCAAGTAGCTCATTCCACATACGAACTGTAGGGCCAAAAAAAGCGATAATGGCCAATGGACTACAAATGGGTGTAATTTTAAATTGAAAAGTTTTGTGCGAAGAAATGTGCGGTTGACGCGGTAAGTTCACTAATTTCATTGGAGCATCTTCCATTGTAATAACGATAAGGCTGTGAAACACATCGCTCATTGTGTGGATGCTTCAGTGAGTCAATAGAGGTGAAAGTCTTACTGTCACCGATGAGTTTCTTAATCATATCCTGCTCGCAGTCAAGTACCTCCACAATAGTTTTTGAAGTAACTGGCCTTACAGAAAAGTAGTATAAGAATCATAGGAGCGCTGCGATAGCCCTTGTTTAATCCTGAACTCGGAGAAATCTATCTGCAACAACTCGTGTAGTGCGATCCGTGAACAAGTTCGATACAAATCGGGAGAAGTCGTTAATATTTGTCCAAGATATTGATCATAACAAAAGTTATTTCAATTTAACGAAACTTTTTTTGGTGTTTTTTTTTGGAAATAATACAAAAACAATTCTGCAAAAAAATGCTAGACTTATTTCCATTTTCTTAAAATCACCCATTGTGTGCCACCAAAATTTAACTATATGACCTGTTTTCCGAAGCCAGTCGTAATTCCTTAATCTCTCTTTATGCTATTGACAAGTTGCGCACGTTAAAAAGAAGCCAAAAATATAAATTAAATCAAATAAAAACTCAAATTATAAAATTCAATCAAAACTGGTTGGAATAATTATTTATAATTTTTTTTTTTTGAAACAGAGTATCTAACATTATTTGCTACCCATAAACTTTAGTCATTTTGCAAAAAGAAATAAAAACCAGATCAATTAAATCAAGACTCTATTAGCCAATAAAGTATAAAAAATATTAATTATTATTTAAGTAATGCTGCAAGTCAAGAAAAATCTCACAGATATTTGAAAATTAAAAACAGCAGTGAAATTGAAAATTCAATACAATCAATACATGTATGACTGAGATTTGATAGCGGCATGACAAGCCGGCAATCACTGAATTTCAGATGCTCTTAAATTCATATTTTCAAAAAATCGTAATATCATCACCAGCGTTGTCAACTGGGCGCGCGGTGCGCTTTTTTAAGTTTCGGTGCCTTTTTATTTCTTTAAATTCTTTAAATTAATATACAAAAATGTATCATCTTGTACAAATGAACGTGTATGTACAAATTTGTTTAGTTTTTTAAACTAGTATATATTGTAAATGGATGAGTATTAGGGTGGGTCTATTTAGCAATCGATATTATATTATAGATTTTTCGATAGCTTTTGGCATGCGGAAAAAATTTTATTTTTAAGGTTTTTTTAGTAGGTAATAAAAAAAGGCTGGTTTCATTTTTTTGGAATATTACCTTTCCAAGGTGAATTATTATTGAATTATTTTTGATGAAACTGAATTATTTATTAATGAAAATTCTAAATTTGAATTGAAATTTGGGCGCCTCGAAAATGATCTTTCTTTAATATTGTAGTGGAACTCTTTTTCCTCATGCCAAAAGCTATCAAAAAATCGATGGCACAATATCGACAAATTTACAAATATGAAAATAACAAACTTTTGATAAAAAGTACATTTTTAAAAAAATATTTTAATAAAAGGATAAATTATGAACTATTATTATTAATTTTGAATCGTTACCATTAATCGTTGATTTCTTTTTAAAAAGTTTAGTATAGAATTTAAGAAATAAAAAATTATTATCTATTTTTGTAGTTTTATTTTTTAGCTCTTAAATTTAGAAGACTGGTGCATTGTGCATTTTAATAAAAAAATATTTTAATTTTTAAGCAAAATTAATTCAATAAATATTTTAAATAAAAGCGAAATTCTAAACTTGGTGTGTTTCTTTTAAATGGCGCGTTTTTTGCCCCATTTTGGTGCGTTTTGAAATCACTAGTACACTAAAGTGAAATCAAAAAACTCAATATTGCTACAAAATATAAGTTGAAGCATAAAATCAAATTTTTTCAAAAAATCGTGACTACCAAAAAATGTATATTTTCCACACAGAAATATTAGTTTTACTAAAGCGAAAATATAATTGTGAATTGCTTTTATATTGTACAATAATATCCTCAATGTTTATGTCATTTACTAATAAAGTGGCACAATATATTGGCAAAAAACAAAAGTCTTTTGATTTTTATTGCACAATCCAGAAAAGTGCGTTATACTTTGTAATGTTATGTTTACTTTCTTATAGTATTGTGCCACTTATTGAATAATATACGGCAAAACTACTACAATACGGACAATTAGATATGCAGTATTATTGCAGATTAAATGATAAAAATTTTAGCAAAAAAAATTAAACATCAAAATTTAACCAAAATATATGAATATCACAAAAAAAATTTAGTTTTACCAAAAAGTCAAACTTTCAGTAATAAGACGAAATTTAAACTAAAGATTTTCACAAAAAAAAAAGAATATTAGCTGGATCTCAAAATTTGACTACAAGATCGCAATTTTACAAAAAATCTAAATTTCACCCAAAAACTAGTTTTTCACAAAATTTAAATTTTACCGAAAAAAAAATTACAATAAAAAAATCATAATTTAACCCAAAATGACAAAAACTTCAGAAAAACTGTAATATTACAGGAAACAGTGGACAATACACCTCCTGAAGGATCAGATAAAGTATTCACTGAGGTTTCTTAAAAGGACGCTGAGTCACTACGAACTTCTATTAAGCGACATTGAAAGTATGTCGCAATGAGCTAAAAAAATATTCGAGGATGACATTGATCTGGTTCTTAACTGTCTCGACAACTGTCAGGCAGGATCTGACATTGGTTGGCTCAATGGCATTCCCCTGAAATCCAGCGAATTGTCCATTCAACATGAATAATAAAAACTCGCTCAATAAAAGTGGGAAACAAAATACCCGCGAGTCTGTTTCGATAAGAGTCGACTTCGATTATTAGTAGCAGTACCAACAGGGATTGAAAAACTACTTTTCCAAGCTATTTATTTACATATATTCATTGAAGATACTGGGTTTCACAATAGGACCGAATGCAACGGACCCAAGTGAGTCACCTCATGAGAATGATCGCGCTTTTTGAAGCTTTTCCAGCACTTTACTTTAGTTTTAAAAGGCATGAAAAATTCGTTCTTTGAAGCGAAAAATGGCTTATAAAATATTTTTCGAGGTAAAGACTCACTTATTAATAATTCATTTATAATTTTTTTTCACTAAAAAGAATAGCAATTCTGGGCTTAATTAACAACTAACAAAAAATACCTATTTTTATATCGTAGCACTAATTATATAAAAATAAATGTTTGCAGAATAAACACTAGTTCTTGAAACTTGTTATATTTACAATATAGAAAAAGTGACAATTACAAATCAAACTGAAAAGAGCAATTAAAAATATAAAAACAAGTAAATTACTTACCAGCTTTCAGACGATCATTTATTAAATCCTCAATCAATTGTGGACACTCATTCTCGATGGCATAACAAAATTGTTTGAATTTCTCAAAACCACTTTTGGCAATGATCTCAATTAAATTGGCACATTGCAAACGTATAAGATCGGCATCATTTAAAATATGATGATTCAGTTCATTTTTCGTGCCATATAAATCACATAAATTGTCCGTGTTCTGTTGCTGATTGATCACAGAGGGTGTAATCGAACGATTATCACTTTGGGCATTATCCCCCACAACACTGGCACTGCGCGAAGTGCTCACACTATTATTTGCAACTGTTGCACTTGTGGTACTACCCGCACTACTGCTAGTACCGCTAGCATTACTGATAACGGCACTCAATTTCCGTTTGGTTAAGCCCACACTAGAGGGTGCTGACGATGGCTGAGCATTACCATTATGGGGCTTTAATAGTAGATCCTCTTCGGATTGTGTTAGTACCGAGTTTTTAACTAAAACGGCCAATAGTTCAGTATGTGTTAGATCAAGTCGTATGCGTTCCTGGTGACGTTCTAACAGCGTGCGCACCTCCTCTTCTTCCTCTTCACGCGACATGTTCGCTGAATTTGTCGGAGTTTCACTCATTTTTCAAAGAATTTTTTTTCACAACTTATGTATGTATATATATTAATTTTCTTTCAAACTTTGTTTCATATTTATGTATTTAATTTTGATTTTTAACTTTTCTAAAATAAATTTATTTTTAAAACTTGTATTTCATATTAAATATTCAACACGATTATTTGGATTTTGTTTGATTATACACTTTTCTTCTTTTGATTTTTTTTATATGAAACTCTTGTAGGTATATCTTCTGATAAAATTTTGCAGAATTAACAAAAATCTATATGTAAACAAAAATTATTGGCAAGACCTTTGTATTTTGTTGTTGTTTAATTTCTTTTCAACTGTGATTTTATTGCCATACTCCGTAATGGCGTTGTTTTTAACATAACAAAACGACGCGCATTTAAAAGACTTTGTTTTACACAAAAAAAGTAAAACAATAGTCAGTCGTAGTTGGTTATCAAGTAATAGAAGTAAAATATGTAACTACAATTTAAAAAACTCAGTACACGGCACAACAAGACACTTCCGTGACGTTTCAAATCTACGTTAAGACTAAACCGGCTCTGAAGCAAAACATTATCACAAGCCCCTCGTCTACAGCAAAATAAAACATAACGAACTCGTCACACAACAATACAATATTTAACAAACAACTAGTTTGTCCATACCCAGCGAACATTTTTTGCTGGATTCGATCAGGGCACAAATTTCCGAATCCTTAGTCAGGTTGACAATAAATCGAACCTCTTTATCTGTAGAAATTCTGAACACTTGCACGACATGTCTGAACCTTTTTAATTTATGTCATAATAATGACGTGAATAATTCTTACATATGTACAACCAAGAATTTACCACACTTTGTTGCGGCATGCATTTCAGCGGTGACTGCCAAGCATCAGGACACATTTTTTCATATTTAAAAAATTGGTATATATGTATATATGTATGTATATGTTACATATTAAACAGCTAATAATAATTATTACGAAAACTAAAATATGCATCAGATATTGACAGACTTGTCGGATTAAAGGCGTTAGGAATTCAGTAAATAAAATTATATTAATTAACGAATACATTTAATCAACTCTAGAACCATAATGTACGTCAATTTTACGTGGAAATCTATTTTATATGTATATACAAATAAGACAAGTGTGTTGCATTGCAACAGTAAATCCTTCTATACAATAGAATCTCACAAATTTGAACCGGTCATTTTTAACGAAAATGGCGAAAAATCCAATTAAGCACTCTAACTTCTAGAATTTTTTTTGTATTTTCAGTACAAATTATGTTTTTCTCTCATTAAAGTAAACATTAAACGGGCAATCTTCGAATCAATCGTGGTGTGTACAATTCGATCAAATTGAAGTGTTCATACGTGTGAAAGCATCAATAATGTTATAAAATGGTGCAAAAACAGTGATATATTATACAGTAAACACATGTCTAGCCTTTTTTACGACCGTAACGATATCGTTGTATCACTGATTTTATGTTAGAAACCAATTAAATACCTAAAAATTAAAAAAACTTTTTAAAGTTTTTCTATGAATTTAATATGTTTAATTAATTAAATGTTAATACAAAAACTGTTTTGTTTTTCCATAAAATTAACATAACTAGTTTTATTATAATTTTAATGCAATATTCAGACTAATATTGAAAAGAAATTAAATCTATTTTCGACTATGTGCAGACTAGTGCGGCTTTAATCAGATAATATCAGAAAATGTGCAGAAACTACATCCCGATAAAGTGCCAGCTGTTCTTCTGAAAGCTTAATAGAATTTCAGACAACTCGATTGATTGTCTGCCAAAGTTTCATATTTTTTCTGGCATCTGTCATATCGTTGAAAAATGTTCATTGGGTGTGAATTATTTAGTTAATACAGTGTTAGTGAAATGAAAGAGCAAGAGACAAACAACGGCAATAAATAAGAAAACATAAAATAATAGAAAACTAAAACAAAACAAAAAGTAAGAAAACAAAAACAATTGTTTATTTCCCTAATGTACACATACATACATATTTAAACGTTATTATTTGCATGATGCTGCCATATTCCTAAAAGTGGCATTCAAATAATTTTATTCTGGTTTGATGTTGGGTATGATAGAAATATGGAGTCATACTCAGTATAAATGAATGCACTTGAGACATGTAGCAGCGTTGCCGCTTTTTTTTAAATAAAATGTGTTCTAGTTTTCGTGATATTTTCATTTTTGTAACGTTTTGCACATTTAAAAAATATAACTGATTTTCGCAGCAGCAGCAGCTTGCTATTTTTTTCTTTGGTTATGTTTTACGTTGCGAATGTCAAAATACATACTTACATATAAAATACTTGTCTTTTTTAATTTTATTTTCTGTAGGTATCTGTTTTCTTTGTTTTATGGGTTATATTGGTGTTATTCTTATATTGTTGTAATTGTTTTACTAATACTGCCACCTAGTTAAATACACCTTGAGACTGGGCTCGCTGTCCAAAAGTTGCAACTTTTGTTCCAGAAACTTTAACTTTCTAGATAGACACAGCGCGTGAAGAATACAATTGGTATCTTTTTAATCCCTCTCACATAAAATAAAAGTTTATGTTTCTTAATGTGGACTACGTCTAATAGGTCATGTAATGTCAAAAAAATAAGTCTAAAATTATGATTTCCATGAGAAGACCATTAACTATTTTGCTGCAATATCTATGGTATCTATACAAATTTGAAAATTGAATAAATAAATAACGTTTAAAGAAATTTCTCTGGAAGATTGTTTAACATTATTTTAAGCTTGAAATTCAGTCAGAAAGGCATAAAATGGGATGTAAGAATTAAGGAACTTTTAAAACTTTTTCTCACACGATAAATTTTTTTTATAAAATTGTTTGATTATGGCAACACTAAAGGCGAGTGATGCAAGTTTGAACAGAACACATTGTTCGAATAAGTATGTGAGTTGTTCAAATGCAACTTGGCTGGATGTGCATGAGGCAGGCGTGGAATATAACCAGCGTAGCCGTTGTGACACTAAAGTATCACTTTTTAACCTTTTTCATGCCAATGACACTTTTTATGATCCTTTTTTAAGTTTATCCCTTTGTATCATTTTAACCAAATTTATGCCACTTTTTTTGACCCTTTTTGAAAATTAGTAAAAGTTCCAATATTAATAAGCAGCAAAAAGTATGAAGATATATGTACGTAAAATAACTAACACAGAAAAGATTTGTACATTTAAAAAATTAATTTGATGAAAATATATATTCAAATTTATATGAATTCGTTACATACATATGTATTTACTACTTTGCCTCATAGTAGAGCTTCCGCTGAACGAATTTTTTCAAAACTCTCACTGATTAAAAACAAACTTACAATCAAACTTAATACAGAAACATTTGAGTCTAGGCTTTCCTCCCTCCATTTGCTCGGATCGGAGTTGGAAGAATGGACCTCAATCGAAGAATTAACTACAAAATATAGAATAAGTATTTCTAAGAAGTGATAAACATTATCAAAAGTTTTTGAAAAATTATTTTTTTTTATATCAAGAATGATAGATAACGCTGTTACAAAAAAAACGAAGTCGAAACACCTGGGATGTTATATTTTTTCTTTCCGAACCAGCCCCAAAATCTGGAGTTACGGGTAAAATTCCGGTTTTTCGTACTTCTATGCACTTATAGGTCTGAAACTTAGTTGAATATTAACAGATTAAAAATTTTAAAATGATGTATATGATGTTCATGTTACTTTCAAAAACATGTTAGTAATTTAACCGCAAAGGCACTTTCCGTTAAATTTTTTCGCTATTTTTCATTTTCGGACATGTTTTTTTGCAGTATTTTGTAAAAGACCCCTATTTTTTATACACATAGTATGAAAATATATTGTGTAAGGAAAAAAAATGCTACTTTGGTTTTTTAAAACCGTTAAAAACTAATTTATTTATTAAACTTTTTATAAAAAAAATATTTGCAAAAATCCTTACATTCAGTTTTTTGTGTTCTTTTAATACGGTATTTGGTTTGTTTTGTTTTTTTTTATTTTAAACAAAAACTGTGTAATAATTATAAGCCATAAATATAATCATTGGTACATCAGTGTTCGCCAAACTTTTTATTTTCCAGAACCCCATTTGTTATTTATACAAAACTTTATATTCCTTTAAATTAAATTAGTATTAAAATGGATTTTTCTAAAGAAATCATAGTTAATAGTTAACATTGAACAATCGGTTAATATTCAACTAAGTTACAGACCTATAAGTACATAGAGGTACGAAACCATGGTTTTTTAGCCGTAACTCCAGATTTTAGGGGTGTCCCGAAAATTTCTTGATCTACTCGACAGCACCTACAAGAAAAATAATATCACTTCCCAGGTATTTTTTTGTCGCACTGTGTAATATGACTAATATTGGAACGTCCCTGTGAATTGTTTACTACTTTTAACATTAATTTTATAATTCAAGTATGTATAATTACTTTCATTTTAGTCTAATGTATTTAAATAATTCTTAAAATTCGGTTTTTTTTTAATTGAAATAAATATTATTTTTTTGTTCACAAAAAACTTGGACCTATTTTACTTTAAAGTTCCCTTTTTACCCTTTTTTTCGTAAATACCCTTTTTATGACACTTTTTCGATATTTTCAACGACAACCCTGAATATAACGATTTTAAAATGGTACTGAACTAACAGTTAGAAAGTACTTTTTAATATTATCGATAAGTAAAATTGTGTCCAACGAGTCTTTTTAGCGTAATAAGTACCCTAGAATAAGCAATTGTGGTTCACTAATTGGCTAACCAATCATATGAATTTCGTCTAGAAACAGGCACACACCAATAAGCCTTGTACCACGCTCATCTTTAAAACCTAGATGGCATAGTAAGTTATGTCTTTGATTTGTTCCAAGTTTGATGATTTTTGAAAAATTACTTACTTAATTAAACCAATGAATGGTATATAATATTATTGCCCTCTTTTCATAATAAATTTAGCAATACTATAAGCTTGTTAGTTGTCCCCCCTTTATTTATAAACAAGTCTACAATTCAAAAACATACATACATGAATATGTACGTACTACGAATGTAGTCATTACAACATCTTTAATACATACAAATGTATATAAATGTATTTATGTATATTGATTTTCTAACCAAAAATCACACAATTGTTCATACTTCAAAGAAGCAAATGCTGGTTGGTGGTAATGAAAATCTTGATGAAACATTCAAGTTCAGTTCAACAGCACTGTATGCCAATATCATCTGGGGGTGGCATATTTTTTTTTGTTTGTGTTGCAGAACAGAGGGATTTCTTTCACTAAAAACCACCCTTTATCACAAATCGCAAAATTTGCAAAATCTTAAGCTTAGCCAAGCAACCCATGTAAAATCATGTACATACATATAAGATTTGACATTAATTTTTGTAGTTCAGACGTACTTGCATAATGCGTTATAAGTCAATAGGAACAAGATTAAAAAAACACTCAGTCAGCCAGTCATATCTTTAAAATGAACAGTTTACATGAACAAACACACCTTAAGCTGCATGCAACAAATAAAAATATTGTATACCTACTAAGTGCAACAGTTAAGGCGTTTTTCTTCCGCTTTTGCTAATTCTTGAAAGAATATTTTACAAGTTTCTTTAGCACATAACATGCATGCAATCAGCAAGTACAGCAACTGTTCTTCGTTCATTTAAATAGCTGATCTCAAGTAAGATGTTAGTGTAGTAAGTACATAAGTATGTGATTTTTTTTAGTCCAAAGTTGTAACGATAATTATATTGCATAGAGCGTACTTAGAAGGAAATAGTAGATGTAGACGTTTATTGCAATTAAAATTGTTTAAAAAGTTGCAGCTCATCATAATCACATGATAAAGGAGGGATGACCAACATACATAGATAATGGATTCATATGTAAGTAAAATCAGAAAAATTTCAATATCAACCATGAACTGTTTATAGGAAAATAAATTATGTTAACAGTTTTAAAACTTGTTGAAACGTATATTTTATTTAATTGAAGAATTGCCTTAGTGCACCAGATGATGTTAACAAATTTTGAATTTTCAAATTATTATTCTGAACTGTTCTAAGCCTGGAATATTTTTATGCTGGCATAATGGGAAAATATTTTATGCATTTTGACTTTAATTCTCTAAAAAATTTGGAGCTCTTCATATATAATTTTTTTAGTTCAACAAAATACATAATAACTGACATCGTATACATATTAATTAATGTAAATAAATAAATGTCCATATCGATCTAAGCTAATTTAGTATGTCTTAATAGATGTTAACTTCCCCAGCATTAATACATACTACCTCTAGGCATAATCATTATAATAACTATAGTTTTATCCCTTGATTTCCTCTGTTGTTTTGCTATATTTCATAAACAAACTTCAGTGTACGTGTAAATTTAAAATATGGCAAAAAAAACAAGAATTGCATGCACTCTCGTAATACATATAAATATTTGTCATGTTATTCTCAAGTAAAACGAAATACTTTCATACAATCATCCATAAACACAGTGTATTTCATAAGAACTAGATTTTTTAACAGAAGTATGTACCTATATGGATGAATAGAAAAATAAATAGGAAAAAGAAACCTTTTCCATATTGAAACCCATATAAATTAAGACACAACTAAAAACGGCGCATCCATCCATCATTAAACGTTGTTAAGAATAAAATGTTTACACTAAGCACAACATAAGCAGTAGGTATTTTCTTATAATTATTACACTCGTATCTATCACTCAATATTTATGGAGTATTTAAATACAATCGGTTTCCGGACTAATCTAATTGATGCAGTTGCGAAGGTTTTGCAATTGAAAATCAATAAGCTCAAAGAAATTATACTCGGAAGACGCTGCAAATCAAAAAAAAAAATCACAAAAAATAACTAAACAGAAGCCAAAACTGTAAAAATCCGATATTATTAAATAAACTTCAAAATTGTAAAAATTAAATAGTAAGAGGCAAACGAACGTTTTCGAACTATTATTTCTATCAAACAAAAACTTACTGCCAGTCCCACTATGTCACACGTATTCGTTCTTTCGTACAATTACATTTAAAACAAAAACAAAATTTTAGAATTTGTTTTTGTCAAGTCAAATTTTGATCTCAAACTCCTGTCGATCCTTAAAATAATAGATATTGAAATCAACATTTGAAAAATATAACATCAGATGCAAATAAATAAGTACATATCGCAAGATTTTGGTGCTGGTGTGAACGTCTTTTTAACAGCAGTATTAACACCCATTCTAGTAATTATTGCAATTGTTATAAGCTGCTCTTGTGAAATAAACAAACAACAATCAAATGAAAAAAAGTTATAGATAAGTTTTCAAAAGTGCCACTGATTTTATGCAGTTCAATCATCAAAAATAAATTTTTCTTTCAATCTGTTAAAAAAAAGCAAATCTTCTCAAAATATACTATAACAGAATTCTATAAAAAAATACGGTGCCGAGGTACCGGAAGGAAGATCTAAAATTTCAATACAAAGTTCAGAAAATGGAAAAAATCTGTAGTTAAATCATTAACAACAATACATACGAAGTTTATTGCATTCATATATGTACATATATATATATATACATGTACGTATGTATGTACATAGAAAGAGGACTTTTTAGGGCGTAAAACAATTTCTTTCGCAATGTCATAAGTCAGGCTTGAAGGCTTTACTACCGTTTGCAGAAAAAAAGATAGTCTTAAAGGGAAGGATCTGCCATACCGGAAATGAAGGAAAAAGTAAACCAATAGTGAAATCATATACGAGTATATGTTAAATCAAAGACAATAAATTAATAGTTTTTGTTAATACGATATGTTACGATCAGGCTTCACATGGAGGTGCAATTTCAGAAATTTCTTAAACATATCTGTCATCCTAGGGAGGAAGTGGAAAGTGAACTTAATATGACAAACCTTCGGTCATTCTAAATTTATATATATGGTGAAATAAACAGGTGGCATTCATTACTACGCCACATTATAATTTTTTGCTCTAGCATTGTTTTTCCAATCTTAGGTCAGTTTTGTTTATATTAGAGATGGGCACCGCTCACGTGATTAGCGTGAGTCATCGTAATTAATTTTTTGTTTCAATTACGTGAGCGTGCATGAACGCGAGTACAAAGAAATTGAGCGTGCATAAGTGGATTTTTGACGTGATTGCTTCGTGATTTTTTTGCTAAATTGTTATTTTTTCGTATACTTTTGTAATTAATATTTCTACGTAACTACTTAAATTGTTTTAAGTTTATGTTGAAAGGAATTGTTTGGCTTAAGTTCATATCTTACTTTTATTAATTTTAGAAATTTTTTTGATAAACTATAATTATTTTTATTAAGAAAGTATTATTGGAACAGTCTATTCATTAGACTAGCAGAATGGATCAGTTTCAATTATTTAAAAAATTTTTTCCTGATTATTTCGTGAGTGTGAGTTTTCGTGATTGTGCGTAACTTTTTCCCCTACTCACGTGAGCATGCATGAACGGGAGCCAAAAATATAAGGATGTGCATGAGTAAAACGTTTTATCGTGAGCGTGAGTGAGAAATCACTCTCGATCCCATCTCTAGTTTATATTTACAAAATATCCAAGCTTTTGTTTGTTCAATTTGTGTTTGTTTATTTTTTTATTAAAATTTTCAATATTTTTTGATAAGTACTTATACATTTGTGCTTGTTTTAAGAGTGGCACTACCATCTATATGGACCGCAAATACTTTCAAAGTAATCCACACTTCCTCGTCTTGCTCATTTGTAGCGTCCAAAAAATTCAATGGTTTCTGTTAACTTATTTTATTTAATTTTTGTTCACAATGATTTTTGACAAGGGCTTAGACTTTACACAAACAAAAATTCCTTTTTTGTTGTATTGTTGTAGTTGTAGCCCTAATAATGCCACCTGTTTATTTCTTCATGTATATAGATTTTACAGGTTAGGTGTTGTACACTCTTTTAATATTTACCTTTTTATGAAATACTTTTTTCATCAACGACTGCGCCGTATTCTTTATTTATTTAAAACAACACAACACTACCGGGTTCATTAAAATCTAATCTAAATGATTATTGATTGACTAACACAGCTGCTGCAGAAGGATAATAAATTTAAGAGCTGCCTTGCGCTTTTCGATACAATTTTTATTTCAACATCACAAAACTATTTTAAAGTGACGAAACTGTTTCAAGCTGGTGGCACCTTAATCATTTTTTTAATAAATCGAATACCCGATAATTATCGCTCCGCGTTTGTTTAATTAATATAGACCTTTAATTAAATTAATATTTAACTTGCAAGTTTATTGTATTTTATATATTGCACACACACACTTTTCTTATCAGCATAGTGTTCACCAACTTGCGCATGTCCGGTTGTCGCACAAACTAACTCAATAAAACAAAACGAAGAAATAAAACCAAAAATAAGTTCTTAACGAACATTAAGAACTGGCGGGAAACGTACAATATCACAAAAGGAAACACAAAATAACTTTCGCAAAGCTGCAATCAATCACACATGAATTTGGTTTTAATTGTAACACAAATTCTTTTGTTAAATACTCGTATTTTTTACAATATCATTAAACAATATTTCTACTTTCTCATCAACACAATTTTATTATTTGTTTAAGGTTTTAAACGCGTTTATTTGACAAAAAATGTAATCAGTCTTTAGCGCACGTCTGCTTGTGACAAAGTGTATAAATGAACTGAGTGGAATATAGCACGAAGAAAACCAGGGGTGTGCAAGTATGCATTGTCAGCGAAGAAGATTTTCTAGCATTCATAGTGAAAATTTCAGAAGCATTTTTTTATTGCTTAAAACTACAAACAATTTAATTTTTTAACTTAATTTTATTTCTTACTTATTAAAGACAAGTATTTTTACATTAAAAAAAATATGTATTGTATTAACTCGAAATTTAAAAACGTTCAGTAGAAACAGAAAACCTACTAATTTTTCATTAAAGGTATGTATGTATGTACGTATTACACATGTATTTATGTACAGTAAAACCTCCATAGTCCGAACAGATATAGAGTCAGCTACTGTCCGGATTAGAGGATCGCCTGGACTACAGTAATAATGAAATATTAAACGCAACACGTATACATAATTTATTTTTATTACCGAAAACAAAAATAAGTACACATAAGAAGAACTCATTTGTATTTAATTAATTTACAGAAAACATATAGAACCATAAAACAGTCGTTAAGCAGCTCTGGGCTGAAGAACAGCTCTCGCGTCATCGTAATTATTTCTTAAGTGCGGTCAGGCTTGCGTGTGTTGTTTAGCCTTCGAGAGTTTTTCGTCTCGCTCGCACTGGTTGACTGATTTGCCACGGATAACCGTATAGTCTTACGGTTCTTTTGTGGAATTTCGTTGACAACCACGTTGCTACTACTTCCTATGTGAAGGCATAGGTCGTGTATAGTCAGTCACAAAACTTTTTTAAGATACTGTTAATAACATCTTGGACATATGGTCTAGTTACCGGCGCCATTTTTGTGCAACTATATTCTGCAAATTTACTTTGCAGAATATATACCAATAAATAAATAAACAAATAAATATAGAACCATATTAGGTCCGATCCCGTACTTTTTGGGTAAAGTTCGTGCTAATGAGAGTAAGCAAGAATTACTGTCACTAATGTGTTAAAAAGTACGGGAACCACATTTTCAGCCCAAAATAAAATGTCAATGCAATGTCTGTTGAAGATAACATACATATGTATGTACATACTCGTATACATATACACATAAGTATGCATGTACATGCATTCACAACAATAAATACCATCGGAAAACGCAAATAAAAAATAAAAGTGACCAAAAATATTCATTTTGGAAAATAAGAATTTATTTTTGTTTGTATACACAAATCTTTATGTAATTTGACAGCTTTATTTTTGAATTCTTTTAAAATTAAAATATCCTTATCTGTCGCTTTGGTTTGTTAGGCATAAAATAGCTTTTGAAAACATTAAGTTGCACTCACTACATGCAAATTTCATAAGCTCTTAAGTTTTATTTGTATATTATCTATCTATATACATACGAGTATGTATGTAGTATGTAGTTAATAGCCTTGGCAATTTTTTATAATTTAGTTTATGCTCACATTATGCAGACGATTTGACAAATCTTATACTATTTTATACATAGGTATTTGCTTGCAGATATGCACAACATTATTAACATCGCTTCAGTATTTTTGGAGCTATGAGCTTTTAAAATTTTTACTAATCCACGCACAATTATTGCACACGCTTGTAGCACAGCTTCAAGTTGAAAAAATAAATAAAACATGCATGCATGTGCGTTTGTCCAATTTGTTTTTGCAAAGGAATGAGGTAGGCAAAATTTTTATCTTATAGTGCAGTTAATTCCAGAAATGGAGAGAGCTTCTTCTCTACTTTGGACTTGTAGAATTGTGGAAGAGGCGTAGTAAACGAAAGATAGTTCAGTAATTTCAAGTTGCTTTTTTAATGTCTTGTATTTGTATTTTATTGTATGTACGTAAGTTTGTAATGTTTTGTAATTAAAATATAGTCGATTGCGTCGGCCGTCGGCTATACTGGTGTATTTACAAGCTTTAACGAAAAATAAACTTTACCGGTTCAATAGACCATCAATATCCACACAAACACTCGTTCAACGTTTGCTAAACAAATGTAAATAATTATTAAAAACATTTGCTTGTGAATCTTCTTACCCTCATTTCTAATGTCTTCAAGAACGAACATCTTTTGAAGAGTTGGAAAGTATAGAACGGAAACGTAAGGGTTGCTTGCAATAACATACAAATATAACGAAGAAAAATGAAACAAAACCTTTAATGTCTAAATGCAATAAGAGTGGTAGGTTTGGCATAGATTTCCATAGAAATATAATGATTTTTATGAATAAAAACAAAATTTTCTTTTTTTTTAGATTTTACTTTTAAAGCTTGTTATGGTTCACACAAACATAAATAACACTCGTAAGTACAGACATAAATAACACAAGAACACACATAAATAATGACACTTACTTTTTAACATTCTATATACAATTTAAGACATCAAATAAATGCAAGGAAAAATTTTTAAATCTTAAAGCTAAATTAACAAACACTGGCAACAATAACAAAACTACAATGCAAAAAATTGTTCAAACAAACAATTTTTTCAGTGTAGTTATTTATGCTTTACAAAAAAGAAATTTTAGGACCTTAAAACATTTAACAATTAAAAACTAACACTTATGCTAAAGGGAATTCCGTTCATTATCTTCTAATCAAAAATCAACCGTGATTTATTGATTTAATTGAAAATTAAACCAAATTTCACTAAAGCATACACAAATTACAAATGTTCACCTGCAACCTAAATCTATTCGAAAAAGCAATACAGATTTCAAAGTAAAATTTATAGACAATTGTATATGTGTGCACCAATATACAAAAGTATAATTTACTTTGTCAAGGGTCAAAAGAGTGAAAATGGGACAAACAACGGGACAAGACAAGAATAAAGGGGCCCACAAAAATACAAGCTACAAGAGAAACGAAACAAAGAAAAAAATACCAAACAGTGCAATATTTTTTATCCGCAAATGAATAAAATTCTTAAAATTTGCCAAACTTTTTTTAACATGAGCGAAGGGGAAAAGTTCTGAGGAAATTTTAGGAATTTGTTCTTCCTTCAAATAAGAGCCTAAAAAGCCAGCTTTTTAGTTTACCTAGCCTACAGTAAGGACCTACACTACATCTAATCTTAACTAATTCATAATTTATGCAATCCTATGACAACTAAAGAATCGCTAATTTAAAATAAATTATGCAACTTTTACCTATCAGTCACTTAAGCCTAACTTTCTAAATCCCTTAATTTTACAAAATGTTTTTAAAGTATTTCATTAAATTAAGGAATTTAAAAAATAAATCTTTCCTTACATTTACTTTATACGAATAATAATTAACAAGACATAAAGGGACATAACACAAAAACACATAAAAATTATATACGTAAACTTATTATAAAGTTATAAATTTTAGTTTGTGTAAAAACGGCGTTTTGAAATCCTTTTAAAATTGTAAAAGCAGCTTAAAATCTTGATTCTCTCTTTCTTTATCACATTTATGTTTCTATGCAGTTGATTTTAATATTCCAATTTTGATTCGATTAATTGTAGTACACGTTGGCGGCCAATTTTATTCCAAAAAAGATATGATTCGGGAGTGCCGGTAACAGTTCGAGGTTCGCTGTAGTGTAACAAAATAAATAGATGAATATTAAAATAAACCATACTTGAGAAAGAAAAATCTTTCCCATTTTCCCAGCAAAATATTTTTTTGGAAAAAGTCTCTAAGCATTTAACATATTTCTATAATTTTTTCTTTTAAAAATATACATTTTTTAAACTAAAATTTTACATTTAACCACTATACTCACTTCTGATAGCAATCGAAAAATACATGTCCTTTTTCATTCACCAAACATTTCCACACATCAATCACAACCAATTTCCTTTTTTGGCCTTCTCGCTTGATGAAATCATTAAATCGTTCCAGCATACGTTTCACTTCATAGCTATGACTGTAGTTTGCTAACGGGGCTAATGTTGTTAATATCGGCTTAATGCCTTTTTTCAGCATGGTCATTATCAATTCACGAAAATCATGTTCTATTTGAATTAATTGCCTTCCCTGCATTATATCCACAGAGCCAATGTTTAGAATAACTGAACGACGCTGATCGCTCGAAGCTCTTATACGTTTAATAGCAGCGCCAATCGTTTGACCCGAGACACAAAGTCCGGACTGTAAAATTCGCTGATCTAAATAAAAGAGAAATAACAACTAATTGTAATAGTTTTGAAATTTGCTATAAATTAGTAATTTTATAAATTCAAAATTAAGGCTTTTAAGATCAAATGTAATTGGAAAGCTTATTTTTATATTTTATTAATTTATTTCTTTTTCTTTACGTTTTTCTTTTTAATTTCCATATTTTTTTCATTCATTTTATTTAATTATTTTTATATATTTATATTTATTTATTTTCATTCATTTTATTTATTTCTGTTTATATATTTATATTTATTTATTTTTTTTATTTATTATCAATTTTATATTTATTTATTATTATTATTTATTTACTTAATATTAACATTATATAAATATATTGTTAATAAAGAGATACTAGCACTGGCTGCCAAGGCCATCGGCTATGTTAGGTATATGAAGGTGATTTTTTATTTTATTTATACATTAATTTTAAGTTTGGTGAAAATAGTTGAAAATAGAGTTAATATTTATAATTTTTTTTCTGTTTATGATCATGGTTAAGCAAAGCTTTATAATCTTACTTTTTTTAAATTTACATCTTAATTCCATTCGGGCCATATACAAAAAGAAATCATCACCCAAGAGTAAGAAATCCAAAAGATGAGCTTCGTAATCACTGTCTGTATAAGCTGACTCATTTGTATACCAACTTTTAACGGTGGGTGATGATGATCTACTTGATATTGGCATTGCTGCCTTATATGGATTAGCAACGGAAGAACGTCTTGTATCTATAGTTCTCAAATTATTTAAGTTCTGTTGAAGTTGATGTTGTTGTTGCTGATGCTGGAGTTGAAATAAATTATTCAAATGATTAATATTATTTTTATAAGACGGAATGTCGGCATTAAAATTATTCAAAGCCGTAGTAGTTTCGGTATTAGAAGTAGGTATTGTTGTAGCTGGCTTTGATATTATTTGCGGAGCCTTTCCAAGAAGATGAGATGGTAAGGGTTCTTGTTGTTGTTGATTGCAAATGCGATTGAATCTTAAAAAAACAGAAGAAAATTAAAAAACCGACATCTTATATGATTTCTTTACTTACAAGTAATTGCAATTATCTTGATAATAACAATTGTTTTCAAAGAAACGCCCCGAGCCATCTCTGGATAAATTACTATCGGTAGATGGTATCAGTTGTTCTTCTTGTTCAGCGTCTCTAATATTTATTGGCTCTATATCAAATTTTGCATTATTTTGTGATAGTCTGTGACTTGTATTTTGACGCCAATTCAATGGTTGATAATTGGGATTACGTAAACGTTCTCGATAGTAATAATGATTGGCTGTGGGTCTTTGGCAATTTTCTAACTGAGGTTTCTGATGTATTACCATATCATGAATGTGTTTCGTTTTATCCATTGGCCTAATGTTAAATATTCTAGTACCTCGTTCAGAGCAATATGCCGTGACATGAGGTATGGTTAGAAGAAATTCCGTGATATTTTCGTAAATGGGAAATGTTAAACCAGTTAATTTACGATAATTCTCTAAAATTGGAAGATTAATTAGATCAGCGATTAAAACGTTTTACTTTTATAAAAATATATTTCATACATACACATGTATGTACGTATGTATGTATAAACTAGTGATGCAACGAATGCAAATTTTTAAGTATTCGCGAATAGGACTACGAATATATGCGCCAATATTCGCTAATACGAATAATCAAATTAAAATTTAGCGTCAATATCTTTTAAATATAAATAAAAACTATAAAGATACATTAACCAAATAATTTACTAAATTTATTATTCGAGACAGGTCTCGATATCTTATTTCAAAAAATTTCATAAAGTTTTGTTTGTTAAGTGTTTTTATTACATTCAAAACTTCTTGAAATTCTTTAACCAGATAATCATACAACTATCGGTATTTACATAGATTCCCAGAACAATAAATCATTTTTTTGTCGTTCCTAATCGAAACGAAGTTCGATTGTTTTTTGGATGCTAAAATTTAAATTATCAGCTTTTCACATGAATTTACTTACTCTACAGAACACTTATTGGGGAGACTTAGAACAGATTTTCAGATTTTTTTTCACACCAGTGCCATATACATATCTTGAGCGAGGCTGACGTAGAAAAGGCTCAGAAACATTTATTTTTGGAGTTCAATGTCCCCCCAATTAGGTTCGATTATAATTTTAGCATTATATGAAGAAAAAAGATTTAAATTTTTTCATATTATATGCAAGAAATGGGTTTTCGCTTTGATTTTTAAGTTTACTAAAATAGTATAATTATTTTAAATTAAATGTGTATAAATAAATTTTTAACAAAAATTATTACATAAATCTAATTTATCTAGAGCTATATAGAAGCCACACAAGGAAGGTGCGAAACTAATAAAATTTTGTAAACGTTTTTTATAAAAAATTGACCTATAGCTCGAAATAAATTAGATTCATTTAAAAAACAAAAGGTCGACAAAATAGATAAGAATAAAAATTATTGCAAATTAAAATTTTTCCAATTTATTTATTTACTGGCAGGCCCCACTATGTCACACGTATTCATTCTTTCGTACAATTACATTTAAAACAAAAACAAAATATTGAAACCTATAAACATTATTTATAAAAACAAAGTTTTAAAAATTGCTTTTGTTTTAAATGTAAATTGTACTAAAGAAAGAATGTTTATTTATATTCTATGTATTATTCGGAACTTCAATATTCCCAAGAATTTAACGAATATGAATATCATTACATCACTAGTATATACTATGTACAATTCTATATATCAAGGAATCGTATTTAAAAAATCAATTTTTAATTTTAATTTAAAATAAATAGAGCCGAAATTTTGCCATTATTAACTCCAACTTTCATTAAATTTTTAGTTAGTTTTATTTATTGTAAAACTTTTGGATAAAACACTTTTGGTAAAACCTGCTTTTTAAGGGATGGTTTGTTTGCGTTTTTTTGCTGGAATATCTTTCGGAATCCAAAAACCATATGCGACTTAATCGAAATTTTACAACACTTATGTATGTATGTAGTACACAACTGTAAATACCTTTAATGTGCCATTATTTATTAATTTAATTTACCGCGCAGAGTAACGACCTTCACTCATCGTAGCTGACCAGAGAATTTGATGGGAATTGGACCCAAAACAGCCAGGCCGTTGAGCCGAACACACTACCAACTAATCTACCGGGAACACTTTTTATATATATATATACATTCTTACATATTTACATACATATGTATGTACTATAAAATTGCAATTAACACCAAAAACAAACTCGATAAATAGGTAGAAACCGTTATGAGACTTAAAACGAAAAATCTTAAATTTAATGAAAAGCTTGTGTGTAACTGATTACCTGCATAATTTAGACCATTTAGATCCTAATTCAGTTAAATATTTGGAGAAGTTTCTAGAATGTATTTTTAAAAATAAATCTTTTCTAGTGTTCGCCCTCAAATCTTATCAAATTTGTTCCCGCTTTGTGAGAAGAAAAGTAATAATTTTCTCTTCTGAAAAGATTTACAGTTGGTTTGAAAAATGTTTGCAAATACATACATATATACATATGTATCTGCTCTTCCATGAAAATAGTGCAATTTATCGCTCTTTTCTATTAAAAATGGGATCGCCTTTCTAATAAATGGACGAGTACATTTAAATTGTTTGTTTTTTTTAACAGCAAAAACTATAAATTTTTCTTGTACAAGCGCCATTAGTTACATATGTATCTCTACTACTTACATATGTATGTATGTATGCATGTACATAAATGCATTAGCTTACCTCGAATTTGGGATATCGTTGCACCATCTTGAGCACATGCTGTCAAAATACTACGTATTTCCGAGTTCAAATCCGGGTATTCTTCGCGTAACTCCAGAAATGTTAGATCCGTTATAGTCATTTTGTCTTCGTAGAAATCAGAACTTTGGGTAACTTTAATTTGCTTCTCCAAAAAAATGTCTTTTTCTGCAGTTGTTTCCGATGATCTTTTGGATATTAATGTGCTGGACAACAACTTGGCCACGATTTCAACTCTACGGCCGTATTGACGAGGGCCCTCACTATCGTTCACAGTCGTAAAGTTATTTTTGACGTCTTTCCGCGGTGCGATAAATTTTTGGAATTTCGTATTAAACGATTTACAGTAGACGGCGGTACGTTGCACTAAGGAAACCTCCTTAAAAGACTTTTTAGTGAACCGTGTACTTGGCTTTTGCTGAAATTGGCAATAGCACTTTCCTTCCTGAGATGTTGGCCGGTATTGATGTTGATCTTTGCTCTTGTTGGAACGTTTTTGCCGCCAACGTAGTAGACACGTGGTTATGTGCTTTTTTAACGCTGCTAGGCTGCAACCGTTCGAGCTGCTGTTTAAATTTGTTTTAATTGTTGTAGGCATTGAAATCTTTAATGACGAGCACTTATCATTCGTACTTGTAATCAACGATCTGATTGATTCTTGTACAATTGAATGGAATTGATTTTTTTTCTTTATTGCTTCTTCCTTTCCTGCAGTAGTAAAAAATATAACGGTTCATTTAGTTGAATATTTGATAGAGGTGGAATCGTGAGCAATTTATCACTCACGATAATGCATGTTCGCGATTAATATACATATATACATACACTCATTTACAACTTTTACATAAATGTAAAAAATGTACTACAACCACGAAAGCTCACGCTCAAGAAATGTTCACAAAAAATTGGTTCATTTTAGAGATTGTTCACATAATACGTACACTTTGGTGGAGGACTTCGTTTGAAATTTGCTATGGAGAATACAATTTATACCGAAAATTTTTTATATCAGTTTCGAAGGGACGCTAGGGAACTTAAAAATTCCAAAAATGGAATTGCGCAATATATGAGCCCTTCCTTAACAAAATAATTTCTTATTAAAATAATCAAGATTGATTTGCTTCAGAATTTAAAAAACTATATATTAAATAAAAATTTGCAGATTAATAATAATAATAAAATATGCATCTTAGAATTATTCAAAGATGTCGTATTAGCTTGTCACTCACTGTAATGCATGCTCACCAGCGAAAAGATTATAACATGTACAGCCAGGATCACGAAACACTAAAGAAAAAAAATTATATTAAAATTACAAGCTAATAAAATAAGGACTTGCTGCTAAGTCCACTTTTACAATGCTGAAATCAAAAGGCAGACATTTTTCTGATTCTCTTCTGAACTTCCCTAAATCGTTTACTTGCAGAAATTGCACGTGATCGGTGCCCATCTCTAGTACAAAGCCAATTACAGTACTGGTAATGTCGCGTTTTCTATTTAAATTAAGCAAGTTTTATAAGATTTTAAGTGCAATATGCAATATCGAACGTATAGTGCGGTGGTATATACATACATAATACAATAAGTAAAGTAAGCCCGTAAGTTAGTACAACAATATATATACATATATATATATATAAATTTGTTTATGTTTCTTTCATACTGAGTTTGACATGTACTTTGAAATTCTGTTTTGTTTTGTTATTCGTAACTGTCAACCTGAAAATTGCTGCAGCTTTATTTTTGAATTTCTTTTACTTTTCTTTTCTTTCATGGTGGTGAGAGAAAAAATTTGTGTACAAAATTAATAACGTGAAGATGAACATGCAAACATCCTGAATTTCATTACAAAAACTTTAGACATTAATGAAAGTTCAAAAGAGAATTAAAGAAAATTTCATAAAGAAAACATTCATAGTCTGAACCGGGACTAAATAATGTTTAATTAAATAAACATTAAAATTTTCTTACGCTCGGCATTTCTACATCTCGTAACGTACATTTTGAATGTTGCCATATGAAGTTATGAAATCGTCTTTAATATTGCCATATCTAATCTATTGAAAATTACCATATCAACATATGCTTAACAAATCAGGTGGCACTGTTTAACTGCAGTTGGTCTCATTCGAAAATCATTCTTATTGACGTTTAGTTTTTTTCACAGTACGAAAAGCACTTCATAGGTTTTTACAATTCGTTTGTTATATGTTTATTGTTTTAAGAAACGCGAAGAATTAGCTAATTAAATTTATTTTTAACAGAATCTTACAATAAATACAGAAATGGCATCATTAATAGCACGCACTGGTGTTTTAGCCGAAGTTATTAATCAAAAAGTTGGCCAAAAGGTAAAAAATCTTCGAAGAAATTTACATAATTGTTATTTTTCATTGAAAAAGTCATTGATTAATTTTAAGGGGTCAAGTGTAGAAAAAAACAAAATCGTGAAAAAGGGAAAAATTAGTAAAAATTTTAATTCAACAAAACGCTTTGATAAAATAAAATTGTGACGTAACATAAAGAAAATTAATTTTTCTTATGACATTTATTTACTTATATCGTGTTGCCATTCTATTCATATTTTCTTTCGAAATTGTTTATGGAAAAGAAGGGGAAGATAAAAATATGCAGTGTTTTTTATAGATTTGTTTTGTTGATATTTTTATACAAAAAGTGAGGGTACTTTTTTCTATAAATTGTTGATCATCAAGGTGATGATCAATAGTAATTGGACCTTGTACTGAAATAATGAAAATTAAGATTAGGTTAATAATATTTCATTAATAATATTTCGTGTATGAATTCAGCCAGTAATTAGAAATTTTATTGATCCAATAATGACGTTTATGTAGATCGGTTTTTTGCCCATATTATTCATATCAATTTACTTATCGCGTGACTTGTTTATGTTTTCAGAGTTCTGCCGTCATATGTATATGTACATATGCATATTTATCTAGTATTTAGGTTGAATTTTTTGTGTTTATTCCTTAACTTGTTATCAGATTACTTTGTTTTCCGCATTCTGTTTTGCCTTTGGTTTTAAGCAATAATTATGTACTTTTAAATAAGAAAATTTAATATATATACATATGTACATTCAGTACAAATTAACTTATTTAAATTTTGTTTTTGCAGATTTTGGGCTCTGTTGCGGCAGCTCAATGTCAACAAAAGCGTAATCTGAATGTCCAAGAACATATCTCTTATACACTTCTTAACGGAGCTGGTATTGCAACACCAAAGTAAGTTCATTTGATTTATTTTCTTCTTTCATACTTAATAGTTTAAAAAATGGAGAACAACTTAATTCCCAGCATACAATGGTGCCTCACTATACATTAAAGGTCTGCATTAAGAAACAGTTTCAAAATAAAGGCAAAACTTATTTTGGGAATTTATGTTAAAAACAAACTCAAATTTTCGTAGTTAAGTTTATTTGAGTCTTCAAAAGTAAACATTACAAAGTAAATAATTAAAAATAGTATTACAAAGAAAACTTAAATCTATAATGTTTTGATATAATGGTATTAATGTTAAACAGCCACAATCTTATCAATTTGAAAATTAAGTGCTTGCTCCCGGCGCAATACAGAGTAATTATATAAAAAAGAATGCACTTAAAAACTAGACTTAGAACGAAAATAAATGGAGAAAAAGAAAAACATAAAAACAATTTTCGAGACATAAAATTTTGGCATTAAACTATTCGAACAAGCAATTTCGTTTTCATCATAACCCAAGGGAGAGTAGTAGCTAATGCTTAGCCAATTATTTTATTGTCGATTTCAATATAATTAAATGCATATGTACATACACACATACATGTAGATAACCATATAAGAAATAAATAAGAAACTATTATTTACCCGTTTAATAGATTTAGGTGTCTTTGTCAGAAATTTTGCTGAAAAATCAATATTCATAGTTTTTTTAATTTCTTTTTTTTAATTGTTGGTCTTGCACAATAATCATGCAAAACGAGTGAAAGAAACGAAAATTACTCCCATGTCATGACAGTGAAAAACTGCATAAATATATTAAACTGACTACTTTGTTTTATATTAAAGCGTTTTTAACTACGAATAGCTGAACTTGAAGATTTTCAATGCCTTTTCCATCATAAAATTTTAAAATAGTCCCATGAAAATAAGAAACCTTCAAATTCATGCGATTGGCGTATTCCGTCGAAAGTTACGCGTTTTTAATAATTGCCTTTTAGGAAAGACATTGAACTTTCTTAAAATTTTACTTTCTGTTTACTTAAATTATATGTATTCCTTGAAATTGATATTGAATTTTTTTTGTTTACTTGACACGAAATAAAAGAAACAAGTATTTAATCAAGTTAATTCATGCAAAACTTTGCCAAAAATCACTTTTTTGTGTTTGAAAAAGGAAAATGACGAAAATAAACAAAATTAGACAGACCTTTGAACATTTGCAAGAACAAAAAAATAGACATACATAGATTAAAATCATTCGCTAGTACAGATGGTCAGACTGCTAGAAGTGAGCATTTATGCTAGTTTTTTTTTGTCATTGTATTTGCTAATTAAAGCAACGAATCTTTAGAAATAACTAGTTATTATATTATCTGTAAACAAATGTAGTTTGTGTAATTCTATACATACTTATATACATATGTATATACGTAAGTATGTATATGAAAATAATCATGATGTAAAAATTAAAACAAAAAATTAATGGACAAAAGCGCAATTATCATTTTCAGTATGATAATGAAATACATATACATATGTATGTATGTCCATTGTACTATATATATGTATGTATGTACTCGTACATTAAGGTGATCCTCTAAAAAGTTTTTTTTAGACCGATTGAGATCTTAGTTTAAGCTTTTGACATAGAATATTTCTTTTCCAATAAACACAACTGTGACGAACGACGATTTTTTCGTAGTGAATATTCGATGTAAAAAAACAGACATGTGTGTTTGAAGATTCGCAATATCTGTACGTCGAATGAAACTAGTCATTGGAGCTTTTCAAATGTTTTAGTAAATAAGTTTATCTTCATTTTAAATAGATTCAGAGAAAACGCTAAAATTTTTTAAAAACTTGCTAACATTGAAAAGAAAACAAAATAAAATTATGAAGCTAAATTTATACAACGGGCAAAACCATGGTAGAATAATACTGGTATTGCCGAAGCTACAACAACACAGCTTTTAGGTTCGAGGCTGTCAAAAAGCATTTTCTGTTCTATAAAGAAATTTCTTTCTTTTTTCTTTTTTTTACTTGCATTTGAAACAAATGTTAAAGTTTGCTTTCTTAGTAGTGTGGCTGAGTGTTATTAATACATAATCAAATTTTGACAGAACCGAACCTAAAAAAAGTCCGTTAACGCTTCGACACTAGCTGTATTTATTCTACAATGAACAAAAACTCACGCTTATGACGAAAAAAATTTAAAAATTAGGAAAAGCCATAAAATTTATAAAACAGAGGAATGCCAAAAACTCGGAAAAATTTGCAAAATTATCGAATATTATCAACAAATTGCTGTTATCGGAAAGACTAAAAAAATAATTAAATTAAAAAAAAATTATTTCTGTGACGAAAGTTCGCGAAAACTGACAAAATTTTAAAAAGAAAAAATTGCGTCAAAATGCTTTTTTATATTTTACAAATTTTTTCTCAAACATTCTCGCTATAGAAATGATTTTTTTATATAAGTGAAATTAACATAAAGAAAAGTGAAAGGAAAATTAGAGATTTGGGGACGAATTGTGAGTTTGATAGATTTTGATTGTGTTTTAGTCAACGAATCCCGGTTGTGATTATAGCATAAACTTTGTAGTTTGTGTGTTTGTGAACTAAATGTTGAAATTCGGAAAAAATTTACACAGGAATTAAGCAATTTCGTTACATTTTAATTCCATTCATAATTGGAATTTCAATGGAAATCTGTATCAGGCAGAAATTTTGGATTTTTGTGAACATTTTTTTTATTATTTAACTTTTGAAGTATTTTTGGATTAATGGTTTTTTTTTTGTAAAATAAACTTTTTTAGTGGATTTTAGATTCTTTCGGGAACTTTGATATTTTGGATAATTTCAATATTTTTTTCTTTTGCATATTTTCTATAGTTTGCGTTGGCAAGCCCTAAAACGGTTACCATTTACTTATAAGAAAAAAAACAACGTTTTGAAATTGAATCGATTATCTGATTACATGAACGTAATATTTTATTTTGTTTTTGTAAATATTTTATATATGGGATAATTTAAATTTAGTGGCTTCCGCCAAAGAATACTGCAATTAACTATTGAATATATTTAATACGCATTTGACAATAAAATTTTTACCCTACATTTTTCCGACTACTGCTGTCTCTCACGACCAATAATTGAATTATGACCTGATAAAGTAGCGATGAGTTGTGAGAACATTGGCTCCTTTGTTTGAAAGTTGTAAAAATTAAACTAAATTGTCGTAATGCATCTTTAGATTCGGCGTTGCTACATCTGGGAAAGAAGCTGGTGATATTGCCAAAAAACTAAATACCAACAATTTAGTGTTGAAAGCTCAAGTTTTGGCTGGTGGACGTGGTAAGGGTGCCTTCAAAAATGGCTTAAAAGGCGGTGTTCGTCTAGTCAATGAGTGAGTTTTTAGTTTATTACATTAAAGTTTTATGAAAATGTTATCCGAAACTACAGCCCCAAAGAAGCTGAAGAAATTGCCGGCAAAATGATTAATCAACTTTTGGTTACCAAACAAACTGGTGCTGGTGGTCGTTTGTGCAAAAAAGTTATGGTTGCAGAACGAAAATTCCCCAGACGAGAATTCTATTTTTCCATCATGATGGAAAGAGCTTTCAACGTAAGTTTTCTTTTTCTATTTCGTTGTTGGAAAAGTGTTCTAATTTTATTTTCAGGGTCCCGTTGTTATTGCCTCGTCTCAAGGTGGTGTTAACATTGAAGAAGTCGCTGCTGAAAATCCCGATGCCATTATCTATGAACCAATAGACATTAAAAAGGGTTTGACCAAAGAACAAGCTGCCAAAGTCGTACAAAAAGTCGGTTTGGCAGATCCTAAACATGCTGATGACACCGTCAATATGTTACTTAACATGTACAAATTATTCTTGGAAAAAGATGCTTTATTAATTGAAATTAATCCTTATGCTGAAGATGCTATTGATGGCTGTAAGTAAAGAAGATGTTTTCCTATTTTGTTTGAAAAATTTCTGTAACTATGTGAGATACTTTTGAAGTCGAAATGGGTGCACAGGATTTACATTGAACTTGTTAAGCTTAAATGTTACCTGAGTTTGATTAAAATCAAATAAGTGATTGTAAATTATTTTAATCGAAAGCTGTTCACAAGTTACAGAACATTACTTTATTAAACATTTATTTTAACCATTTTACATACATATTTAACCTTAAATTTAAGTGAAAGTAAAAACTATTCATCTTTGGCGTTTGATTTTTCTAAATTTATACATAAGTACTTTTACCGCCGCATATTACATTATTCAAACGAAAATGATCTTAAACAAAAATTGTCTGAGAAGTACAGAAATATTTCATAGAAATTTTCGAAATAGATTTTTGGTTTGAAATTTGTAAATAGTGTTTTTAAGCTGTACTTCTTCTGAATTCACTCAAAATTCATTTAAAATTGAGGATTCCTTCTGCAAAAGCTGTAAGAAAGGAATCTTATTTTATTATTTGTTTTTTTTTTCGAAGAACTTTGTTTTAAAAAATGAAATTTTTAAGAAAAAATTTTTCTAGTTTTGTCAATTTGAAAACATTTCACTTTGTAAAACGGGTTCTTACTGCTGCACCGTTTTTTATAAAATGAACACGAAATTTCTTTTGAGAATTTGTTTTTTGCTTTCAATACAAATTCTCAATAAATTTTTTCATTTTATAAGAACAGGCATTTATTTAAATTGGTTATAAAATAATTCAACTACAAACGTTTTTAATATTTTTATGCATATTTCATTTCTTTATACAAATTGCAATTCCCTCCATTTATGTGATGACCATTTATAAAGGCTGTAAGTAGAGTGTATCATAACCACGCTTTGATTTTTAAATCAAGTGTAGTATTTGCTTTTTTATGCCTCTTGTTGTATTTATAAATGCTTTTACAAATTTATATATATATGTATGTATAATAATATTTTAAAATTTATTTAACTTGCTCTTAATTCTTTAGAAGTTTAAGTTCTCTCATTAGTGTTGAAAGGAGGTTGTGGGACTTATTTTACTATAATACTATAAAGATGCAGACTAACAAAATTAAAAATTAATTAAATTCTAAACTTAAAAGTGATAAATTTGACTTCAAATATTATTATATGAAAATATTGAATAAAGTTCGAAATTTCGAACGAACTTCAAAAATTAATATTTTAGCACTTAAATACCAGAATTAAATTGTTTATGTATTATTGGACTTTTAAATACATATAATCAGCCTGTTTATAGAACTTTTTACGGAATTAGATTGGAAACGAAATTCAAAACCAATTCAAATCATGAAAGGGTTCATTAAAAAGTATCGAAATCGGTTTGTTCGAAACATGCGCATTCCAAAGTTATATTTTAAGCAATTGCAGGATATGGAATAAAATATTCTAGCTGCCATAATAATAATTTCCTTTATAAACGGAAATTTCCAATTTGTTTTCGATTCAATCAGAAACGATTTTCATTAACACAATTATCAGTTTTTATTGAAAGATATTGAATTTTAGGAAGAGATTTATTATCTTCTTCTATAACTCGAAATTAAATTATAATTTAGATATTTATTTATTTTTAACTAAATTGAAATCCCACAAAAAATTAAGACAACTTTAATTCGAATCGAAAGGAAATATTTTCGAATTGCATATAACTCTTAATAGTTTTCTTTTCGAATCGAATTACAGAGTGAAACCCCGGATCTTCACTTGTGTGCGATAAACTTGTCGGTGCGGTAGTAAATTTCCTTCAAAGCAGTGTTTTTGATGGTCTTAAAATAACGATTTTTATTACCCAAACATTAGTTTGTACACAACATCAGGGGTCTAATCTTCGCTTTCCATAACGAGCTACTCAATCACGTATTCACAATGTAAACACATTGTTCGATAGCGAATACCATAATCTCGAGATCGAATCAGCTCGTTATCGATTAGACGCCAGGTGTTCATAACACATTTTCTTACAATTGAAATTATTCATAAACTCCAGTAGAAATTGTGGGAATTAGAAATAGAATAACAAATCGCAATGTTTATAAATTAGCAATCAGCTTGGTGAAGGATATGAAAACTATTTATGACAAAAACAGGGATCTAATCGTCGGTTTCCATAACGATCTAATCGACACGTATTTTATCATTCTATCACGTGTTTATAATCTAAATACATTGTTCGATAACGAATGCCATAATCTCATACTAAAAATAGGAGATCGAATAAGCTTGCTATCGAAAGCAACAATTTGGCCCCACTTTAGTTTCCTATCATTTGTTTCCTTATGTAAAATGTGTTCCTGCTTGTAATATTTTTGTTTGCTTATAACTACTTTTATCATTTGCTTAACCCATTTTCTGCTACAACGCTCAATTATATAGAGGGCTCACTGTACTTCTTTTCGAAAAGAAAACTTTTCGAATTTGTGTATTATTTCCATAGCGATTCGAAAATGTTTTCTTTTGATTCGATTTATTAAGTGATGCCCTGTTTCTTATAATTTTATAAAAATATTAACGTAAAAATTCATATAAATCCGTCATAGTCTTTGCTCTCGATGCCAAATTCCGTTTCGATGACAACGGTGAGTTCCGTCAAAAGGAACTGTTCGCCTTGCGTGATTGGACCCAAGAGGACCCCAAAGAAGTTGAAGCTGCGAAATTCGATTTGAACTATATTGCTTTGGATGGTACCATTGGTTGTATGGTCAATGGTGCTGGTTTAGCCATGGCCACTATGGATATAATTAAGTTATATGGTGGCGAACCAGCCAATTTCTTGGATGTTGGTGGCGGTGCCACTGCACAAGCTGTGAAAGAAGCTTTTAAAATTATCACTTCCGATCCCAAAGTGTTGTGCATATTGGTCAACATTTTCGGTGGTATTATGCGTTGTGATGTTATTGCTGAGGGTATTATTGCTGCCGCAAAGGATTTAAATATGAAAATGCCAATTGTAGTTAGATTGCAGGTGGGTAGCTATGAATTTACTTTATAATTCGAATGGTATATCCGATCAATGGTTAATTATATTCGAATAAATTCTTATGTTTTTTCAGGGTACCAAAGTAAATGAGGCTCGTGAATTGATTAAGAAATCTGGCTTGAGAATTATTCCCCGCCACGATTTAGATGAAGCTGCCAATTTGTCGGTACATTTGGCTAAAATTGTAGAGTTGGCCCGTGAAGTTAAAATGGATGTTAGCTTCGAAATTCCAGACAGCGTCAAGTAGATATTTTAATATTCCTTTTTCACACATTAACTTTCGATCTTAAAAATAAAAACTCAATACTGCTAACCTTACCATACACTCAGAAACGCCATAAACATGTTAATAAAGCGAAACATTTTCTCATGTAGTCTAGAATATTGCTTCAAATTCGTAATCCTTGTGTTTTGCAAACGAAAAATTCGTTTTAATTGATATTAAAGATTTTGAATCATAAATAACGAACTTTAAATTAAAATCTATAGCACAATTTAAACATATTGTATAGGCTTACATTGGCACTGAATTGAAAATATAAATGTAAATAAATGTGTTTGTTACTGTAATAATTTGAACTAAAGTCTATATTCTTATATTTTTGCAGAACACTTAAAAATATTGTAGTTTTTTTTTTGTTATATTTCTTTAGTATGTATTGATTATGTTTATCTATATTTTCATCATTATTTAATTATATTTCTACTTCTCTTAATACATTTCTTTTCGCTCTCAAGATATCATTATTTAAAGTTAATTTTTCTCTATTTTAAGTTATTATTTATACATCAAAAATCAGAACATCTTAAACATAAAAATCCACGTTAATATACTATTTATTTCGAAATTGATTGTTTCTAACACATAATTTGTTTTCTTTTTCGCCAGGGGCAGCAAAAAGTAAAGCTTGCAATTTATACTTTCGAATCCTTTCAAATTCCGTTTTTGGCCTTTCAGTATAATTTTTAATTTTTACTTTGTTCGATTTTCCATACATATTTTGACTATATTGAAATATTTTTGTTCGTTAAATATAATTTTTAAAATATTTAACTTTATTTATTTCCAGATTATGCCACAAAAGTAAAATGGAATAAAAAGAAAAAACTATGCAAACATTTTCGTTTAGGAGCTCCGAAAAGCGTGTTATTCACAATATTTTCAATTTCAGTGTTCTTTTGATTTTAATCGCCCTGCTTAAGTATGTCGAAGTGGAATTCAGCAGCACCAATTTGCCTTTCATTAAATAAATCGTATACGTTTTTTTATTCTTTTTCTTTACAAACTATATCGGTATTACAGAAATTGAAAGCCAGGGAAATCAGATGGGAACTGAGTTGTTCATACAAATAATCTAAATAGATTAGAAGCTCCATATTTAGAATTTATTTAATTTCATACACACAGTAATCTAAAATGTTTTGACGTTTTTCATTTATTTTTATCTTTCTGTCTACAATTGCATTAACATTAAATTAAAAGCGATCAACCAGCGATAAAATATGAGTTTGTTCTTGTTCCTTCCAATCTGTATCGCCTTCATCACCCAAATTACCGGCATATTCACGCATTACGTTGCGTATGGTCTTCATAGAAGCACCTCTTAAATTTAGTATCTGAACGACACGCTGTTTAATAGATTCAGTTGTAGAACTTATTTCCAAAATAATATAATCAATCATTTCTAAAGTAAATAGACCACCAGTTAAACGTTTAATATAATTATTTTCTGCTTCTTCGTCTTCATCTTCATCCTGTTCCTGAAAATTCTAATATTTTTTTAATATTTACAAAAAATGAAATAAAATCTAACAAACCTTTTGTTGTTGATCTATTTCCCTATCAACAGCCTCTACTTTTTCCAAATATTTCAAATGTAATTCCAATAAACGATCAACTTTTTCATGATCGGTTTCGGTAAACTTCGACAACAATCTTTGACGTTGAGCACCTTTACAATTTCTCAACATACTGGCAATTACAGCGCATACATGTTCCTCATGTGCATCGGCTGATAGCAAACGTTTACTTTTCTTTGGAGTTTTCATAAATAAGGGAAATATTGTACGTAATCCCAAGATATCTACAAATTTATTACAATTTTCTCGTCCATCTGGTCCGGACATAGCATGATCGAGTACTTTTAAAGAACCATTTCTAGACATTTTCTTTTCTCTCAGCATTAAATTCATCAACTGCAAGCCTTCACCTTTTAAAAAACGTTCACGATTTTCTTTGGCCATCAGTGCAGAACACATACAATTAAAAAGATTTTCCATATATTCCTGCTCCTCAGTAGATGCAGGATCATGTTTCTTATAAAAAGCCAATTGTTGCAGTAATATATCAATACCATCCACTTCGCCCAACATAAGTCTATTTTCATTATTTGTCTGTATAAGTATGGATAGTATTTCACTGCAATACAATTTATTGGCATCGTACGGTGGTTTCTGCTTAAGTCTTTTTAAAATCCAACTTAATAAGCCCTGCTCGGCGGCTTCACGCATAACTGCATTATTGATTTCTGTTAAATTCTCTATGATTGATAATGTATTGTGCACTCCATCTGCCTCTTCTTTAACCTGCTCGTTAAGACGTTCCAGATTTTGTACCAAAAGTGCTGTAACCTGTTGCTTACGTAAAGCATCAATTAGTACCTCAGCTCCCTCACTACTTTCGCCTATTAATAGCAATAAAAATACATAAATTGACGAATCGCACAATTAAACAAAACATACCTAAAATATCAACATCTGTAACTTCTTGCAATAAGTCCACAATAGCAACTGCTATGTCAGTATTCGGATGATTTAATAACTCTAATAAGCTGGGTACACCATTTAATTCTACCAAAACTGGATATAAATCAGGCACGGTAGCCACTGCTTTTAATTCCTGTATAACACTGTGCAATTCTAGTTCGGAATCCATAAATTTTACCGGATTATCGGGATATTTAATTCTTAGCTCTTGATTTTTTAAATTTTTCTTCTCAAACACTAACAACAGTTTTTTTAATCCTTGGTCATCCAAGACATCGCCTGCGGCTTCTTCGCTTTCAACATATTTTAATATATTTAAACGTTCCTCATCTGTCAATTCGGGATCTAATAGAAAGGAAGGTACTCCCGTCAATGGTGGTTCTTCCGGTTTAACAAAATCAGCTGCTTCTTTGGCCTGAGCTATACGTTTTAAGCGTCTGGATTTTTCGTTTTGGCGCGTTGCAGGATGTTCCGGTGAGCCACCATAATCATCATCATCCTCATGCGACCTTTTTGGTGTTGATTCGGGCTGAGAAACAATTTTGAATAGATATATTTTTTTTTTAATCTAAAATAGTTCATCTTACTTTAAAAGACAGCAGCTCCCCAATATCCATAATTATCGATTTTAAGTTTAAATATTTTTTGAAATTTATGTATTTTCTGGTATTATAAACCACTTCAGTAAACGAAATATGTAAACAAAAACATGGCAGCGGTTGTCAAAATGCTGTCAAAGTGTTGCAGGGATAGAAAACTTGTACATTTGTAGGGTTGATTAAAAGTAGTCGGTTACTCTGTAACAAATACATATCGCTTTTTTATTGCAACGTAGTCATACTCAATATAATTTTTGAGTTAAGAATGCTGAAATATTCATCGTGGCGCTCTTCATTTTGTGTAAAAAATTTATACAAATATCTTGTTTACTCACCTCTTGAACGGAGAATACTTTTTTATGTGTGTAAATTAAAAATTTTAAACTCGTTTTCTGACGAACGGGTTTTAGGAGATATGCCTACGTTGCAATAATGGAGCGATATATAGTAGTAAGTAAGTAAGTTCAATTAGGTAGTAGCGGTTCTATAACAATACAAAATTGTTTGTAGGAACAGCTGAGTAGCTGTAAAAACATATAACAAGCCGGCTTGCACAGATAAATATTTCAGAAGATGTCAAACACCATATAAAACTTAATACTTATATGGTGTTTGATGGTTTGAAGTAAGCGATGATGTTATCAGTAATTTATCAATGTGGCTATCAATTACTCACTACTTTTGGTAAGTTGTGTGTTCAAATGATAAAGCCCAAGGCGTCTTTAACCAGGTGGCAGCATTAAAGCAGCTTTGCTTATGTTTTACGTTGCGAATGTCAAAATACATACAAAATATTTTTGTCTTTTATAACTTTTTTGCTCTATCTGTTTTTTTTCGTAGAGAATGATTTGAAATCAAATTATACGTAGCAGAAAAGTTAAATTTTTAACATTTATTATTCAGCATAGTAGTAATTGTTAGATAGCTAAAAGTTTTCCTTGTCAACTGTCAACTTGTTATTTAAACAATTGATATTTTTGCATCTTATAAATTATTTCTTCGCTTTTCAACTAAAAAAATGTATACCCGACAAAAAAAACATATTAAAAGGCAATAAACTTGCATTTAACTAATGTTGAATGGTAATATATGATTGTAGCTATCATAGAAACGCTATAAACAAAATATTTGGAATATCATTCACAAAGCTTGAGGCTTTATAAAATACTTCATCTTCACCCCTGGTATTGATATGATTAAAAAAAGTTTTAAATCAAGCAGCCATACTGCTAAAATTCGCTCTAGAAATCGTTATATAATGCGTGTGATCAATTTAAAATCTGGAAAAACCGAAAACTTTAACGTATATTTCGTTAGAAATGTTTTGTAGTTAAGCTTTTTTGTTATGAATTTGTAAATTTTATTACCGTTTTTTAAAATTCGATTTCATGTGTTTCTAATTGCGAATATAACAAAACAATACGTATTATTTGCAGAGAATTCACTTAGTCTTGGTTCACATGTGAAAGTTTTCTTTCTAAATATTTTTTTCTGTACACTAATTTTGGCTATGATAACCAAGCCACAGCCGATTTCAGGATGAAAATTTCAAATTACGAAACACAAGATAATTTCAAAGAACATGAAAGAGTGTACCCCTTCCGATTCTTATCTCCCCTCTCACCCACAAACTAAGAGTTTCTGAAAGAAAACTTTCATGCTGTGAACCGAGACTTACTGTCTGTCAAAGAAGCCCATTTGTTTTTTTTTTACAATTTAATAATTAGCATTACCACAAATTTCTTTTACATTTTTATTAATTCTTAGAGCATATTTTTTTTTTGACAGACTAGGTAAATTTTCAGCAAACAAAATACATGTTGTTTTAACGTATTTTAAATAGAAACATATATTTTTGTTTTTAGTATTTTTTTCTTTTGTTTGGTTTTTATTTTTAGCATAAATTAATAAAAAAAAATAAAAAATTAAACTAATTAAGTGTGAATAGAATAGGTAGGTAGACAGATAAAAATACAATTATACATTTTTTACAATTAAATGCATACAAGATTTGCATAGATACATACATACATATGTATGCAATGCATGTGCATAAATGGTGTCCCAAATTCAACGCAAGATTTTAATATGCCGTCATTTGTGCCGTAAAGCGTTGGCAGCTCTAAAAAATAGTTAGCAAAAATGAAGCGTTACACAATAGAACTACGTGTTTTTATTATCGAACAATATCTCAAAAATTATGAAAAGTCTAAATAAAAACTGTGTTTTCTATTTAATTCAGATCTTGCATTAATTTTGGAACACCTTTTACATGTAAACGTTGATGCAAATGAATATAATATTCCAAGAAAAACTATTAAAGTTACAAAATTGTTGTTGATATTTTATTACAATTATTTTTTTTTTTCAACAAACAAATTTATAACTTTTGTTTAAAACATGAATGTGTTGTATCCAGTTACATTCCACTGTGAAATCTTACAAATATACATACTTATGTATGTATGTAGTATGTGTACATTTACAAAATTTTGAAAAAACTATGTAAAAACAAAATTTAAATATTTTTGGTTTCGAAAAAATGCTTGTATTTGTGTGTGTGACCGTGTGTGGACCACCAACACCATTGAATTTTTACAATTCTTTTATTAGGGTGTTCTGTCTTCATTTTTGCCGCCAGTTTAAATACGTAATTGAGGATTGGTGTAACGAACATATTTCAATAATGCATCGTTTTCCTCACAGACGAAGGGTTTCTTGTGATGACAGGCAACATCATGCCAATTGACGCCATCATTGTAAAATTGGTTCAAGAGTGCCAAACAGTTTTCAGGAGCACCATTTTGTTTGTATTCTCGGTTGTCGGGTTGAGGTAGTCCAATACCACCGGTGGGAGACCAATCACCTTGACTGCGCTCGCTGCTGGGGGCAAGTTTTTGCAAAGTAGCAGTCCAGAACCAGCCGTTAATGTTTGTGGGCTGCAAGTCAGGGCGTTCGCAACCTTTGAAGTCACATTGACGACCAGAAGTCCAAATATATTTTACCTGGAAAAAATAAAACAAAAAAATTAATATGAAATTGTAAATATTTTAATTTTTGCTCCGATGTCGGTAAGACGAAAGACTTAATCACGCTTTTTTAGCGCAGTTTTAATAAATTTCATCTCCGTTTGCTCAAAATGTGTTTTGAAAAGTCCTATTTGAGTCGCTTTTGGGCAAACAATTTAAAATCTTTTTATAGACCTTTTTTAAAGTTCAAAATATTAATAGCATTATTCACAAACGATTAATAAAGTTATTGTAGGTTTAATGTTGAATTTTTATATGGGAAAACCGGTTTTAATGAACACATTAACTTTATTAAACGTTTGTGAATAAGGCTATAAGTGTTTTCACAACGCCGTAGTGACAACAACTAAAAAAATTCGCTTATAAAAAGCGGAACGACATGGTCTTATTAGAATTATTTAGCTTTTCCTATATGACTCTCTTCATTTTTAAATGCACTTTTAAAATTAAAAATGTTCACTATTTGTACTAATCCGCTTCTCGCGGAGTGTTCCATATGTAAAGTAATATACATATGACATTTATATTTTTTATTAAAAATTCACGTTTGTCTATCTGATGATGAAAAACTGAACATTGCTAACCGCTTTAAAAAAAATATCCTTAAATGAGTGCCGCCGCACTCCATAAAAGCAATAATCTTTTTCAACTGTTGCCCGTTAGATCCTTTTGCAAACGCTTCTCTCAAAAAAGTTTGTTAAGTTAATGTTTGTTTTTATTAATTTAAAAGTTTTAGTATTTTTTATGATAAAATATATTTAATTACTTTATTTACGATGTTACTGAAGATTAAATTTAATATATTTATTTTAGTTTATACTTTGCTTCTATTTTTACAATTTAACACTTCATAGTCAAATAAGCATGTAATTTTAGGTCATTAACCAACCAACCATTTTAACAGCACATTACTTTTCTTTATTATCTCTTCGACTTATTCTGTTCATTGTTAACAAACAAAAGCTTAATTAAAGAAAAAAAAAATATATATAATGCAAACTGACACCAATCGGTACCAGCATAAAATAGAAAATTCAAATTTTTCATATTTTCAATGAGTGCAGACAGAAAAAAAGGAAAAGTTAATGACAGCGAAATAGCGTTAATATTTTACCAACTGTATTTCAAATATAACGGAAACTACAAAAAAGTAAAAAAAAAGTTCAACATTAAAAAAGAAAGCCCTCCTTGTTTAAAAGTTACACACCAAAATTCAAAAATAAAAATAAATAAAATAAAATAAAACGTGTCTATAAATAAGCAAACGAACGAACAGTAAACTGTCATCACTTGAGTTTTTGTTTAATAAGCAAATGCATTTAAGCCCTAAACCCCACCTTAATGTGTTGGCCATGGTAACAATAACTTGGGTCTAAAATACATATTTTTCTTAACGTGGTTGGGTTTTTACTTTCAACAATACTTTACAGTATTATAGACACTTTCTCTAAGTATTTACCATATTTGTTGCTATTGAACTGATAGGTTTCTATATGTTTTTTTTTTGTTGTAACTTATTTTTATTATTTGTTTTTTTCCAAAGATTTATTGGCTTGGCTTGTGGTTTTATAAACCATAAACGATAGGGTTTGAACAAAAAAAATTTATATAATTAAATATGTACTTTGTTAAATAAACAAAATTTTGGGTCAAATTGCATTTTCTGCAGAAAAACTTAAAACGTATTGATTGTCAAACAAAAAACGTGATGTTTAAATATTTCAATGCAGAACGGGGTAAAATTTGCGGTTTATATAAAATACAATTAAAGGAATCGTTTATATAAAGAAAGATTTTCAACATAAATAGTATGAAACGATTTCATAAGTATTTGCTTTTAAAAATTTGAAATTATTTTCGTACACAGTGAGCTTTTGATTCCGAACTTGTGAATTCAAAAAATCAAAATTTTTCGAAAAAAAACAATTTATTTTTTATTTACACACACAGAACCAAAAAATACTTATATTTAATGAATTTTAATAGTATAAATCTAACATGATTTTTTCTTAAACATTTTTTATTCAAGTTAAGTACTTTTAAATAAATAATATGAACTGAGCATAGCGTTTTATTTTCGTTCTGAGTATTGGACTTTGAATTTGCAAAATACTCGTCATAACTATCACCTCTCAGTTAAACAAACTGTAATATTTACATTTTATTTTTACTTCATGTAAAAAAATGCTGTAGAACTCGTAAATAAAAAACTGTTAGATTTTCTTTAAAAAATTTTAATTTTTTGAATTTATTAATTTCAAAACAAAAGCCTACTGTGTACGAAAATAATTCGTTTTTTTATTAACAAGGACTTACTAAAGGTACGGTCGCATCTGACAAACATTTGCCGTAAAAAACATGACCAACAGACAAGCTAAATTCGCATTTTCTTTAATTCCAATATATTTTTAAATATGGATTCGCATTTATTAAAAATAATATAAAAATAGCATTTTGCGGCATAATTGACTTAATTTTGTGATATAAAAACCAATTTAAATCACACTAACCCTAAGCAAAAGTAGTGGTTACGTTTTTTTTGGCATATGTTTGCCAAGTGTGACCGAATTCATGTTACAAAAACAGGAAAAGAAATTTTTTTTTATGTATTTTAGCATCTTTCAACTGCTCCAAACTAAAATATTTGTTTTTCATGTGGAATATAAGTGCTATATCTTTCAGAAGTTTTTATTTGTGTTTCTGGATTTTTCGGCTACAGAGAATAAATAATATATTGCATTAAAGAAACAAATATTTTAGTTTGGGCGAAATGAATTGTGATGAAAGTTGCGAAAAAATACATTTAAAAAAAATTTCTTTCTCGATTTTTTGACATTTTGTGCCACTTTGTGACATTGTGCTTGTTGTACTGTTAACACCACCTGCAAAATGAATTCGCCTAGATTCAAATGAAAATTATTAAAACGTTTAATTAATCAATTAATTTTGTTTTCGAATAATCAAAATCAAATTAATAAAAATAATTAACCATGAATTTGAATAATCAAATTTTTTTATTAAACAAATAATCCATTAATCCGAATGTTCGAATAATTGAACTACGACAAAAGCTCTTTTTATAAATAAATAAAGCCTGCTCTGCAAATCGACTCAATTTAAATCAAAAACTAGTTCCAATAATAGCAAAACTTTAAGCCTTTTTTGTTTGTTTGTGCATTTTTCAATATCATACATATCTGAAATTAATTTATCATATATAATAAAAAAAATCATCAATGGGGGGTCATTATTTTTCTTTTAAAATCGACTCGATTTACAGATTATGTCCGAAGTTTTGGTGAAAATTTTTTAATATTAAAAATTATTTTAACAAATTCCTCTCAAATATTCTTAACTCTGGAAATTATGTTTATGCATACTATTTTTAATGATACAAAGTAACCAAGTTTATTGCTTAAGGTTTCTGTTTTGTTTATTATTAAACTGCTACCATTTGCTAATTTTTTTTGTGTGCGTGTTTCTCAATTCTATTGTTTTACCAATTCATACAATTTTTAATAAACGATCTTTGTTTGTTTTTTTTCTTATAAATACAAACTTTTGTTTGAAAACAAAAGCGTGTAAAAAACATTGATGGCAAATAATCATAAAATAATTTATTACAAAATGCTATTAAAACTTGCATATAAATAAATTTTAACAAATAGCAAACACCATCACTGAATTTTCATTCATTCATAAAACATAAGTATTGACAGTTTAAGATCATTAAACATACTTTAAGCAGCACGAAACATGATGACACACATTCAAGATGGCTTAATTGGGGCCAAGTGAAAAGTAAATATCAACGATAAGAGTGTTTATACATATAAGTGCTAATTATAGTAATATTGAGTGGAAAATGTATTTCTTTAACATTTTAGTTATGGCAACAATAATGATAAACTAAATAGTAAGTTGTAGCATATACTCCCGCTTTTTAACAACATTTGATCAAGTCATATAAACAAAACTTTACTTAATGCGATTTTAAACCAGAAGTATTTATTTAATTTATTGCAGGCTAACGCTGGACATGAAAAAAAAAATTGTTAATAAAAATTTCCGGCAATTTTTGTAGTCATTAACATTAACAATACGAGTAGTATTCGTAGAAAAACATATTTATTTATGTATGCCAAACATCTTTAACATTATCACACATACATACAATTGAAAAATGTTTTTTTGTTGAAAACCGGCAACTAATTTGCTTCATTCAAGCCTTAAGTTCAATGTAAAGTTTCTTGTTTTTGTTATTATTATTTTTTTTATTGATGAGAGTTTTACGTGCATTTGCCAGCATACATATATACATATGTACATACACACGAGTACATACGAGTATGTCGGGCTTATTTATTTAAGTATTTCATGTATGTACATATCTTGCAAGTTTTATTATGTAAGTTTCTTTTTTTGCATGGCTAATTGTTTTTACTTCTTCGCTTTGCAGAGTGCGTTTCATTTGTGTTGTAAATAACACAATTGTTTTTTTTATTATTTTGTAACTCTTTGTGAAGATGAGTTTTTCAATCGAAATCGAAAGTGTTGGTTTGTTATCACTATCGATTTATTTGAAATTTTTTTAATGGACGTATCATATGTATGTATGTAAGTAACGCATAATTAGCCAATACATTTTATTGGTATGATGAATACAGAATTAAAAAGTTTTTTTTTATTGTTTAGAAGATGGCATTATAACAACAAATTAAATACATAATAAAAACTAATTTGTATTAACTTTTTAACAGCGGGCCTGTTTCTTAAGTCTTTTGTTTGTTCGATAAGCACATGTGCGCAGTGTTGCTACAGTGAACATATTTAAACTACACATGGGAAAGAAAAATTATTCAATTTATTTGAATAATTTGAATTAACATTTTATTAAGATTTTTACAAACAACTTTTTGAAAATTGATTGGGAGAATATTTCGATTATTTATAATGATTTTGGCAATACAAAAATAAGTGTTCGTACCAAAGCTTAATAATTTTCATAGATTTTTTTTATATCCTTTCTCTAGTAAATAAAATTTCGGTAATGTAGCAGAATCGTCGGCCAGGCAAAATAGTTAATAAAATGGCTACGGAGCTTAAGGAAATTTAATGCGTCTACTTGACAGCAGAAGCGCTGCAACACGGATCTAAAAACTAACGTCACGCGCAATATCACAGTTGTAAAATAATCAAGCTTTCTCCCTTTCAACATATCGTCGGTCACAGGTTGACAACTTTTAACTCGCAAAAAAATCGAATCGGGTTTTTGATGCCAAAAGGCTGTGTTTGTTCTTCAGCGTCTTAGCACGTTTCATTTATATTTTTGAAAAATTTCCTTCCCTACTAATTTTGGGTTTTTTATTTATTTCCAACACGGTTTAGTAACGGAGTAATAACGTTTTTTGCCTCCTGAAATGTAAAAAAACATGCTATGAGTTGTCAACCTGTGACCAACGATATACTCTCACGAAACTGGGCGCGACACGTTAACGTAACAACGTTGTATGACATTTAAATTAACATTATGTTAAAATATATATTTGTTGCTTACTTTCGATCATATGAAATGTTAAAATTTTCTATAAAGTAGGGTAATCAATTTAGCTTACTCAATTAACATTTGACAACAGACAAAAACCATTGACAGATAAAAAAAAATATCAATTCGTAATTCAATTCGTTCATCTTACGGTCAATTAAAAGTTGCTGATTTAATCGATACAACAAAGGAACTCACCAAAAATTTTACTAAACATTTAAAAAATTACAAACTTTTGACATTATTTTCGATAGTATTTTTCTTCTTTATTTTTGCGAGCAATAAAACTTTCATCTGAAATTTCTATTTCTAGCTCATTATAAATTATTTATAAAGCAATGATGTGGAAAAATGTAAGGAGGCATGCTTATTATTATACAATATTAAATAAAATAATAAATAAAAAATGTTAATATCAAAAATTTAATATTTTAGTTTTTGTCAAAAAAGGGTTAAATTTCCAATAGAGCGTTCCTACGATCTATTCATACGAATATAAAAATCATGCGCAATTTTGGGCAATTATACATAATTTGGCAACACTGTACGTATACAAGAAAACACGTTTGTCTCTTAAATCTTTTATTGTCACCTTATAATAAACTTTCTAAAATTTGAGTTTATAACCAGGAGTACTTAAAGCATTTTTTATGGAAGAAAACTTTTCCAGGAAAACAGCATAGCAATTTTTTTTACAAATTGCATAACTTGTTATATTCCAATTTGAAAGAGAGGGCTTTAGATGCCACTACGAGAAAATAAATGTTTGGTAACACCCCATACATTGTTATTTGATGGTCCTGCACTGGGACACTGGGACAATATTCTCAGGCAGAGTAATCGTTTTTAGGGTGCCTCCTGGAGCGAACATCGCCCAACAAATAAAATCTGCACCACTTTATTGTAAAGTTAATTTACAGCGAAAGTTATAGGAAATCTTTTCAAGTATATTTTCACGGTTCAATCAAACTTTTTTTAGCGGAGCAATTTTTTTTAATGCCTTTTCCGCCTATAATTCAAAAATAAATAAATTTTAAAACTAAAAAGAGCAAAACTTATGATTTATTGCAAATTGAACAAAAATGTTTCAAAGCTAATATTTATAGTCGAATTTTGCATTAATTTAAATTTTTTGAAAAGTACTTGACACATTTAAGAACTTCAATGAACTTTAAGTTTTAGGAGTGATATATTGTTTGCGGACATTCGGTAATTGGAAATTGACCTTCTACAGTTTGAATTATTTTAACGTGCTTGTGTTCGAGTTTTTCTTTAACTAATCAGAAAGGGCTGAAATAACCCAGCCAGCATTTGTTGAATATTTTAATCAAATTCGAGTCTTTTTCGACTCTACTGCGCGATTAAAAAGGCGAAATGTGCGCGCATTTTCCGAACATAGAAATACTTTTGCCGGGAGAAAAACGTGACCACCCGCGAATCTTCTTGATAAGTCATTTATGAGACTTTTTCTATATTAGCTTAGAGTCATTTTCAACCCCTTTTCTAGTAGTATTTAAAATCTTTTTCGAATCGTTTTCTGATAATTTTATTAAATTTATTATATTTCTATTCATTTTGGGGGTCTTTTTTATGTCATTTACCCAAGAATACGCAGAGATTGTCCCGATATAATTAAAAAAAAAACATAATAAGCTGTGTTTAATCATCTATCTACGCAAAATATAATCATGAAATATATAATTATAATTACTTTTCAATCTTCCAGATGAGCAAAATATGATAGTAAATAACAAAAATAATAGTCACATCTTAAACGTCTGCATAATTAATTTGCGATTGCTATAAAATTTGTTACTGTATTTTAAATCAAACTCTTTTTGCCCATAAGCGCGATTAATTTTCGAGTCCTTTTTTGATCGTGTAAGTGATTAATCAGTTTTTGATCAGTAAAAGTACTCTAAACGACTTCAAAAAACAATCTTTCAAATGCAAGCTGGGAACTTACTCCAAATAAAATTCAAATAATAAATATGAAGGCATATATGTATGTACGCATGTGTTTAATTATAAAAAGTTTTGAAATACAAAATCTGGAGTTTTAATCAAACTTTTGGTTCTTTGAATTTGTTCTACCTCCCACTTAGTTATTTAAATCCTGATTATTTTGAACTGTTGGTTATTTTAACTTTTTCTCTGGTCTTTTGAGCTTAAAATTATGAAGATTTTATTGTATTTTTTTTTTAAATAATTACATGGAGGGCTCAGAGCTGAAGTGAACCAAGTCAAAAAAGACAATTGAGTTTCAGTAAAGGAACTGCTTCGGAAAAAATATAAAAGGAGAGCCATTTATTTGGATTTTTTACCGTTAACTTAGGAACGAAACACTTTTTTACTTAGTCCGTTACAGAACTAAATAGAGTTAAGCTTTGTCGAAGAATTTCTCACTAGTTTTGAAAGTTTTCATATTTTATGATTATGTTTTCTATTATATTTTTAATTTCTTTAGTAATTGCTACTTTCATTTTTGAAGCCCTTTAATATACATATATTTATGTATATTGTGTACATGTATATTTTTATAATTAAAATTAATAATAATTGTTCACTTACTTTTTCATTGACAACACGTTGCTTAATCCATTCATTTTCCAAACTCGTTTCCAATGATACTGAGTCCATACAACGTCTGCGGCAATAGTTTCTGGCACTCAACCAATCTTCTTCGACACCCTTTAATGCAGGGTCGCGCCAAGAGAAGAAGTAACTAAAAATATTTAAGGAACATTTTTAAAACAATTGTTTTTAATAAATTTAAATAAAAATATTATCTAATGAGTGGTATGTACATTAATTTATCACTAGTGTCATATTATGAGAGACATGACCAAGAAAAAATAAAAAAAATAACTCCGAAACGAGCAGAAATTAATTTTTTTATAGTTTTTTTAATAAAAATCTACGTCAAAAATTTTTTTTCAATTGTGCGAGAGCACTAGTTCTGTGCCGCAGACGGCTTATCGCTTTGCACTCTTCTCGCTTTATAACAAAAAATGGTTGATCAATTCAAAGCAATTGATTAACTTCTCCTGTTTTTGAAATCGGTTAAAAATACGAATATAAGAACATTGTAAAAGAGAATGTAAGTACCCGTGAAAATTTTGCTTCTATATAAATTTACTTTGTAGAATATGTACCAATAAATAAATAATTAAATTAATAAATTTTTTGTTATTGATTTGAAAGTCTTTGTAATACAACGTGCTTCCTCTAAGCGAGAGGTGTAAGGATCCGTAAAAAAATTTTTCTTGTATATAATCAGGTTTGTAAGGGAGAGAAACAATACATTCGCTTACAAATCTGCTTGGAAAAGGCATGATTTTTTATGAAGAACTCCCACTTAGAAGCAGGACAATTTAAATTGTACATTTTTTGTCATTGATTTGAACGGGCTTCCTGTAAGCGAGAGGTGTAAGCACAAAAAGTAGAAAGAGGCAATTCGTCAGTTGCTTCTAGAAACTTTAAAAATATCTAATGAGTATGAACTCCAATGGTTACAAAACCTGTCAACTTTTTAGTAACAAATTTAGTGAAAATTCACACTCGGAAAGTTTTCTTGTCGCATTTCCAATTTTGTGGGAGAGTGATGAAAGAGATATACATATGTACATATGTATTTATATACCATTTGCATTCCTTTCTCGCTTAAAAAAAATCTAGAAAACTTAGTGTGAAAACAGAACAAGGACCTGATTTCCTAAAGCACGCGACGAAAAAACTATTTTTAGAAATTTCAAATATATAAGCCTGTACATATTTTTTTATCGTTTTTTATACAAATTCTAATAATTATAAATCAAAAAGCAATGCCTTTAAATTAATATGAAAAAATAAATACATATTTAAATTTTATAAAAGTTTTATTTCAGTTTGCAATATTTTAATCACAAACTATCACTTTGAGTCGTGTGTTAGGAAATTAGGACCTTCATCACAAATTGTTTTTAGATTAACGGCCTTATTCATAAAAATTACGTTTAATTAATAAAAGGTTTATAGCACAGTTTGCCATAAAAAACTTTTTAAAGTTATTTAATATTGAAAACAATATAAACTTGACTTTAACGATTTTTTTAATTGGTCAAATAAAAATTTCTTCACATTTAAGCAGTTATAAGTGAACTTGGAAATTCCATATCTTATAACTAAATTTGAGTTATTTTCTTTTTAATTTAAGAAGTTTTGTTTGGAAGTTAAAAGTTTTTTCTTCTTTTTTGAAATTCCAACTCACCCTTTGCCATCGGGTGTCTTTTCGTGTATAATTCGTTGAGCGCACAATTGTGGATTTGGTGGATCGAGCACGCGACCGTTGGAGAATTGTGCCAAGCCCACACTCAAAATACTGAACAAACAAACACTGGCCACAACAAAGGCTTTCATTTTAAATTATCTAATTTATTTTTAAAATTAATTTTAAATTAAACACAACACTTTCGTTTTCGTTTGGCAGTACGGCACCACTACACTGGATATTTATTTGAGTTCGTAACGTAACGACGACCGCAGTTTATGAAATGACATGAAATTTTATATGCCTCCTCACTTTATATACCTAAAAAAAATAAAACTAAATAACACAAAAATTTATTTTTGAGTTGAGCTCTGGGCTTGCAAACAATATTGAGTGAGTTTTTTTTTTTCAAAATTATGAGAGTATTGAGGTTTTAGTTGAAATGATGGTTGTTGGTTGCTCTTGGTTAAACTTTTTATGTGAATGTGGGTTTTTTTTTGGAAATGACTTGAATACAAATAGTTTTCTGTCTCTGGTAATTATTGGTAGTTCAATTAGTTTCATTATTATTAATATTTTTATTTTACTTTAAGGCTTACGTGGTTATGATGGAGGGGCTTAGGACAAGTTAAAAAAATAATTTTTATGTCATTCTTACTTTGTTCAAGTAATTTGAGTGTTCAAAGGAAAATGTTCGCCCAATTTCTTTGAGAAAACAAAAAAGCACAAACTATAATTATTTCTGATGACAAAAACGTAACACATCCGTAATTTTAAATAATTTTCTTTATGTTCTATGAAATTTAGAATGCAACCGTAAGACATTTTGATAGAATTTGGCCAAAATTGTGTATAATCATTGATAGACTGTTTTTTTTGGTAATGTCCAATTATTGGGTTATTAAAACTTTTCGCTTCATAAATTTATCGATGAAAGAATAAAAAAGGGTTGTGACTAAATTAATATTTTGCATTTTTATTATTGATAAACTTTAATAATTTTATTAATAGCGTTTTCTTTTCTTAAAAAAGTGCAAAATTTTTGGCATTTTTTATTGAAAATTTGCAATATAATGATTTTTTGAAATAGTGAGTTTATTAGTAACTATTGTATCATCACATACGAGGCAAAATTTTTGTCTTAGGAAAACTTTGAGATGCACTTTTTTTGATAAAAATTAAAGGAAAGAAAATTAGAAAAGAAAACGACATAAGAGTTATAAATTCATTAGACTTGATAGAAAATTAACTTAATTATTAACTTTATTTATATATTTTTTTAATTATAATTTATTGCTCTCACGTCGTATTATGGGTGTTCATTTTTACTCTATTCTATGACAAATTTCTGGTGCTGCTGTATAAATGCAAAGCAATAGATTAATATTTTTCACGAATGAATTATACTGGAGTTGTAATGTATATGAAATACGCGAAAAGAAGTGAAAATGAATCGAACATGTCCCAGCTATAAAATGTAAAAACTGGATTAATTAAAATGACAATTTTTTTTGGAGGGCTCGTAAAGTAAAGTTAATTTTTTATTTGTGTTGTTTAAGGACTTCGTGAAGGCAGAACATGAAATTCGTACAATGAGAAAATAAATAAAAGAAGTGGGGAAAGCAATAAAAAAGTAACACTTAAATTATTCAGTTATTCAATTTGTAATTAATTTGTTCAATAATCTGATTAATTATAATGATTTTTATGCATTCAAAAGAGAATAATAAAATTTGTGTATGTTTTTGATACTTTATGAAAAACTTCACTAAACAAGATGTTAATCGATTAATCGCACATCGCTTGTTTTTTTTTGGTTTTTGAAGATGCGTTTTAGTATGAGATAAAAAAATTTTCAATTGAAAAATAACAAAATAGACACATTCCAATTCAAATCAAACGCTGGGTAGGCTTTCCTTTTGATTACTCATTTGGCTCTAAAGATACGACGTTATTTTATAATTAATACTTTGAAAGATCTTTGATCGGACCCAGTGTTGCATGCAAACAGCGAGAAATCTCTTGTTCCCCACTAAAATTGGACAGATTTTTTTATTTTACACAAATTGAATTTTTTGTAAATAAATACAAAAAAACTCCTAAGAATTTGTTTCTTCCAAAATCATTTAAATAAAGATATGTATGTATATATTTATGTGTGTATGTATGTGTGTTAACAAAAGTACGCACGAATTTTTTTTATTTTAAAAAGTTAAAGATACGGAAAGTGTCAGAAAAATAATTAAAAAGTAACGAAGAATAAAAGAAAATCATTGTTGGTGTAATCCAGAAACATACACTCACAATATTATTACAGTAGCGGACTGTACGTTATTCAGGAAGTAATCCGTTCAGTCATTTTTAAAAGAATAAACATTTAAAATTGTAAGCAATTTTATTTTTAACTGATTCTAACATTCATTCAAAAAACTAAGGACATATTAATACGGATTTTCGGTTGTGCTGTTTTTTTTTTTTCTTTGTTTGCTTTATTTGATTTGTTTGAGATTTCCTCTCATACACAAACACAGGAAAAATCTTTTATTTTTACTATTTTAACATTAAAAATTAAATGAACATTTGCTTCAATTTAAATGAAAAATGAGTAGACCGGTTTTTACGTGAACTTTCATTTATTTTAAATTACAATTTCAGTTAATTTTACGTACTGAATATTTTGAGTGTACCATTTGGTAAAGGATCTGTCTTTGGCTATTGAAAATTTGATAACAATTCAAAAAGGACTTCACGCATCAAGTTTCTCAAGCTTACTCAATTGCACAAATAGAAATTTCAAGTGTTTTCATGAGAAAACGAATTGTTTTTTTTTTTTATTTGTTTTTAACTTAATGTACAATAAAATATACATACATATTTAATTTTAGTAACAGTGTGGGAAAGACAAGGTTCTGATTTAGGTATTTAAAAAGAAATCCTGGCAAACCGAATTCATACTATATACTTTTTATTAAAGTTTAAAGTTTAAAAAATATACTGAAAAGTCTTAAATTTTAACCAAATAAAAAGAAAGCGAGCGCATTTTATATTAATTTATTCGCAGAAAAAATTTATATTTTTCAGTGAAACTCAAACAAAAAAGACACACAGAACACGAGTACTAACGAAGTATAAAGCGGCACGGAAAATATATTTTCCATTCTTGTGGTCTCTAATTGTAGTTCGCAAATTCTGGTTGCCGATTGCGCAATTGTTCCATGTCTCGTTTAAAAGAACCTGAGCAAGCAAACGTTTACGTAAAGTTCAAAACGTATCAATATGTTTCTTTATTGAGTTATAATAAAGTCTGAAATATTTAGTAAAAGTATGACAGACTTTGAAACTCTTAACTGAAGTTTTAAACAAAGAAAAATGTAGGGCATTTTTCAAACCGGTCGTTGTTTAGTGTTTTAACACGACTTAAGTGTCCCTTGGTTTTCTTTGTTTTTTTTTATTGATGTAGTTTAAAGTTTTGTAACTTACAGCCGGAAGATTTTGGTTAATAGATTTATAGATGCATCTGTTTTTGTATTATGAGTTAAGTTTTTATCTTGCAAATATTTACTATTATTAACAAAATTTTTGTTGCCATTTGTTGTGGTGATTTTTGCATAATTATTAAAACGCTTTTATGTAAAACTGAGTAAACAAGTTTGTTTTAAAAATTTAAGTTTTTTCTTTTCTTGTAAACACTTAATTTTTTCCAAAGTTTTTCATTTTCCTCTGGCATTGTCTAAATATTTATTCAAGTTGAAGTTTAAATATAATAAGTGTTTGTTTGAGTTGCGATTGTATGTGAGTACTCATATTACTTTGTACTTTGTAAGTTGTAAGGGTGTTGCAGTTTGCTGTAAAAAATAAACTAAAACAATTTGTACCACTTTTTTTGGCTCACTCTTCTTACATAATATTTGTTGATGAACTTTATAAGTGAAATTTTAGTTTATTTAACAGATTTATTTTTATTTTGTCAAACTTAACAACAGAAATTAGTTTCTTAAAATCACAAAGTGTTGTTTGTTTTAAAATTGTTTTCCTAATTACCTCATTTCTTTTATATGTACTCGTACATCTTAGACACACGTATTGACAGTTTTTTACACATGTTTGTGTCTTAAGTCTTTCGTTTTTAATTACTTTATATTGAGGAAAAAAAATATCAAAAAGCCTTATTAACACATAAAAAACTAAATTACATAATTTTGGTCAATTTTATGTACAACAATTTTATTTTAAATAATTTTTTTGTTATTAAAAACCTGTTGATTGGAATACCAGCTATTATAACATTTAAAGGTGCTATCAATTGATGATTAAGAAGTGTATTTATTCAATTTTAATTTTAACATTAAATTGTGTGGCTTTTTTTAGGATGTAGCTGAATAGGATGGCCAACTAAAGTCAAGCCTCACAAATAGCGTTACCGTTTCTAATGCAACATGAAAAACTTTTTTTAAACAGTTCCTTTACTATCAATTGCCTCGAAAATCACAGCTCATAATTTTTTTTATCAAAAGTGATTTGTAAGGCATTTTTAAATTTCTCATTTGACAGATTGTTTTCATTTAACATTCACTCTATAAAGTCTGCTAGAGTGTGTTTCGCAAAAGAGCACAAAAGCTTTTTGGGCGGTAAAGACTAGTGCTGGTTGCACATGGGTTATGAGCAACAAGAAGGTCCTGTAGATCTACAAAACTATCGTTACTTACGGAGCGATCGTACGCTTGCTAAAGTTTGGCGAGGGTCTGGAGATGAGGAAACTTTGTAGGGTTCAAAGCTTTTCATGTCTTCAAATTACTGGTTTTACGAGGAAATTGTCCACTGTAATTTTTTATTTTTTTGTTTTTGTTTTTTTTTTTTAAGAGAAGTAGCACTTCTTTGGGAAAGGAAAAGGGATCAATCATCGATAACTGCTACGATGAGAAAGCTACGTGAAATTTTTGGGAGAAAGAACGTGCCAACAAAACGCGCTATTTATCGTGCAGTGATTGATTTCGACGAAAGAGGGTCTGTAGGTGATAAGCCCAAGCATGGACCACAACGTACTGCAAGGTCGGCTGAAAACATTACTGCTGCTCAAGAAAGTGTTTAAAACAATCCAGCAACCTCAATTAGACCCTTTGCTTAGGAGCTTGGTCTTCAAAGAACAACTTTGCCAACAATTTTGCTAAAGGATTTGCATCACTTTCTATTGAAGGTTCAGTTGACACAAGAGCTTCTTCCACAAGACCATTTACGCCGCCGTACATATGCCAATAGGATGTTACAGCTCGCCCATGATAACCCCGATTTTCATGAAAAAATCATGATGAGTGGCGAGGCATATTTTCATTTGAATGGATATATGAAGAAACAGAATAGTCGATTCTGGGCAATGGAAAACCCTCAAATTATTCATCAGTCACCTTCGAATCCATTAAAAGTGACAGTATGCGATTTGGTCAGGAGGAATCATTTGACGTTACTTCTTTGAAAATGAAAACGGTGTAACGGTAACTGTGAATGTGGAGCGATATCGTGATATGATTGAAAACTTTTTAACGCCACAACTGCATGCTTTGGGCTCGATTAACATGTGTTATCATCAAGACGGTGCCACATCACATACAGACAGGATTACAATGGAATTACTACGAGACGAGACCTCTTTCCACAACAATTTATTTCAAGAAATGGTGATGTTGATTGGCCTCCACGGTCGCCTGATTTGACTGCTGCGGACTTCTTTTTGTGGGGATATCTGAAAAGTAAGGTTTATGCAAATAAATCAGAAACGCTTGAGCAACTCAAACAAAATATTCGTGATGAAATTAATGACATACCGCTTGAAATGTGTGAGAATGTAATGAAAAATGTGCTCAAAAGGGCTCGCGTTTGTGAGGCTAACAGTGGCAGACATTTATCTGATATTGTATTCCATACATAATTGCCGACATTAAATAAAACATTTATCAATATAAGATACATTCTCTTTCGTTTGACCAAAAATTATAAACAAACAAAGTAGTATACCTTCCCGGCGGATACCCTGAATTGCATAAATAAACTGACAAGATATAAAATTGATTAAAACCATTTACAATTTAGCGGGTGTGAGATATCAATTAAGTACATACATACAAAGATACGTACATACGTATGCACTGAATGTATGTACGAATTGAAATTATTTTTTATTTTGTTTGCTTAAATACACAATACATGTTAAAAAGAAAGATTTCACATTTTATTATTTGCCATCATCACAAAAATTGGTACTCAACTGTACAACCTAATATTTCACAATAAGTTTTAGGAAGAAATAAGAAATTAAAATAAATATTAATATTTAGATAATGAAAAAAATAAAGTATTTCATAGTATGTTAAAAATATTGATGGGATGGGCAGGCCGTAAACAGCAGTAAGTTTAAAAATTTCGACTGTGCATAACAAGTGATTCAAAATAAACAAGTAAATTTACATTAAAAGTTAATGTCAGCCATAAAAATACCCTACTTAAAAAATGTATGATGCAAATATTTGGTTTACAAATTTTTTAAATAATTTAAAAGAGATAAATAGTTCGGCTGTTTACAATAATAGAGTCAGCCGTTGGCTTATATGTCTTCAAAATAATGATGGTCAGTGCGTTATAGTCATGACTCATTTAAAGTCATGAATGAAGCAACACAAAATATACAGCACTGAGTGCTGTGTAGTGAATTTACCACAAGAAGCATATCTATGATCAGGGAAACAGGAAATATGCCATAAAAAGCGTTTTATTAAATGTGCCACAAAAAATAAATAAAATTTGTTGAAAAATTTTACAAAATATGCTCTTAAAAACAAACAAAAATGGAGTTTTTAAAAATAAAATATATTTTTATTTATAATAATATTTGCATTTAAATAAGATACAAATTAAATAAATTGAGCAAGAAATAAGAAAAAAGTTATTAAAAAATTATTTATTTTTTTGTAAAATGAGCCAAGGTTTTTATATCAAATTGTTATTTCAAAAAGCCAAAAAAGTTTTGATTTTAAAACAAAGAAGCATTGTCTGTTACACCTAAATAAATTTCCGTACACTTTAGTGTTCTGTCAACGTCGACTGTTGTAATGGCAGAATATCTAAAACATCATATTTAAATACTATCTTGATCAGCATTTAAAACAAATTGTTTGCTTCCGTTGCAAAAACATTTGTAAGCATATACAAAAAACATATCAAAAAAATATTAAAAAATGCCCTAAAAGGGTCAAATATGCTCTATAGCTTCAAGAAATGCTGTAAATATTATCTTAACGTACTGAAATATGCCAGAAAATACTCTAAAGAGCAAAATATGCGAAAATATGAAGTAAAAAATCGATACCAAAATCCACAAAAAATTTTTTAAAACAGAGAAATATTTTATTTCCGCCTCCACAGGTTGTACAAGAAAAAACATGCAATTGCATCTTTGTGCTTTCCCCGGTGTGACTTTTTGGCTTCTCTGCAGTACAGTTTCAATGCGAAAGTGAATTAGAAAATATAAGGGGCATCATCAGGACCTTTTCTTAAACTCTGTTAATACGCACATTCAATCATTCAATAAATAACTGAAGGTTTTCTAATATTACGACCTAAATTGTTGAAACCAGAGCTTGTAGGGGCTTTTTGATGTCTAAAAGCAAATAAATTTTGCTTGGAGGAGGCGTATGAGCGAGAAAACTTCGCTAGGAAAGAATGTAATTCTGCTCGTAAATTAGTTGGACTGAGAGCTCAAAGACTATTGTACCGATTTGAAATGAATTTCCGTCATCCCACGTCGAATTTGGTTGATAAACAGACCGGTTTCGGCTATGTGCCATCTTCAGTGTTCTCTCAGTTTATCAACCAAATTTGACGTGGGATGACGGAAATTCATTCCAAATTGCATCAAACCCCGTCGGAAGAAAAACAAAACACTATTGTACCGCTTAATGCTTATAGTTTTCAAATAATTTTTTTTTTATTTCTTCTTAAATGTATAAATAATTATAAATAATTTTTGCCAAAAATAACAAGCAGCGCTACCTTATTCTTTCGAATAAAAACATACATGTTCTAAAGCGGTTTATAAATGGCAGAGTTCTCAAGGAATGAGGATGATACTAACAGCATTTACCATTCGCGTTCATTCAGTAATAGGCCAAGGCTGTTGGAAATCGTGGCAATTAAGAGAAATCAGGGAACTTTTATGACTACCACACGCTTTTAATTAAGAATGCGTTCACTACGCATTACAGAGAGAATTCGTTATTTGGCCAGACAGATCATATGTGGAGTAAACTACCTGCAGAGGTCTTTCTTGAAAGTTTCAATAAGGAAGATTCAAACTTAATGTACACAAACACTACACCCTTTATTCCCTTTCTCATAACAACATTTTTTTGCTCCCACACAATGCATGTCTAGAATAGAGTTCGTCCCCTGAATGGTGGTCCAATAATATTAAAAACCTTCTCTTTTTTCAAAGTAAAACGTCTATAAATTTTATCGGAAAAGCAGTCAGATTTCTACACAAATTTTGCTAGACCGCACCGCACTTCAATATTTTTTTATTTAATTTCTAAAGTTACTCGTAATTTTTTTAAATTATCAAGTTTGTTTCTTGAGTCTTTTGATTTTACTTTGCTAATCTGGCAGAAATATTTCCAAAAAGTTAATTTTATGTCGAATTGTTTTTTTTAAGCAAAATTTTAAAAGTAGCATTATCGAACGATGAGCATAGTTTAGCCGTTTTCTAAGAACTAACAATTAAATAATTTAAAATTTCGCTATTTATCATCAACATGCAGTGGAAAAACACTAAAACTCATATAGTTTTCTCCTCAACTTTGAATTTTATAATAAATAAGATTTTAATTAGTTTTTAGTGTTGCACCGTGCACGCGACATTTATATTGATTTACTCATGATATATTTTTAGAAAATCAAAGAAAAAAAAAACAATATAATGACGCCCTAAATAATCTTTCGGTTGAAGTTAACAAATGCACTTGTATCGATGATGCTCGTTTTTGTTAAACATTTTTACACGTCTTGCTGTTATCGTTTACTTTACTTTGTATGACACATTACTTCAGGTAGTTTGAAGGTTTTTTTCCTCCTTTAACACACTTTTTTTTGGTGAAATTTTATTTTGATGTCTGACGTATTTTTTTAATATTGTTTCTTTTTTTATTTGTATAAAAAATAAAACTTGTTGACCTTGGATGAAATTTTTTAAGTAATTTTCTTTTTTCATACTATATTTATTTATGTTCGAGTATATATTTGTTTTGTTAAAAATGATGCTCATTATTTATTCTTAAAGTTATGTTATGTTGCCTTTGTGCAATTTTGATGATAAAGTTGTAAGAAGCCCACTTTGTGGATTTGAAAAAGTCAAACTCAAACATGATCAGTAATGCACTTTTATAGTACATATTACCGCAAATATATGACAACTATTAACATGTGTTTTGTTGCTGTCAAAAGCAAAGCATTCTGTCGATTTCAGCTGATACAACAAAAGTACATATAAGAAACTAAAACGCTAATGCAAACAATAGGTGTGTTCGAGTACCTAAAAGTTTTTAAAAATTTTCACTGAACTTTACTGCATTGTACTAAATTGCGTTCGTTTACTCCAGACGATTTTAATTTGCGGACTATTTGGTAGAAAATAGAATTCAACGATAACTCACAGCCAAAAGTTTGTATGTGTAAAATTCATTGTTTATATTTTGTAAAAGATCTGTTTACTTTATATATATTTTAAATTTGTAAATAATTCACTTTCGTTACTAACTTTCTTGCTGATTGACTCTTATAAATTAACTCTGACGTCAAACCGAATAAATTGCTTGTCTAAGATATAGGTAGTGCTTCTACTAAATATATACATACATGTAGAAATATGTCGACTACAATCAATTTAATAGCATTTAGCACCATATTGTCAATCTTTAGTTAACTAATGCCGGTGGTTTAACTAACGACTTTTTGTAAATTTGGGCCTTAATGACTGAATCTGTCTGCATGTAACTAAATGTCTACAGTTTTGATGTAACACGATGGATAATTAACTCAAAACAGCAGCTCTTTTGTAGAGATTAAAATTTCGGCTTCAACCAAACTCATTATGTTCGATAATATGTACTCGTGTTTCATTGTAAATGTAATTTTATCAGTTCAGGTACAAAATATAAATTTTGGCATTACTAAAATTAAATCTGTTTCAGAATATTAAATTGGATTTTTACTTTTGCATTTTTCGGGATTCTTGCAATGCTGCTGGCTGCTCTTCACACAAAATATGGCAATTTTGCTTCTTCCCGTAACCATTCAACCAGAAATGAGCTTCATCGCTGAATACAAATTCATAAAATTCAGTAATCTGCAATCGTTGTTCGTTTGTAACTCCATTCATGGTAAAATTATAGACCAAAGTGAACATGTTTCACAGTGACATGTTACACGAAAACAGCTGAGCTGCTAAAAACAATGTTGTCAAAAAGAAAGTTGCTTAAAAAATCACCCTTTATAAACTCAATTCAAATTTTACGAATTTATTTGAGTGTAAATCTTAAAGATTGTTGTTCATTGGAATATTTTCGTTTAAAAATTTCTTACATAAGTTTAAGCAAAAAAAAAAAAAAGAATTAATAAGCATTTGTTATTGGCAATTTCTAAAGCAATTCACGTTTGTTTTAACAAATTGTATTTACTGGCCGCTTATGTTTGAATTTTTGTTAATAATTTGGCAGCCAAAAAAAAATTACTGTCAATATTTAAAACAATTTAATAGTAATTGCAATCTGCGGTTATTGGTTGGTCTTCCAAACTTTGGTTTGCTTCCATACTTTTCGGAGTATTTTATTAAATTATTTATTGGGTTTTGGACATTTTTGCCTTTTCATGGTCATAGTAAAAACTATGAAAATAACATATTTTCAGTTATCATATTACACTACTCGACAAATTTAAATTTATTTTTTTATAATTTCCCCTTGGCCGAATTCCCAAGAGGCAAGGTTTCTAACCGCAAGTCCCATTCGGCGTGTATGTATGTATGTACATACCATCTCCGAGGAGCCATAAGATTTTTCAGCTGATTTTTTTTAGAGATTTTAGATGAAAGAGGTTTTCAGTGGTGTAGCAAAACTGAGAGAGAGAGTCGAAAAAGGCAAGCAGCAAAGTCTTCGCAAAAATACCGACAAAGTATTATTAGGAATTTACATATAAAATAGGTTTCTCAAAAATATGAAGTTGTAAAATTTGACTGAAAAAATTTTAATTAATCAATATTTGGCAAGAGGGAAAAATATTTTTTTCACTGCACGCAAACAAGACATTACACCGAAAGAATTATTTTTAATTGATATTTGAAATCCACCAGAAAGGCCTTGAAATAAGAATAATGAAAAATAAAAATCTAATTGCCAGGCCCACGATGTCACACATATTCGTTCTTTCGTACAAGTTACATTTAAAACAAAAACAAAATTTTAGAATTTAAATGTAAATTGTACGAAAGAACGATACGTGTGACATCGTCGGCCTGACAGTAAAATTTTACTCTTTATTTTCAAATCAAGAATAAAAGCAAATACGAGTATATTAAGTATTTCTATTTTTTCTAGCAAATAAATTTTAACTTTTACTTTTGACCGAAAAATAGTTAAAAGTGTGTTTTTACGAAAATTTACGTTTAGAAATTTACATTTACTTACATTTACATGATTCTGTAGCCCTCTGTAGAGAATTTCATGTGTATACAAACAAATACATTAATTTTCTAATTTACAACACACAAAAACTTTAAAAATTGATTACAAGGTATGCAAAAATGAGAAATGACACAAATTCCTTGACCAAACAGTTGTCTGAACATTAATTTTTGTTTCAGCTCTTGGGGAAAAAGAGTCTCCCATTATATTTATAACATTCCTGTAATAGTCAATAAATGTCAAAAATTCGGTGTAATTTTCTTTTGGAACTCCCTACTAGCAAACGGAAATTTGTTTAAGAATTTTACCAGCACGAATTTCCGCAAGATTTTCTTACACACAGTTCTTATGAGAACCCGAATATCTGAAAGAACTCTGTACCCAATTTTTTTAGCTGTCGGTTAGTGTTATTCATGACTGACTTAAGTACACGTGTATTGACTATTAGCTTGACTCAACTGGGGTTAATAGTAACATAATAATATAATGAGTTATATCCCAGCAAAACATTTTCATATTTTTCGAAGCACTTAAGATACATTAAAGCGCTTCACATTAAGACTTATTACGAAATTACATCTCCCGTTTGTTAGGAATAAATTTCCATAAGACGAATTTCGACGAGTGCTGATTTTAGTTAAAAAAAAAACATCTTTGTGATAAAAAAAATTCGAAATTCGTCGATACTTCAACGTTACTCCCTTACAAAGCTGTTTTTTCGATCGAATCACCATTTTTTTATTGGGATATCATTAAAAACATTCATGTTTGTAATTATACCAATACATGCTTAGGTGTACATACATACATACACTCATATTAGTCCCAAATGTAGAATATTTGTATTTATATACATATTGGCAGGGCGAGAGGAGGTCTTTAGTTGAAATGGGTAAATTAGGAAGGTTATTATGTACTTACTTGCTTATGGAAAAATAATTTAAGAGACTTAATTTTAATATTCCAGCCACACATTAACAAAAAAACACACACGAGCAAAAAAAAAAATTTAATATAAAAGTTCTAAAATTAAGGTACAGTTTTATGAATTAAATGCAAAGCCAAGTTTGTTCCAAAAACTTTATTAAGTTCGATTGGTATTTTGTAGATTTGTTCGATTCGAGTCTTCTAAACTAATAGGTTACGTAGCTATTGAGTATGAAGCTCGAAAGAGCCGGCCAGTATTGTGAATATTTGGATTATTTTTTTTCTGCGCACAGTGGGAGGTTTTGGAAAAAAATCAAAATAAATATGCAATTTATAAAGGAGTAAGTAGTCTTAATTTCACAGCCAAATATAAAATTTCAATTCCAAAATTCAATCAACTCGATCCATATAGATTATGCAAGCTCATCATTTCGAGAGCTTATAATTTAACATGCGAAATATATTCAAAGTTTTATTTTAGATTTGTTAAAGAAAACTCTTCAACTATAACTCAAAATTTCTTTAAACACCAACAAAAAGATCACTTAGAAAACATTGAAAGTTTTTTTTTTTTGGTAAAAATTTAATTCCAAATTTTTTCAAGCCATTTTAATATAAACCAACAATTTCGATTTCGTTCAAGTGTTTGCTAAATATAAGTACAAATATTATTTATTTATTAATACTTTAAGTGATAATACGCAAAATATGCAATAAATGCTGTAAAAGTCATACCAAAATGGTTTTCTCTTCAAACTGAATGAATGACACTTCGAAAATATGAAATGTTTAATTCCATCAATAAGTAAATAAATAAAACAAATATTAAAAAAATACATATATATATATATTTACAGAAAGAATTGATCATAATATGCAAATAGAAATTAGCACATACATACATATGTACATATATAAATAATATACACTTATCCCTCGATTTACACGATACTTTTTTTACACGATTTCACTTTTACACGATTATTTTGGTTTTCGTGTAAATTGAGAGATTTATGAAATACCTCGATTTACACGATTTTGTATGTGTTTTGTTGCATATTTTTGTCTCTAATAGGACGTTTGAGTCAGTTCTTACATATTTGTTAAATCAATGTGTTCTCACATCAATTTTTAAAATAACGTCCTGGCGGCCTGCGGTATGTTAAAGTTCTGTATGTTTGGAAACATTGGATCTACAATATTCTGAGATTATTAATTTAGCTTATAGTATTGGTGGAGAAGGGTTTGATGACTTTTCGGAAACTGATATTTTGCAACTTATGGAAGATGAAGAATTAGATGCATGTGATTTAGTTGATATGGTAAACCAACAAAGCCAAACTGTAAATGATGCAGAAGAGGAAAATGCGGAAACGGTAGACCTGACAACCGAAATTATAACTGAAGGTTTACAAATGGATAGAAAATTGGCAAATTATTTTATAAAAAATGATCCGAATGTTGAAAGTCGCATTCCAAAGACATATTATCCAAGGATTAGCACAATATGTGAAGGTTTATAAAGATTTAAACAATAAATCTACACAGCTCTTAATTGCAAATTTCACTTGCATATCGAAACGACATGAACTAGTCTCTAATTCATCAGAAGCCGAAAAGGAAACTGCAGAAATATTATCTAGCGACGACGAATAAATTAAATAAATACTTACAATATATGATATGAATTACATTAATTTTGTTTTTGTTTTTATGAATAGAATTTATTTTGTTTAATAAATAAAGGTTTATTTTTATGTGTTTTGAGTAAACGCTTCTGATATTTTAAAAACTAAATTGAAATACATATATAATTTCTTAATAAAATCAATTTTTTACGCGATTCTGCCTTTATTTTCGATTTACACGATTTTTCATACAAAAATTTAAAATTTCGATTAACACGACTTTCTCAGGAACGTATCTATCGTGTAAATCGAGGGATAGGTGTATGCACATATCGTCACCTAAAATGCAAAACAACGTATCATCAAAAAATTCAAATTTGAGTTTTTTATTGATTACGTTTTACTACATCATATTACACAAGCTTGTGTTAACAAAAACAAAAAAGTTGTGACCCAAATTCAAAATAACGTATCATCAGTGTTGTCAACTATTTACATCAAAAACAAAAGGACAGCCCAAAATTCGCTAGAAAATGCTAAAGACCGTGAAAATATGATTTCCAAATCTCAAACAGTTTCCATATTATACAGTTTTGTGTTTCTCCTGTAAACTTATGAAATTTGAAATTACTTTATTTTGCATTTTATATGACGATATGTATGTCCGCTTATGAACGTTAAAAATTTAAATGGCAAAAAACTCAAATTTAAAAAAATACTGTCTGTTTTTGAAAATATGTAAAATAAAAGTTTTCGGTTGGGAAAACAAACCCTGAAAAATGTGACGTTTTCAGAGATTTTGAAATCCTTAGAAATATGTCCTATTCAAATATAGTCATAACAGACTATTCATATATTAAGTAACGTAATTTTAGGCGTTTTCATATCCCCTTCGTAACGCATTTTAAAATATTTTACTATAAATTATAAATTCCCTTACAAATTGTTAACTCCCTCCTCCACCCAATGTGCTTTACTTAATATGTAAACAGAGCTTAAGGTACTCGTAGAATCAAAAAATCTCAAGGTGCATAATTAGTGTTTACCAATAATTTTAATCGAAAACTTTGCGAGCTAATAATACTTATTTGCAAAACTCTTGTTCGCACATTTTTAATAATTATTTTTATTAAAGGGAAACATTTATGGTCTTAGAGGCCAAGGTTTTCTTTGGCCTAAATAATGATGAACATTTTATTAAGTAAAAATATATTTTTTTTTAAATAACAGTCAAGTGAATACTTAACTACAACTGCGTTAAATATTTCAATTGTTACTCGTATTATAACTTTTGTAGGTGATGACATTTGGCACTCAAACAAAAAGTATCAAAGCCTCAAAAACGAGAAAAAAACACTTTACTAAGTAATTGAATGTTTAACTTAAACTTGCTAGTATTTATGTGTGCGGAATTTAAATTAAATTTCACACAAATTAAAATTAAACTTAAAACTTGCAAAAAAATGTAAGAGGATTTAAGTTTGTTAATTTTTTTTGTTTGTTTTATTTTTTATTAAAAATGCAAAAATGTTTTATTAAAATTCTTAAAAATTGTCACCTTGAAGTTTGGGTTGTTAAATTTTGTTTCAGTATGAAAAAACACCGCAAAGCGAGAATTTATTTATTTGACACAATACGGATGCTAAAGAAACATTGAATTATTTTATGGACAAAAACATAAAACATTTGTGATTAGCGAACAAATTACATTATTTGATATCGATCGAAATTTCTATTTGAAGTGTATTGAAAGTACGATAAATTTCGAATGCCGTAGTATGTATTCTGTATTCCAAAATTATTTCTTGCAAAATGTTTGTTTGGTTTTATAAGCAAAATTCAAAACAAATAAAATAAACCAAAAGTAACATTTTATTTAGAAAGGAACCTGAAATATATTCCCGAACAACAAAGCAATTTAAATTAATTAAAAAAAATCACATTGAAAAAATTAAAATTCAGATATAACTCAATGGTGGACTGACTCATTGTAATTAAATAAACTTCAGATTTTTAAGTCATTAAAATATTGTACATCAACGCCTATGCGTGACACTTTGCATTCAATGCATATTGAATTATTCGTATTCCAAACATTTTATCAGAGCAGCTCAATTTCAATTCATTTTTTCGGTCTTAAATTAAAATAATAAAACAGTATGAAAATGCTAAATTTCATTATGCCATTTAGATTGCTTTTAAGTATTTCCGCTTGATGTTTTGGACAAATGTCCAAATTTATTCATAACTAAATAAATCAATTCTATTAATTCTTTTGCACTTTGTTTTTGGCAACGAAATAAATGATTGTGAAGCCCAAGTTCATTATCATTGAGAAATTGTTTTGTTTTTTGCGTAATGAATACTAATATTTCTTAAAAAAAAATTAAAGGACTTGGCAACACATACAATAAAAGTATTAACTTGATAATAAATATTTTCATTAACTACTTAATGAATTAAAATGTCAATCAGTTTGAAAATTAGGTCAATAAATTAATGCTTTGTTAATGAAATTAACAACACGTTGGCAACTGAAATTTATAAATAAAAGACATAACACATCTTAATTTGCGAAATTTTTTTATTGCGTTATAATTAGATATTTTTAAAAGCGAAACAAATGTGCGAATATGATTCTTATATTTTGTTTTAAGAAGTCCTTCTATCTGCTTTGAATAATTTTTCAAACATTGCACGAGATTAAAAAACAAGCCGTAAAAATTTTACATAACCAAAAAAGTGCTAATTTTTAAAATCAAATTTAAATATAACAGTTATTGCAAGCTGGCCATATCTAAAACCTTATTTTATAAAGATATTAAATCTGGCAGTACTGCTCAACAGACATACATATATGAACACAAGCTGCTGTGAAAACAGATTTTAAACAGATAACACAGTTCGTTAGCATTTTCCTCTGAAAAACATGTGTACGCAGCAGTAGGCTCTGTGAAAATTAATAAAAAATAATTATTAAAAATTGATAGAAATTAACAAAACTAGAAAAAAGTGTTATACAATTTTTTCCCTTTCCATATATATAAAACTCCATTCGAATAAATACATGTGGCAAAAGAAACAAGTATTTTAAAAATCCAAAAAATTTCGTCACAGAAAATTAAAGAAGAACAAGCTTAGGCAAATTCTCACAAACGTACACACACACATTATTAATTTCTACTGTACTACCAGAGAAATCAATTATAAATAAACAAATAATAAGGGAAAACGTAAACAATGGGTCGCCGGTGTTGTATAGCCGGGTGTACATCAACTTCACGCTTGCCAGAACATCATGGTGTTACTTATCATTCATTTCCCGCTGATCAAAATGCACGCTCTATTTGGATACGCAATACCAAAATAAGCACCGATCGTCATTTAACCAAAAGTGTTTTAGTATGCTCCAGACACTTTCGTCGTGCTGATTTTCAACCACAACGTAGCGGTAAATATATGCTGAAGCAAAAAGTTTTCCCTACAGTATTTCCCTGGGGTAAAATTGATGCTGCACAAATTGAAGAGGATTTGGAATTTTTAAACTCCACTAGCACGGCAGCACCAACCAACTTGTTGACCACTTCCTCTGCGGTAGATGAAGATACAAAAGCTACTGTGGCGGCCACGGTAGCACAAATTATGGCGCAAACAGCTGAACTAAATGCTGCAGCAGGTATAAAAGTAGAGAAACCGGATGGTACCTCTGAAGAACAACCATTGAATGATACTACTGTAACAGTTGCTTCCACTCCGCCGAATGTTAAATTTGAGCCTGTAACTTCCTTTAACCCTGGTGCCCGATTGGAGGCTCAAGATTTTGACAGTGCCTGGCATATGGCACGTATCGTGGAGGTTGACAATGATGACCGTGAGGTTCTCATTAAATTTGAAAAGAATGCTAAAAATAAATCCAATATTGCCGGCACCGAAGAATGGATACCTATGAATTCTTCCCGCCTACGCCAACGTATATCCACTAAACCAATTTTAAATTTTGAATTGGAGGAAAAATGTTTAGCACGTTGGTCGGGACCTCGCAAATTTCCCGGAACCGTTAAAAAAATTCTACCAAATGATGTTTATGAAATTTTGTTCGATGATGGTTATGTTAAGAATGTTCGGGCTATTCACATGAATAAAGTGCAGCCAATTACTGTAGCGGAACCTGAAATTGTAGAAAGTGTACCAGTGGAAATACCCGCTGTTGTGCCAGATGCTCCTACTAGTAGCGAACCATGTGTTGCGGCACTTCCGGTAACACCCGTATCTTCCGCTGTAAAAAGGCCATCTTCTGGACAGAATTCTGGTTCTCACCCCAAAAAACGCACTCATAATGGTCCAAGAAAAGATTGGCCGTTGTTGGACTTGTCAAAATTGGATTTGGGTAAATAATTATTTTAATATTTTCCAATCTACTTGAAACTATTTTTGGCAATTCAATTAAGTTAACATTTTATTTTACTAAAGTTTTGTACAAAATATTTTCAAGTACAATTATAATGCCAGATGCACTAGGCAATCTACAAAAACTCAAGGCTCGTATACCTTTTAAAAATTGTGAATCACGAACAACATATTCGGCTGTACAAAATCTCATTAATATATATTTGGGTGTTTCACAGAAATTAAATCTGCTCGAAAGTAAAAAAGAAAATGTATTTAGTTTCTGAAAATTACTAAAACCGCAAAAATAATGCAACTCATATTGTCATATATAAATGGAAATAAACATTTTGTTCATGTATGCACATATTTATTCTAGGAGAGACAAAATTAAATTAGTTTGGCGCTTAAAGAAAAATTAAAAAAAAGTTTTTGTAGTGGAACGGTTTTGTGAGAGCTGAAAAAGCTAAACAAAATTATTACGTATTGATAAATACGAACTTTTTCACTTTCGTACAAATTCTGTGACCGAACTATGTGTCTATTTTTCATTTTGAAGAAAACATTTTTCTTGTAAACTATTTCTTTTAATATCCCCTTTTTGTAATTTTACAATTACTCCTCAGCATCACTCAATCTTCCCGGTATTCCCAAAGATGGCGAATGGACTTGTCACTGGGTTAATGATCAACCCATAGGACGTGAAGGTTATTTAGTGGTTGGGGAACATCGTAAACCTACAGTAATAGTAGAAGACTGGCGTTTACCTCCCGGTTGGGTCAAACATATGTATCAACGATCCAATGTTTTAGGAAAATGGGATGTTATTTTAGTTACGCCGAATGGCAAACGCTTTAGATCCAAAGCAGATCTTAAAACCTATTTAGAAGAGCAGGGCCAAGTATACAACCCTGACATATATGACTTTAGCATACATCGGCGTAGAGCCAAAGATATCAATTGCTATGTACATACACCCGACTATGTACCACAGCAGCCGGTTAAATCAAAATCGTCATTAAATACTTCTCTAGATACCAGTTTGGAAACCAAATCCTCGCCTGTTGTAGGAACATTGCCGAGTGCAGTCGATTCTCCCTATATGGATACTCCTGTAGCGGAACCCTTACCACCCATAGAATTGTTAACTTCTTCAAGTAGTTTGGCCGCAGAAGATAAAAGTGTGACGCAAGTAGAGGCTGAAGTACCGAAACAACTTTTAGAATCGGCTGAAGTTAGTTCAACGCCTACTCCCACTTCCACACCTACAGTTGGTTTGAAAGAAGAGGCTGTAGTCTCATCGGATTGTGCTACACCCACTCCTATTTCAACAACAGAAACATCAATGAATGCTTTAGAAGAATCACTAAAAGTTGAGGATGGTTTTGGTAAGTTTTTAATATCGTTACTTTAAGACCTTTTTTTACTAAATAAGAATACTTCCAGCTCTTATTGGTGGCCTAAAGGTACAAATAATCGATAATCTATTTCGTTGTCCTCAGGAGGGCTGTTCAAAAAATTTCCGCAAAGAAAATCATTTGCAAATTCACGTCAAGCATTATCACCGCAATTTAGTTAAGTAAGTTCTCGTGCTTTAAAAATTACATACACACAAACTTTAAATTTTTGAATTCTCATTTTACTTTCTAGATTACTAGGTTCGTGCCCTAAAATGTTAGAATTGGCGGAAAAGCGCACTCATCCGGCGGATAACGAAGCGGCTGAACCGGTGCCTAAAAATCAAATTCCGAATCAACAGTTTTTTGCTAAACTACACCAGCAAGACCTCGAGCAAACCCGAGCTCACCGCAGGAGTACTGGTGTTCTAAAGAGCACTATCGATATGACTTTAGCAGAAGTCAAAACAGAACAAATAGACGAAACTACTATTAAAGTTGAGGAAAATGCCCTAAATATGGATAACTCACAAAATGATACTTCTGTTAATAACTCAACCGCTAATTCTAGTGCACTTATGGAGAGTTCTTTTGCCTCCATCAGTGCAGCCGATGATTCTATAGTCACAGAAACGTGTTTAACAGAACCGCCTGCATATAAAAGGTCTAGATTTTCACTCAACAAGAAATCATCTGGGTCAAGGAAGAGTAATCGCCAAAGAACTACTAGGAAATATCTTACAGCAGCGGGTGTTGTGGCATCTGCAAACAGTTTGCCAGTAGCTGTAGATTCTGGTTTTAGTGGTGTGGCTGAATTCGAAGAGACTCGTCACTCTTTCAATGCTACACCAGAAATCAAAGATACTAAAAAACGTAAAACTGTTCTACCCTCTAACACTCCTCTCAGCAGTGTTGATTCTCCCATAACAGCCGATTCCGGTTCAAATTCTTTCCAACCCCAAAATTCCACAGAAAATGACACAATTAATCAACCTCCACAATATATCAAAGAAAATGGTGAATTAATTAAAATCGTGCATATGCGCCAAGAAGAAATCATCAACTGTTTATGTGGCTATTGTGAAGAAGACGGTTTAATGCTACAATGTGAACTTTGTCTCTGTTGGCAGCACGGCTTGTGTAATGGCATCGACAAAGTCTCAGATGTACCCGATAAATATGTCTGCTATATATGCCGCAATCCCCAAAGAATTCGTGAATCGTTACGCTTCAAACATGATCAGGACTGGTTATATGAGGGCAAATTGCCGGCTGCAAACTATCACGCATCCAACCCTAATCAGTTAAACAAAAGATCGGAATATCTTAAACGTTCTCATATTCTAACTGGAAATCTTTTAGAATTGAAAAACTACATGCACTCGTTAAGAGTTAAAATCAATATAGCGAACAATAAATGTCACCCTAAACTTTATCTCTGGGCTAAGAAATGGGATGAAGACTCAGGAGCCGATATAAAAAAGGAAATTAAGCCCGAAAGTGGCGATGAAAACAAAACAATCAATGCTAACATACATGCAACACCCACAAAGAAAATTAAATCTGAACCGAGTACTCCAGCGAGGCCTGTGCCAAATATACCACAACCAGAAGCCCCTATTGATCCCATAGAATGTCAACAGCGACTAATGGAGCATATTAAAATACAACAGGATTTAGTTATAGGACGCTTGGATGACATAGAAGCGGCCATAGATGGTAAAAATGTTTAATTTCCATTTTTTAGTATAGATATAATATTTATATCTTTTAGTTTTAGAAAGTGAGGATGACTTGCCTGATTTGCGTGAAGAAGATTTAGGTGCCACTAAAGATGCTTTAGCCGCTTTTATAAAAGAGTTGGAGACGGTTAAACAAATTGCCAAGCTAAATAGTTTAGAACATATTAAATTGACATACAAAAACGTCATTCCTCCAGTTAAATAGATTGATGCTGTCAAGAAAATTTCGTAATGAAATGAGCTGTTTTTCCTTATGTTATTTCAACATTTGTTTAAATTTCTCAATGTTTTATTTTCCAGTTTTTAAAAAGCTAATTTCCTTACACTTTATTTTTCTGTTTTAATTGGTGAAATAAATTTAAAAAATCCCACCCCCTGGCAATCGAGTTTAACTATATAATCTTAACACTTCAGTCTCCTTTAAACAAGTTTTATTATCAAGCCTCATTTTATATGAATATATAAATGCATAAAAAATATATCAAATTTGTCTGACAATATACACTAGTGGAATGGAACGCCGTCATTAATCATTTTTTTTCGATCAAAAACATTTGCTTAAAAGTCGGCTATATTGGAGTCGATTTTCTTTCCCTACATTTATTAGAAGCAAAAACTGATTTAAGGACTAATAAGAGGATGTCGTTTGCTTTTTAAGCAAATTCTTTCCCTTTTTAAGAAAATTCTTTACCTTTTTTATACGATGGCACATAAACATTTGTTTTTCTTCTCGTAATTTGAAAGAAAACAAACAAAGCTTAACTATCTAAGGTACAATTTTTCTGTGTGAATCTGAAATTGCGTTGACAAAATACTAATTGCTAGAGATTCTCTTCGATTAAATCTACTACACCACGTCACACATATATATTCTAAAATCCACAATGAAAGCATCTGAAGTGCACCCTGATGTAATGCGTGAGTATTTAACAGTTATTTGTATCAGGGCTGCAAAGGAATCACGTATGTACATCAAATCCAGCACAGTAAAGTTTTTCCTAACAGAAACTATCGTAATATTTAAACGGATATGTGACGGATCTAACGACTAACAATGATTAAGGAACATTAAAATTTCTTTCATTAAGTGTACGTACAATTTATTAAGCAAAATTAACTTTGGGTGCATTCGTAAATGCAGTAAATCTGTGAAACTTGCCCCCAAACTATTGCAACAGTAAATAAAATGACGCAAAAATAAGTGTTGCCAGTTGGTTTTTTAAAGCGCGAAGCTTTAGCTATTGCACAATTACTGCATTTGCGAATGTATCCATTTTTTGTTACAGAATCTAGATTAACTATGTTTACACATGAATATATATGTATGTATGTACATAATAAGAACAATTGTAGTTCCCATGCAAAAACTTGGTAATAACTTCACACGAAAAAAATATCGTTTATTTATCAACTTTTTTATTTTTTGTTGCTAAAGTTTTTGTAATAGATTTCCTTTTCTTTGAATGTTTGAACGCCGATTCAGCAGTATGCTCAAATTTATCCGAAGATAAATTGTCGTCTGAGTGAGTGATTTTGGATGAGGACTGCGAAGTAATGTCATCACCCAATTCCTTCATTTCGCCCTTCTTTTTATGCCTATCCATATGACAATTAAAATCCTTTAAAGTTATTATTTTGGATCCGCAGATGTTACAAGCATATCTGAGACGATCAGCATTGTGAATAATCATATGCTTATTTAAACAATGTTTATTTGATAAAATTCTATAACATATTAGACACATGATGTCCGGCCATTCTTCGCGCGGATGTGACTTTTTTAAATGTTCCGTTCTTTCGTATTCAGTTTGTAACACTTCGGCACAAACAAGACATTCAAATTTGCCCTGTGCAAAATGTCTTCGACGAAAATGTTGATATATTACATCCAAAGAATTGCAACGGAAATAGCATAATTTACACATAAATGATTTAAACGGCATATGGGTCAGTTTATGTTTTTGCTGGGGTAAATTTTTTTTACCCAAAGTTATGTGACATATTGGACATTTATGAGATCCATTGGCGTCCTTAACATATAGTTCAGATTCGTCAAAAAAATTATGCTGTGCTCGAATATGACTGTGCCAGTTTTTTTGAGTTGCAACACTTTCATTGCACTCTGGGCAAGCATAGCTTATGAATTCCGAGAATTGATTGAGAGTATGGGATTTGTTAGAGAACTTAGCTAAAGCGAAACAAGACGTTTCAGCAACCTTTTCTACATTTGTTTGCTTATTTACGGGTTCAACATTGTGAAATTTTAAGAAATGATGATAAAATGCAGCAAAAGTGCTATAAGATTGTAAGCATAATTTGCATTTAAAAGTTTTTTCATTAAAATGTTGTTGTAAATGCAAACAACTAGAATTTTTCAACGATTGAACAAATTGCTTGGAACAAAGTTTACAGCTCATTGAATTGTCCGAATTTTTAATGAAGAACTCTTCAAAGGAATTGTGTTCATCTTCATAATGTTTAAGAACACTTTTTAAATCATGAATTATTTGTTTATTACAGAATGAACATTGTACCTCTAGCAGAGATCGAATATTGTATTTCGGATAATTGGTTTTTTTCACCAACCCACTTGTATCTTTGTCATCTTCACAGGGTTTCAAAACGTGATCAATGGCCACTTTGAAATTGTTTAATGTTATTGAGCAGAATAAGCATTTGTATGGATGGTACGGTAAATGTTGAAACCGATGTGCATGTAACTGCTCTGGAGAATTGGCTACTTCTGTGTGGCAAATCACACAACTCAATTTATTGCTATTATTATCAATTACTTTCATTTCCAAGCCTTTAAGTGTGTTAATCTCATGGTCTGTTCTCAAATGATGCTGCCATTTCACCATTTTAACAAACTCTTTGTTACAAAATGGACATACATGTGCGATATGCTCTTCAAATCTTCGCAAGTTTTTTTTTCTTTTCCATTCTATATTCTCTGAGTTTTCTTCTTCATTATATTGTTTTTTATAGAATAGCACCATTTCCACGCACATATGATTGACAGGTGGTTTTTTAAAATTGAATTTTTTGCAACAAAACTTACAGGACCAAAAGAAATTGTTATTGTGCTTCAAAAAGTGACTTACTAATTTGCATATGTCATTTTTAAAGAATAATGTATTGCATTTTGTGCATGCAATATATTCTTTATCCTCAAAAACTTTTCGGTAATTCAATTTTCTCCACGAATTTAACTCGTGCTTTTCAATTAGATGCTGCAAGTACTCTTCTTCCTCACTAAATAGTTTATTGTTGCATATATGACAGTTGTATCTAAGTTTCTCATTATATGCATGTGGATGATCGATCATGAAGTGATATCGTAATTGGCTGTGCTTAATATAAGTGTTGGAGCAAATTGGACACTCTGGTTTTCTCAAGGGACCTGAAGTTTTAAAATCTTTCACAACATCCGGATGCTCTCCTAAGATATGTTTTTGAACATATGATCGTGTAGATGATAAATTACATATTTTGCAGATGTTGATATAAAATTTGGCAGCATCTTCTTCACTATGCTTTGCTGAGTGCACATATCGAGAAAATTGAGCAACAACTTCCTTGTTGCATTTTTTGCATACACCACAATTGTCGCTGCTGAAGTAATAATTTGACTCGGACTCTTCAATAGATTCTGTGTGATTCATTGTTATATGTGTCCGCCATGCATTGTAATTTGTCAATATTTCATTACAAACTGGGCATTTACGGCTAATGTAATTGTCAGCGATCCATTTGCTAAATTCTTCTGATCCTAACGCATCTTCTTCGCCGGTAGGCTCTTGAGATTCTAACTCTTCCAAATAATTATTATCCTCTTCCTCAGAATCATTTTTCATACTTGTATCATCTCTTTCACTATCCGCATCCTCATCATTATCGCATTTTTCGCCACTATAATATTCACTTTCATCTAGGTATTCTATTGTAAATTGTTCACACATACTTCCATTTTTGACAGCCGCTTCGTGGAACATGTTCTGATTAGATTCCTCTACAAATTCTTGGTAATATTCTTTTTCTTCATCTTCAAATTTTGTTGGTAACCAGTCGCTTTCAATTATCAGTTCTACTTCCTCTTTTATCATCACATTATCATTGAGTGCATTATCCTTTTCAATATCAATGTGTTCCGACTTTATTTTAATATCCATTGTGTTCAATTTTTTTTCAATATTATTTAAAAAACAACAAGAAAAAATCCGAAGATGCACAGACGACGGCACGACGCCACAAAGAAGACACAACTCTGCCGTTGCATACTATATTCACCACGGTGGAATAATATTATTCTACCATGATATTCACCTTTCTCAAGGGGTCTTCTACTAGTAAAACAGTCACAACAATACAAGAACGACAGGCAAATTATTTATGTAATTTCTTTGTTGCTGTCAAAAACATCCCGCATATAACAAAGAGAACAGATTTGTGTGAACAATAATGAAAGTTCAAAGAAGAAAAAGTAAGAATAATTTCAATAAGACATGCCTTGTCTTGACTTAGACTAAATCTCAAATTCCATATGAAAAACCATATGTGTTCAAAAATTAAATCTTTTATATGTTTTATACATCAGCTGCATTTATTGTGGTATGCTAGCAAGGCTGATCAATAAAGTAGTAGCGATAGCACAGCTGATTAACCTGAGTAAATGTCAATTAGTCAAATTAAATTTGTGTTGATAATATACTCATAACAAACAGGTTTTTTTTCAAACTGTCAAACTACACAGCTTTGTTTGACATTTCTATGAGTTTAAAGTGTGCAAACAGTGCCACTCAGTTTTGTACAAGTTTTGATAATCAGTCAGGTATTTTTACAACAAATTTTGTATTGTTGTAGAATCGCTACTACCTTGTATGTTAAATTATATTAAAACTCTACTTGCTATACTACATGCTATCAGGTGGCGGTAATGCTATTAGATAATTTTGTTTTGTAAATATGTTCTGCATATTTTGACAGCAACAACTTCACTTCAATGTCTGGCAGCTCTAAAATAATCAACAAATTACACTTAGAGAAATAACTTTCTTTTTAATTATAAGAATCGCTAACGCATTTTTAAATATATATTCAGCAATTCTAAAGTGTGATCTTAAATCTCTTTGAATAATCCACAAACTTAATAAACAGGTTTATCTTGTATAAAGGGTGATTCAATAAACATGTTAACCAGTTTTAGTTCCCGTGATGCAATCGATAATTGAATAAAATCTTATTTTTGATACAAAAAGTAAATATGTACATTAAAAAAAAATTTTTTTCTGTGTAATGGTATATATTTATTTCTGCGTTGCCAAATAAACATTATTCTTGTGGTATGTCAACTGAACACTGGCAGACTAACATCATAATAGCTTTTGACAGTTGCTTATTTGACACCAACATGAAAACATGTTGAGACGGTAGTGTGTAGGGTAAAGCATTCACAAATAAATAAATTTTCATTTACCGATTTACATAAAACTATGAAAAAAACAATACGCGTTCCTTCTTGAATTGATTGGGAAATATTGTTTTTAAATAAAAAGAGGGTAGGAGCAGTCAGTTTCAAGTATTTTAACAAAAAGTTTCTATATCAGTGCGAGCTTCTGTGCTATTTCCTTAAAAAGAGTTGTAAAATTAAATTTATACGGGGAAAAAAATTGTGAAAAATTGAAGAAACTAGAAAAATAATTTGACAAAAATGTAATATTTTTGCTTACAAAAATCGTTTAAACAGGAAGTGTTGTGAAAAATAATTATGAATATTGTTTATATGTTCATAAAATACAATTAAAGTTTGGTAATAAATAGTACCATTAATAAATAAAATAGATTGTGGAAGGTAATTAAATGGCTGTTTAGGAGGCTTTTCTTTTCTTTGTGCCTATTGTTTATTTATTCTGATCATTTTACCATTATAAATTCAGATAATTTATTTATAATTTAGTTAAGAATATATGTTTTATTAAAAAAGTTTATTGTTGTTTCTGATAAAATTTTCTATCTTGGCAATTGTTTACAGCTGTTTTTCATTTTACTTGTTTTACTCCTCTAAATTCGTTTTTATTTTTTTACTTTTTTATATTCTCCGTTTCATGGCAATGTTGTTGTTTGTCATTTTGACAGTTAAGCCAGACTATGGGACGACAACGGCGTCACCGACTTCTGATAACCCTTTGTTTTGTTATATACTCCATTATAGGTGGGGTGAGTTAATTCCAAACTAATAAAACAACAAAAACTTTGTAGACGCTTGTCCTTGTCAACTGTTTTTGGTATATTTTCTCGTTTATGATTGTTCTCTAAAAATAGTTTTTTATTGCTAGATACACTCTGCCGGTTGCTATATATTTAATAATGTCTTCTTATTGCTGGGATTTGCATAAATACTTATATAGTACTTTAAATCTATTAAAAATGCTGTTTTCAATAAAATTGTTTCTCTTATTTTGTTTTTTTTATTGGTGTTTGCTTATAGTCTGCCTCCTACTCTTTAGTTTTTGCAATGTTTGTTTTCTTTTTTATTCTTGTTTATGTAGTAGCTTGTATGACAGTGTGACCATCTTCGCATACTTAATGCTAATTTTGGTAGTATTTTTTATCCATTAACACATTTTTCGAATACAACTTCATACCTACTAGGGAACGGTAAATTTATTCCGATTCCAATCGATTTTGTTTTAAAAAATTTTGATTTTTCTCAATAGACTATGTGAGCGATTTAATACTGAAATATATTTTTGGACTTTTAAAATAGATTTTTTTTCAAAATTATTCTGATTTATTCGACCTTTTTATTAAATTTTATTAAATAATTTATTCAAGCTTTAGGTCCACAAAATAAATACCAATGATTTATTTAATTTAAATAAATTATTTAATAAAGTAGATTTTTTTCAATAATTTAAAAACATTGGAAAATCTAAATTTAAATGTGTTTCAAAGAGTATATTTAAATAATTTTTTAAAATTTTTAAAATTTTATATTTAATTTAAATAATTTAAATTTAAAAAAAAATCATTATAAAATTTTTGAAAAACACAACTACGATTAATTTATTCGAGACTCCTGAAACTTTTTCGTTGGCTTAATATAGAAAAGAACTATGTATGTATCTGTTTTTTTAAATTTGCTATTACAAGCTTTTCTGATTTATTTGGAAATACAATGTCGAAAAAGATTAAAAAAGGAATTTTAAAAAAGGAAAATCAAGTTATGTCCTTTCTATATTAAGCCAACGATATGCAGATTTCTATCTGTTTATTCTATTTCTATCTGTTTATTTCTATTCTATTCACGAGATATGTATAACTATTAAAAATAAAAGGTTTTAAAGACAAGTAATGTAATTTGGTCATAGAGCTGTATTTTGTACACCGTAAAGAATCGGCACATGATATTTTGAATGGCAGTCCATAATTACGAGGGGTTTAAACTAAGTATTGAAAATACAATAAAGTTAAAAATTAAATGGCATCGATGAAGTTAGTGTATACGGAATTGATAAGTTCTTATAGATGTTTATTTAATAATACATATTTGCCAAAGTAAATTTATTGAAGTATATGCAATTCTACAACTGCAATATTTTTGATACATTGTCTGTTTGTCAAACTTTATATAAAATGAAATAAAAAAAATTTCTAATACGTAACAAATTTGTTTGATAGTCAGGCGATTTAAAGTTTTTATTGTCGATATCCATATATGTACATACATATGTACATTTTCTATGAATAACGTTTTTTCACATTTAGGGTTGTGCAACTTTTGTTGTATTATTTTTTTTTATTTTAGTATTAAAATTAAATCGAATTTGAAATAAAATCGATTTTGAGATCCGATTATCCAACAGACTTTAAAAGTCAAAATGGAGAAAGTTGAATAAAAAAAATCAAAAGTCGGTTTTCTAAACTATTTAGCAATCCTTATTTGATACTATTTTAGCAATTGAAAGATAACCGATCGGAAACTTGGCATTGACCTCACTTAGATCTCTGTAGATAATGAACCGATTTCCTACAGTAGATTTTGATTTTAAAAATTTGTAATACATACAGGTCTGTTCTGAAAACCGCGTGGTTTCAAATCACCAACTGTTTTAAAATCACGTAGACGATTTGATGCTGTTCTGCAAATCACGCGATTCTACGGTTTTCGGCGTGGTTTTAATTTTTCGAAAACACGATAAAACAGCTGTTTTTTATATTTTTTGTTTGTTTGTTTATATTGTTATTTTCTTAATTACAATAAAAAGTGAAAATTAAGTAAATAAAAATGCCGGGAGCTACTTTATTGGTAGTAATTGCTTTAAGGAAACAGCATTTAAGAAACGAGCGTGTTAAAAAACGTCATTTACGGGACTTATCGAATCCTATGGATACAAGCGAAACCTTGTAAGTAAGCACAATATGATGGATGTAAAAGTCTAGTAAAAAAAAAAGTAAATCACGTACATGGGTAAACAAAGCAAAACAATTTTTTACAAAACATGCACTGTTCTCAGAAATTTTTTAATATTTATGTTTTTATGTATATAAAAACTAATTTTATTACGAAAATAAACAAAAAACACATCATTTTATATATATAATAACATTTTTATTAAATTCTAAATGAAAAACATAGGAAAAATAATGAAGTGATATCAAAACGCCAGTCATTTAGCTCACCGGTTTAAAATCGCGTGATTTCAATATATTTTGTGCGCAGAACACCTTTTACGTGATTTGAAATCACTTTGACAAAAAGTGATTTTCAGAACACCCCTGATAATTTGTAATCTCGAAAAATAACGAGAAATCATGTTACACGTGATGGGGATTTTAGAAAAAAAAGGAAACGTCAAAACAGAAAAAGAAAATTGATTTCAAATGTATTTTTAGCAATTTTGATCATTAGTACAACATGTCGTCGTGTAGAAAGCTGCTAAATCCATTTCTTATTTTATTTCAGATGTTTTATTAATCTCATAATAAATAAGTACAGTAGAATTCCGATAACTCGTAGTCGCAAGGGACCGACCGTTTATTACGACTTATTGAGATTTTCGAGTTAGTGAGATTTCGACTTATCGGGAGTAAAATTTAAAAAATACGTCTTAGAGGGATTTTTTATTTTTTTTATTGACGTTTTATGAGAATTTATAAGAAAATAAAGTAATGAAAAGAGTTACAATGTCAATACATATTAATGTAAAAAATCTGTAATTTGTGTTTGATGTGATTTTTGTACACTTAAACGATCAATTATATTGTCCAGTTTAAAAATAACTTCAAAGGATGCATCATCAGTTTCTGTTTGCATAAGAAAATCACGAATTTTTTGAACGCTAGATTTGGCACATTTAACAGAAACACGTGGAATTTCCACATCGTTTTCAGCGTTGTCGTCCTGTTCATCAACTTCTAAGCCCAAAATATCATCATCCGTCAAAATTCCTTCTGTAGCCAAGCCATCGTCAAAATGAACGTACTCATAGAACGTTATGGTGGATTCTTCATTTTGTGGAATTTCATCCCATTGCGGTACGTGAACTATCTCACTGCTGACTACCATTTCGTTTGAATCGGTAAAACCGCAAGCTCTAAAACAGTTTTTTATAGTGGATTTTGAAACATTCTGCCAAGCTTTAAAAGCATAATTTATGGCAGAATATAAATTGATGTTATGATTTTTTTCTTCTTGTATATTTTGTATCATTTGTGAAACTATTTCTTTTCGGTATAATGTTTTAAAGTTTTGGATAATGCCTTTATCCAGTGGTTGTAGTTTGGAAGTGGTATTTGCCGGCAAAAATTCAACATGAACATGACTTAAATCTTCATCAATTTTGTGTGCAGGACAATTATCAACAAACAATAAAATTTTACGATGTTGTTTTTCCATTTGACTGTTCAACATTTTAAGCCATTCATTGAATAAGATTGCAGTCATCCATGCTTTTTTGTTAGCACGGTAAGTGACGGGTAATGTTTTCACATTTTTAAAACATCTAGGTTTTACTGATTTACCAATTATTAGTGGCTTTAGTTTCTCTGTGCCATCCATATTGGCAGCAAGCAAGCCCGTTTCGTTCGCATTGAAGATATTTTTTGGGTCAAAGCCCTCTGTGAGTTGACTTAGCTTAGCACGCCATTCTGAACACACATCATCATCCACAGAGGCACTTTCCCCGCAAATTTTCCGAAAACTTATGTTATGTCGCTTTTTGAACCGATCAAACCAGCCATCACTCGCTTTACATTCTGGAAAACCTAATTTTACAGCAAATGCTTTAGCCTTTTCCCTCATAAGTGCTCCGCCGACTGGTATGTTAGAATGACGACACTGCTCAAACCATTTTAACAGTGCTTTTTCTAAATTTGGATGCTCAGATTTTTTTGTCTTTTTAATTTATTGTTTGACGAAAGGTTTAAATAAAACTCGCGTTTTTTTAAAATTGATGTTAAAGTTGATGGAGCTATTTTATATCTAGCTGCAACTTCAACTTTTTTTTCTCCACTCGATACTGCATTAATAATTTCTTGTTTTGTTTTTACGCACAATGTGTTGCAACTCCGCTTTGACATTTTTACTTAATGAACTGAAAATGCGCTACAAATTCAAGTTGAATAGAGCAAAACACTATGGTAAACACAAAATACATAACGGTAAATAATATGATCATTTTACGGCGACATAATTTTTTTGTTTTTTTTTACAATTACGAGTTAGAAGAAGTTTTAGTGAGAAATTACGACTTATAAGACGTTTTGCCAAATTGACTTTGCAAAAAAATTACGACTTATTGAGGGGACCGAAATGCATGTATTTTATACGAGTTACCGCGATTTTTTCAAGGGACCGACCAATTATTACGAGTTAGTGAGATTTACGAGTTATCGGGATTGCGAGTTATCGGGATTCTACTGTAGTACAAAAATTATATTAATCCCCAAAATACAAGATATTATAAAGTAATCTAACTTTATATTGTACGTGTATAACTTTCTAGGGTGCAGATAAATGATATTTAAAGCCCTTTGGCTGTGTCGTAAAATATTATTGAAGCTGCACACAACGGCGTGTTGATAAGATATTATTAAGGCGGAATATTGTATATAGGGAAAAAATATTTTGAAAAATCCAGCCACTACGGTGAAAAAGTCAGCTGTGCAAGTGGGCAAGGCGAAATCATACCAGATGAACTCGACAGCTCAGCTCACTAACTATATTTAATAATCTTTTATTTAATTTTTATTTATGTACATACATAAATATATTTTCTTATTTATTTCTAAATTGTTTTAAATAAAGTCGCAAAATAATCTTATTTGGATTTTACTAACTCTGATCACGCGCGAGGGCTGAGAAGGACAAGCAACCTAGAAATTCTTTAGTATTTTTATTTTTATTTTTCTTTGATTTGATTTTCGATTTATCTTCGCAACAAAAGTCGATTTCAGTATAAATTTGGCAGTGCATGATCGAAATAATCGTTTATTGACAATAAAAATCGATTACCTACTAAAACCGAAATCGATTTAAATTTTTCAGTTTTTAGAATTTCCAAGTCATTTTTTTACATCCAAGAAAGACATTTGCCAAGGGCAATTCTCTTGTGACTATTTGTTTTGAATTTAATTTATAAAAGTTGCTCATTTTGCGATGTTTGCTTTCAAATAAGCGGTTTTTACAACAACTATCGATTTTTTTCAATCAATTATAATTGTCATAAGTTTAATTAATTTATTTTTAAATAAGCATACCGTTAAGCATAAATAAGAGGAGCTGTGCATGCGTGCTTATTTATTTGCATAAAAGTGTATAAGAGTCTCGGAAAGGAGAGTAGGTGAGGAAGGAGATGGATGGTGTTGCCTTTAAGTCTTCTATTTTGTGAGTTCATTTATTTGTATAAATGTTTGTATGCATTTTTCTGCTGGTGCGGCAGGAAATGCATATTTAACCGTCTGTTGCCATGATTTTTAAAAATAGATAAACAGCTATTACAACTACAACAGCGGCACACAATGCATATCTACCAAATCCTTTCGTTTTTTTATTTTCACTTTAAAACTATTTCACTATAAAATAAACTATTGAGATTTGTTTGTGTTCTCTTATTTTTCTTTTCTTTTTTGCAAATAAAAATTTATTGTATAACATGCAAAATTCCTTAATTTTTTCCTTCTTTTTCCATTTTGTGCAAATGTCAGCGCAATAAAATTTGAGGAATACAAATCCGTCGATGGAAAATTGATAAAACAAAAACTCCCGTATACCATTTTACGAACTAGAAATATTTTCACTACTCTTAATCGAATGTATGTTTGTGGGGTTCTGAAAGTGATTGGTTTGGTGGCTGCTTTCGTGAAAAAATTTATATTGCATTGCTAAAATAAATTCCATGGTTAAATAATGTAGTGTTTTATAAGATTTCATGTTAATTTTCGCTACTATTTACTTTTCTAGAAATTGTTTTTTTTTTGAAGACGTAAATTGATTATTTTTATTTATACAAATCTAATGACTACTTTACACTTTGAGTTCACCCCTTTTGCCAATCCGTTCTAACATATTCGTAGGTTCTTTCTGTATTCCTACAGGTCTTCTGTCTTCTGTTTTCGCTTCGAGGATCTGTTTAGGTAATCTTTGTTTCTACGTGCGACTTAGATCCCCATCCCCAATCTCTGTTTTGTTTCAATGCTGTTTAATATCGCTGTATTATTAAAGTCATCACGTGAACTTACGCTTCCTCATTTCAATTGCACTTATACGACTTAGATTAGCTGCACATGCATTCAAACTCTCGCATCCGAAATTTAGTATAGGCTCATTCTAAAAATCGTGTTAAAAGAAATTGTGTAAAAAAGATAGAGCATCCACATAAAATGACGGGATTGTTTTCACGAACTTATTACACCCAATCCTGTTTTTACACAATCTATTTTTACACGATTTTGAAATAACACGGTTAACAAAAATAATCTTTTCCTGTTTTTAAACGTTTTTTTTTACACGGATAAAAATATTTTTGGGTAATTTTAAGTTTAGGTAGTACACACATACTTATGTATGTATGTAATCAAGAGCTGCCATATACTTTTGATAATATTCTTAACTTCATTAAACATACTTTAAAAAACTTATTACGTGGTAAAATAAATCTTTTTGTTGTTAATAAAAATTTTTCGATTTCGATATCGATTTTCTAATTAATTAACGAGCTTGAGGTCACTCTTATATAAAGAACTTCGAATCGATAAATTGCTACTCCTTTGTGTAGCTTCCTCAGGATGAAAAATCGTTTAACAATCAAATGCGTTGCTTATTTATGGGTCATCCCCTGAGTACTGGTCCTAAAAAAATCTAACAAAGTATAAATGAATGTATTGCTTGATATAAGGAGCTGCACAAAGAGATCTTTAAAGTAGAATAGATACTCGTACATTCCGTAGCTGAATTCGCTGTTAAAATAATTGAACCAGTGGAACCAGTGTTGGTATCTCTAAGAAGAACAAAAGCACCGTAAACTGTTCCAAAAAGGTTAAAAAGCGCAAAAAAATAGTAAAAAAAGTGTAAAAAAGCACCATAAAAATATTTTAAAAATTTTAGTTATGTCAAGAAATATTAAGGCAATTTATCAAAAAGTTAAAGTAAATACCCAAAATACAATTTAATGATTTTGCTTCAAAATACATAAAGGACTTGACAAATAGCAGAATTTTTAACATATTGATTGAAATAAAATCACAATCCAAAAAGGGAATGAAATTCATGATAACATCAATTTTTCGTTTCATTTTCGTTTATTTTGCTATCAAAAATATCCAATTCGTCTTCGCAATCAGGCCACAAAACAGTTATAATAAAATATTGAGAATGATTCGTTCGAATTTATTTTGCTACAAACATTTAAAGGCAGTTGAAAATTGCTAAGAAATGCATTTCCAAATTTTAGACCGCATTTAATATGCAGTAACACATTTTAATTATAACCGGTGTCTAATTTTTTTTTTCAACAAATTCATCAAGCTGAATGTTCTTTCAACCTCAGCGGAAAAAAGTGATGGTTGCTAAAAAATACATAAATACTTGCGCTTAAAAAAAGTAGCCAATTTTCGTAACTAAAAACATTTCCCAGTTTTACAAAAAAGCACAAAAGGCACTGTGAGAAATTTGTGAAAAGCACTGTAAATACCCGCTTTTTAAAAACGGATATTTATCAAAATTTTGCGCGTATGAAGAGGCAAAAAGCACCGAAAAAATCACTGAGTGGAACCTCAAAATGCAGACGTACTAAGCATATGTTCGTACGAAACTGATATTGGACCAGCGCGGCGCAAAGGACCGTTCTTACTATTAGAAACTGACACCGAATAAAACATAAATGAATTTTTTATTTCTTTTTTTATTTTTAGTTTTTCATAATATTTCTACAGAGTTATTTAGTTCCTTAAAAATTAAATTTTTTATTTAAAAAAAATATTTTAATATACAGGCCTGTTCTATAAATCACGAGATCTAAAATCACACCGTTTCTAAAAATTAAAAGCAGTGTTATTTTAGGGCTCTGTAAATCGTACGATCCATGACATTCGAAGCTCGAATAAAATATTCCATTGTGAACTCCAAAAACGTAAAAAAAACAGTAATAAAAACAGCAATAATAAGAATTTATTTTTGGAAATCACGTGGTTTGAAATCACCGTGATTTCAGAACAGGCCTGATAACTTGTGAAATATTTCTTTTTTTTTTGTCTTAAAAATCATAAAATAAATAAAAGCAAAACTTTGTGTTTCATAGAAATATTAATCTTTTAGAACCCTCAAGGTTGAATTAATCAAATGTAACTTTTTTTGCACGATATTTTTTACACGGTGTTCCCTGGAACGTGTGTACCATATAAAAATAGCATTGTGTGCAAATATCAGGTAAAATAAGATAAATATGTAATTAAAATTAAAAAACAAAACAGTTCATTTAGAAAAAAATCACAAAAATCATAAAACTTAAAAACACACAAAAATAAGAAATTTTTAATCGACATTACTTTGTAATAACCGCGTTCGTTTACGACACACATACATCACCTTCATCGATAAAAAAATTCTCCAAACCAAACTCAATTGTTGGTGCATGTTCAGATATTTTAGACATAAATTCCATTATCAATCGTTGACTTCCAAGTTTCGTAAGACTGTTTTGCAATTCACAATAATTATCCAATAAAAATTTCCGAATAAGGATCATGCTTGTGAAAATTATCGCCCAATTTAGCTGCCATTTAGAATCCTTTAACTATTCAACCTCTTCGTCATTATCGATAATTTCTTTGGTATCGTCTGTCTCAAGTGCCTTGTCTAACAATAATTCGTGAATATCTGCAGACGATAAATCAGCAACGCTTTCACCTTCTGCTATGACGTAGGTGTAGGAATACTCAACAGGGTTATCAAGCACGGGGTGCTATTTTCAATGCAACATGCACTTCATGATGATTCCTTTAATTCTGATAGCGCCAAGCCAGCATATTTGATGCAGTCCATGTCTTCCACGCGATTTCCACATTTTTAGACCGATTCAAATCAAATCAAAATAAATCAAATCGCTTAAAAACATAATGAAATATTTCTCTGGAATCGCGTTAAATCAAATTCGCGTATAAAAAGAATTTATTGTACATTAGGGTGCGTCACTGATGTATGAGAAAAAATAAAAGTTCTCAAATCATATTCTAATAGCAATATTTTTTGGTCTTACGTTAAAACAAATAAAAATTGCTATACAAAATGTTAAAAGAGTCATATCTTGAGTCCTCGCCGGAGCTCCTAAGAATTAAGTATTTTTGAAAAAAAAAACATTTTAAATTTTTTTTTTTGATTAGTTTTGTATTGCTTCTTTTGATTCTTTAAATAAAAAACCTGTGTAGTTTTTTTCCAATCTATATATTTCGAACCATTTGGTTCATCATCAGGATCTATAAAAGTTACACATTATGTTTTTTATTTTACAATATATAAAAATTAATTTAAAATAAATTTATAAATACCTATTCCATTTGACTGTTAATGTTAAACAATAAAATTTTTTTAAATATTTATAAAAACTATCAAAAATAACTTATGAATCAAATTAATATGAATACTATGATCAATCAATATTAGATATTAAATTACAATAAGTATTAATATAATTTTTCTTATCACTTTTTTCATTGCATGTACATTTTTCATACTTGACAATTTGATTAACTTCATGTACTTGCAATTTAAATTTGTTCTGTTCAGTTTTAAGTATTTTTATTTTAAATTTTATTGTTTAACATTAACAGTCAAATGGAATAGGTATTTATAAATTTATTTTAAATTAATTTTTATATATTGTAAAATAAAAAACATAATGTGTAACTTTTATAGATCCTGATGATGAACCAAATGGTTCGAAATATATAGATTGGAAAAAAACTACACAGGTTTTTTATTTAAAGAATCAAAAGAAGCAATACAAAACTAATCAAAATAATTAAAGATTCAGCAATACAAAATTTGATTTATTTAATAAATCATCATATAATATTTTAAATTTTAATTGTTTATTTACTATCAATTATTAGTATTAATTAAAACTAAAAATATTTTTAATCAAAATCAAAAAAAAAAAATTATAATAAAACATTGATTCTTATACAACATAAAGCGTATACACAGCATATAGCGTTTTAAATGACTTCTGATGATGAGGCAAAGGCAGATATGTAATGCAAAGGCTTTATTTAAGAATTCATCGGAAAAAACAGATTTAGCATACATTAAAGATAGTTTTGTATGCTTTTTCCACAGTGAATCAAATAGGAAAACCAAGGACTTCCTTTACATAAAAGAACAAGTAAAAGAAAAACTTTAAAAAATTAACTGCCTGTTCGTCGATATCGAAAGAAAGCTTTAAAAAATTGTCTTTCGATATCGGCAAACAGGCAGTAAAAATAAAATATTTATGAAAAACTTTACAAAGTATTTAACCGAAATGTTGGCCTTCAAATGTTGACCAAGATTAAAAGCAACATATAAAGTAACATCGACTGATGTTGATCGTACATTTTCAATATGTTCGATCGTTTTGTGCGACAATCGAAGGTCCTTTCAATTTGAAAACTTGAAAAAAAATGTGATTATACTTTGTAACAAACATTTGTTTAAAGAAAACTGATTAAAAGTTTATTAGTCTGTGCATTATCGGGTGCATATTTTACAGTTTTTTTAGGAATATTTGCGGGCATATTTTAATAATTTTTGTGCTTATTTAAACTTGTTAAAAGAGTCATATCTTGAGTCCACGCCGGAGCTCCTAAGAATTAAGTATTTTTGAAAAAAAAAAACATTTTAAATTTTAATTGTTTATTTACTATCAATTATTAGTATTAATTAAAACTAAAAATATTTTTAATCAAAATCAAAAAAAAAAATTATAATAAAACATTGATTCTTATACAACATAAAACAATAAAATCACGAAATTATGTTAGTTATTTTTTGGTCACAAAATCTTGTTTACTGTCAAATCTGGGCATTTCTCGTCTTGCTTAAAGTTTCGTCTGTATTAAACCTTCTCTTGATTTTTTATCGCATAGTCACAGGGATGCAAAAGTTGGTACAATTGTACTTTTTTTAGCACTATTTGAAAGTAAAAAGTACAATAGCACCCCCATGCCTAATTTAGCACTATTTCATATATTTTTTTATATTTCATATATTTTTTAATTTTATTTCGTTATACGAAAGTATTTTAAGTCATTATTCCATTATGGCAACTCCATGTTAACCATTCGTTGTGAATTGTTTTATACCCAAGGCGGAATTATATAGATGGTGGCGATTCTACAACAGGTACATTGCAATAACAACAGACATCTCAACCCTTATGTTAACATATACAAATTTTGACATACGAGCCTCTAATTTGTGGTAAAAAGTAGAACACCTGTTTAAATACGCCTTGTTTTGAACGAAGGTATCAGAGACGAAAAATGAACTAAACGAACCGATGTTTAATGATATTTCAAGAATTGCTAGAGGAATATTATCGATCCCACATTCTTCTGCAATATGCAAAGATATGGCTCGACTGTCTCTAATCTAATCCATAAAAAAAAGGATTTGCTGAAGTCATCTAATTCGTGCTGCTACAATTTAGAAATGGCTAAGAGTTTGTTACCAAGAAGTATATCATAAAGTATAATTTTATATTCAGATCCCAACAACCGATAGTCTTTTATGTACCTTTTCGAATTAATCATTAAATTTAATTGTCAACTTTGTCTACATAATATACTCGTACAAGTACTTAGTACAAATGAATTTCAGTGTACCTTTTTGTTAATTGTTAAGTTTTTTACACACATATATGTACAAATGAATTTTTATGTACGTTTTTAGTCAATTGTTTTAATAAAATGTATTTAAAAAATAAAAAGTACAATCAGACTGAAAAAAGTACACTTTTTCTTAAAACTTAGTACAATTTGAAAATATCATATTGCATCCCTGCATAGTCATGAATGCTTCTGACAATATTTTCGCAGTTCATTCCACCGCCTGAGTATGAATGATATGGTAGTTGAGCGAAAATTAGATTGTCTCTTTCTTGAAACTCCACTACCGCATTTATTTCTTCAGTAGTGATGTTCCGAAGAATTGGTGGATCGAAACACTTGATTCCAATTCATAACTTCAAAGAAGTAGTTACATGCGTTAATATTGTTAGTCGGGACCTCAAACACCCGAGGTAGCTTTCCACTATGTCCCACCCTATTGTACATATCGTATCTTACGACCAGGGCAAGTTTTTCATACTTTTTGCATGAAAAGTATGCATTTGCATATTTTTCTCATTTTCCGCAAGAAAAGCATTTTTAATCTAACTTGCATAAATTTGCATATTACTCAAATTAGCAACTGTTTTTAACAAAAATTGCTTGTGATATCTGTTGCAGCTCTTTATTTGGTGTCTAAAATGCGATCATTAAAAATTCTTTACCCCGAAAATGTTGCATGTTACATCTCCGGCTCATGGGTTGCATAGAATTGCAGATTTTGTTCGTTTCCATTTTGCAATGTTAACTCAGTTGTTGCAAATTGCAAAGCCTTTTTTCTTAAGGGCTGTGCCCAAGCCCAGTTCTACTAAAGAGGGATCTTGGTTAAAGGCTGCTATATATTATTATTTTTTTTTATTTTTTTTTTCAAAACAGAATTTATTACAATGTTTGTGCCTCTGCGCCTTGAAGGCATTTTAGAGGCGAGTTGGCAATAATATATTGCATAACTTAAGAAATATTTTCTGGTTAATCATAACAATATAATATAATAAAAAAAAAATAAATAAATAAAGTATTAAAGTTACAAGAGGAACATTCAATATAAATTAAAATTACATTAGAAGTTCCTTTAAGTTTTGATGTAGAAAATTCTTTAATCTAGTTTTGAATAGAGAAATGCTATTTATATTTTTCAAATTTGGCGGTAAACCATTATATTCACGACTACCCATGTACTCAATACGTTGCTTCGTCGTTTCCAGCCTACACCGTGCTACTGTTAAATTCATATTATTCCTTGTATTGAGAGAATGCTGATAATTTGAAAAATGTATGGTATGGTGACCAATGCTGTTTAAACACTTAAAAACATACATAAGTAATTGCATTTTGTAAATGCCATAAATAGGCAATACATTTGGAAAAACGTCGGCATATAATGATAAAGTTGAATGTGAGGTGGGAAGATTAGCTACCACTTTTAAGGCTTTATTTTGCATTCGTTGCAAACCTTTTAACTCAGAACTCAAAACAGCTAAATAATTAAAATGGCTTTGAACTAGCGCATTATGGATCAATAATTTTGTTTTTTCATCAAACTTATTCTTAAATTTGTATAGAAAACCAACAGCTTGGGCTGTTTTTACCTTAAGATTCTGGATATGTTGACTCCAAACAAGATTGCTTTGCAGTTGTATACCTCTAAATACTTAACAGAACTGACTTCCATGATCTCTTTTCCATCTACAAAAACACTAAAGTTGGTATGATTGCGACAACTTTATTCAAATAAGCAGCGTTTTGAATGACTTCTGATGATGAGGCAAAGGCAGATATGTAATGCAAAGGCTTTATTTAAGAATTCATCGGAAAAAACAGATTTAGCATACATTAAAGATAGTTTTGTATGCTTTTTCCACAGTGAATCAAATAGGAAAACCAAGGACTTCCTTTACATAAAAGAACAAGTAAAAGAAAAACTTTAAAAAATTAACTGCCTGTTCGTCGATATCGAAAGAAAGCTTTAAAAAATTGTCTTTCGATATCGGCAAACAGGCAGTAAAAATAAAATATTTATGAAAAACTTTACAAAGTATTTAACCGAAATGTTGGCCTTCAAATGTTGACCAAGATTAAAAGCAACATATAAAGTAACATCGACTGATGTTGATCGTACATTTTCAATATGTTCGATCGTTTTGTGCGACAATCGAAGGTCCTTTCAATTTGAAAACTTGAAAAAAATGTGAATATACTTTGTAACAAACATTTGTTTAAAGAAAACTGATTAAAAGTTTATTAGTCTATGCATTATCGGGTGCATATTTTACAGTTTTTTTTAGGAATATTTGCAGGCATATTTTAATAATTTTTGTGCATATTTAAACTTGCCCTGCTTATGACAATTTTTGTACGTAGTGTACATTTTCCTTTTTTCAAACAAAAACAAAAATTTCATTTTTCTCACTGTTTAATATCATTTTACAAATGTGCCTTTTTCTTTTTGCGAAAAAAAATTTGTTCTGCAATTCTTAATTTACCGTCATAATTTAATGTCGTATATGGTCCTATCTTCTTGTTCTTATCTTGCCTCTCTAGTCTTGTTTTGTTGATTCTTAATATACTTTCGAAATGTTTCTCTTTTTGTTTCCAAAAGTGAAAATGTTAAGCAAAATAACGAAGAAAAATCATAAACATACTAATTTGCCAACATTTTTTCTTCCTTTTTCTCTCTTTTTTTATTCTTATCTTTGAAACAGGTCTCCACTACAGTTGTATATAGTGCCAGGACAAGCACCTAGAAGACACAATAATGTTGCTGTGAGTTTGTTGGCGCATTGGAGTGTGTTGTTTTTTTGTATGAGTGAAACTGGGCTGGAGAAAAGCAGCATTAAAGGAGATGGCTTGGCAGTGTGTGCGTGGCAAAAGGTAGCAAATTAAAAGCAGTCTCCTGATGAACACAATAATGAAAAAGAAAACGAAAAACATTTAAACAATTTCTGCTTGCTATCAAGGAACATAGATGCCATAAAGCGCCGCTAATTGTATTATAATAAAATAAATAAGGAAAAAGCCAAAGACAAAAGCTAGAAAAAAGCGTATTAAAAGTTAAAATTGGGTAGAGGAAAAGAGCATTTTAATTGAAATACAGCGTTTCACTAAATGAGGCAAATCTTTTGTCAGTATTACAACGCAAATAAACTCACTTGTAGAATCATTAAGCCTATCAAATGATTATGGCAAATAGATCGGGTATGGGTGTGAATTTTTAAACGGAGAATAAACAAGTGAACTGAAAAAAGGCTGCACATGAAACACAAATCATTTAAGCATCTCTTTAACTCTAAACATGAACAGCAATGTGAATGAACAGATACCATACATGTGGATAGAATATTGTCGTGTGGACTAGTAAAGAACAAAAGCTGTACGTACTAACTGTAAATGGATTAAACAGCTCTAGAAAACAGTTTTAAACCAAAAAAGTTACTGCTTCAAAGTCATTAAAACTTTTGCCAAACAACAACACGCTACTGGGGCCTTACTTAGTCCAACCAACATTTATTTGTCAACAACCACAGCACAGCACACAACAACGACAGCAACAGCAACAGCAACAACAGCAACAGCAGCAACAACAAAGAAAAGGAAACGAAAAAAATCGGATTAATTCATTCCAAGTACTTGCAAATAATCAAACATATTGTGTTGCCTTTGGAGCTTAGAAGGATAAACCAATAAAAGAAAGCAGTGCAGCAAAACTTGTTAACACGTAAAAACGCTAAAATTCAGGGTATTAAATTATACAATAAAATAAAGCAAAGCTGGAAAAAGTAAAAGATCTCTTTATTCCCTTAAAAAAAGAAGAAAAGAAAATAAAAGAAAAGAAAAGACGCACAATCAAGCTATAATACTCCACAACAACGGCAACAAAATAATCTCCATACATCTAGTCCAAACTACCCGCGCGTGCATTCCTTATACTAGATTTCGTTTTGAATAGTTTAATTCTTGATTCCTTAAAAAAATTAAACACGTTTAAAATTACAAAGACAAACGGCGCGGCACGTGCGCGTTTTTTATGTCTTATTTCAAGCAAACATCATTTCAGTTTTTAACTTCAAACTTTTTTAAACGTTCATTATTGGTTAAGCCTTGCGGTTGTATTAACGTCGTTGCTATTGTTTCACGTTATGGATCATGCCTTTGGTGAAGGAAAAGACAGAGTGCAAAGAAATTATCAAGGATATGCGCAAAAACGTATCGGTACAAGTTGATAGTGATTTTGCTTTACTTCTGCCCAGCGGTGTTTATGAAATCAAAAAAATGGAACCACGTTCGAAAATACGAACCATTATCGTATTTTGTTTATTTTTGGCTATAGCGGGTATAATTGGATTCGGTTATTTTTGTCAAGATCAGGTGAGTCAGATATTTTAAATTCAATATACAAAAAATAAATGAAAACAAAGGTTATTTTGTCGAATTGCATAGAATCTTGTGTATTTCGCACACTCTTTACATACCTTTAACATTCAAGGAGATCGATCGATATCGACCCCTGTGCGCGATATTATCGTATGCTACAGAAGCTAAATTTTACAGGAGAGCGTTTTTATTACAATTATATACTATAAAACTGTTACATACAATAAGATGTGTATTGTGTTATCTCCATAACTATTATATTTATCGCTATAATATTTTGTCAACAGATGAACTAATAGATTTAGAACCGATTTGCATAAAAAAGTCGATTTCGAAAAAAATTTAACATACGATAATTTCGCGCACAGGGGTCGATATTATCAGTTTAATTGATAAAATAAATAACTCTCAATCAATTACGTGTCATCACATACGATTTCATGTGATTCACGCTCATCGCGTGCCATTTACTCATTCTGACTTTTGAAGAAATCGGGGAGTATTTTTTTATTTGTATATTTCTTAAAATTTTACTTTATGACGATCGACCTTTAAGCATTTCTTAATTTATAAATATTAATTTGCCGATTCACTAACAAAGGGCGCATTTATGCGTCTGGCAGTTTTCCTTACAAGGACGTAATTTTCTTTTGAAATTTCGAACTTTCCGAGAATGTTTCTTTTGAAGCGCCAGTTATCGGCTTATGTTAGTGCATATTCGGAAACTTTCTAAACTTGGAATTACAGAGAATATTTTTAATTTTTCTGAGTAAATTCGATTTTGTTTTGATAGTTATAAATTTTTTTGTGTGAACTTACGTTTTTCGTAAACGCTTTTGATAGATAATCGAATACGAGTTTAGCTTCGAATTTTCGGAAAATTTTTGACTACTCTTATTCTAGTTTTTGTCAGTTTTTGATTTTTGTAGTTAACTTATGGCATTTTGGTGTACTTAAGGCATACGTAGTGCATTTTCAAATATGCGTTAAATATAAAATGTTCGAACTTCCGCAACCTTTGCAACGTTGGGAGTATCTTAGATATTTTGCGAGTTTACGAAATCTTTACTACAGTTATGGATTTCTGGAGGTTCTATGTACTTTTGTGTTTTTCCAAATATGTGTTTAATTTCGAATTTTCGAATAGTTTTAAATTGTTTTTCGCCGAAACTCTTATCTTTTTTGAGTTTTCGATCTCTATCTGAAGCTATATTTTTGTTTCTGGCTGACTTTCTTCGCATTTTCGAATATTGTGGAAATTTCGAATTTTCGAAATTTTTTTTGTGTATTATACTTTATTTTTTGCGAATTTATCGTGATTTGTTCAGTGATATTACTACTCGTACATACATGGCTGGGCAGTATTTGAAATACATGTATTTGAAATACGTATATAGAATACAAATACGTATTTTGTATTTGTTTTTCCAATACATGTCCTGCAAGTATTTTGTATTTTGCATTTTAAATACATACAATAAATAGAAGTAGTTTGTATTTTGTATTTTAAATACATAGTTTACAAACGACGATGATTTTGTTGTTTTCGTAGATAGGGATGATGGTGAATCTAGAACATCAAATTTGGAGTTGGAATTTATTTGTCAGTTTCCTCAGTGACAAGAGCAAAGATATTATCACTCTTAACAGCTATCCAATATAAAAAGAGAATTCATAGAATTTAATACAAGTTTGTGCTCATCAGGACCTGTAGAAAGATTATTTTCTTCAGCAGGTTTTATTTATTCTCCAACAAGAAACAGTTTGTCTGATGCTACATTCAAAAATCTGATATTTATGAAAGGAATAAATATGAATAAAAATGGAAGTATTTTGTATTTTAAATACATGATCAGCAAGTATTTTGTATTTTTTATTTTAAATATCGCAAACCATGTATTTTGCCCAACTATGACTACATACATATATGGGTCCCTGTTGAACTAAAGACACTTTTAGTGCATTTCAATAAATTTCAAAATTTCTTCAGTAACTAAAGGCCTTATTAGTTTTTACTTGTCATTGCCGTTCTGTGCCGTTCTTTTCTGTAGAAAATATTTCTTACTTACTTGTTCTGTGTCTGAATTTTCGGATGTGGACAATATAATTATAGGATGGAACTTTCTAAATGTTTGCAAAATGTGTTTTACTAGACAAAAATATATAAATCTTTAATAATTTTAATTAAAATAAAATATCCTGACTTTAAAAAAAAATTTGTAATATTTCATTCCACAAATAACTAATACATAAAAACTCTTGGCTGCCACTTAACGTTGTATTCTATTTTCTACACAATAGTCCGCAACAGAACAGAACGAAAAAGTAACAACAAACCACGCATACAGTTTTTCAAATGAACGGAAACAAAACAGCTGATAAGTAACAGAACAGAACGTACAAACTAATTCTGCCTTTAGTTTTTTTTTGCAAGTTTTTTGATTTTTTTAATGAACTTATGGATATCTTTTGTACGAGTAGGGAATTTTTGCAGCATTTTCTAATATAATAAAATTATTTCGTGTAAGTTTATAATTTGCTTTTGTAGCCACACAGGCCCTGGTCGTAAATGGGTTAACAATTATTATAACACACTTCCTAAATGAGTTCCCCAAATCAAACCAAAGCTTCTTTATAAATCATCGCTAAAGTTTTTATAAACTTTTTCAAAAAAATTTCTTGAAAGTTTATGAAAGTTTATAATAATTCCGACAACGTATATTTGGCATTTCGATCCAGTACTAAGTTGTTGCTGTTTACTTTGAACATTTCCATTTATATGAAACCAGTCTTCGTCGAAAGTTATTTTCAGCTATTTTTTTTCTTTACAAATATGTCTGTTTTTATGACATTTATACGTTTAGGAATTCCCAATAAAAACGATAAACAACATAATAGAAAAGTTAGTTAAACTTGTAAATTAATTTATAATATTTTTGCATACTCAAATAAAAACAAAATTTGAATAATGGTATCGAAAAAATCTCAGTGTACAACAAATTAAAAACTTGAACGAAACGGATTTGGCGCCACCATTAATAGGTGTTTCCAGTCTCGGTATTACTTTTTTAAATTTACGTTCAGCTTTTTATTTTTCTAAAATTGTTTGTTTTTATTTTGTGATTGAAATTTATGGATGATATTTTTCAAATACCCAAAAGTTTTGTGCGATTACGTCAATAAACACATTTTTGATTTTGTTGGTTATAACTAGAGATGTGCGCGTGAGTGAGTTTTAGGACACGATCACGAACGACCACGGAGACAGCTATTTCAATCACGCACGCTCCTGGAGAGATTTTTTTGAATCACACACGTTCACGCACGACAAAGCTAAAATGTTCACGACAAACCAAGCTCATGTCGAAATGAATAGAAACCAATTATTTATTTTATATTGTAGAACCAAATGTTTTTAACGGTGCCATGAGATATCTCAATGATATCAACCCCAAACAAAAAAAATTCCGAAAATTCCCAAAAGCAATATTAAAAAAGGCCCAAACTGAAAAAATTTTATAACGCCCAAAATCCAAAATGAAATTACATGCACTTGTTGGGGGTAATAAAAATAAAAAGGGAAAATCCCAAGAGGAACGAAAGTAGTCCCAACAAAAATTAAATCATTCCCAATACAAAAAGTCCCAACAGCGATGAAATAACTCCCAATCTAATACGAATCAAATAATACGAAATGAAATAATTTGTAATCCAAACCTATTTGTTGATGGAGCTTCGCTTAATTAAAGTTTTCTGCCTTGCCGGAATTCGGCCGGGAGAAACGAGTTTTTCGCACTGAAGTATGACAAAAACTGGTTTCACTTACTAAAGCTTTTCTGCATTGCTAAGCGAGCGCCACTTCTGAATATGCTCAACAGTTGAAAATTGCAGAGCCCGGCCTGAATGCCACCAGTAATGCTGGACTTGCGTCATACAAAAAAATCACGACTTTTGACCATCTCCAGCTATAAGTTTTCCCAGCAAAATTTTTATTTTTATACATTAGAAATGTTTCAAGGACGCTTCCTTTTGTATATTGAAATCTTTCGCGATATGTTAATAAAAAAAAGATTCATTTAAACCAAGTGGAGCTTTAGAACTTTTTGTTTAAATCTCTTTGAAAAACTCTTCCGAAAACACTGTGGAGCTCCAAGCAGCCCATTATTTAATATTTGATATCAAATGTTATTATCGTTTTCCCCCAAAACTGTATAACAATAAATGTTGCAATACTTTCAAATACAATATATCACCATTCTTAGCACTATGAAGCAGATAACATAAAATTGAACAATGCTGCCAACACATTGCACATTCTAACGCACCTTTCTTGTCTTTGCAATAAAAATCAAAAGGTTTTTGATTTTGGTCAATATATTTTGTCACCTTCTAAGGTGACATACACATTGTACAATACCGAAAATTATTCAATTATATTGCAAATGTATGGAGGGGGGGGGGTCGCTTTAGACACATAAATCTTTAGCAATGTGGAAAAAAATTTTTATTTGATCCAAGTATATTTTGGTAGCTTTTAAGCTTAACTCATTTATATGCTGCGCCTACCTTTTAAATTTATTGTTCATAAATTAGAAAACTGTGTTATCATTTATCATGTAAATTTTAAATGTAAATTATAAATGATATTTATTTAAATTTTAGGATTTAATTTTTTTTCTCTGGGATTAACATTTTTTTAAAGCCAGATTAGCGACATTGCTGGTATGCGTTTTAGTTTTATTACTTTATACAATTCATGAATTGAAATATAAACTTGTTTGAAATGACGATTTTGGTGAAGATTTTAAAATATATTGTATTAAGATTGTATTAATTCAGATAAAAATCCATTAAATGAGATTTATATAAGATTTAAAAATAAGATTTAAACAAGAGTTAAACTGACGGTAGATGATTTCTTTAATGAAATTATATTACACGCGCTTTCCAGCGATTTAATACGAGTATCTTCTATATTATGAAGAGTCAAACACATTTTCTTAGATCCCTTTTACGGCCATAACACTGAACCGATTTTGAAAATCATCATATATTTATCATTTATATTTATTTTCTGGACCTAAAGCTTGAATAAATTATTTAATAAGATTTTGAAAAATTGTATGTGTTCTTAAACGTGTTTTTTCATAGATTAATTTTATTTAAATCGGCTTGATATTTAGGGAGCTAGAAGCGTTTAAAGTTGCTACTAACACATGCACACTTATTACACATGCATGTATCAGCTCCAACTTTTTTTGTTTTTTAAGAGAAGTAACACTCATGCAATTAGTATGCCTACCAACCCGTAGGTGTGTTACCTTCTTTGGGAAAGGGATAGTGAAAGAGGAGAGATGGTGAAAGTAAGAAAGGTTAATGTTTACAACTCTGATATTGCGCGTTGTATTAGTTTTTAGATCAGTGTTGCAGTGCCTCTGATGTCAAGTAGGCGCATTAAATGTTTTTTAAGTTGTTGTAGCCATTTTATTAATTATTTTACTTCGCCTGGGATTTTGCTACAATATCGATGAAGGAGGGCGCTGTGATGTCCGCTAGCATATACCAGTATCAATTGCTGTCGGTACCCTTTAGTGACCAGTGCCTTGCCTTCGTCACTTAAACAGTCCAACAACAACAAATACAATGGCATACTAATAATGCACATCTGAAAACTGCTGGATGTTATGACTTGCCTGAAGCTGGGCTCGAACCCACGTTCTTAGACATTATTTGCTTTGCAGTCAACGCGCTAACTACTTCAGCCAACAGCAGCCTCAAAAGTAAACAAATTGTGCATGTGTGTTTGTCCAATTTGCTTTTGCATAGAAATGAGACAGACAGAGTTTTAAGTTGTTTATTTACAATGTTTTTTGTTTTTGTATTTTATCGTATGTGTTTATGGAAATGTTTAGTATTAATTTCCAGAACGCGGTGGATTGAGTCGACCGCTGGATACACTAGTGCATCTTTAAAAGGTAATTTTTTGCCGGAAAATTTTTTAAAAAGTTGCTTTTTGTACATTTATTTAAAGTTTTTTTCTGTTAAAACTATTTTTCTAACTGCCGGTAGCCTTATTCTGTAATTCTCCAGAGCTAAATATCCATCGCTAAAAATATATAAAGTCGATTTGGGGCTTTTTGTAACATGTATTGCTATATTTCGCAATATGTTAAAAATCGAATTCATCATAAATTTAGTGTTTGTCGTCATCGCTAAAATTTTTTTGTATACATTCAATTCAGCATTTTAGCAATCGCAATCTTGAAAAATTTCAGAATATATGCTGCTTTTTTTAAAACATATAAATTTATATTGCAAACTAAAACAAATTTTCATATTTCTGTGATGTTTTCAATGCAAACTAGCGAACGAAAATTCTCCTGTTACTTTCAAAACCAGTAAATAAGATCTCCTTTATGGTACTTCATTGAAACGCTATTTTTTCCAGATACTTTAGATTTTATGTAGGACCCAAAAAAGAAAAGTTTCACTTGTAGTATTTGAAACAAATTAATTTTTCCATGCCGACTCCTTGCTGTTCGTTGAGCACCGCCTATTTTCTGGAAACCCTATTGTATAATTTATGAAACATTATGTGGCCTAAAGCAACAGCAATAACAAAATCACAGTAACTTGAGCGATAAATTCAATCAATTAGATGCACATAAATTATAATAAATAATTTTTGTATAGCCCAAAAAAAGGTGTCAAAAATGGATGAAATTAAAGATGCTAAGACCAAGTGGCAATAACAATGTTGTAATCAAAGTTTTGACTTAACTACTTAAGCTCCTATCAAAATAAGGGCAATAGATGTGAAATCTTATATGTGTACAATTTAGTAATTTATAGCCGCAATAAATTAAAATTAGCAGATGAGAAGGAAATTTTATAACATATTTTCATCTTGTAAAATAATATAAAACAAAAAGAATTTAGAAGAGAAAGGCGAGTGTAGAAATAAATTTTTTACACAGAAAATAAAATGAAACAAATGCTTGAATTTAAAATTTGTATTTTACGGTTTTTATAAAACCACTTTAAATAAATTACAAATGTTATTGAAATTAAATAAATAAAGGGTGTCCCAAAATTATTGCAAGATTTTTATTAATTAGTAAATACAGTTTTTAGTCTTGATTGTTATTTTTTTGGTTGTTGAATAAGAAATTACATAGGATAAGATTATATATGGAATAATACATCGGGTAAATGACATCCATGGCTTTGCAGTCACATACGCACTCGTTTTACGAAATTTTCCATGACCATTTTGAATTAATGTGTCTCAATTTTATTTAAAGTTTATTTTTCGAACAAATTGGTTGCTAGAGGTTTTTAATCCAAAGCGATTATTATTTTTGGCTAAAGTTCGCAATATTTTTAGTCAAAAAGAATTGGACATGAGACAACATTCTCACATTTAACATCAATTAATTTCTACTTACACAGCAGCACAGAATTTTGTTGATGCTGAGTGTAATCTCCGCCCTTAATCCACGGTTGGTTGTGGGCTTGTTGACATAGACCTGTGCTATCAAATAACCCCATAAAAAGAAATCTAATGGTGTTAAATCACACGATCTAGGAGCCCAGTTTTGATCACGACCTAGAAATGACTCATGCATTAATTGAATTGCCTCACGGGCTGTACGAATATGGCGTGTGGCACCGATATCTTCGCATTCAAAAGTTTAAATAAACTTGTAAACTTGTGTAATTAAGGTGTCAGCAGTTTTTATTTACTGCACATTTATATGCTCTTTCAATTATTTTTTTTTTATTTGTTCGAATAAAATTTCATGATATATTTTGTTCGAATAATTTGAATGAACAAAGAATAAAAAATGTACGGTTAAAACAGCATTAAAGAGCATATCAAGTTTGTTTGTTCTTTTCTTTGATTTTTCTGTTAACGATTTTTGCGTTAGTACAATTTCTTACTTTATTTATAGAATTTTTTAGATCAGTTAATAAATTAATTAATTATTCAAATGTTTGATTATTCGAAAAAAGTCATTCGAATAATTTTTTTTTTCTAAATTGAAAAATGTTTGTACGTTCGAACACAAATAAAATTTTTTTCCAATTATTTGAATAATTTTTATTCGAACGACAACCCTAATTGACAATGTTTAATTTCGCTTGCCGTCAGTCGCCTTAATTGTGGTCAATGAATTAAAATAACAAATTACTATCATTGATTTCTATTGGCATTTATGACGGTCTGTTTTTTTCGTTCATACGTCTGACCCTACATTTTAGGTTTTCAAGTGTGATATTGATTTCTGCATTTGCATTACAATTCATTGAGATTTTTATTCGTCAAACACTATTTTATTAATGTTTTATTTATATGCAGATTTTAATTTAATATTTTATTTCTATTTCTGCTCTTATTTACTACGTTTTAATAACTTGTGTAAATGTAACAAAAGCAATTTGTGGTTTCTGATTTAAATTTATACGTATTGAAATTTAAATAGAAATGTTTATGAATTCAAATTGTAAACACAATGAACTTATATGTATGCATATGAAATAACTAAAAATAAATTTTGCTATAATAATTTGGGCCAAAACTACAATAGCATATTGTGCTACGTATTCCATATAATTGTAATAAAAGAAGAAATTATAATATAAATAAACACAATTCACTTTCATATAAAACAATACATCCATTGTATTTTCTAAAGAGCTGGATTTAAAAGATAAAATATTGTTTTCCAATAAAATTTTTATTTAATGATAATTTGATTTAAAAACCCCAAATACTATTTAAAAAATAAATAAATTTCAAGAGTTCGTTTCAAATAATTAATTTAGTAGATATTTAATTAGTTTAATTAAGTTGTAAAGATTTGTATAAACAAGAACATTTTTGTAGATTTTAAATTTAGTTTGACAACATAAATTTTAAAACATAATTGAATACAACATTTGACAATAAGTTGTTCTTAGACAGCCTAATTGAAGTTTCAGATCAAAGCGAAAGCTCTTAGCAGGAAAATGCCTTCATTGGAAAACTATTAAATTGTGTAAATAAAAAAACCCATTTCAAGTTTTCATAAAAATTCAACAGCTTCTTTGCAATAATTGCAAAAAATATTTTGTTCAAAAAATTGCAAGTTGCTCAGCAGAATCCATTATACTCTTCATATTCAACAACTTTTCGCTTTTCCTAAATTCATCAACGACACGATTCATAAGTTCCACGTCCACGTCCACTTAATACCACTTGACCACAACATTGTTTCTTTTCTTAATTTATTTCAAGTTTATCGGATTAATTTAATCTTTTTATTTTTTCTTTGCCTTATAAAATCGTACAATTTTATTGTGATTCATCTTTAATGTAAAACAGGAACATAAAAGAACAATTTAAAAGTTCAAAATTAAGCCGCTAAAAAAAAATAAAAAAACCATGTAATACAACGAGCGATCAAGAACGATGCTGATGCTGGAGATGGGAAACAAGTAAACATTTTATATTGAATGCATAAAATTTAGCCCTCAGAAAATTTGTTCAAGCACAACGAACAATGAAACTTCATTCATTTTGTCTTAAGAGTTCTTTCTCTCTAAAACTTTTTCTTGCGCTTTGACCATCTATCTTTCCAATTGCTGTGCTTTTGTATTTAAAAAAAAAAAGTTGAAAAAATATACAACTGCCTCATTCCCATACTTTTGCTTATATGAATTTATTCTTTAGATAAGAAAATAATGCAGGATTAAAACAATATAATAGAAAAGTTTTCTCTCTTACAATTTCTTTTCAACGTTCTTTCTATAACATTTTGTAAGTTCAAGTTCTTTTCTTAAAAGGACTTTTACAACATGAAAGCAGAATATAAAAATATTTAAAATGCAATATTATGGAAATGTAAAAAAAGAACTTAAACCACCATCAACAGTCAACCACTTTGTCAAAAACTGTTCAAAAAGCAAAAATACGAAGAACTAAAGTTATTAAAAATTGAACAAAAAAAAAAATAATAAAAAATCTTAGCATTCTTGCAAAACGAACAACAGAAATTATTGGCTGCGTCCTTAAAATGAAAATTATAAATGAGAGGAAATGAAATTGTTTTTGACTGCTTTAATTTTTCAATGACAAGTAGGTAAAGAGGAAATTAACTGAGTAATGAATCTATTAAGGAATCTCGAACAACATTATTTAAAGAACAAAAAGCAAAAAAAAGATGCTTGGAAACTTGAATTAATAAAAAAAACTGTTCCGTTCGTGAACGTATCGCACAATACGTCGACACAAATATTTTAATCAGAGATTTGTTGTAGAGATTTCGGACTATTTAACTTTATAGGATATCCAAAATATCATGGAACAGTCTCATGGATGGATGGGAGGCAGCGTTTAACCCAGACTGAAATATCGGCCATCCAAGGATAGCCAGCTGGATAAGACACTATAGAGATTACGGTGAGAATATCAGAACACATGTATGCTGTCAAATAAAGTTGCGAACAAGTATCTATCACAACATCCAAGCAGGGTTGCCAAACGTGACTATTTTACGTCATTTTTACGATTTTTTATAGCGGATTTCACAAAATGACGTTTGACGATTTTTGTTAGTGTCCTCCATTTTTCTTTGTCGAGTTTTTGACTTCGCTAGTTTTTGCTCAACATAACCTCTACGTATGGCAAAATGTCAAGCTCTAAAAATACTTTTTTGTTTTGCGCTAACCAATATCGATAATATTGGTCGCGTTCATAAGACGTAACTGTTGCGCAACCGTTGAGTGTTTGTCTTAGAAACGCAGAGTTGAGTAGTCCCGCTCCACACAGCAGTTTAGTATTTGCTGCCATTTTTTCCATAAAATTTTTTCGCTACATTTGGTCAACATATTGTGTTTAGCTCCACAGCTGATCGAGAGAGTTCTGCGCTTTTATATTATAATGCAAGGCCGTTTTGTTAGGTGGCGACTACAAATTAATTTGTTAAAATTTGCATTCCAAATGCGATAAAGTAACGAAAATAAAGAAATAATATTAAAATACTAATTTCATTAAATAGACGTTTTTTTGTTATGGTGTCTATTTATATCAATTACCGAATTAGTTCAATATAAAGTTGAAAGATTTTTTGAACACGGTGCCGGCTTAGCGTTGAAATGTAAATACTATCGGCGCAGGTTTATCATTTTATTGGTGTATTTTGCTGTGCGTTTTTATGTTTTGAATATTAAATTTGTGGTGCAGATTTTTAAATAAAAATGGAAAATTCCTGCCAAGAAAATCTTCATTGCAAATTCTGTGTTGTCCATACTTTTTAGTGCAATCCAAATCAATCAATTTAGCAAATTTAAATTATTTCTTTTGCAGCATTTTTATTTCTTTTCAATTGTTTACATTAACCAGCTGTTGATTATCCAATTATTTATCATGCCGTTTCTAAGACGTAACTGTTGAGCTCAACAATTTGACAACATTGATACTGCTAAAAAAATATTTAAAAATTTTAATGACATTAACGAGCTTTACTTTTGATACAGAGGTGCTTAATTTGATGAATAATGTAAACAAAATTTAAGGAATTCAAATTCACAACACGTACTATAAAATTACGAAACTATTTTAAAATGTTTTAATAATTTTTTTAGTATATGATTGTATAAAAAATACGCCTCTAAATCAAATTGATTTCCATAACCGTAAACATTTTTTAAAAATGGTGTGTATGTAAAAAGAAATGTTCAGACAATATACAATTGATGTTTCAATCAATTTATTGATAATTGTGTATCATTTTACGTTGAATTGTGTTACTAAATAAAAAAAGGAATTGATTTCGATGACAAAATTATAAAAAATTTAAATAATTAATATTTATACGTAATTGTTGAACTGTTTAAGGTATATATTGAAATGAAAATTTATGGCTTGAGTTCAAATCTGAGTTTACCCATTTGTTCTTAATTTAAGAAATTATATTTGGATAAATTCATTATTTTTTTAAGAGAGCACTTTTTTTATTTGAAACAATTTATTCATCAGACTAGCAAAACGGATTAGTACTGATTTCGACGTCGCTACACCATCTCGTCAGCGTTCTTTGTTCGATTTTACCACTTTTGACGGTGGATACTAGTGACTAGGAATATCAACTGATCAACTGATCCGTAAATCGAAATCAGTACTGATCCGTTCTGCTAGTCTGATGAATAAATTGTTTCAAATAAAAAGTACTATCTTAAAAAAATAATGAATTTATCCAAATATAATTTCTTAAATTAAGAACAAATGGGTAAACTCAGATTTGAACTCAAGCCATAAATTTTCATTTCAATATAAAAAAAATTTAAATTTATTTGCACCATCTGTGATTTTGAAGAAAAAACTCCGAAATTCTTCCTTTATAAAATGGTTTTAATAATCTAGTCTCTAAAGAAAAATATCAAGATATTGAGCATTAAATAAGAGAACTGAAATTTTTGGATTTTAGAGACAGCGCAATAAATGTAGATATATTTTGGAAAAGAAAGTCAATTAATCTAACAAACAATAAACCTGTTTTTTTCAAATTTATGTGAATTTGTAAATAACTTAATGACTTTGCCAAACTCTTCAGCTAATGTTGAAAAAATATTTAGAAAAATTAATCTTAATAAAACCAAGATAAGAAATTCATTGGAGATAGAAACCCTTGAGGGGGTTCTTTTTTCAGAAGATTATTTAAAAAATAGTTCCTTCGAATGTTACAAAAAATATACAAAAAATAACTATGATACTCGTATGTATGTTTAGTATTTTTATTTTGTAATTACCCAATTTGAATCAATATCACATGTCCTTCTTTCGTACTTGTTTGTAAGCGTATAAAATCGAATAAATCAATAAAATCTACACGTGAATTGCAAGTTTATGAAAAACTGTATATTATATTAATTTCTATTTAAATTAAAATGTAAAACATATCATATAAAATATTAACGTTTATTTTGGAAAGTATATAACTTGTTTCGACACAAAATCTCTTCAAATCTTGCTTTGAATTGAATAAAATGTTTAAAGTTTTTGTTGTTTTTAATAAATCTGTTGAATTGTTAATGTTTAAATGAAAAATTGTTTTTTAAATACTGACGATTTTGACGATTTTATTTACAAAATTTACTGGCAGCCCTGCAACCAAGTCCGATTATGAATACCGAAACACCATTTGGAAACGAGTAGGCAAGACATTGAAAATGGAAGACATTCTGTACCAAAACACGGAGACGTGTCTGGGGTACTAACTATCCCAATACTTAGCCTATTTATATAATTCAGATACGGTCCAATTAATGGTCGTCGTCTATCTGAAATACTGAATAATATAAATAGTCAAATGAAGTCCGCTGCTCCAGGCACCCATATAGACTAGTGGATAATGCGATATGCTATTAGTCTGGGAGTCGCTGGTTCGATTCCTGCCAAGACCCTGTGTGTTCCTGCACACAAGCCAAAAAGGTTTAATAAGTTTGTGTTTGTTAATAAAAAAACTGTCCAGTTTCAATTTGACACACTACGATTGCAGAAATCTCCCGCAAGCAAGAAAAAGGCCGTGTTGCTCCTACCAAAACGAATAAAGTATTCCTCGCTTGTATTACGTTAATAAAAAAGCTTTTGATTGTTGTGTTTTTTTTAAATTTTCTCTGTCAAAAGCCTGAATCGCATCCGCTTCTGGCAACTGCTCACGTTAGGATCACTGTTGCATATGTGTGCTTGCAAGGAAATTTAATCTTCCGTTTAATAGGTTCTATAGCAGCTGTAAAAATTTGGATATATAAGGAGATTCTTTACACCTCCTCCGTCGTTAATCACTTTCTGAGAGAAGACGGGTTCTCTGGGCAGTCTTAGCAGAAATATTGAACTGTAACATTAAAAAGATAAATGATTTTGTATGGAATTTTGGATGGTTTAGTTTTAAACTATTTGAGGAGTAAAAAACCATCTGTCAAACATAACCGAAGGCAGCCAGCTCTGTTTATCTTAAGATCTGATGTATCAAATCTCTCATGTGGAATTGCAAAACAAAGGCAAATCAAGTTGACTACTTTGGAGTCAGTAAATGAGCAGAACGAAGAAATGTCGAGTTGCCTTTGTGGATTTTAGTTTTTGTGCGTTGTTCGATTCACACACATCGCAATCATACACAAGTTTTAATGAAGTTCTTAATAAAGACCAAGTCGTAACGTGCAACGTGTATCAGAAACAAGTTTATAGATTTTATTAGAAAAGATTTCAGTGCTGCGGTACAATTTTGCGAAATTCAATTGCGTCAAATATGTTGTATATTCTACTGCAATTGATTATTTTAGCTTCTCAAAATAGACTTTAAGGAGCCGAGCCATACGTCGAAAAAATTATTCCTCAATGAATGTCAATAAAAAGAGCTTAGCAAAAATTTCCATTAACTTCCATTAATTTTTTAATTGAACCAATTACTCATGTGATCGTGTGTGAAAACATTTGTATTCACTTTTCAATCGCATAAAAGTGCTATAAACAACAAGACAATTTTAAATGAAATATATATTAAACCATTTGGAAAAATTAAGGCACTTAAATGATTTTTTGTGTGTTAAAAAATTAAATTATTTACCAGCAAAAATATCGAATGTTTTGTTCCAAAGACATGTCATTACAAGTACCAAGTATAATTATACTTAGTCTAAAAATATGGTTTGTCAGCAACATTTAATACCGAGAAACGTTTAAGCGTATACCGATCACGGGCCGAATTTATAGTTTGATATCGATCGGAATTTCAATAGAACTTAAGTGGGAATACGCTTAGAGTTCTAATACGCTCTGAGTTCTTTGGACCACTTCCATCTTATGACAAATACGTATTAAATTCATTGATATTTCAACTGAAATAGAAATACTTAGAGTTTATAGTTTATCGATGATTGGTATGTTCATTTTTTACTTTGCATAGTTCAACGAACATCGCACTGAATCTTTATGTCAAGATCAGCAAGATAGCTTCCGATCTTATAGCTCCCGTCCGAAGAGCTTTCAACTCAAACCTGTTCGTATGACTCCATCGAGAGCTTATTACAAGAATATGATTAATCATTCACACAAGGTATTGTCTCGCGGCCCCAAAATCCAATAGAAGAATTGGGGTACTGTTGCGCGGCCACCCACACTTACCCATTGGAAAGACCGCCGTTAGGTAAGGCCGCAAAGCAGTTGCTGACGCAAATATTATTTACATAAAGTCTCTTACATATTTATAAAAGAAATGTGTGTGTGTGCTTGCTTGCGTAAAAAAGTCAAAGACACACTTTCTATTTTTCTTTTCCCTTAAATATCTTCCTCCAATTGTCTTTAAATTAATACACTTAAAATTCACTTGTAAAAACAATGAATGAAAAACCTACCTTATTGTTTCTTACTGCTCTGCTCTCGAATATAAAATCACCTGTGTGCCGTCATCAAATTTCATTACTAAGCAAAAAGTACTTACTTTGCTTTATTCAAAGAAATTTTCTTTCCTGATGTTTTAAGTATCATTAGTATATTTTTGTCACGATTTTACTTTCCGTTTATGTGGCAGACATTATTTTCTATTAACACATAAAAGATGTTCTTAAACATTTTGTTCTTCTACACCCTCGTTTGTTAAATAACACCACGGCCAGAAGAAAGAACAAAATATTGCCTAAAAACACTTGAAACTTCCTGACAAGAAATTACGACTAACTCTTGATTTTGTTGTGCTGCATATAAGATGAGTATAAATGAGAAAAATTTCATAAGAACCATAAAAATCGTGGTGGTAATTTGAAAAATGTTACTTTTAGATTTTAAGTGAAAACGAAAAAATAATATAAAAAAACCCAAGAAAAATCATTTTCGGTTTCCTGTCCATGGTGGTTTGACATCGTGTCGAGTACTACATCGTAATAATATATAAATATTTTTTGTATGATGGTTTTGACAAGGTTGACTATTGTCTTTTTAAATTTCGAGTGTAGTCTTTATTGTTGTTACAAGTGCCAGAGCAATTGATGCTCTCTCTGTTTTCCTCACTCTTACTATCGATCTCTCAACTTGCCGTAATTGTCTTTATCTCAATCTTTGTTTTACCCTTATAATGAAATTTATGATTGGCACACTTCTGATTTTTATTTTGTTTTGATTTTTTGTTTATTTTGTATTTATTAGGTGTGTGTGTGTGCGTGGGGGTTGGGGGGTTATACGGAAATGAGAGTCATGCAATTGTGATGTCTTTTAACAGCCCCATGTTATGCATGAGCAGCAGCAACAATATAAGTATTGAGAAAAACAATAATTTTCTTTGCGATTTATTTTTGGTTCGAGTTGGGTCCAGAAATTTCAGTGTAGTAAAAGATACTTTATTATTAGGACGGTACACATTTTGGGACTACTTCTTAGCGTGCTCGTTACTAACGAATGTTTATTTTATTTATTTGTTATTATTTGTATATGGAGCTCAATTCCTGGCAGACAATTACTAATATATATATATATTTACATTACACCACATAAAATAAAATAAAATAACAAACAACAAGAATTTGTTATAAATTTAGAAAATTTATAACCGCATTTTTTACTACATTAACATTTAACGAAAAGTCTATAACTCTATATATAACTGGTTAAATGGGTTACACATTCTTCTAAGAGAATCGGCATCAGCATAATTAGCTGTAAAAACTTTTACTGATAGAGGAATCAAATTACGGAATGTACGTTGAAGAACATTAAACGAAATTTCATTGATCAAAAATCCAGAACAAATATCACCATTAATAATATTGAAGACAAAAGATACATTCATCATAGTTCTACGGCTTTTTAATGTAGGCATCTTAATAAGGTCAAGTCGAGCAGAGTAAGAAGGCATGTTAACTGGGTTAAAACGTGATCCTCGAAGACAAAATAACAGGAATTGTTTTTGCACCAATTCAATTGCATCAGAGTGAATTTGATAAATAATATCTGGTATCCTGCAATACAAATATGATTAAAATAATACAATAATATGATTAAAAAAGTAGGCAGCGCCATTCCCATGCAAATTAAATATTATTTTTAAAACTAATTCTACTTATGCGATATTTAGGAAACTTAGTGTACGCATTAAGTTGCTGTGATAATACAACATTGTGATTAAAAAAGTGGGCAGTGACACCCCTACTTTAAATAATTATACTTTTACAGAGCTTTTACTCATCCTATATTCTTCTGAAGCTTTGCACACACTGTAGAAAGTTCCACGCCCATGTAAAGGAAATCTACTTTTTTGACAGACTTTTTTAATAGATTTTCTTGCAAAGAAAAATATTAGTTAATCACCCCGATTGTAAATATTTTTTTCCTCGAAAGATTTCCTTTTTCCCTGATATTCCAGTCGTATAAAATTCACGCGAAAACTGTGCGCACAAAGAAATTAATTCCCCTTATGAACAATACTATTTTTCGAAACGATTTTTCCACTTTTCCCTTGGTTTTCTTCACTTATTTTTTGCAGGCGAACTGAATAAAAACATCATGTAATTTCCTTTCAATTATACATGAAAGTTTATAAATATTTGTTTTTAAGACAAGATAAGTTGAAAGTGTTCATTATTTTCAATTATAATTCCCCGCAAAACCTTTATGGACAGATGCTGCACCTTTTTGGTATACAACTTTATTTAGACTTAAAATCATTTAATAATAAATTAAAAATGTGCATTTGTTCATTATTAAACTTAAATTTCTTTAATTTTTTAAAAAAAATTTTAAACTTTACAAATCTTTTTCCCTTTTATAAATTCACTGAGAAGAAAGTACATGAGAAATTCACAATAGAATTTTTCTCTTCGTTGGAAATAAAAATTTCATGGGAACAAAAATTTCATTTGTTATTCACGATAAGGGTGAGTAGTTAGTTGTTTAGTTTTTCTTTGTGTCGGTTCAGACTATAAAAATTTTCTTTCTGAAATTTTTCCTAATTCTCCTTTTAACTTTCATTAATGGGTACACATTGAAATTTTTTGTAATAAAATTCAAAATTTAAGCATGTTTAGTAAACTAAACAATGTTTAATTTTTTAATTAATTTTTTTTGTATACAAATTTTTGCTCTCATCACCATGAAAGAAAAGAAAACTAATGAAAATCAAAAATATAGCTGCAGCCATTTTCAGGTTGACAGTTAATTTCAAAGTACATGAAAGAGTATACCCCTTCCCAATCTTCTCTCTCCGTACACCTACAAACTAACACTTTCAGACAGAAATATTTCATAGTGTGAACCGTGACCTTATTATGTAAAATAAATAATATATTAATAAAATTTCTGTCAAGTTTTGTTACTTTCCTCAACTTAATACACCACCACCCTAATAACAGGTACTTCAGTTGTTACCTTTTTAAATGTTTGTTTCAGAAAATTGAAAATTATCAGCTTCATATCATATCGAACAATCGAGATTGTGTTGCTTAGAATTGTGTTCAAAAACCATTTCCCGTAGAAAATTTTATTCACATTGTTTCCAGTTGTTTTAAATTTAATTTTATTACAAAGGAAAAAATTTTAAATACAAATTTTAAATATGTTTCAACTGCATAAATTAACATAACATTTTGTATATTTTTATTAATAAAACAACACTATTTGATTTCATTTTAATTTAAATTTCGATATATCCGTTAATCAGTTAAATTTTATTATTCTATACAAATCTCACGTAACATTTACAAAGAATTTTTCCCATTCGCATTGAATTTTTTTTTTTATTGAACATTCGTAGAAAAAGATAATTTAGAGAATTGTCCATTTTAATTGTTAATACAAAATCAACAAACACATTTGCTTTAGACTGAGTGACAAAGGGTGGAAAATACAGGTGGCCATGGCAGTGGGAACAGTATGCAATGCTCTTAAATAAATAATAAAATTAAACACGTGCTTAATAGAAATTAAATGCACCTCATCGTCAAACTCTAGATATAAATTATGTTACCATGAAACATGCATTGAGGAGAGATAACGAAGTGGTTATTCTTTTACCTTTATTTTCGATTGAACCACGTAACCACCATATGAAGACGGGCACCATCTTTCTCGCCAATTACCATACTGTATGTGTTTGTTTTTGCTATGTTTTTATAAAAAAAGAAAATATAATGTTTGTAAAGGACCTTTCACACTATCATACAAGTCTTAACATTTTCATTGGATTTAGTGTGAAAGAAATCTAACGAGATTTGTTGCGACTGTCAAAAATCTAACGTACCATTACATTTTGTTTGCACACTATCTGATCTCAAGTCAATTGAAAAAAATAAGTAGAAAATAAGCGGCGGCTGAGCAGTTTCATCTAGCCGGCGAACGTGCCGGCCTTTTGAAATGTTTAGCAGTTAAAGTATATATAAAAACTATATATCAAAGTACAACATTATATAACACAAAATTTCATTAATTTTGAGACATGGTGTGATACACAATGTATGCCAAAAAAAACCAATCAAAGACTGCACGCTATCGGCGGCGAAACAATCGACTGTTCAATTCGCTTTTATGAAAATTCAAAAAGGCCCTTAAGCAATTAGTCGAACTTATATTTGGCTTGTATTGAAAGGATTTGTTTGGCCCAAGTTTAAATCTTAGTTTACCCATCTCTTTTAATTTAAAATTTTTTTTTTTAATAAATTCATAATTTTATTAAGAGATTTGGAATTATTATTTATCGGGCTAGGAGAACGGATCAGTACTGATTTCGACGTCGCTACATCATCTCATCAGCGTTCTTTGTTCGATTTTACTACTTTTTATGGTGGATAATAATGACTAGGAATATCAAACGTATTATTTAAGAAATTAGAATACGAAAATTGCAATTTATTCATTTTAACAAGTTAAATAAATTCCGTTAAGTACTACATTCCCTGATCTGTGATGATTTACTATTCCACATCTTATTACTCTCTCGCTTTATCAGCGCCATTGGCTGCTGAGATCAAGATGTTTGTCCATTCATGTTTACTTGTTTTTTTTGAAATTATAAAATTTTTTTTAATTAAAAGAAATGGGTAAACTCAGATATGAGCTTGAACCAAACAATTACTTGCAATATTTAAAAAAAAAACGTAAAAACAAAAAAAGCTAGTTCTTCTTAAAGCGGACAATTTTAAACAATCATATTTAATCTTCCTGAAAGACATAATCAAGATAATGCTATCTTTATGGATCGTTGCAAGACATTTGATCAGGTAGCAAACGATATATTGTGCCTCAAGCTTCATAATATGGGCTTTCATGGAACGTTTCTCCATTGGCTGATATCATATCTATCAAATAGGACATATACAGCTATTGTAGAAAAATTTTGTATTCCTACCGTATACTGCTACTTCTCGGGTACCACAAGGATGGTCCTTTGTTGTTTTTAATCTTTTTAAATGACTTTGGAAAATCTTTTTCGGGTTCTCAATTCTTAAAGAAATAAGTTCTGATGATGATGCTCTTACTCTACAGAAGTGCATTAATAGTATATCCTCCTTGTGTGATATTAATAATTTATCTTTAAATATAAACAAATGTTGCCAAATGACTTTTCATAAGGCTAATATTAGTAACCGTAAGGTCTTCCAATACAAAATTCCTGATAAGAACTTGAAAATTATCTACCAAATATTAGATGTAGGCGTTATTCTGGACTCTGAGCTAAATTTTAATGCCCACCTGGACTACTTATATAATACCTAAAGTCTATTCTGCATGTTTTTTTATAAGAAGAAACTGTAAAGACATTTTAGATCCTATAACATTGAGAATATTATATACTGCTTTTGTGCGTTCTAAGTTAGAATATTGTTCCTTTGTGTGGAACCCCATTTACCGTGCCCATACTGATAGAAGCGAGAGAATTCAGAAGAAATTTGTAAAATTTTCTCTTCGTAACAATCGTATCATTATGTCGTCTACTTCATATTATGCTATACTCGGTTCTTGCTTTTAGGCTTAAAATGTCTTTATTTAAGGAGAACTATTAATTCAGTCATGATAATCTATAATTTGATTAATGGTTTCATCGATTGTGAATACTTATTAAATTTGATTAACTTTTGTATACCTTTCAGAAACCTTAGATACAATAACTTATTTTATATATCGACACATGTTACTAATTATGTCATGCGTGAGCCTATTTTACGGAAACTAAGCACTTTGAATAATATTAATAGTGTTGTTAGAGTAGACTTTTCTTTGCCTGAAAATTATTCTAGAATATTAGAAAATAAGGATTTATTAAATGTACTTTTAAATTAAAATTAGCCTGTAAGGATATCTTAGTCCATTGTCGCAAATAAATAAATAAATGAAATAAAATCGGCTTTAAATAAAATGTTTTAAAATGATTTTGGGTGTGTGAACGCCCGCCCGACTCCGTCTTCGCAGTAAATCTGGCTGCATTTCTATAAAAGTGCCTCGAATATTGGCTTTTAAGTGTGTTGTCAGTGGAAAGTTAGTCACAGCTCCTATACACTAATCTTATAAGAAATATCACCTGATGATCTATAAAACAAAAACCGCTTCATCATCAGTACATACATTCGCTTGTTTTTCTTAACGATTTTAAAAATAATACTTTCTTATCTATCGTTAGGAGTTAAATTTCTTGTTGACATTACACACATGGCATCAAGTCTAAAGATCTCTTCCAATCGTTGTTATACTTGCTTAATACTTACTACAGCATCTGCTATATTTCTTTACCAAGAAAAAAAATATGTACATACATACATATACATACAGTATTGGCCATAACTAAAGTACTCCAAAATACGGTACAAAAAAATCTGATTTTTTTCATTGCTTTTTTAATTTATATTAAGTTAATATTTCATTTGCTGGTGTGTTTATTATTCATATAAATAAACGTTTTTAACTTCACTTTTTAAGGAAACGAAAATTTTTTTTTATAATCATTTCAAATAGAAAAAACAAAGGATAAAACTAAAGCGCACCCTTGTGTAAGCGAGAAAAACAAACTTGTAAAACTAATATTTCGTTGTAAAACTTTTGTTTTTAATAACACATGTACATTTTCTAGGCATGGACAATATTAAATTATTAATAGTATCTTGTGATACTGCTTCCCATCTCGTTTTGACAACTTGAAACAGATCAGTTTTATTTCTGCAACTATCCCGATTTATTTTCATCTTCACAATTTCACAAAGGCTGGGTTGCCTCACGTTGTGTAGTATACCAAGATACAGAAAACGATCCGTAATTCCGTCAATGTGGTGAACCGGACTCTTTCCTTGACGAGAGAAACATCTTCATATCATGATACCACCACCACCATGTTTGACAGTTGCTTTGCAGTACTTAGGATTTAGTATTTCTCCTTTCGGTCGGCGCTCACACTTTATTCCATCTGAATTTTTAAATTGTATTTAAATTCATCAAAGAACAGTACTGTTTTCCTTTTTTGTACCGTCCAGTTTATGTGGGCTTTGGCGAATACAAGTCTAGCTTTTCTGTTTTTGCGTGATATGAGAGGCTGTTTTGCTGGATATCGACTGAATAATCCGGCTTCTACAGCTCTTCTGCAGATCTTTCTCTCGCTAAATGGACAACGATAAGTTGTTTCGCAATTGACTAGAGGACATTATTGTACTGCTCTCTTGCTCAATGAATCTTCATGACGTGATGTTTTACGAGGACGTCCCACGCAATGTACCGGTGAAAAGCGACCTATCCCCAAAAACTTTGAAATATGCAGAGAAATCACTGATCGATTGATTGAATAATTTTTCCTTATCTAATGCCTTGATAGGCCAGTCCTCCAATCCTCAATAAATTTATTTTTAAATTGATTTGAGTACTTCTTTCTTGCCATTGAAATTATTTAAAAATTAATTTGTAACAATTTTATTCTTATGCACCACATTTCTGTTTATCTGATACATAAAATGCGTTTGTGATGGGTATCGTTAAATTACATTCCAAATATGCACCAGCAAAGAAAAATTTTTGAAATTTCTATAAGGGGATGCCATTGTTTTGTCCGACTTGGTTTGTGGTTTTCTACATTTTTTTAGATTTTAAAAACATTTTTAGAGAACAATTATTTATTTATCTAATGCCCTTTTCTTTTCTAAAAAAATTTAACATTTCTCTTACTTTTTATCAGCAAAATTGCTATTCAACGTTTTCTTAAGACAGAAATTTTACCTCGAAAGTGATGATACAATAATTTCTAATAAACTCACTATTTCAAAAAATCATTATATTGCAAATATGCAATAAAAAGAAAAGAAAACGGCATAATTCTAATTTTAAAATAACGATATTAATTACAAAAATTATATGAATCTAATTTTTCTCGAGCTAGGTAAATTTTTATAAAAAAAAAAGTTTATAAAATTTTATTAGTTAACCGATATTTCGCCACATCCTTGTGTGGCTTCTTCAGGTAAATAATAAAATTAACTAATTAAATTTTATAAGCGTTTTTTATAAAAAATTGACCTATAGCTCGAGAAAAATTTGATTAATTTAAAAAAACGTCGAAAAAATATATAAGAATAAATTACAAAAATTATATATAATACTTTAAAAAAAGATTGGTTTATTGAAAAAAAATTCGGTGATCCAGAATGTGTACTTTGGCGTGCTTTAGTTATGGCCAATACTGTACATAAGCACATTAAAAAGTAAACCATTAATTAAATATGATACGCGTATCTTTTTATTAAAACCAACTTGACATCAAACTGTTTCTAATTGTCTAAACGTTTGTTTAATCATCATCATCATCATCAGCAGCAACAAAACACATTTTCATTATTGTTATTATTTTGTTTTAAAAAGTCAACGACTTTTAATGACAAATAAAATATCAGATGTCCAAAATGTTTCAATTTATTGTATGATACTTAAAAAATATTAATTAAATAAAAAGCAAGAAACAGCAACAATGTACTCGTACACACATTATTAGCCGCACTCAAATAAATTAAAAAGTCGAACAATTTTGAAACTGAGAAACAAAAAAAAACTTTTGTACCTTTGCACAGACATTTATCTGGATGAAATAAATAAGAAAATAATAATAATAAAAAAATAATAATAAAAACATTGACATCATTCATCCACCATAAGATTATGAAGTTTTATGCTTAAAATATGACGCGTGTCTTGTTTCACTCATTCACCGTGAACGTTTACTCAGATGTATTTTTGTATTTTTTGTTTGTTTTATCTGTGTTTCTTTTTGCGGTTTCACTTTCATGTGGCTTAAGCTGCTGTTATGATTCTAAAAAACAGATTAAAAAACTACTTGTCCAAAGTTAATTTAACCTTTTAGTCGCCAGTCGTTAGTTAATCAATAGAAAAACTTATTTTCACTTAAGACAGTGAGTAGTAGTGTGTTTGTTTTGAAAACTATATATTTTTAACCTCCGAGCACCAAAAATGAAAGTCTGTTAAAAGTCAAATCTTCTAATTTTCTACTCAGCAGGGCAGGCCATCGGACAACATCAGCCACAGTGATGTTAAATGTACGATAATTATTGTTTTTTCAGGAAATTATGTGCTCCAAAAAGTTGTAGGTTCCTTTGATTAATTGAGAAAGCGTTTAGACAGCACCAATGAAAACAAAACTAAATGTACTTTTTAGACCATGCCGGTACCATTTTTTTTAATATAATTTAATATAATAATTAAAACCAGAAACTTAACAAAAATGTGTGTAAAAATTCAGAAGTATACAATAAGAAAATAACATAAAAAATATGAAATATTACATTCGTAAAGATATATACGTAAACTAGACTTGTTAGAGATCGGCTATTAAACAAATTTTATTTATTAAATATTTTTAGATCATAAATGTTCTGTTATTTTAAAATTAAAGCAACACGAATGTGTCAACTTCAATAAATCTTTTATATGTATCAAACTTGAAACAGTAAAAACGTTTAGTCTATTTTTTCCTTTGCTTAAATTAGATTTTGGAAAGATAAAACACTTTCGACGTTGGCCGAGGATTCCTCTTACAATTCTTGAATTATCGGGGAACTAGAACTCATTTAATTAATTTCTCATCTGTGAAACTTTAGAACAAAAAACAGTAAATATTTGAATCTTTGTGTGATTGATCTAAGTTCAACTACATCGGCTAGTGCTCTGTATTGATTATTTATTGCCTTAAAGTTAGCTTGTTCATGTGGAAATATTATCACCAGGAGAGCTACTGAATTTGAGGTATTGGATTTTGTTTTTCCCATAGTTACTTTTTCTGGAGTAATTTTATCGTTTTAAATTTTTTATAGTGTCGTTGTCAAAATTATTTATTGAAATGTGCACAACAACTTCTGTACCACAATAAACTTCATCTATGAGAAGCTGAGAGTTTCAAATAAAACACACACAAATAAAATTAATGGGAATATATAGGCAAAATAAATGTTGCCAAATAATGAAATGTTGGAATTTTTAAATTTTACCAAGTAACTCGAGATAGTACCACGATACGAACAAGGTCAGAAATATATCACACTAAAGCTAAATTGAGATTTGAGACAACGAATTGCATATTTTGCTAAACGATGTATATTTGGATTACAATTATGTTCAAGTGTCAGTATAAAAATTTTATATCGGAAATGTAGAAGAAATCGGAAAAAGACTACAAACGTAGTGTGTCTTTTATTCCACATATTTCGATTAAAAACGTGCGATTAATCAATTCTTCAAATATTATGATTAATAGAAATGGTATTAATCGATGATTTGGTTATGCAATCATCAAATGCATTATTAATTGATTAAATGGAATGATTGAATAATTACAGTTTTTATTTTTTTCCCTTTTTTTAGTTCACTCATTTGTGTTTGTATGTATGAATTTAAATTTCTTTAAAAAAATCTTTGTATTCCTTTTTAAATAAAATTTATAAAACTTGAATAACCAAAACATACGGCACTGGTACACGTTCAATGTATGTTGACTGCGATCCAGTATCGCGATATTTATTGCACGTCTAGCATGCAGTATTGACGCAAGTACTGATGGATAACTTAATATTTTGAAATCCGGAATATCGATCGCGATCCAAATATCACAATCATTCTTATTCCAATTGTCGTCGTCAACGTCGCCGTCATTTTATTTTCATTTTCATTTTGTTTCAACGTTGCCATCAATACAATAACATTTTGGCATTCTATAACAGGATGACGACGACGTTGACGATTTATCGTTTATGTCAACATATCCAACACACATCTCTAAATATTTGAAACAGCTGTGTGGTTTTTTTTAGTTAATTTGGAACAGAAATTTTATTAAAAGTTGAAATGTTTTTTACTTGTGATATAAATTCAGACTTGAGTGATGATGAAAATACAAGAAAAACAAAATCTCATATTAGAACGAAAGCTTCTGAGACAGAAATTCGACATATTTAACCTACCGCTCAAGCAAGTGAACATAAATTTTATTTTTATGTTCCACTGTTTTCGATCATTATTTCCTTACCTTTTGTCATCCATCTCCTAAACGTATCGGCGAGCCAAGAGAATTTAAAACTCTTGCGATTTCTTCCCATTGTCCTCTAAAATTACTTGGAAGAGTACCTCTGCAAAATCCCACTGCAAGAGGGATTGCTCTGCAACTCTTCCACTAAATTTTCAAACTGAGTTGCAGTTATTATTGAAAATTTTTCAGTTTTATAATTAATGTTTGTAAGTCGTTTCAATGCACATATGTACAATTTTTCAGTTTTTTTTTCATTTAGGTATATTTGAAATAAAGTCAAGTCGTTATGAAAAATGGCGACGACAAATTCAAAGTCGTTTCTTCTAGAATACAAGTTCTATGTTGACAGTCATCGATAATATCCGATAACGACAACTGTAATAATAATTTGAAGTAAACAAGGCAAAACAATATCGTTTTGTATTCATGTTGACAACTGGAATAAGGGTGAATATATGCTGAACGTGTCGCAGTGCTCTTAAAATATTTGATTTTTTATAACGTAAAATTCTTTTTAAATAAGATAGTAATAAATTTTACACTATAAAATCCATCAATTTCAAAATATAATCGGCTCTTAAACTTAAAAAAAAACACAACGTCAGCTGTCGTAAATTTTATTAAAATCCAATAATCCGTTCAAGCGATATCGCTGAGGAAAAATTTCAGTACTCATTTACTTTTCTGAACTTCTGACGTCGAATGCCGCAAATTTGACGTAAATCTTTCAAACAGTCCGAAGTTGTTGTTGGTCAGACATTTCCAAAAAATATTTTTTTAATTACCTCAAAATTTCTTTAAAAAAATCGTTGCTTTTGGTTTGAAAAAGCTGGCGTGAAAATTATTTCTTTTCGACCACTTCATTGTTAAGCTTGACCGGAAGGAAGTTCCAGGGATAGTCTGCAAGCTCAGCCGTTTTCCATATAATTTTTTTTAAAACTCCTTTAAGTCCTTGAAACTAGAAAACGGTTTACGAAATGAAAAATTTGTAAACTCAGTTTTACTCCATATAGTTTCAGTTTTATATCATTCACATCAAGCGTAATATGTGGTGTCAGACGATGCAATTTTCTTTTCCTTTTCGCTTCTGGTTTAATTTAACATCAGCGTATGCATTTTTCTTTGTCGCTTTCGCGGTGTCTTTAGTACTTGAATTTCGAAACATAAATACTCTTCTTACACAAAGATCACGAGAAATGATTTACCGCAAATTACAAAATTTCTTATGAGAATTTATATTGGAAACAACAATTAAATAAAATACGAAAATTTCTTTTTATTTTCAAACCAAATTCTCACACTAAATTTTGTTTTCATTTTGTAAAGTTCAGCAATTAGAATGAATTTGTTGTAAAATTGGGTTCTCTGTTGGATTAAATTGTTGACCATAAATAAACTTTTGACATTAGAAATCCTTATTGCATTATTATTTATTTGATTTCTAACAAAAAAAAAATAAATAAATAAATAAAAAAAATATAAAAAAAAATTAAAAAAATTTGTAATTTTTCTTTTTCCAACTTTTAAAGGGTTAATGGTGTCAAAAGTGTTGTTTATAATATTTATCTGAATTTCTGTGGCTGCTAAAGTTGATGGTTTGATTTCAGCTGTTGCTTCAACCACCATCGCCATCTTCATCATTATCATCATCATCGTGGTGTTACTTCATTTTTCCGCTCGTTTTTTGTTTCCTCTGCTGTTTCTTCACCATGTGGTGCTGCTGCTGCTGTTAAATGTCTGCTAAACTAATCCCATTAGAGATCATCAACAAAAAGATTAACTATAACGATTTATTCTTTTATACATATTTCCTTTTTTTAATTTTTAATGTGCTTTTTTTTTTGGATGAATATAATTCTTGTATACTTGAAATGTGTTTTAAATGATGGGTAGATATGCCGCCGAATTGAAGAATAAAAGTTAGTGGCACAAACAAAAACGGCAAATGGCGTGACACCCAAGTCTGTGCTTTGATTTTTTTTTATGGATTTGTGTACCTCCATACATATAAAAAAGGCCATGAAATTTAAATATGAGGATCTTTATGTTAAATGTGTGTGAGCTAATAAAAAAAAACCATTTCAGAAGATGATTTCAAACAGTAGCTTCTACACTTCTTTCTAATACGATAAATTTGAAATCTATTTTATAACAAACAACATTATATTACTCTTAAAAATTTGTCAATTAAATGTTTGTTTGCATGCGTTGTATTAATGTGTTTTTAACAAAATTAAAAAAAAACTGAACATTTAAAAAGAATTGATGCATATTTATATAAAAATTAATGTCTTGCAAGTTTCAACCTAACGTGCCTACAGTAGGGTATCTCGATGGTATTTTACACAAAAGTATAGTACATTATATATACCTTAATTCAATATATATTGTTTTTGTTTTGTTTTCGTAAGTAGCTGCGATTATTAAATTAGTGTGCAAAATTTTGAAAGACTATTTTTTTTACGTTATATAATATGATTACTGGTTTCAGCGGTTAAAATCAAAGCAGTTTTTGCTTCTTTTTTTTAAGATTTTTATCAAGGGTGTTTAATGAAGAAAGAAAAAAAAAATACTTCAGTAGGATGGACATTTGCGTATGTAATTTATGGGAAGACATATTTGGCAAATTATGAAAACTTAAACAAGAATAAACACTTAAGGATGTTTTGAATGTAAATGATAATGAAGAGTATGAATAGCAATTTTGAATCCAGCAAGTGAAAGGCATAGTTCAAATTTAGCGAAATTTCTTTAACACTTAAATTATGTATACTATTTCAAAAATATATAAGTTACTTTAATAATTAGGATTAGAAGGTTGAAATTTGAGTATATCTTACTCATGTGATATTTTGGTATGTGTGTATATTTCAATTTGAATTTTCCTCAAATGTTTTTGCTGCAAATTTCAAATCATATTCAAAGATAAGTTTTTGAAAGTAAATTACGGGCATCATATGCATGTTGTATTTGGGGTGTCATAAAGCTAAAATCTAAACTTTGCTTAGAATGATGAAGCTAAGAACTTTGTTATATAAAGAGTTAAGCTTTAGCTTTAATGTGTTTTTTTTAAGTTAAACACATAATTTTTTATTTAGTATATTGATATATAAAAAATAGTTTATGTATAGATGTCATAAGAAGTGGGGGGAAATTTATAGCCTGATATAAAAATAATTGCTTAAAATAATCCGGATTGACTTCTTTCGTGCGACACCAGAGGGGTTATTATGTATTTCGATTCGCAGTTATAAACTGTACAAATTCGAATAATTTCGAATCGAAATACATAATAACCCCCACCAGTATTGACAATTTTGAATAGAAAATAATTTTAAACGCATTTCGTGAAAAATTTGAAATAATGATCAGGATCAAGCAAAGCACCTGCGAAACCTTTTAGCTTGTCTGCAGAAACACCCAAGTCCCAGGCAGGCATCGAACTTGCTACACTCAGACTAATAGCCGAGTATACTCTAATACCTGACATCAGGACATGTTTAGTTCGAAGGCGTGGTGACTGGAACTATTATATTACACAGTTGTTCAGTTATTCAGTGTCTTCTCTGTGGTTCAGTGGATACGACTGGTTTAGGTCGTGCTTCCGTTTTGTCCGAGTTTCAATGACAGTATCGTGCAAGATGTCCATAATGTTTTCTTCATCTGTCCGAGATCCTCAAACAAGAGCGAGCATTTGCCAAAAATTTTTAGGTGTAGTATTAGTCCTGACAACATATGTATGTAGTTCCGCTTATGGTGTCGTCTATGTATAACTGAACGAGTGTATGTAATTTTGTAAAATTGGTTCTATTAGAACTCGGTAGCTTTGGAGGGATTCGTAGAGGAATCAACATACATAGTTTCGTTGGAGTCTAGTACCATTCCCACTCCTTGCCGGATAGTCTTGAGGACGTGGACGTGGGAACCGTTTGGGTTAGTATACCGAGACCCCGCGAGGTGGCTTAGCGCATTAATGTCTAGCACTTATTTTATTTTATATTATATTTTTTTATTTAATTTTGTTTTATTTTTATATATTGCTTTATCTTATATTATATCATTTTCATAGTTTCTTTTGTTTTATTTTATTTCATTCTATGCTATTTTATTTTATTTTTATTTCACTTGCACGTTTCATTTTATTTTATTTGCATGTTTCATTTTATTTTATTTTAGTCTCCATGTTTAAATTTTTTGTATTCTATTTTATTTTATAATATTTAATTGTTATTTATTTCATTATTTTAATTTTATTTTATATTTTTTATTTTATTTTATTTTATTTTATATTGCTTTATTTAATTTTATTAACCATATTTTATTTTAATTTATTTTATGTTTTTTATTTTATTTTTTAAAATTTATTAATCGGGATTGCCTCGATATCTTCTTTCAAAGATTTTCAAAAACTACTGATGATTTGGCTTTAGCGCCAATGAAATGCATGTATATAGACTAGCTAAAAAACCCTCAACAAACAAATTGTATTTTATTTTATTTAACATATTTTGTTTTATTTTATATTATATTATTTTATTTTTAAATTTTATTTTTTTTTTTTTTTTTAATTTTAAATTATTTTATTTAATATTATTTAATTTTCTTTTATTGTATATTATTTTATTTTACATATTTTATTTTTAACCTTTAATTATTTTATTTTCTTTCATTTCATTATTGCACGATTGTGTGAACTAAATATTAACTCAAACAGAAATAAAATATTTATTGTCGATCTGTATTATATAACTCAATAAACCGTTTTGTGGGCTCTTCTTCGAATCCGGCCGACTCCATTGAAGAATGGGTTTTTAAAATTAAAAAAGACAGGAGTACTACAATAGATCCCTAGCTGAACCTGCGTACGTTTTCGCTGCCACAACAGACTTGACCAGCATCCATCCTACTCTGTCCACAATCTAGCCTGATGGTTTCGAAAGATAGCACAATAAAAATATTAGTTGAATTAAGTTTTTAATTCGAAATTAAAATTCGAAACTGAATGTTTAGTTTCTTTATGCTGGTTGTAAAACGGCTGGTCTAAATTCAAGTATCTTTTCAAAAATTAAATAAAATGCCGCCCGCGGCTGCCATCACATTACATTATGCTATCCATCCAATTCTCCAAGATTTTGCTGCGTTTTATGGTTTTATCTCACGAATGGTTTCAAATAAAACAAATTGTATCAACGTCAAAATAACATATGATTTAAAAATATACTTGTATTTGAACCAGCCCGTGTATGCTCCAGCTTAAAATTGCTACTGGGAATATCTCAATATGATTTCGAGCTTATGTGAATAACACCATTTGAAATTGTATATTTTTTAAGTGATATTTTTTCTTCTCGAGTTTTTAATAAAAATTCAAATCTCAATCTTCATTTTTGATGACAAACTATAAATCAGAAAACACGTAAACGATTAAAATATATAATTATTGTCCAAGAAATAACTGCACAATTATTAATTTACAATAGTTTGCCATTTCGAGCTATAAATCAATAATAAATTAAAGCACTTTATCGCCAATGCAGCAGCGTTAACGAAATAACAAGACTTATGCCTTTTTTCACAAATAATATATAAATGTGCGCTAATATAAATAAATATGATTTTTAACTTTCCGCTATTAAAAATATAAAAGTTTTTTGTAAATAAAATATACTCAAACACTATTGCAAAATACATATTAACACCTTTGTTGACTAGTTTATTTATTTTTTTGTTTTATTTATTTTTAATGGAAACAAGCCAGTCTCAACTTAAATTAGTCAATTTGAACGATGGCAGCCAGTGTGACAATTTTATGGGCTTTTTTGTATCGATACTGTTTGAGGAGTTATCGGCCAAACAAAACACCAGTATGAATTTCTCCATTTAGATGCTGAAAACTAAATTGTAAAACATGTAAATTTCATTTAAATTTGGCATCCGCCAGCAGTGTAAGTAAGGGAACGAAAGTTACAATAAAATAGAGAAAGCGAATTTCTGTTAATATGTATTTATGAAGATCTTGTTTGTTTTTCTTTTTCTAACTAAATGTTGTTAATCCGACAGGCGAAACTAAAGAATATAAAAATAAAATATTGGAGGCTTGAGTTTGTCAATTTAAATAAATAATTTAAATTTTTTTTAAATATGAATAAGCTTTATTTATTTCTTTTTCGACCCATGTTAAATTGTTTTGATTAATCTATTATATAAATAATTAATATTTATACGTAATTGTTGATCTGTTTCAGGTATATATTGAAATGAAAATGTATGGCTTGAGTTCAAATCTGAGTTTACCCATGTCTTCTTAATTAAAGAAATTATTTTTGGATACATTCATTATTTTATTAAGAGAGTACCTTTTATTTTAAACAATTTATTCATCAGACTATCAGAACTTTGAACTTGAGCCAAATTAATCGTTTCAATATACATATATACTTGTAAAAATGTTTTAAAAAGATGAAATTTTCACAAAATATTCGAATAAATCTTTAGTGAAAATTTTGTATTTTTCCTTTGATCGAACATTGTTCGACTTAAATTTTTCGCTTTATTTGGCAAACGTTATTCGAGTGAATACCGTACTGGAAATAGATAGCTAATAACCTTTTTCTGTACAATTCGCATTCAGGTGAACAGCAGCGTGTACATTTTTAAAACATTCATTCTTCTTATTAATTAAAACTTTTGTTATATTGACAATAAGCTTTGCTAAGAATATAACAAATGCTTCTCCCTCTTCCGCTGCAGCTTAACCACTCAATTTAAAATTGTCATGAACATTATCGCCTGGTGTTTTTTCTCTTTTTTTTAAACCACACTCTAAATGTACATTACAAATTGTGTTTGCATATTAATGTCGGTTTCTCGTTTTAGTTGATACGTTTCAATGAAATCGCCGCCGCATTTCTGCAATTGAGTCAACAAACTGATTAAGTTGCATCAAATAAATTTTGCACTAAATTTGAAATTTCAATTCAAAGTAAACAAAAAAAGTTTCTTGTGCAAATCGCTTCCATTCAAATAAAACAATAAAAATTTCATTGGAATATACTCGTATGTATATATAATACTCTAGTGTTAGCGTGTTCTGATAGAATAAGTAAATATTTGAATTTATTTTAAATCTAAATTTTATATAAAACTAAACGGGCTTTTCTTTTTTTACATAAGTACAAATAATACGCAAATATTATGCCATAGAGTGTGTTATTTTGCATTCCAAACTAAATCGTTTGAAAATAATAATTGTTATTTTACTTAATTCGTAGTTCTTTCATTGAAGCTCTGGCAAATAGACGCGAATGGGAAAAAAATAAATTACACACATAAAAATGTATTTTATTTCATATAAAACGCACGCTAAAAACGTGCTGTATAATAAATTAAAACGATAATAGAATTTATTATTAAGTTTATGAATATATTTTTTACTTGCAAATATAAATTTATTAAATATTTCTATTTAAGCAGAATGTATTCGGGTTTACGTCCGTAGTACTTACTGATAAAGATATACAGTTTATACTTAATTCGAAAAAATTATTTCTTTGTAACGTAAATAGTTTTTAAATTTCAATGCAACTTACAATAGATGCCAAAAAGAATGCTGACGAAGTGTGTAATGATACAGAGGATGCAGTTCATTCCATTAGGTCTAATAAAACAGTGAAGGATTACACTTTGGTTTAGCTTAACTAGTTTTCAATTTGAATTTAGCTTAAGCCCAACAGCCTCGAACATTATTTATAGTTTAACCAATAGTAATGTGAAAATTCAACGAAAAATATAAAAAGCCTCACATGGTTTGTAGTGTTAGTTTAAAAGTAAACTTTTATGCGCTTAACGATGGTTTAAATCACAGATTTATAGGTTTTCTGGAGATCATCTCGCACGTATTTATTACACCCTTCGTTTTAAATGGTCAATAAACTTCACTGATCGCAAGGAACAAAGTATGAAAAACATTTAAAAATTATTATTCCTATAATTTTAAATTCTACATCGATGTGTTTGTTGGGATATAACAAAATAAAATGTTTCTTAATCTGCTAAATACATATATTATGTGAATTATGTTGAAACCATTTTGACATCTTTTTAACCTCAACTTTATGTCTGGCTATTAGTGGGATCAACATTTATTATACTCTCAAATGTTTATGTGTTGCAACAAAGAAATTTGTCAAAAATTAATTAAAGAAGCTAATAATTTTGCTTTTCCTTTTCTTGTTTTGTTGCAAAATATATCGTAAAATTTTTTTTATTAAGCATAAATTATGTACATACATGTACATACATTCTTGCACATAAATTCATCAAATTAAATATTTTATGATTTTAAAAAAGGACAGAACATGTTTTTAGAGTAGATAGTTATATTATATATTCTACTCTACTCTACTCTACTCTACTCCACTCTACTCCACTCTACTCTACTCTACTCTACTTTACTCTACTCTACTTTACTCTACTCTACACTAATCTACTCTAATCCACTCTACTCTACTCTACTTTACTCTACTCTACTCTACTCTAATCTACTCTACTCTACTTTACTCTACTCTACACTAATCTACTCTAATCCACTCTACTCTACTCTACTTTACTCTACTCTACTCTACTCTAATCCACTCTACTCTACTCTACTTTACTCTACTCTACTCTACTCTACTCTACTCTACTCTACTTTACTCTACTCTACACTAATCTACTCTAATCCACTCTACTCTACTCTACTTTACTCTACTCTACTCTACTCTAATCTACTCTACTCTACTCTACTTTACTCTACTCTACTCTACTCTACTCTACTCTACTCTACTCTACTCTACTTTACTCTACTCTACTCTACTTTACTTTACTCTACTCTACTCTACTCTACTTTACTCTACTCTACTCTACTCTACACTAATCTACTCTACTCTACTCTACTCTACACTAATCTACTCTACTCTTCTCTACTCTACTGTACTCTACTCTACACTAATCTACTCTACTCTACTCTACTCTACTCTACTCTACTTTACTCTACTTTACTCTACTCTACTCTACTCTACTCTACTCTACTCTACTTTACTCTACTCTACTCTACTCTACTCTACTCTACTCTACTTTACTCTACTCTACTCTACTCTACTCTACTCTACTCTACTCTACTCTACTCTACTCTACTCTACTCTACTCTACTTTACTCTACTCTACTCTACTCTACTCTACTCTACTCTACTCTACTCTACTTTACTTTACTCTACTCTACTCTACTCTACTCTACTCTACACTAATCTACTCTACTCTACTCTACACTAATCTACTCTACTCTTCTCTACTCTACTGTACTCTACTCTACACTAATCTACTCTAATCTACTCTACTATAATCCTCTACAAATGCATATTACGTATTTTTCAATTTGTAATGTTTAAAATAATTCAATAAGAATTGCTTGCGTTTTCTGTTTAAATTTGATGATTTTATGCTAAAATCCGTGAATAAACATTTTTTCTATACACTCGTACGACCACTAATACATACATATGAAGTCCAAAATTAAAAAACAAATCACGTCAATAATCCGAAGAGCAGTATACGATACATAAATAAAAAATATTTTATTGAAAGAAATGCAAACAAATTTCATTAAAATACAAATTGTACATCGTGCTTCTTCATATTTTTTTTTCCAAAGTTATATGAGTCTCTTCCCAAGAGCTTGAGTTCAGTAATATTTCATTAAGATTTATTTATGGCAACATGCGTGCTGTGCTGTACGAATATGCTTGAGAAATTAGTAACGGACTTATTAAAGTCGATAAATTATTCTGCTTTTTCCTTCATGATATTATTTAAATAAATGTACAACTACAACATGCCTAAATAAAAGATTAATGAATTAAGTTTTAAGGGTTGTCGTCATCTAAGGAAAGACATAAATAAAAAAAAATATAAATAAAAAATTAAATATATTGAAGAGCGAATATATTTAAAAAAAAAATTTGTTATTTGTCAGATTCCCATTTTGGTGTCCGTATGAAAAATAAAATACAATTTTGAAAGTGATTAGTTATTTATTTACAACTGGCAAATGAAGAGAGGAAGTGTCATAGCTACACTTCGATTGTTCGAATGTTTACAAAATAATTATTTTTTTAGCAGTCAAATACTATATTTTCTTCTGACAATAAACATATCGTCGGTCACAGGTCGACAACTCTTAACATATTTTTTTTGTACTTTTCAGGAGACAAAGAAAACGTTATTACTCCGTTACTAAACCGTGTTGGAAATAAATAAAAAAACCAAAATTAGTAGGACAAGTAGGGAAGGCAATTTTTTAAAAATATAAATGAAACGTACTAACATGCTGAAGGACAAACACAGTATTTTGGCATCAAAAACCCGATTCAATTTTAGCGAGTTAAGAGTTGTTAACTTGTGACCGACGATATGTATGTATATCGTTGGTCTCAAGTAGAAAGGCCCTGACTCAAATAATTGTAACTTTACAGGAAAATGTAAAGACATAAAAGAAACTGTACAACTGCTTGTAAAAGCGTTATTTTTTACATTATTGCAATAAATTTTTGTGACGAAGTGTATGTGTGTGAAATGTTTAAAATCACTGAAATATTAAATTTCGTAAAAAATGCGAGTTAGGGCCTTTCTACTTGAGACCATCGATATAAACATGACATAAATTCGCAACTTGGGCTTTCTTATAGGAATGTAGATAAACAAAAAAACGTTCTAATGTAAATTAAAACTAAATTTTTTTACGTGATAATACTTAACATTTCTTAAAAAAATATAATTTTTTTTTAAATTTTTAAATTCAAAAACTTTTGTTTGTTGAGGGATTTTTGCTAGTCTGAAAATTTTTTTAAGAGAATCGTGAGTATTTCCAACAACTATAATCGAATTACAAATTTTTGTAAAAGTTCAATAAATTTTTACCGGTTTTTTAACTAATCAGATATGTGATGGAAATCGATCGATTTCAAAAGTATCGTTTTAAAAACGTGTGTTGAATTTCGAACGATTTTGGAAATCAATTTTGAGCCAATCTCAAATTATTAATAAAAAAAAAAAACAGAACTGAAGATAAAACACAAACAATGCAAAAGAAATTTTAAAGTAAATTTATCAAAAAATATATAAAAATGTATTAAAATATATTTGAAAAATTATTACAAAACAGAAACTTTTTTCGGTTTTAAATAGTTTTGTTTTTAAAATCCATCACATACCTGAATATCTAGAGATGTTAAATATATACATACATATCGTTGGCTTAATATAGAATGGACGTATCTCGATTTTTTTACATTACAATTCTAAATAGACAAGAAAAGCTTAGAATCGCAATTTAAAAAAAATCAAGATACGTCCATTCTATATTGAGCCAACGATATATATATCTTTATTGATTCTTTGGAAGCCATGAAAATGCGATTCCTTAAGAATGACTTCCAATTTAATGTATTGGGATCTGCACTGTTTCCTTGCCGGTCTTAAAATATCTTTGTATAACAATCTAAATCTGCAATGTTTGGCCACTGCAGGCCATAATATGTTGACAATTGTTTAGGAATAGTTTTTTCTTTAATATATCAAACAAATTTCCTCAAACCTTTTTGATTTTGTTCCCTGTTAAAATTCTTAGGGATATATTTCTTAATTTCTTTAATTTTGGTGCATTTATCTATTAATTTGCTAAAAATTTTGTTTAATTTTTCATCGATTGTGCATCTGCTTCCATTCCATTTAGAAATAAATAAAAGAGTTTAATATGAACAACTTTTACAACTAAAATTTTTTGATTGTTCGCTTCATATGAAATTACATCAGCAAATTAAAATTTATATGAAAAAAAAATCAGAAATTTAAAAAATTATTTTTTTTTTATACAAACTCTTCACGTGACAAACGCAAAGAAATTAAGGCATTGCTTTGCCTTTCATCATTTTCAGAATATATTAGAAAAACACAAAAATACATATTTAAAGTTTATATTGCATCCTCCTTTCGTGCCGTGATTTATACCATTAGACCCTTAAAGTTCAATGCGGCCAAAAGTTTCATATAATTGTGATTTTTCACAAACAATAATTTTTTTTGCAACCTTCAAAAGTTGTTTTTTTTTTTACAAAATTATCAAATATTTTTAAAAATATTTTAAACTTGAACAACCCACCCACAAAACTTGATTGAACGCACAAAAAAGAATGTTTAAGAAAAACATTTTTATACAATTTTTTTATATTCAATAAAAAACTCAATAAATTAAAATTTTTTATAAGCAGTTCTGCATCATTTATTTTTTTATGCAGATGCTTAACACGTTTTTAATGACACTTAATTTCTTATATTAATGTGGCAAAATATAACAAATAAAAAAATCACAACTATAATTTTAATGATTTTTAAAGCCGCCATAAAATTATCTAAATGAAAATAATATTTAATATTATGAACAATTTATATGGCGCACTTAGACAAAGAACATCTTAACTCCTTTGAAAAGTTTGAATTTAGTGAGAGAAATGAAATTATCTAGTAACTATAAAAATTTTTCTCATGGAGACAATAAATTTAAAATATAAAATCTGTTGTTTTTAAGTATTTATTTGAGTTATGATGTTCTTTTGGCGAACAAAAAATATATTGTTGTTTCTGTCTTATGCCTTTCGTATTGTCAGTTTTATCGAACAAAATATCACTATAAAATATTGAAAAATCGAACTTCATATACACTCATACGTACATATATAGATAATTATCGGGTGATTTATTTAGATGCAGAGAATTTAAAATTGAACTTAATCGCGGAAAATTGTTAGAAAAATATTCAGAAAATTGGCTTAATTTAAAAATTGTTTTTATGCTATTAATGTTTGAGTATAAATTCAGATATGCGCTGTAATCTAAAGTACAATTTTCACACAATCATTTCACAAATTCGGCAATACGCTTCAAATGTCACCGAACAAATTGTTAACAATAAAAAGTTTTTTTTGCTTTCATAAACAAAAAACCCGATATTTGTATCAGATTTAAATTGAAGATAATTTTATTACAAAGCTACTGGTTTTATTTCCATTTTGTTTTTATATTTTTTTATATACGATTATTTTGAATTTATATTGTTGCTCTTCTGTTTTGTGTTTAATTCATGCTTTAATATTTGTCCCCAATTTGGCAAAATATGGCTGGCAGTTTTGGCGCCATCATAAATTTAAATAAATCTATTTAAAATATATTATAAGAGGAGTATATAAAAGCCGCTGAACACCACAAAATTTTAATTCTTTAACACATTAGATAAAAACTATAAGCTAAACTTTGTGCATGAAATCTTCATAGAGGATATTTAAAACGTTTGTTTGCTAAGTTGACCTCAAGATGATTTTTTTGTTAGACCGATTGAAGCGTCCCCGGTATGTTTATATTGGTTATTTATGAATCAAATACATTTTAATTAAATCGACTAGAGCCTTAAAGAAAAAAACTTTGCTAAACGCATGTCATTATATTTAAGACCGGAATCACAAAAACGTTAGAAAACGTTTCTGAGTTTTGCACAAAACTTTTAAAATCTACTAACTTAGAGGATTAAATTTACCTCCTGAATTTTTGCTTCACTGAAAATTATCTCCTAATATAATAGGTAATATTCCAAAACAATAAATTTAGTTCGAAAACGCTTGTATGGCCCCGCCGTTATGGCCTATACAAATACACCGACAATACAATGTCAACCAGTGATGCCAGTTTAGCCTTTTTGAGGCTAGATTTAGCCTTTTCTCTTGTCTCTTATCCTCGAAATTTATGTTTTAGAAGCCTTTTAGCCTTTTTCTATTTTAAATTTAGCCGCAAAAAAGCAAAACTTTTATTTTCTACTGAACCCATAAAAGCATCGTCAAAAATTAAAAAAAGAATCCAATATACAAACGTAAGCACACTGAAGACAAAATTACTTTGATTGCAATCCAATGGCGAAAGCTTTTAATAGCCTATTTCTGATTTAAGAAAGAACACCTTCATTCGCTAGTACGTTTGTTTGTATGCTACAGAAGAAACCTATTGAACATTTTATCTATAGAGTAAGTTCGGGTATCGTGGTATAGGCGAGTAATGTGTTAGAGTAGGTTTTCTGCCAAAACACGGGCTTATACAAGACGCTTTTTCTATTTTTCTATCGTCAACTGTAGCACCCGGGGGTAAAGTATTTGTTGTAAAGCCCCAATCAATTGATGATTGTCTTTTTGCACTGGTGGAGTAACCAGCTAGTTGCATTAAAATTGTTGCAGTGTGTACTCCAAATACAAACCCGGAAACTTCCCAGGACCAAAATCAAGTGTGTAAAAATGAATGCTTTTCACCCCAAATGGCCAGCAAATATCCAAAAAATAAAAATGTAAAAAATGCCACAACAACAAAACTTAAGCAAAATTTCTTAATTGACAGTGAGCAACCAATCTCCCGTTCGGCAAAAAAGGCAAAATCCGCAAGACTGCTACGAGTTACGAAGAAAAACGCAGCGTCAGCTACAGAAAAAGCTAATTCTTTAAAAAGAATGGCTGATGCTGCTGAGGTGCACTGAATCAGCAATGAGGATGTCTAACGCCTTTGAAAAACAGCAGCAGGTTCAAATGTACCAGTTAAATCCACAATAAGGAAGAAAATGTTAAAAAAAAATTTATTACATTTTTTTATTATTTTATTTAATTTATTATTTCATTGACAATGACTAATGAGAATGAAAGTGAATGCCAATGAGAAATCCAAATTGGTTCGAATTCGAGCGAGTGCCTTTCATTCGCTTAAGTTTACTACTTAAATCAGTTAGAAATGGAAATATGTTGAGTCAACAGTTGAGTTCTGGGAGGAGGTGTGGTAATTTAAGAATGAGCTGCAAAACAAATCATTTCTTGATATAGTTAATCTAGTATTTAGCTATCTATCGGGTCTTTCAATAAGAAGTTTCATTTTGATTTGTAAAAAAAACAGTATTTTTAATCGAAATCATCGGATGTTTATTTAGTTTTAAATCTAACAATAATAATAGCCACATGACCGCCATGGCAACGCTTGCAAGACCATATTATTTTCACTAAATTTTCTATCACCAATTTTCACATTTGCTGCTGAATGTTATCGATAACTTCACGAATTAATCTTTGAGGTCTTGAATAGATTGTGGGCCGTGGGCATAGACTGTATCTTTTACGTAGCCCTAAATAAAAAAGTCTAAAAGTTTAAAGCATGAGATCTGGGATAGCCTCTTCGAGAACTCACACACTCAGGAAACTCTTAACGTGTCCTTTGTGAAATGCCAAATACGAAAGACCGACAAGAAATGGACAAACCTGAGATTTCCCAAACACCATCGGCTACAACAGTAATATCCTCAGTTCAGCGATGTACTCGAGTTTAATTTTTCACATCACTGACTTGTTCCAACTGCTAAAATTTGTCTACCAGTTTCACAATTGCTGACCGAGAACGTGCTTCACGACGACGCAAAAATGCTTTAGTTTTGCAAACTGTAACCGCGAAGTTTTCGCAATTTTTTTTTGTGAATTTTAATAATTTCAATGTAGTTACAAGTTGAGTCAAGATAAATGTTGAAATGGCGGGCTATTGAAAATGAAACCTCTTATTGGAACACCTCGTAGTATTAGATACCTTTCAGTAACGCTGTTTTTTTGAATATATTTAAAAATTGATACAAATATTATATATGTGCGTGAGGATAAATTTTAAAATTTATCACCCTAGACACAAACCATAGAGGTTAACAGGACTCTGTTAACATATTAACATAACTCTGTTAAACATAAACAATTGTCCTTTTGCATTAAAAATTTAAAAATTACCACATTTTTAAACAAAATGAACCAGAAAAACAAAAATATTTTATTAACAACAAGTGTTTTCTAAAATATATTTATAAAAACTACATATTTCGAACTAATTCACGTACAAAAACACGTTTGAAAAAAATTTGCACAAAAAGGAACTTTGTCCTTTTTTTTAACAGAAAATTTTACTGATTCATGACACTTCATACAATTTTTTGATCACTGCTTCAATTTAGACCATTATCCAAACTTTAATAATATTTCAATTTTAAATATAGAAACTAATTATAAGCGTATATATATGCTAGAAATGTTGCGGATTATAAATGTTCCGACAGATCAGAAGATGAATTTTAGGGCAGATACGGCAAATGTTGCACAGAGTTATAGATATTTATTATATAAAAACGGAAACAGGAAATAGAAAATACTATATCCGTTTTTTGTTTGTTCGTTTTTTTGCTTTTTTTAAGTTTTTCATTTCTTATTTTGACAATATTTGTTTTTTTTTCAAATGTAAATAGTTTTTTAATAATGTAAATCAAAATTAAAAAAAAATTATTTCCTGAAGAAGCCAATAAACGATAAAATAAATAATATTCGTTTTTTATATAAACTGACCTACGGCTTGAATAATCACTTATAATTATTAAAAAAAGGTCGAAAAATAAGAGAATATTACTGAATAATATCAACGGTGCATTTAACCAATTAAATTGTTAATTCTTCTCTTTAATATTTTTAAACATTTTCTTATAAGCCATATCTGGTAAATTTTCATTCTTGATAGAATTTCGTGTAATCATCTGGCGATCTATAATTTTCCATAGATTTTCTTTCGGGTTGAGATTTGTTGACTAAACAGGCCACTTCACGTAGGTACGTGTTACCTTATTGTGGATACATAACCGGTCAGTGTACTCGTATATCTTAGAATGTGAACTGGACTTATTCCCTACCCTCCTCTTAAAACAGCCCTACACCACAGTGTTTCCATCGCCAAACTTGTCTGTTTTGTTTGTATACTTCGGGTGCAGTCAGATTCCCTTCGCCCGCCTTACAAATAATTTTTCAACAATGCCTTTTCAATTATATTTAGACTAACCCGAAAAGAGGAGAGAATCTCATTTGTTTTTTGAACAGCTTATTTGTTCTTTGCTATAAAAATATTTTTCGCAGGGCTATAGCAATTAATAACAGCCTCATTTCGAGAAATAATTTCAAATCTTAAGATTATTAACAGCCTCCCAGGGAACCCATGTTTAATTGTGTTGTCTTGGAGTAGTTATACGAGGTTTTCCTCGTAAATGTTACGGCAACAGTCTCATTTGAATATTTATCACAAATGGGTTTTCACTTCAATCCAGCATTAAAACAATTTATTATTTTGATTTTGAAATCTTCACAAATTGCCACACCCTCTAAATAACTAATCATGCGTTAAAGAGCCATACATTCTTCATTGTTTTTCATCTACTCTTTTGGATTAAATCATCTTTTATGCAGAAGTATAAAAGTATCCCTTGTTTTGCCAATGCTAAAAGAATAATCACTCATTTTGACAAATTTTTGAACATAAAAGTGCTTAAAAGTTATTATTTTTCAAAAAGACACATAATAGATGACCTAAAGCTTCCCATGAGATTTTTCGATATTTATCTTGTAAAAAGTCTTGTTATTCAGGGTTTTCACAGAATCCAAAGTTGTCAGGATTGGATTTGAAAATACTACAAAAAATATTTTGTATAATGAATTTCAATGTTATGGGTTTTGTGTTCAATCTAGAATTACTATCTGTTTTTAACATAAAACCGATAACATTAAAATTCATTACACAAAAGTACCATTTGTCGTATTTTCAAATCCAATTCCGACAATATGGGATTATGTGACAACCCCGATTAAAAACCAAAATAACGCACGAGTATTAGAGTTTGTGAACACGTCCCTATTGTCATAATCTAATCACAACATTGTTTGTGTACTCATTTATTTATTTGTATTGTCTTAGCAAAAAATTTTTGTTATGAGATTCTAAATATTTTGTAAAATAATATATAGACCACAGACTAACTCAACCCACAATAAATAAAAAACATTTTGAAATAATAAAATTAGATAAATTGTATAAAATATCATGTTGTTATAATAACTATACGATATGCCAAGCACATTTTTAAAGGGAATACAAAAATGTTTTGCATATTAAAATTGACATAGAATTTATTATTTGTCTTTATTGCCAGTATATACAATAAATTTAATTTCAAACAGATGGTTTCTGAAAGCAATACTTTTTGAATGATGTTTAAAAATAAGCTTTGAATTATCAGCACATAATTCACATGCGTATAATAGAGGTGGAATTGTGAGTAATGTCCCATAAAGACTCATGAATGCTTTCGAGCTCGTAAATCTAGCTAAAAACAGTCGCATATCTAAAGATTTTTTTTGGCGAATTGAAAAAAAAAACACTTAAATATTTGCGACAACGATATATTTCGAACTAACGGACCGTTTTTAATTGAATTTCATCATCGTAAATGTCAGAATAGCTTCATAAAACCCAAAAACGTCCAGATGTGATAAAAACTGGATTTTCGAAAATCACCCCCATTAAGTAATTTTCAAATAAAAAAAAAACTTTTTTAGAGCGGAGCGGGAAGATAATATGTATCAATGTTTGCGTTCATAAGACGCAACTGTTGCGCAACCGTTGAGTGTTTGTCTGAGAAACGCAAAGTTGAGTAGTTCCGCTCCACACCACAGTCTAGTATTTGCTGCCATTTTTCCATCCTAAATTTTTTTCGCTACATTTAGTCAACATGTTGTTGTGTTTAGCTCCACAGCTGATCAGGAGAGTTATCCGCTTTTATATTCTAATGCAACGCAGTTTTGTTAGGTGGCGACTGAAAATAAATTTGTAAAATTTTGCGTTACAAATGCTATAAAGTAACGAAAATAGAGAAATATAATTACAATACTAATTTCATTAAATATACGTCGGTTTATTATGGCGTCAATTTATTTAAATTAGATATTTAGTTCAATGAAAGAAAGATTTTTGCGCCTAGTGGTGGCTTGGCGTTGAAAGATAAATACTATCGGCGCAGGTTTATCATTTTATTGGAGTATTTTGCTGTGCATTTTTATGTTGTGAATATTAAATTCGTATTGCAGATTTTAAAATTAATATAGAAAATTCCTGCCAAGAAAAACTCCATCGCAAATTCTGTGTTATCCATATTTTGTAGTATAAGCCAAACTAATTAATTAATTTAGTAAATTTAAATTGTTTCTTTTGCATAATTTTTAGTTATTTTCAATTGTTTACATTAGTCAGCTGTTCATTATCCAATTTTCATGAAGCCGTTTCGAAGACGTAACTGTTGGGTTCAACAGTTGGCGACAGTTTCACAACAGTTGAGCTCAACAGCTAAGTCTTATGAACTCCCCAATGATTTTAATTTTTTTTTTGCAAAAATTGAAAATTTATCAAAAAAATACTAGTTTCGCAAACATTAAAAAGTTTCTACAAATTTAAAATTTACCAGCATTTCGAATCTAATAGATTTCGAAATTCATAAGCTCCAATTGTTAACAAAATTAAATTGTCATTTTATTTTTAAATGAAATTTTTATATATTCTTATTATTAAGTTACACAGTTCAACATGATTGTTTTGGCCTGGGGCTTCCAAGTCAATTTCGATACACATAATACTAAAGATCGATGCCTACAAATTACTTTTTTAAGGAGGTTGCAGCACCTTAATTTGCTTTAACTCGAGAATTAGGCGTTCGATTTAATAAAGTAAAATACAAAAGAATTGACATTAAAATTGTCGTTAAATATATGTTTGTGTATGTTTGGATGAATTGTTGGCTAGCGTTATACAAATAAAATGAGCCATATTTCGTTAAAAGCCATATTTCATATTGCCTGATTTTATTCACAATCAATTGGTACACGGAAAGAAAAACGTCGTGTTAAATTTTAGTATTTTCTACTTTGAGTACGAGTCGTACTCAAAATTTTGAGTACAAATAACAATAAAATGTACTTTAAAAAAGCCAAAAACGGGATGCCCTTAGATTACCAACCCTGGAGTTTCTTAAAATGAATGAAAAATTCTTTAATCAAGTGAAAAATCTTTAACTAAAAAATTCTTAAATTCAATTGAGAACTTATCTGAGTCCGTACAAAAATCAATCTTTCTGTACTTTATTTACGTAAATTTGGGATCACCGTACTCTTAGCACCGCATGGTTTTGATTTAAGTACGGTTGGATTGATTTTTTCTTTTCTTTTACCGAAATTTTAAAAATTATTAAGGAAGTCCATATTCATATGTATGTATACGAAATGATTGTAATGATAGCCCTGATCACTTTTGCTACGTATCTGATAAACATTGTCAAGAAAGTCAACGAAAAAATGTAAGCCATTTTATGAGATAAGCTTATCAGACATATTTTGGAATACAAATAGGATAACAAGACAAATGTTGGGCCCCACATAATGTTTGCAAAACTTGTGGGGGAGTCACTTCGACTTTGGGTGAAGGAGCATATGATTTATGATTCTTATTTTTGAACTTTCATATTAAACGATATGAACCGATACTAAAAACGATATTGAGTCTACTATCCGCTACGACACCAACAACGCATATTCAATATTACCAGTACCGGAATTTACATTCTATTGCGCAGATTTTTAAATGCTAGATTGTCCAAGTAGTGAAAGTGAAAGTAACTTCGAAGAAAACTGCGCTACACTTCCAGGCTTTTCTCAGAGTATGCTTAACGATTTAGTTCGCAGTTCGCAAAGGAATTACCGGACGGAACTTCTTGCAACAAGAGTCAAAGAAAAAAAGTCACCTTCAGCGTAGCGCATCAATAACAATTTATCGAACTGGAGTGAAAGACTGGATGTCGAGAATAAATATGACTGTAGGAAAAGAAAACGAAATGGAGTGGAGACAAAATTATTCTTCTGGTGTTACTATAGAACAGTTGAAATGTGTGTGAAGTAAAATTTAAATTTAACTAGCATGAACCAAAATTTTTAACGTTCTATTTTTGCAGTTAACAGACCATTTTCATACACTTAACAAAGCACTGTTAAACATTTTACTGCCACAGTGAAATTAATTAACTTTATTTAGGACGCCAAATCTGGGAACATGGGCCAGTTTCATACTACCCAATGAACGGAAAATTGTGTTCCAACGATATTACTTAAGATTGTTATAATTATGAGAATTATACAAATCATAAATATAACATAACATAGCATGCTAACAGAACTCTGTTAAACTCGGTGGCTTGTGTCTAGGGTGTTATATTTTAAAATTTTACTTCACACACATAAAGTAAATAAAAATTTTTTTTTCGGAGATATAATTGACCATTATGGAAATCTCGTGAGTTATATAGATATACGGTGGTCCCGATAGGCCTTTAAAGAGCACAATAAGTGGTATTCCTAAAATAATTTAAGAACTTTAGAAAATTGAATTTGAAAAAAAGTCATATTTCTGGAGAAGATTAGTGGCCATTATGGAAAAATGAAGAATTCTGCAGACATCCCACTATATACAAATGGTGCTCCTGATAGGCCTTTAAGGAATATGACTTTTTTTCAAATTCAATTTTCTAAAGTTCCAAAATTATTTCAGAAATCCCACTAAATGTTTTCCTTAAAGGCCTATCAGGAGCACCATTTGTATATAGTGAGATGTCTGCAGAATTCTTCATTTTTCCATAATGGCCAATTCTGTTTCCGAAAAAATTAATTTTTTTAAATGACCTTTTTATAGTATATTTATTATTTATAGAATTCCCATAGTTATATTTATCTTAAGTAATATCGTCGAGACAATTTTCCATTAATTGGTTAGTACGGAATTGGCCCCTGTTCCTATATTTGGCGTCCTTAATAAAGTTAATCAATTTCGTTATGGCTGTTAAATGTTTAACAGTGCTCTGTTAAGTGTTTAAAAGTGCTCTCTTAACTGCAAAAATAGCACGCTAAAAATTTTGGTTCATGTCCCTGCTAGTGAAATTTAAATTTAACTTCACACTCATAAAGTTGAAATCAGGCATATTGACAGCCCACATATTCGTACTTCCATAATGAACGAAGAATCCACAAATCACATTAAAAAAAACCTTCTTTTGTATGTTACTGATACATTTTAAAATTTCTGTAATTTAAAAATAATTTTTTGCTATTTTATTTGATTCTCTCGAACGAGTATCAGAGTCAATTAAAAAAAATGTAATTTCTAGGCACTGAACCTCATTGTGTATCCAAATTGGCTAAAAAATCTGTGATCACATAAAAAAAATTGTATTTTGTTGGCCAGTGTTATTTATTTGTATTACATCCCGCATCATCCGTCGACTTTAAATCACATTCTTAAAAAGTTTCAACCCACAACAAAAAAAAAAAAGCTTTTAGAAATTAAATTGGAGAAAATATCTGGAAACAAACAAAATAAATTAATAAAATGCTTTGTTAATTAATTTTATTAATTAAATTTTAAAACACAAATAATTCTAAATAATTATGTACAAATTTTAATAAATTAATTTCTTTTTTGTTTTGGCAAAAATTCTTTTGGTGGCCGCAGAAGCTTTTAAAAAATGCACACAAAATTTTATATATGTTCTTTTAGCAGAGGTATAAAAATGAGGAGGAATATGTGTACATATTGTTAATTGTGGGAGAGTAAATATCCTTTTTTCCTACCTGGCTCCCAGCATGCCTGCATGGAAGCAAAGCAATGTGTGCCGGTACCGCCAATAGACTAAACGACTAATTAGGAGTGTTTAATACCGCTGATTAAACCAGATTTGCGTTTTAACAATTAAATATTTTATATCAACTAATTTTATACACTTTAAGTTCACCTAAATACATAATTTTACACATTTCTGAACAAAAAAAAAACATGCAACATTAAATACAAATACTTTTTCTTTTGTTTTTTACTCTTAACCACTGGAAAACAATTCTATATAGTGTGTGTTTAATTTTTTTTTGTGGTTTTAAGTGCTGACAAGTATTTGTAAACATTGTTACAAGTGAGATGAATTAAAAAAAAAGAGTGAATAAAAATGTTGCATGTTGCCAATTGCCACGAATTCTAAAAGATGGAGGTGGCGCAACATTTACAACAGCAGCAGCAGTTGTGGTTGTGTTACAAGTAAAACAGGTGCTGACAATAAACGAGTAGAAGCCACTCAGCATAATGTTGTGGTAATAAGGGTGGCGCATATTTATCTAAACTGAATCCAAACTTGAGACATTTTTTGAAGCACTTTTTTTAATTCAAAATTTCTTAATTGGCTTGGAAAATATTTTTGTTTGCTGTCTATAAAATTTTGCCTCCAACCAAAATACTTTACTTCCAAAACATGATTTCATTAATGACTGACGTAAATAATTAGCAACGTAGTTTATCTTTGCTATACGGAAATATGAAATAGTCAGGGTTATACGACAAATTAATACAGTGGTTGACATGTGAGAGCTTTTCATGCTGACAATTATTATTATTATAATTTCCGTTTCTTCACACATTTTCGTCAAAAAATTCGTGCTATTCAAAATACTGCTTTCTACCTTTTTCAGCGTAAGTGTTTTTTGGAACAACAGTAGGGCGATTCTGTAACTTTTAGCAATAATCGTTAACGTTATTTTACCAGAACAACACATCAATTCTGTTACAAGATTTTGACGATGTGTTAAAAATTTCAATCTCGTCGCATCTTTAACTATTCAACTAGCAGAGAACCGAACCAAATTTTTTAACACGACTCTGTAAATCCCTTAACAGTGGTCGCATATTTGATTAAATAAGAAAAATCTAGGAATTCGCAGCACGGTAAAAATTCTCCATTAGGCTCCTAATCATATTAAAATAATAGGATACGGGATATACTATATTAGCAGGCACTACAAAAATTGCTTAAAAAATGGATTTTTTAGTGAAATTTCTGTAGAAAATTTGGTTCGTGTCTCTGCTAGTTAAATACGAATTTATCTTCACACACTTTAAATATTTCAAAATAAAGAGAAAAAAAAAACACACACATGAAGATAAATTTTAAAACTTAATGCCCCAGACAAAAACCATAGAGGTTCACAGGACTCTGTTAGCATAATAACATAACTCTGTTAAACATAAAAAAACTGTCCTTTTGCATTAAAAATTTAAAAATAACCACATTCTTAAACAAAATGAACCAGAAAAACTAAAATATTAAATATAAAACAAGTGTTTCCTAAACTATAGACATAAAAACTACATATTTCGAACCAAGTCACGCATAAAAATACGTTTGAAAAAATTTGCATAAAAAGGAACTTTGCCCTTTTCTTACAAGTGGAGATGGGCGAAAAAAAATTTTTGGGGAGAATTCGTAGTCGCGTCTCGATAATTGCCGAATAGTAAGAAGTCTTAACAGAGCGTTTTTTTTAGAATTTCTAAAAGATTTCAGAAAAAACAGTCAAAAATTCCGTTTTGAAAAATTGTGAAATTTAACATTTTCATATATAGAAATTTTTTGGGAGTAAAAAATCGGCCAAAATCGAAATGGTGGGGATAAATTGGAAAATAGGGTAGAAGCACAAGGCATCGTATTATTCAGAACTGAAAAGATTTTATTTAGAATAAAATGTGGCCATCCCTTAGAGAATTCTAATTTAAAAAACTGGAAATAAGTGGTTGAAAGTCCAACTTTTAAAGGATCCACTTCTGAACAATAGCAGAGGAACACCTTGCCTTAAAATATCATATAATTTTGTCTGCCCACGTTGGCTTCTTTCCAAAATAATTCCATTTTTAATGCATTAAATAAGATTTTATATGGGTACAGAGTCATGTTAGCATGCTAACAGAACTCTGTTAAACTCGTTGGTTTGTGTCTAGGTTGTTATATTTTAAAATTTAACTTCACACTGATAATACAAAATATATTTTAAAAATAGTTGTAAAAAATGGTGTTAATGAGCCAATCCAAATTGTAAAATCATAAACATTTTCCATTCTTGTTTAAAAATTTTCAAAGTTATTTTTTTGAAACTGAAATTAACAATGAAAAAATTTCTGTCGTTTGGTTAGAGGTAAACGTTATTGTTAATAAAGTTACTGAATAACATTACCGGTAATTTTATTGTTAAATATTTTTAACAATTCACCTGACGCTGAAATTGAATAGTGAATTGCACCACTGATTTTGAGCAACTTTTTCATAAAACGCCCGTGAGCTGAAATCGTTTGTGGTTGGATTTATAAAACTAACTATTCGCATTGGCAAAAGAGGAGTCTTTATTATATTCATTCTTGTGCAAATCTATACCACCCTAATAATTGAATCCATCATACACGACCACTTAACTAGATTCAAACTAAAAACCAACAGTGAGTAAAGCAGCAAAAAAAAAAAAACATTAACGAAATTATACAATGAACTTAATACGTACGATTAGAATTGATAACAAATTGCATTTCAGTCATTTGTTCCTTAACAATCTTAATACTTTTGCAAGTACATTGGAAATTCAGCAGCATTTTGATTTGATGTTGGCTGCTACTTGTGTTCGACATCAAACAAATTACAACTGAACGAGCCAACAAACAGCATTTCAAGAATAGTAAATTCAGTACTCGGTTACAATTAAAATGTAAATCTTGTAAATGTAAATTTTTTTTTATATTTATACAATACGAGTACTGCTGATCCATTTCCAAGGAATTCATTAATACATGATTAACAATGAATATTGATTGATTTGAAAAATAGAAATCAATTTTGAAATTAGAACACAAAAAGTGAATTGAATAACAAAAATTTTCTTACACACAGAAAAATATACATTGTAAAACCAGCGAAAACAAAGTTGATTTTATATTTTTCGCTAATGAGTTTGCTTCGTAGTCGTTTGGTGTTAAATCAACATGACTTTACGATAACTCGCAAACAACAGAAGCACAAGTTAATACAACATGCGAGTCTTATTGAATAAAAATGTACCCACATTAAAATAATGTGACGAATCTTGTTAAACCAAAATTATTTCAGTTTGAAACAACATAAATTACATATTGAATGAATATGTTTTCAGCATGAAATTCATTTACTATGTAAGTAATTATGACGTTGAGTTAATACGATTCAATGATTGATCTAACATGAAATTCTTTTAACACTAAACCGATACTCATATTAAAATAACACCAAAAGTTTGTTGGTTCAAAATGATGACTTTTTAAATAACCCATAAAAATTTTAATAAAAAAGGTTTCTATTATATATTTACTTTTTTTAATATTTATTTTATTTACATACATTTGGTGCTAACGCCAAAGCATCAGTACACCTTAACCCATATTTTTGAAAAGTTTCAAACCTCTTAACTATACAAAAACTTTTAAAAACCAGTGAGAATTTCTTATACTTTTGTATTTTTTGAAAATCTCATTGAAATTCGTGGAATACTTATTAGCAATGTAGATTTAAAATGTAGAAATGTTGTGTTTACACTACACAATGTTGGTTTTATCAAATCCAAATTTAATTTAACGAAATAATTTATTATTTTACTACGAAGCTGAGTTGTGTAAATTCAACATTGCCCAATGTTATTTTAACTACGAAAAATGTTCAATCTACTATTTGTTCGTTCAAATTTATAGTTTTAAACATAGAATCAATATGAATATATGTTATGTGTGTGAAGATAAATTCGTATTTAAATAGCAGAGAAACGAACCAAAATTTTTAACATAGCTCATTTTGCAGTTAACAGAGCTCTGTAAAACGGTTAACAGTGGTCGCAAATTTGATTAGAGACGAAAAATCCAGGATTTGGGACCACGTCCATGCCAAAAAAATATGGTAAAAATTCTCCATTGTGTACCTAATGATATTACAATAATAAAATATAGGATATATGTATGTTGGCAGGCACTATAAAAACTTATTTAAAAAAAAGGATTTTTTAGTGAAATTTCTGTAAAAGATTGGTGACCATTTTGGTCAAATATGGAATTGCACACGTTGTGCACTATACATTTAGGGTAGTCCAATTGGTCGCATATCTGAAATAATTTTGGAAATTGAATAAATTGATTTTGAAAATATTTTGTGCACAAGAATTATTTTAGAAGTCACAGAAAAAAATACTAAATCGGGAATTTTCGTGAATTTTTTGGAAAAGTAAGAGATTGTTAGTAATTATCCAACAGTTTTATTTTTTGGGATAAAATAGATATATTCTTCGATTTGTGTTGGTTTTAATTATACTCTGACGTTTTAATATTTTGTGCCAAAGAATTATTTTAGAAGTCACAGAAAAAAATACTAAATCGGGAATTTTCGTGAATTTTTTGGAAAAGTAAGAGATTGTTAGTAATTATCCAACAGTTTTATTTTTTGGGATAAAACAGATATATTCTTCGATTTGTGTTGGTTTTAATTATACTCTGACGTTTTAATATTTTGTGCACAAGAATTATTTTAGAAGTCACAGAAAAAAATACTAAATCGGGAATTTTCGTGAATTTTTTGGAAAAGTAAGAGATTGTTAGTAATTATCCAACAGTTTTATTTTTTGGGATAAAATAGATATATTCTTCGATTTGTGTTGGTTTTAGTTATACTCTGACGTTTTAATATTTTGTGCACAAGAATTATTTTAGAAGTCACAGAAAAAAATACTAAATCGGGAATTTTCGTGAATTTTTTGGAAAAGTAAGAGATTTTTAGTAATTATCCAACAGTTTTATTTTTTGGGATAAAATAGATATATTCTTCGATTTGTGTTGGTTTTAATTATACTCTGACGTTTCAATATTTTGTGCACAAGAATTATTTTAGAAGTCACAGAAAAAAATACTAAATCGGGAATTTTCGTGAATTTTTTGGAAAAGTAAGAGATTGTTAGTAATTATCCAACAGTTTTATTTTTTGGGATAAAACAGATATATTCTTCGATTTGTGTTGGTTTTAGTTATACTCTGACGTTTTAATATTTTGTGCACAAGAATTATTTTAGAAGTCACAGAAAAAAATACTAAATCGGGAATTTTCGTGAATTTTTTGGAAAAGTAAGAGATTTTTAGTAATTATCCAACAGTTTTATTTTTTGGGATAAAATAGATATATTCTTCGATTTGTGTTGGTTTTAATTATACTCTGACGTTTCAATATTTTGTGCACAAGAATTATTTTAGAAGTCACAGAAAAAAATACTAAATCGGGAATTTTCGTGAATTTTTTGGAAAAGTAAGAGATTGTTAGTAATTATCCAACAGTTTTATTTTTTGGGATAAAACAGATATATTCTTCGATTTGTGTTGGTTTTAGTTATACTCTGACGTTTTAATATTTTGTGCACAAGAATTATTTTAGAAGTCACAGAAAAAAATACTAAATCGGGAATTTTCGTGAATTTTTTGGAAAAGTAAGAGATTGTTAGTAATTATCCAACAGTTTTATTTTTTGGGATAAAATAGATATATTCTTCGATTTGTGTTGGTTTTAATTATACTCTGACGTTTTAATATTTTGTGCCAAAGAATTATTTTAGAAGTCACAGAAAAAAATACTAAATCGGGAATTTTCGTGAATTTTTTGGAAAAGTAAGAGATTGTTAGTAATTATCCAACAGTTTTATTTTTTGGGATAAAACAGATATATTCTTCGATTTGTGTTGGTTTTAATTATACTCTGACGTTTTAATATTTTGTGCACAAGAATTATTTTAGAAGTCACAGAAAAAAATACTAAATCGGGAATTTTCGTGAATTTTTTGGAAAAGTAAGAGATTGTTAGTAATTATCCAACAGTTTTATTTTTTGGGATAAAATAGATATATTCTTCGATTTGTGTTGGTTTTAGTTATACTCTGACGTTTTAATATTTTGTGCACAAGAATTATTTTAGAAGTCACAGAAAAAAATACTAAATCGGGAATTTTCGTGAATTTTTTGGAAAAGTAAGAGATTGTTAGTAATTATCCAACAGTTTTATTTTTTGGGATAAAATAGATATATTCTTCGATTTGTGTTGGTTTTAGTTATACTCTGACGTTTTAATATTTTGTGCACAAGAATTATTTTAGAAGTCACAGAAAAAAATACTAAATCGGGAATTATTGTGAATTTTTAATATATTCTTCGATTCGTGGTCACTAATCTTTTCCAGTAATTTCACTAAAAAAACTAATTTTTTCAAAATCAATTTATTCAATTTCCAAAATTATTTCAGATATGCGACCAATTGGGTGCCATTAGAGACCCCTTGGACTACCCTAAATTTATAGTGCACAACGTGTGCAATTCCATATTTGACCAAAATGGTCACCAAATTTTCCAGAAATTTCACTAAAAAATCCTTTTTTTAAATTAATTTTTGTAGTGCCTGCCAACATATATCCTATATTTTATTATTGTAATATCATTAGGTGCATAATGGAGAATTTTTACCATATTTTTTTTGGCATGGACTTGGTCCCAAATCCAAGATTTTCCGTCTTGAATAAAATTTTCGACCACTGTTAACCGTTTTACAGCGCTCTGTTAACTGCAAATGAGCTAAGTTAAAAATTTTGGTTCGTGTCTGTGCTATATAAATACGAATTTATCTTCACACACATATATATGTTAGCTTTCACCAAAGTCAAAAATTTTGTAAAAAATTACGTGACATGAAATCTACATTGTTTGATTTTTGTTTTACATTGATGTTTTTTTCTGTGTGTGTAAATTTTTAGCGAGATTACAAAATTTGTGCAACTATTTTATAGGCAAAATTAAAACAGAAATGGGGTTAAATTCAAATGAAAGTTTTTAGTATTTTGTTTTAAAATTCTAAAAATTTGTGAAATCCTTTTATATATTGTTAAAATGATTTGTAATTTATTTACAGATTTTGCCAGTTTTATTTATTTTTCGTTTTTATAAAAAAATCTTCGTTCTTATTAAAAAAGTAATAAATAGATAAGAATTATGCCATTTCTTAAATTATATGCTGACAAAGTATGACGCTGATACCCTAAACCATTGGAAAGTTAAAGCTTGAAATACCGGAATATCCACCTTTCAAGTTTGTGTATTTTCTAAGCTCTCTAATTTGAATGTCCCGGCAAGCACATTGATTCTAGTTTGACATTTTAACTCATTACTTTAACATTGCGCGATGTTATTGTTGGCAATTACGTACCAATTTGTCTTACAAATCGTTATTTAAAAACATCAATATTTGGAAGTCATTTAGTTTAGGCATTCAAACCATAATAAAAATTAAAAATCGGTTTGATGTTAAGTATTTTACTCAACAACATACACACACAATTAAAACCAATGGCGCATATTCAAAAATCATAACAAAAATCGAAACTAATAAAACAAAAACTAAAAAATAGTTATAGATCTTATTCACAATGAATAACTAATGCAGCAACTGCTCTCAGCTGATGCAAGAAATGCAACCCTGCATATTGACATGTAGAGATAATAAAATGTCGATAATATTTTCATCGATACTTACTGCAATTAATTAAAAAGCTTATGAAGCTATTGAAAAACAATTTTTATTCCTTAAAACACTCACACAAATCCTTAAAAAGTAATTTTTTGTTCATAGTTTGTATATAAATCGATTAAAATGTTTTTTGGACGCAATAGAAATTAGTGCTGGCAAAGTATTGAGTAGTGGGTACCGAGTATCGGGTATTTCCTTTTTTGGTTACTTAATACTCAAAAGTATTTACTCGATACTTTTAGAGTTGTATTTTTAAGCAAGTTGATTGGCTAAAATAGTGCATAAAAATACATCACTGTATAAAAAGACAACTAGGTGTAAGATTCTTTAATCAAATCAAAACTAAATAATTTTTTTTGAGAACAATTACATTCAGGGTTATTCTAAAATACGCGCTTCACTTCGTTGCCGTCGAATGTTCACTTTCGACGGCTCGACGGCGATAGATTCTAAAATACGCGCGAGGATATATCGATCCAATAATCGAGTTTTTGTAATCACTTGCAAAAAAATTTATAAAAGTAAACAAACAAAATGGACTCAATTGCTTATTTTATTAATGAATCTAATGAAAATAATCTTCGGAGAGTTTTAAAAACACTTAGGTACAATAGAATGGATATATTTGAGATGGATGATAGAATGTAAGTAATAACATACAATAAATATCCTCCTCCCGTGCCTTCTAAATTTTGTTTGTTTACTACCAGTTTCTTTTTAGTATTTGCTTTGTAGTCTCTCCAAACCTAAAAAATATGTTTATACCGGGGTTTCTAATAATATACATTCATATGTATGCAAACTTACTTTTTTCCAAAAAGGTACATCTCTTATTGGAGGGCCCATAGAATTTAATTTTTGGGATATTTTATCCCAAAGACAATTTTGCTCCTCAGCTCGTAGCTCCGTAACTCCTCTTCCAATATCAGGATGTTGGAGCATAAATTCCACCATTGCCTTAAATTGTTCCGGTGTTGTTTGCTTTTTCGACCCGCAAAATATTTAAAGATTTATTTATATTAATGTTTTATTAATATTTAAATTTTATGTATACTTAAATTTTTTATACAAACAATTTGCAGTAAACGCGCCAAAAATGGTGTCGAAAGAAAATGTATGAATTATTCATTCAACGCGTTTTTTAGAATATGTCGAAAGACGTCAATCACAATGACTTGATAACAAAAAAATATCGATAGTCACTTGCGCGTTTAATGGAATACTGAAGTGTCATTTTAACGCGTTTTTGTGGTGAACGCGTATTTTAGAATAACCCTGATTATTTCTTAAGTTGTTGTTAACGTTAAATTAAAAGTTAGTTTAACATTTATTTTTTATTTAACAATAGAAGACATACAAAACCAACAATAGTTGAAGATCTATTTTTTTTGAAGAAACTATTTCAATTTGCAGATAAAAACTATGCATTGCAAATTCAAAGAATCCGTTAAAAGTATCGAGTAGTATTGAGTACCCAAATGAAAAGTATTGAATATTATTGAGTAATGAAACGTAGTAGAAATCATTCGGCTGCTTCAATGTATTAGTTAGTTATCATTTAGTTACAGCATCACCCATAAAAAATTTAAACTATTCGTGCTGAAATTAGCCAATTGTGAATAACTTAAATAGGTACTTAATCAATATAACACTTAGTTGTAATTTCTAAATATGCGCCATTCACTTTATTAAATGTGATCATTTTTCGCACTAAATTGGTTGCTAGTGGTTGTAATCGAAAGAGATTATTATTTGGCCTAATAGTTTTTTCCATCAATGACTTTAGAATAATTTCGTTATACAATTGATGTCATAAAATCGCAGAACAAACAAAATTTTAATTTTTAAGGAAGACCATTTTCATTGCTTAAAAACTATCAATAAGTGTGTTTCTATTTTCGACGACTTCTTAGGACTTTTATATTAACAATAAATATCAAGATAGTGCGTTTACTGCACACACTTTGTGTGGTAATGAATTATAAAATTCTAATTTGGTTAATACTGAAATTAATATACAACAATATTTGTTGAACATGGCGAATTTTTCAAGCAATAGGACGTCTTCTGATCACCCTAAATATTTTTTTAAATAATACTCTTGTTTTTTAGCGCCTTTAACTTTTCTCTTGCATTTAGTTTTAATAATGAAAAATAAACAAAAAAAATATTCGATATCCCTTAAAAGAAATAATTTTATTTCTTCTTTTATTTTAGGTAAGCTGAAAATTGTTGTTTGCTAGTGAATTGATTTCTATGTAAGTATGTATGTATACATCAAGTATAAAACTTAATAAATTATATAATATCATTAAATTAAGACATTTTGACTTCCAGAATAAATTAAACAATAATTAAAGAAATTAACTACATTTTAAATGAAATTTTCAAATTACGACTTCATGAAATTTCCTCAAAGAATCGCAGTGGTGACAATTGCACCTCTGCAGTAATTTAAAATTTTTTTTTACAAAAAACTTTTTTTATTGCGCAAAATCTTATAAATCAATATTTCGAATTTTCACTTCCAAAGAAACTACAAAATGATCTTTAACTACGTAAATTTAATTTTTCTGTGAAAAATTCTAAAATTTCGAAAGATAAAACATTCTTTAATTAAAAAATTTTCATTGTTTTAGTTTTTTTTAAATAAACTACGAAATCTTATTATTTTTCCAAAAAATTTCAAATATTTTTTCATATTTTTAAAATTTTTCTTGGTAAAATTTTTATTTCAAATAAATTATATAAAAAAATATTAAAGTTTTATAATTTTTAATACAAATTTGATATGTTGGTGCTAAATTTTTAAAGTTTCTTCAAGTTAAAACATTTGTTTAATTGAAAAATTTTTCCTTTGCATTAATTTTACAAACGTGTTTTAATTTTTTATTGTTTCTGGAATGAATTGCAAAGATTTTTTCAATTTATATTCTGCAATACCGCGCTGCACACTGAAAAATGTGCTAAGCTGTAAGTCCATGGTTTGCGGGTTTCATTGACATAAATTTTTAATTTTTGTGCAAAATTTTAATGTTCTAAAAATAAAATAAAAATTTTTGTGTTGGCAATTTTTATTGCCTTTAAAACAAACTAAAAAATATTTTTATTTTTTGCAAAACTTTAGAAATTTTAGAATATTTGTAATAATTTCGCACATTTCTAAATTTTCATAAAGTTTAAAAAATTCTCCTTCATGGGAAACATCTGCAACGTTGTATCCTGTCACCAGTTCTTCTCCTGCTTGTTCTATATGATTTCATGTCAATAAGAAACATTCAAGCACCAGACGGCATTCTGTGGACCGACCCCCTTTTTAAAACTAAACGCTGATGATTTATGTCTCATAGCACATATGTTCGAACATATAGAAAACAAACTGAAGGCTCTCCATAAAGTCTAAATGATGAAACAGAACTGGGGCTGACGTTTGTTTTCCATACAATTTGACATAAAATTTTGCCAGAGAAAGCGGTCCTAAAAAATATAATCTATTTTATTTTTACAGCGTTTTTTCTTATACTCTCAATTTTAGACACTCATTCTCTCAAACATATTACCGTGTTTCCATGAAATCACATACATTTTTTATACGAAAAATGCAAACAAAAGAAAATCAAACAATAATAAGAGAGAATTTGAAGTTACTGCCGTCGATTTTATTATGAGCCATCAGCGTTTGTTCCTGAAGTTGCAGATTTGTTCTGTTTCATGATTAACTCTCAATAATAACACCATAGAATATGTACAATCCTTTTGTTACCTACACTGCACCATCACAACGAACAGCGGTGCAAACGAAATCGTTTCAGCGTGAATCAACAAGGCCCGTCATGCCATGCATTGTTTGAAAAAAGTATGGGCATCATCCGAGATATCAACAAAACTCAGGACCAAAGTATTTAACACATGTGTGATGCCCATTCTCGTAAACGGGTGTGAAACTTGGGGTCTATCCAAAAGCGACATACGACGACTGCCCAACGCAATAACTAACGCTGAGCTGCTTCGAACTAAAAATTAAAAGAACAAACAGCCAATCCTGTACGACATCCTTAAATTTAAATGGATCGGCTCTACATTGAGATGTGATAACGAGGTAGCCAAGGCACCGCTGCAGTACAACATCCAAGGTTCTTGGCGCCATGGACATCCGCAAACAACGTGGTGCTTCACAACCGTATGTGAGCTGACTATTGCAGGATTTTCATGGAACAATGCATTAAGAACAGTCCATAACAGATTCCCCAACTGGACAATACCGGAACCTAATATGTTGTTCTGAAGAAGAGTTCAAAGGGTTTTCCTTTTCTAAGTTAGAAAGAGAAATCTTTCTTAATTGAGATCATCGCTTCTTATTTTTTTTTTTAATTATTTTCCTGGAGCTCAGATACAGGAAAGCTTTGAGTGGAAGGACTCCAACTTGAATTTTCTTTCCCGACAAACTATATTTTGAGACCTTACAACCAGGGGGTTATCTTAGTCTTGTCAGCCCCATTATTCCTTAACTTTCTGGTTGAAGTTTTGTCCCCTTGATTTTGGTTTGATTTCCTATGCATTGTTTTTATCCTGGGTTTTTTCCTGAGTAAATCATCGGCTAGTCAAGAACGAAAAGAACATCATATTTTAACTCAATACACAATTAATTTATATTAAGCAGCACCAAAAAATATGTTGAAAATTTATTTTTAAATAAAATAAAATGAAATAAAATAAAATATGTACATCTGTTAAGACTGGAAACCCATATCTGAATCCACTCCCTCTTGACTTAAGTAACATTTTGAAATCCCAATTTTACATCCCTGTCCGCTAATGTAAGTTTAATTAAGTATTTATTCAAGTGTGTGAATTATTACAAGTTTGCTGTCGCTGTTGCAATTGTAAGTTTATTTTGTTGGGCTGTCAATATATTTTTATGTATTTTTTTTGCAATTCTCTAAACATTGTTGTTGTTGCGTGCTTGTCACCGATGTTGTTTTTTTTTTGGTTGGCATTTGCCAGTGGTGGAAAGAGAATGAAGGAATTCTATCATTTAATTTGTTATAAAGAAAATGACACTTAATTCAAAGTGTCACTAAAGTCGTTGTCATCGTCATTATCATTTTTAGCGTCATTATTACTGACAATTGGTTTTATTTTACTTGTAACTCTAAGTTTGTATTAAAACTTCACAATAATGACGAGCACATTATTCGTTCGTTATGGGAGTGTATAATATTTTATTTGATTTGTTGTTCTTGTAATAAACGGTATACTTTGGAAGTAAAAAATTTGAAAACTCGTAGAAACATTAAGATAAGGATGGCAACTTTCTTTTCAAAATGCTTTATGGCAGTTGTCAAACGTGTTAAAAATTATCAGTTCGATTGGAAAAATTAATTGTTATATAAAATTAAAAAATGTTTAAACACATAAATATAATGAATTTTTTCATAAATAGTATGAATCGAAAATTATTTTTTCCAAAAAAATTTCAATCAGACTTTGAACTTTGTTATAAATTATATGAAAAGAACAGAAAGTTTCTTTTCATAAAAATATTTTAACCGGGAGCCATAACTCTTACCTCTACAGGAGACAGACTATAATATGAGTTTTATTTTTACTTTATATAAATAAAATAATAAATTTTAGAATTTGTTAGTACACATTTTTTTAAGCGACTTTTTTTTTAATTCCATATGTGCATTATGCCACTTTGTTGTATACAATTTTCATTTACTTGCACTTACACTTGAAAAATATGCCAATTTATTGAAAAATTACAATTTTATTTTTGTACTCAACGTGTGCTTTTTGACAAAGAAGAAAAATTACGAAGATTTTCGTTACTTTCGTAGGACTCTAATAATATATTCTACAAAAAAATTATCTAGAAAAGTTTTTTTTGGTAAAGTGTTAGGAGCAGTTCAACACCTGGCCAGGGTGCCAGGGTTTTGTTTTTAAGGCTTGTCCCTAATTTTCGTTTTTTCATCTCCGAAAATCTACTAAAAATAGTTTTTCTTTAAAATTACAAATTAATACGGAAACAATTTTCATATCTTCAGTTTAGAATTATTTAACTCTAATATTTTTCAAATGTTGTTGAAGTTTCAATTTAAAGTTATGAAGTTTTGGTAAGACTCCGATTGATTTTCAACCAATCCCGATATATGTATAAATGTATAAAAAAAAGTCCGGTATGAAAACAGAAAATGTAAAGGTTGAGAGGAAAAATGTTATCTCCTGAAAAAAAAAATGGGTGAGCAACAAGAAATTTGCCCTTCACGGAGAAATAAAGGGTTTTTTAATTTGTTTTTTTTTATATTTTTAGTGCATTATAAAATAGGATGTCCAAAAATTAATGCAAAATTTGAATTTTCCGCAGTAAAGTGCGATAAAGTGTTAGTATTTCTAAAAAACAATTTAACAGCGGACAGCTGACAGTTTAGGCTTTGTAAAAATGACACGTTATACGCCAGAACAACGTGTTTTCATTTCATTGAAAAATCTCAAAAATAACGAAAACACTAAAAACTTTGTTTTCTATTTAATACAAATCTTGCGTTAATTTTGAAAAAAATTTATTAATTTTGAAATCCCCTTCGGGATTTTCCTCTTCTGTACAACTGCTTTTTCAGAATGCCTTCGCTTTTGTCATGCGTGTTTTCCTGCCTATAAAACAATCATACAATCACATATGCCTGCTGCAAAACAAATTGCAATCAGTTTGCATGTGTGTCTGTTGGAGAAAAAAAAAATACAATTTAAACTTTCTTTCTCAAATGTTGCCGACAACAATAAACAATTTGTAATTTCATTGTACTCTTCATGCGACTTATTGCTGTTTTAAGATCGTGAGTGCATTTGTGTAAATGTGTGTTCGTTCAAGTTGTTCTTGTTATGTTTAAAGAAAATTTTCACACATTTTCTTTGTGTGCGGCATAAATTATGCAATAAAGCTGCCAATTTAGCATGAAATGGCAAAAATAGAAATAAAAATAAAAATGAAAATTATATTAAACAAAATAAAATTAACACAATGTGTTGTTGTTGTGCACTAACAAATTTTTAAATCGTTTTTATTGTTGCTGTTTATTTCATTACATTTCATTTAAAGCACCAGAGGAAATTATCATGTGCCAGATAATGAAACAGACAAGCAACAAGTGGAATTACTTGTTGCTTAATTTTATTACAACTGGGAAAAAGTAATTCATTTTACTGTAACATATTGTGGATCCGTTTTTTTAGAATTACTGGAATTCATTTTTTGTTCATTGCAGTGTTTCAAAAGCATGAAGTTGCATTTTAATTATTTTTATTTTAAAAACTTCTATTGTACAACTAAAAACGGGGGTTATTTAGATCGATCGGAAAAGCAACTAATATTCGTAAGGATAAGTGATTAATTGGACTACAACATTTTTCATTGAAAATTCAAAATGAAATTAAAAAAATTCCAAATGAAATTGGGAAATGCAATTTGAAATTACGAAAATTCCAAATGAAATTGAGAATTTCAATTTGAAATTGAGAAAATTCCAAATGAAATTGAAAATTTTAATTTGAAATTGAGAAAACTCCATATAAAATTGAGAAATTTTAGTTTTAAATTGAGAAAATTCCAAATGAAATTTAAAATTAAAAAAAAAAGAAATATTTAATATAGAAGATATTAAGCAAAAAAAATTTCCCAAATCAGTGTGGCTGTTCTCAAGCGTTTTTTTATTTTAACTGCAATTATTTTCTTTTGAGTTTTGGACAAGTAAGCTTTTTGAATTACATACATATGACACAGGAAAGCAGCAAGGAACTTAAAATAAATTTTTCAACAATAATCGATTTGTTTTTAGTTTCATATCATTTCTTTGCTTTGATCCTTTTGTTGAGTTATGTATGTATATTTCTATATAGTATGTACATATATGTACATTTATGAATTAAATAAAAAGTATATAATTAAATTTTCTCAATTTAAAATTAAAATTTCTCAATTTCATTTTGAATTTTCTCAATTTAAAATTAAAATTTCTCAATTTCAAATGGAGTTTTCCCAATTTCTAATTGTAATTCTCAATTTCATTTGCAATTTTCACAATTTCAAATTGTAATTCTCAATTTCATTTGGAATTGTAAGGAAGATTAAATCTTTTTGTGTGGACATCAATGAAACAACGCCCTTTTAGGACTGCCACGAATATACGTAGCTGATGTCGAGGGATTCCCAGTGTGATGGTAGTTTTTGCTCGATCATATTGGGGCCAGATAGATATGAAGACCGCACATATGGACTCGTTGAACCATCTGAATTGTGCCGGCATTCCTTTACCAACTCACATTCTCTCAATACAGCCTTGCTGTCGGTACATATTCGAATATCCTGATCGTATACGCTGTTGTACCTTAACCAGTTATACAACAATGACCTGATAGCTTGAAACGCATCCGAATTATAAATTCGATGAATAATTTCTGTAGTAGATTTTAGTACTATAAATTATTACATTCTGGTTTTCCCCATACTTGTAAATTTAAAAAATATTGTACTCGTATTTAACAAATTTCTGCTTATTTAATTTTTACTTCCACTCAAAGGTCTTTTAGGTTTATACTTCTTTTTCTGTTTTGCAATAGACGACAAAAACGTTGTGCATGTTTTCTATAAGAAAAAAAAACGTACTTGTAATTGCTGAAGTCATTGCATTTATTTGCTGCTTTCTTTGTAGATTGTCTGAAGTCTAAATCATAAATAAATTGTATTTGAATATTTTCCCCATTTCAATATTGTCTATACATGGACTCTGTAATAAGTTTAATAGCACTTGAACTTCTAATAAACATTAACTAAATTGACGAAAGTGCCGAGTACTAAGGAAACTAAAAAGTCAATGAGTAGTAAAATATTGCACATGTTGAAATATTGTTGTTAAAAAAAGCACACTTGGAAATAATGCAGATACAAACATAGAAAAAAACGAGTACACACAAAGAAAAATTAAAGATATGGCGATACTTTGTTTAACGCTGCAGTCACACCATCAAATTACGTATTTGTGATTTCTTTTACAAGAAAATTAAAATCGAAATTAGTAAATTTTTGAGTGATAATTGGCGGATTTTGGCGATTTTTGGGTGCATCCTTCCTTGTAGCGCATAACCACCATAACCCAAAAATTCATTTAATTCGATTTTGAAATTATTGTAAAAAAAAAAATTCACAAATAAAAATATGAAATTGGTAATAATTTTTAATTTCGATTTTAAATTGTTAAAAAAATTTTTTAATTTTACGTGTAGTTTTAATTTTTTTCCTAAATCTGACAAAATTAAATATGTCAGTATTTAAATATAAAGTTAAACATGTTTAACATAACATCTTACGTCAAACATATTTGACTCGGCATAGAAGAATCCCCGAAGAAGCATTACTATTTTTTATAGAAAATACAGAACATAAACATTAGAAAAATGAGCAAGTCACGAAACTGTGATATTTATCCACATTAATGCTGGTAAATTTTACTACTTTTCGTTACTCAATAATATTCAATACTTTTCATTTGGGTACTCAATACTTTTAACGAATTTTTTGAATTTGTAACGCATAGTTTTTATCTGCAAATTGAAGTAGTTTCTTCATAAATTAAAAATAGATATTTCTTAGAAAAAAAAATAACCAACAATTGATTTATTATTAATTTAGCGAAGCAGAAGCTCTCATGGCACCCTGCCTAGCAGTTGAAGAAATTAAGCCGATTAATTGGCAATCGGCTTCTAAGATAGTTAAGTCTTTAGATGATCCCAAAAATTTAGTAGATAGCTCCGAATCTTTAACTCTTAGCCGTACCCTAGCTCCACGCACATAATCTTCACCATTACGGGCTGGTCTGGAACAAACACAGTGGAACTTCCAGCCGAAGTCAATATATAAATCGTCTTCAACAACGTGAAAGATTTTACCTGAGACTATCTTTCCTTCAGCATCACCAAGATCAACAAAATTTGAATTTCTCAACATGCGAGCGAAAGTTTCAGTGTCCTTTTGGGTTTCCTTAGGCTTCAGAACATCGCTGTGACTTTCATAAGCTTTGGCAAACCCGACTTTTGTTAAATTTTGTTCTTCAGCGACAGTTTGTAATGGAGTTATGTTCGTGTGGTTTTGCGTATCCTTATCTGCAGAAAAGTAGCACTGTGAAATTCAAAAATTTCTTACGCATGTCTGCAGCTTTAATCTATTTAAGCGACACAAAAACGACATATTTTAACAAAATATTTAATTATCGTGAAAAAGGAAAAACTAATATTTAGCTTAAGGGTTATGTTACACAGCTGACGAGTTATTGGTTTTGTATGTCTTTTATTATTAAATAAAAAATATATGTAAAGCAAACTTTTAATTTAACGTTAACAACTTAAGAAATAATTTAATTGTTCTCAAAAAAAATTATTTAGTTTTGATTTGATTAAAGAATCTTACACTTAGTTGTCTGTTTATATAGTGATGTATTTTTATGCACTATTTTAGCCACTCAATTTGCTTAAAAATACAACTCTAAAAGTATCGAGTAAATACTTTTGAGTATTGAGCAACAAAAAAAGGAAATACCCGATACTCGGTACCCAATACTCAATACTTTGCCAGCACTAATCCACATTATAAAAAAAAAATCCAAGAGCTTTTTTTCCTAAAGCTTTGTTAAGCAACATAAAGAAATTTTGAAATTATAGTAATTTTCGGTGACCTTTGACTTGGGAAACAATATAACTAAAAGAAGTGGGCGTGGTTAAGGTGGATTCACTTGAATTTTTTACCCAAAACTAAGGTACCCAACATAGTCATCTGTACTAAATTTTGAAGGTCTAGCTGCTTCCTGTAGTTTATTCCCTCAAAAAACCAGGCATTTGACCCATAGTGCAATGTAAAAAATGAATAAAATTTAACGTAACATCCAACAATTATTATTAAAATTATAAAAAGGCATTTAGATCCCCCTGTCATTTAAAATCATGCATAAATGCGAGTGAGTGTCCGCATGTGTATGTATGGGTTGCATACACACAATTAAAGAGTGTCAATGCGAATGAATGTGCGTGTTGCAATCATTTCGAAAAATTTCACATTTGCAAAATTATTACAATATTTTTGAATTTCCGCGTTTATTGTTACGAGTATTACTAATTTGTTGTTCGCAGTTCAAATATTCTCCTGTTACGTTCTCTGCCTTCTACTGATATTTTGTTGGTCGATTGGTTTATCTTCTCGGTTCTTAAGCCCACTTTTTTATGCTTAAACGAGCACACATGTAAAGGGAAGATGTGTATTGAATCATGCCTCGCTTCTTCTATTTCTTTTTTTGCATTTTCACAATAATCTTGTTTAATTTCAAGTTGAATTTATTGGCAAGTTGTGTATCTTTGTCACGTCTTTTATTTTCATGCCTTGAAAGCGTTTGTGGCTTTATTTTGTCATTTGGCCGTAGTCGTTGCCGTTTTGTCGTCACAGAGTCAGAGTCAGAGTCACAAGTTGGAGTATCTTCGTCATCATCATCATCTACATCAGCGCATAAACATACGAATGAATATATGTCCATTGTCGCCATTTAGTTATTGAAAAATAAGTTTTCGTTTAATAAATTCTCAAGATTTATTACTCTTCAACATACTTGTGCAAATAAAATATATGTGTGAGGCGCTGTTTTTTGTTGTTGTGATTGTTGTTTCTTTTAATATTATTCAACATTAGTTTAGTGTAATTTAGCGCTTCTTGTATCCAGCACAAATGTTTTTAAATTTTACTAATTTTTATTCATGTAGTATTATTTGAGTTTGCCAGCTTGAATGTCATTATTAAGTGATGCCTGTATTAAGTGATAAATTGCCATTAAATAAACAAGTGTTGGATAATAAAAATCTATAAAAATATATTGAAAGCCTCTGATCATTATGTATTTAATTAAAAGCAGACAAAATAAATGTTGTTTGATCAATTCTAAACAAGTCTTAAGGCGTAAACACAGAATGCGGAAAATCATTCAATCAATAACTTAGTGGACGGAAGCAGTGTTGCCAAATAGGGGCGGAAAAATCCCTACAAATAGGGGGTTTTCATGAAAACATGATAGCGGAAGGAAAAAGGGACAAACTTCATGTTTTTATTAAAATGTAGGTACTTTTAATTGCAACCGTCTTATGTTTAAAATTTTCATGTAAAAGACACTAAATTAAATTAAATTGATAAATTCGCTGGCTACATAGTTTGTACTTTACAATTGTGCCAATTTGGCAATATCAGTAGTTGTAGAATCGATCAACATATCTGTTCAGTTTGCTTGGTTCGATCTCCACATATTTCGCTGAATAAGTTTTTGTGGGAAAACGAATGCGAAGAGTTTTAAAAAAACTTTCCTGAACATAATATTATTTAAAATAAATCTGATTGTCTTAAATTTTATTTGACCGCTTTAGACGAACTTAAAAAAAAGACTTCCACTGAAAGCAAATCCAAAGAAATTGAGTTTCTAAATTCAAATGCTGTTTTTGGAGAAAACGGAAATGAATTTAAGTTTGATATTTTATGTGCAAAGTTTAAAATACTTAGTTCAAAATACCTAACACAGGAATATCAAATATTACATACAATACAAATTCTTTAAAGATGAAATAAATTCGTTAAAAATTTTGGATGTGGTTCAATTTTGGTATAAAATAATTTAATTAATAGCGTCAAATTGTTCAAAACGCGAGCGCAGACACTGAACGATTTTTTTCTATAATCACTGACTAAAATGAAAAAGATATTGAGCCATATAATTCTAAGTTCAATTTGCATAACAAGATCATGCATGCAACAACAAAACATAGACTGCACAAAATATAAATTGAATTCAGTGCATTAAAAAAATGTATACAAGTAATTTGTACAAGTAAGACGTAATATACAATTCAATGTATATTTTAAAGTATTTTTAATGTAATTTGCACTATTTATACAAAAAGTGAATACAATTTAATGTTTTGTTTGTTTTTTATTTGAATTAATTCATTTTTATATGTATCAGAAGTATATAAAGTTTTGTTAGCAATCACATTACAAAATATCAAATATGGCTTTTAAAAACGTATGTAAGTACGAGGGTGGATTGATATTGAAACTACTTAAGTAGGAAAAAAATATTTTTTTTTTCAAAAAACATTTATTTTAAAACATAGTCTCTTTTTAGCCCAACACACTTAATAAGACGATACTCCAACTTTTTTATACCATCTGAATAATACGATTTTGGGAACCCCTCAAAAAACGCGTTAGTTTCGTTTGAGATGAATATTTTTCCTGCGAGCCATTTTTTTTAGTTTGGAAACAAAAAAAGTCACTAGGAGCTAAATCTGGACTATAAGGTGGATGATCAACCAATTCGAAGTGTATTTCATATAATTTTAGCATCGTATCTATTGCTGTGGGAACCGGTGCGTTGTCTTGAAGAAAGAGCACTTTTTTCTTCTTTAAATGTGGTCGTTTTTTCTTGATTGCATCAATCAATTGATTCAATAGTGCACGATAATACTTTCCTATGATTGTGGATCCTTTTTTAAGCTAATTGATGAGGAATGTTCCGTGTGCATCCAAAAAAACAAGGGCCATAACCTTGCCAGCCGATTTCACTGTCTTCGCCTTCTTCGGAGCACTTCCACCAGCTTCCACCCATTGTTTCTATTGATTTTTGGTTTCAGGTGTGTACTGGTGGACCCACGTTTCATCAAGAATTATTAATGGACGCCAAAAAATAACAGGTTTACGCTTTATCATGTCCAAACACCGCTGTGAAGTGGTCTGTCGAACTCGTTTTTGTTCGACACTGAGCAAACGCGGCACCCATCTTGCCGATAGCTTTTTCATATGCAAATGTCTTTAAAGATTCCAAGTGAAAATTGCCAAAATCAGACACATGCACCTTTTTTGTGAACAATTTTTCAGTACAATATCTTTTTTGGGTCTTCCAGCAAATCTCTATTACGAAAGAAGAATTTATTAGGAACACTTTTTATTAAATGTCATTGTAATGTTTTCTTTTATTATTCAGACAGCCATTAATTTCACTTAAAAATAATTTATTTCATTTAGTTTTGACTACCAATGAAATCCTTTTGATAAACTTTTAACCCCAAAAAAAATCTCAAATATGATATCTAATAAATAATAAATAAAGAATACAAGAATAGAGGTAAGAATAAAAAAAAATAGCAAAATCTCTTCAGCAGTAGTGTCCATTGGCAGATATTATTTATTAATTAATGACAAATCACAAACAATTGAGACCGAAATGAAGGCAAAAAAATCCACGCATAGACTTTAATAAATGGCACTTGAAAATCACAAATGGTTTTCATTACAATTAGTCAAAGTCATGGTAGGCGGGTCTAAATTACTTCTTTCAAACATACAATTTATTAATTACTGCTTCCAATCGAGTGAATCACAAGTAGAGAAAAATATAGTTTCTAAAACATCATTAATATTAAGTTCATGATTAAATGTCATTAACAACAGCGTCAGCATTTGCAGAAAATTATATAGTTTTTGTTACTTGTTTATGCTATTTATTTTTTTTGTTTAATTAAAAACACATTTTTTTAATTTTTGTATTTAAATTTGTGTTTAAAATTTGTTTATTTTTACATACGTTTTCCAGTTGTTGTTTGGAGTTTTGTAATGAACCATATGGGCACAAGCGTATCGAAATATTTATCCATGTAGAAAATCCACCATTCACCCATTAAAGAGATTGCGCCCAAGAGCCGCATCAGCTGTACTCCATGTGTACTGATTTGTACAATATTTACTTTCCCTGCCACTCAACTCAATTCACTCCACATATTTGTAGGATATGACAAAGAAAAAAAAACTACTTTAGAGATCCCAAAAGAGTTTGAAATGTTTTTGAGTGTGAGTGATAGTTATTTGTTTCATCTTGTATTTGCAGCAAAAAGAGGTTAAAATTACACAGAAATTATCAAAATTACAAGAAATTATCACGAATCAGGCACGCATTGCAAAAGGGAAATCTGTATGAAGAATTAAAAGGAATAAAAATTATAGGATCTCTATGCAAAATCATTAAAATATTGTAAAATATTTACACTGAAATATTTTCCTGTTTACTTTATTTTTGCTCCTCTCGCCCACTGTTAGTAACACTTTTGTGCAATGCTTGGATATTTCAAGCTGAAGTGCTGCCCAAAGATCGTCCAGTAACTGATTCAAGATCTTAAAATTTTTCAATTCATTTTGGTGAATTGTATTGTTATTCTAGCTACATTTTTAAAAAGTAACACAAACATCTTTAGCCTCTTTTGATTTGTCTGCATCTTTTTAGCTACTTTAGTAATATTACTTGATAATAAAAATGCAATGTTCTTTTATGCCGACCGGATCAAGGTGTCTTGAACAAGGTGCTCCTGTTACACTGTGTAACAGCGTTTTTTAATATTTTTTGCTGCACACCCATTAATCTACTTACCAAATCTAAGCAAACAGCCTAGACTTGGGTTTTCATTTCTTGATCTTTTGTCTTTTCGAACGGACATAAAATTGTTTAGAAATGGTTATTTAAATGGCTCGTAGATCACAAATAATTTGATGCACCACATCTATAACCACCTAATTTTAGCAGCCAGTAGATATCTCACTAATCATTAAAGAAAAAAACAAGAAAATTCTCCCGTCATGATTTCCAAATCGATTTGATTTGCTTTCAAAGTAAATATTTTTTAGTAGTTTAATTTCATAGCCTTTCATTCCATTGAATAAATAAACATTTTACTGTACATACGAGTACTTTTTTATTTTTGGTCACAAAATTTTATATTTCCTCTAAGCATTTTTTTCGGATTAAAAAAATATTGAAGTTTTTCTTAAAGAAAGAAAAGCCACTATATTCTAATTTATTTTTAAATTTTATGTTTTTGTACTGAGAAACAATTTTTTTTATAATTCTAAATTTATTGCTGGAGGTGTGAATTTTACAATTTTCATTCTATTTGTTTTTATTTACATAAATATTTCCCATTGTATGCCTTTTGCTATGAGTTTGGAAAATGTTACGGTATTTGATTTAAATTAGCTTGAAAGTTCGTTTCTTAAAAAAAAATCTTTACCTGAGGAAAAATGTTTTGTATTCTTTTAACAACTTAACACTTTAGTTTAAAAATAAAATCAGCTAAAGATATCTGGAGCAAATTCACACAAATATTTGTTAATTAAATAATGTATGTGTGCATGTGTATGTTTTGTAAATTTGTAAGAAATTCAATTGTTTGCAATTCTTGTTTATCTAGAATTTTTCGTGAAGATAAATCGGTGGTGTAGCATAGATTAATCGATATGATTGTACATGAATGTATTTATGTATTTATACATATACAGTTGTGTGCATAAGAATAGAAACGGTACTATCTTTCATTTTGCTTTGTTTCATATCTTACTTTGGAAACCTTGAACTTGTACCCTCAAAAAAAAAAATAATCCATTCATCCGAACTTGAATCAATCTCAAGCGATGTTAAAAGTACGATAATCCCAGATTTACTAAAAAAATCAAGTACAGAAAGATTTATTTAAGTACGAACGGATTCAAATACTCAATTTAATTTAAGAATTTTTTGGTTGATTCAAGATTTTTCACGTGGTTAAAAATTTTTTTTACTCATTTTAAGAAACTCCAGGATTGGTTAACTAAACTAATACCGTTTTCGGATTGATTAAGTACATTTTATTGCTATTTGTACTCAAAATTATGAGTACGACTCGTACTCAAATTAAGTAGAAAATACTTGAATTTAGTACGGCGTTTTTCTTTCTGTGTAGTTACTATAAAGTGTAATTATTAAAACGCAAATAAATTATCATGAAAATGGAAAATAAATGGAAAAAATACTGAGCTTAGGCCTTAAAATCATTTAAGAAATTGAAATGTAAATATCAATATTGCGTTAATTTAATAGTGGGACAAGAAAAGCACTTTACTGGAGACGCGTAAAAATAAATTAAAAATCTTCGTCACATTGGGAAAACTTTTGGGGAAATTAAAAAAAAAAACATTTTTACACTCCGATCTAATTATCGACAATGATTTACTACATTAAAAGTAGGCCGAGACCGGCTGGTGCAAGCGCAAAACATCTAGATGAGATGAGAATTGTGTAAAATTGATATTTCGATCTCATCAAAAACAAACCCAAAGGAGCAAAATTTGTCTGTTATCACTGCCACTACTCGTAGGCGACTGATTGAAATCAATTTATTTGTTTGACACCAAAGAAATATGTCATTGTTGACAAGGTTAAGATAATAACCTATCAACTGGTCCAATGGAAAGATTAGGATCGTATTGTGTACCCATTTGGTTTAGATCTAGAATGTACTGAAAAATACTCATGATGGTGCCAAAGTCATGATATGGTGCTATTTGCTCTTACAACGCGGTTGGTCCATAAAGACACAAACAATGAGAAAATATAAATATATGGAATTTATGAATAATTTAATACCGTCATAAACAAAGCAGAATCATTCTGTAAACAAGATACCGGTGCAAAGCTCGCGAGCAAACCAGAAAAGGTGTTTCTTAAAAGCAACGGGAATGAGGAAATCTTGGTGGGCTTCCCAGTTTCCGGAACTAAACTCCATTGAACCTTAATAAGGAGATGTAAGCAATTTCTTTTTAGATAAACGAACGCTAAATGCAAACAAGTTGTGGAATTAATTCTGCTACATTGACACTATGATTCAGAGATGTGCTAAAGTGATCAAATATAAAATTAAGTTGCACCAAATACTGACTCTTTCTAAAGATTTTTTTAAAATAATTTTAAATTTATATACAAATTTTTAGTTTTAAATCCTAACAATTAAGAAATACTCCTATCATTTTGAAAAGCTAACTTAAAGCGGATTTTGTTGAACTTTTACATTTTTTTTCCAAGTTTAAGGATTAATTAGTTATTAATTTGACTAAAACTAACAGAAACTAAATTATGTTGTGTGTCGAAAAATTTCAAATTTTTCTAAGCACTTTCAACTCTATTTTTATCAACACAAATGTATGAATTCGTTTAGTAAGTACTAGAGTATCAACTCGATTAATCTTTGTTCGATTAATCGAGTAAAGGGTTTCCAATATTTCTTCGAATAATGAAAATAGTTAATTTCGATTAACGAATAATTCGAAAAATTTATGTTAATTAATCGAGTAAATGAATTTCTTAGTAAATACTCGTACATCTTTTTTTTAATAGAAATATATATATATTTTTTTTTCATTTCTAACTGATTAAATTCCTTGAAACTAAGTTACATATTATTACCTCCTGTATTTATTTTCATTACACATTAAACATCGTTGGTCATCGTTAGCTAATATGATTAAAAATTTCCATCGCTTTTATAAATATGTAAACCATGCACTGTCAGCTTACGGTTTATATATTTTTACAGACAAGGAAATATTGATACTTCCAGCATAGTTTCCATTAAAGAGGTTAGTAAAGATTTAGCAACATATCGGACTGTATCGGAAGGAATAATAAAGTTCTTAACCAACAATTTTGAAATCCTCTTCAAAAGATTTACTTGCTTGCCTTAAGGTTAAAATAGACAAGAGGCGAATTAAAGTAATTAGTACACTTACACTTTATCTTAAGTCCGTAAGTTTTCCTAGTAATGATAACTTTTTCAAATATGCCTCGAAAGTTGGACGAAAAGAGTTTGCATTGAAATTGTATGATCGGTTGTCTTGCATTGAATCTGATCAAAATGTATCAGACGATAGATAATATTTTGGAAGAAGAAAATGTGGATCTAAATTAAAACAATCGCTTGTGTGAACATGACAAAACTATTAAAAGTATTACAAATTTTAAAAAACCTAGCACAAACTGTGTTAGTATAATAGATGATTTCAATTACTTAGATAAGACAAAGAAAATATCAGAAATACTAGAAAATCTTTTTAATGCGACCCTATCGCTATCGCCAACATCTACTTTAAGTGAAACTGTGTTTTAGCGTCAAGTTTTATTAAAGCAAAACAGAAATCTGTTTAAGAAGCAAATATCGAAACTATTTTTAAAATTTTATTTTAAAAAATGTGATTCAAGTCTAGTAAACAACACAAGTTTTTATTGAAGAAAATTTTTGATATGCTCATATTTTCTAAAAGTTTTAGAACTTTATACGTACTACAAATGAATTGTTATTTTATTGTTTATTTTTTAAAAAATACTTGTTTTATTGTTATTTTTTGTTTATTAATATAATAAAGTAAAAGTATCAAATCAAACACACATGTACATTTTTTCCATTGGACACAATTATTTGTACTTTTTTTTGCATTATTTCAATTATTCGAGTTATTCGAAAAATTTAAAACCCGAACTCGATTAAGCGAGTAGTTTTAAAATTCCAAAATCGATTAATTCCTTACTCGAACAAAACCAAAAGTCAAATAACTGGATACTCTAGGAAGTACCAAGTGTGGTTAATTAAACATATTGCGCTGTACTTTGCGCAACTTTTAATACATATTTACTTTCTAATTATATACAAAGTGATTCTAATAGTAGTTCAGTGTATAATTGTAGTCAGCTTCCAGTTTAATTTTAATTCTTTATTCGGAAATACAATGATTTATTAATGTTCTAGTTCAGCATAACCACTTTTCGAGAATTACTTTAATTTTGTAATATTTTTATTATTATGAATTTCTTAATTACAATTAATTTTAATTTGTAAAATACTTTTTCCCAAACTGGTATTCTTCTAATTTTTAATTAAAAATACATTAATGAAATATTTTTCCTTAAATCTTTCACTAACAGGATCTTTTCCTTTCGATAGCGTTCCTTTTTTTGCCATTCTAGAGCTCTCAATCAATTTGCTTCTAATCAATAAAAAAATGTTTAATAATTTAAGCACAATGGTCTCTATTTATTTACTGTATTTATAATTCGTTTGAAAATTCAATTTAACTGATTTAATTTTATCTACAGATATCATTCCCTTTAAATCATTTTTGCTTTCAAATTCATTATTTTCTTTGTTTTTGTCTGACTACATATAATTTAATGAAATTTAATTTCAATTTTGTAAGCACTTTATATTCAATTTCACGATAAACTAAAAAAATCTAGTTGATTGTCAGTGACATTTATCAAATTTATTATGATAAATTATTTTTTTTGGGGTCTTTTGATATGCGAGAGCATAACGAATTGCCATTTGAGACATTCACGTAGATAAACTGCTAATATTGTGATGCTAATATAACCATTTAGGGTTACTCGCTCATTACAATACTATTTAATTTTAAAGTTATATTTTCACTGGTCCGTCTGTCTCGCTGCCGCATTCTCATTAAACGTTTGTGCATATTGTCATAAAATGTCAATAATTATTATTTTCAATGATAAAAAAACCTCTATAATTTTCTTTGCTTTATTAAATGATGTTGCATATAAATTAAATGCACTAATGATTATTCTGTCATATTTTAAATGAGCATTTTATCGAATAATTATCTGGCACGCATACACACACACATATACACACATACACGTACTCAAACAAACTCTGTTACAGTCTTTTACATACACTCAGTTATTTGCAATAATTTAACTAACCGATTTTATCTGTGCTCTGCTTTACAAGTACTGCAACAGCAACAGTGGCAGCCAATAATGTCAATAAAATGTTACTTTTGTGTTGGGAACTTTTATTTTGTGCTGTTAAATATTTAAAATAGACAAAATGACAAAACTTTTAATTAAAATTAATGACATTTTCATTATGTTATTACAAGTTTGTCTACAAATGTAAATGCACACAAATGTGTGTACGTGTACGTGTATGTGTATTGAAAGACATTTCATTAGGGTTTATTAACAAACGTAACCGTGACATTATGAAACCGTAACAAATGAATTAATAATTTTAATCATTTTTATGTGCAATAAATAATAAAATATGTTACAAGTTAAATAATTTGTAATTCAGAGTGATTAAAATTAGGATAAAAATCATACAATTTTTATTCAGAAAGAATTGGACATGAGACAATATGCCAAAGGAATAAGTGTGGCGACACACAGTGGTTTCAATTGGGGGAAACAGGGTAATAAATCTGTATCTGAAAGTTGTGAACCGATTACAAAACGGTTTATACAAAAATTATAAAAGAGAACCTACTATTGAAATTTGGGGCACCCTAAAGAAAACTTCCAAACCAAAACTTCTCAGTGTACAAAATCAAATTGCGTATTCTTAAAAAGATAAAAACATCCACAACACACCTGTTGAAATTTAGCAAAGCTAATAAATGAAATTTATGATTCTCGCCAGCGTTGTGAACTTTTTATAGTCAAATCGCGCTATTCGCCTTCTGTAAACACGCTAAAACACGCTGAATTATGTCGTTAACAGATATTCATAGCCAAAACGCACTATTCCCAAACGCGCTAAGCTAAATTTTGATAAAAGTCGATGCATATATTAGAAAAAATCTAATATTTGTTGAAAGAAAATATCAACTATCTACGTATTTGTTTTTAAATTCATTCAGGTACAAAAATTAGATACTTATCTAGGCGCACGGTAGTGCGTAATCCCAGGTTCCGGCCACGTAGCTGTTTTTACCCCCCTTATAACTTTGCTCCACTTTATCATAAAATAATGAAACTTGAAACATAAGGTTTCCCTACAGAGGTAGCCTCATAAGTGAAATTTCAATTTTAGTTCTACCGTAAAAGCTTCCCGAGATATTAAGGTGTAAAAAGTGCATATTTTAGTACATATTCACTGTCTCACTCACTCACTGACTCAATATTATTAGGCACTTCCAGTATAGCTACAGAGCTGAAATTTGGTATGCAGGTAGGTCTTAGCGAGCAATTAACCAGAAAAATCTGAAAAGAGGGACTTTTCACCCGGGAGAGACTAGGCTGACCGCCTTTTATATGGGGCACTTTCAGTATAGCTAGAAAGCTGAAATTAGGCAGGTCCTGGTGAGCAATAACACTTAAAATTAAAATATATATATATATATATATATATATATATATATATATATAATGAGATCCGCGCACAAAAACATAAATGTGAATATGAGGCCAAGTTGCTGTCCAAAAAATTAGGCCGTAAAAAGTACTGAGATCAAACTAAAGACCAAGTTCTTGATAGGCACAACACCATCTCATTTCTAGGCAACCTGTAAGCTTCGCAACATTTTTTCCATAATTCTTTTCCATATTAGAAAGACAAAAAATATTGCCAAGCTAACAGGTTGCCTAGCAATGAGATGGTATTGTGCCTATCAAGAACTTGGTCTTTAGTTTGATCTCAGTACTTTTTACGGCCGAAATTTTTGGACAGCAACTTGACCTTATTTTCACATTTATGTTTTTGTGCTGATAACTATTAACAACATGTAGGAAGGTTAAAACGATAGCAAACTTAAAATATTCAATAAAAAATTTAATGTTTTAAGCATTACATAAAGTTATGCGTGGTAACGTTAAAAATATTAACTGCCAGTCCCACGATGTCACACGTATTCGTTCTATCGTACAATTACATTTAAAACAACAGCAAAATTTTAGAATTTGTTTTTGTTTTAAATGTCATTGTACGAAAGAGCGAATACGTGTGACATCGTGGGCCTGGCGGTTAATCAATTGCTCAGTCTTGCCGTGTTTAATATTAAACTTTTAGGGCCTTATTCATTATAAATTATAAAATGTTTATTGAAGGTTTATGAAACAGATTAACATACAAAATTTTTTTTCATAAGCCTATTATACACTTTTGATATGTATTATTAAGGAGTTAATATTTTCATTGATTGATAGCATAAATAAGGAGTTTTTTAATATTATAAAATTAAGTTAGAAATGTGGAGTTATGATTGATAGTCATCAGTAAAAAAATACACTTGGCGTTTGGCCCAGTTAAAACGACCTAAATCTACCGGGAAACGCGCTAAATTGGCAACGCTGATTCTCACACATTGGTTATTGTAATTCAGGGTTGCCCACTGTGTTTATTAATAAAAGAATTTGCGGTATTTTTTGGGCATTTCTATAACAACGAAATTCAACTGTGTTTTCAAGATGTTGTAAATGGCATTATATAAGCAATGTCAATGAATAAATTACGAATACCACACTAAAGATATCATAAAGTAAATCGTTGATAATTTCACAATAAAATTTAATGTTATAAAAGCCAGGGATATGGAAGGTTTTGGTAGATTTTAAGGAAAAGGTTTATAGAGAAAAACGTTTCTTTAAGGCACTCCTGGTTGTAATATTTACGAGTAGTAAATGCAAGTAGCCGAAAATGCTTAATAGGAGGTCTAACTCAACCTCCAAAATAAGATATTGTTGCACACTATGTGTATTCGACCGATAATGACTTACGGCTGTCCTGCCTTGTTTCACAAAACTACTAAGAGACATACAAAAAGGATTCAAATTATTCAAAACAAAAATTTAAAAATAATTCATAATCTTCTCCCTAGATTCCCCACCCACAATAGATTTAAATACAAAAAGATACACGCTTTCGCTAATGATTTGACGCTGTCATTTAATGAAAAATGCTAATTGTCTTATTTTTAAACAAAAGAAATTTCCCTAAAGGTCACTGAGATTCTTTTGCTAAAAGGAATCTTACTAGTGAATGTTTTAAGTAATTTCATTACAACATTTTTAAAGTTTGTAAGAGCTTTTTGTGGCAAATTTTTCTCAAGACAAAATTATCAATAGTTTCGTTATTCAATTATTAGATTTGCTGCCTGTTCGTCGATATCGAAAGAAACATTTCTTTCGAATTATTACATTTGAATCAAGAACAACTTTTAAAACTTTGTTTTTGTTTTGAATGTAATTATACGAAAGAAAATTTTCTTTCGATATCGGCGGAAAGGCAGTTAATTGTTGTAGTATGCTGAAGTAAAATCCCATAACATTGTACCTTATTACTTAGTTTAGAAGATTTGTAAGTAAAAACTTACTCTTTTAAATCAAAAAATGTATACTGCGATAAATAACATTTCTAGCACTTCCGAAAAATCGCTCTTTCTGAACAATTCGAAAGAATTCCAACAGACAGGTCTGTACGTTGTATGTGTGTTACAAAAAGAAAAACCATTTAGACTTCGCCAACCATCGACACGTTATTACAGAATTATAACTAAATTTATTATGAAGAATACGAGAAAGTTGGCCAACCAAATTATACCATGAGAACGTCAGCTTCGCTGCCATAACTTTTATCATTGAAATAGTAAATCCATTTCGCACCAAATCATTTTGTTTATAAAACTTTTAGTTATAATTAATGTTTGTAAGTTATATTTATTAAGTCTTTGATTTTTTCTAAAAACTTCTTTGCGCGTTTGAATAAAAAAACAAAAACTCTAAAACTTTTTTTTCTATATTATCCCTGCGGAATCAAAATGTAATATGACATTAAGCTCTCCTGCTAATTAATAAGAAACCGCAAAATATCTCTAATAAAAATAACCCAAATCAAATAATTTGTAAGTAAAATTTACCGCTTCCTTTTCCTTTATCAACATAAAAAGTGCAGCTACAAAAAGTTCAACTTTGACAAGGAAAAAAAAAAAATAAACAAAAAAAAATTTTAAATTAGAAATATGATTTGGGAATACAATCATACATTTAAATGTACTTGCAAGTCTGGTGTAAGTAATAAAAACTTTTATCACAAAACGTAACCAGCATCATTATTATCTTAGTAAATGAATAACTATAAGAAATACATTTACAGTAATAGCTCGATAATGCGAACCAGATGGTGATAATTATTGCATTTATATATTCCATAATCCGCAACGATTGTATTCTGTTAACCAGATTTTTTGTCTTTCATGGACAGAGTTAATTATGAAGCATTCGCTTTGGAACTACTATAAGGATTGTGTAGTCGGCAAACAAATGTAAGGATTAACGATATATCTCTGTATTTACTATGTTAATTATATTGGAACACTCTAAATGATTATTATAATTTATCTACAAAAACTTTTTGATAAGCCTCAAAATAGGTCAAGCGTAAGTAAAAAAGACTTACTTGTCTTCTTTTCTTCTTGCATAAACTGAGAGGATTTTTTTTAAGTTAAACGAAAATTAAATAAAATTAGACATGTTATGTTGACTTTATGTTGAGTAAAACAAAAAAAAAAAAAAAGAAGACAAGAATCAAACCACAAGAAAAAGAAACTTGCAAGATTGTTATAAAAGCGGAAAGGGAAACCACATATACACTCTTATTCATTCTCTATTATTAACACACATACTTGGAAAGACAGAAGAGAAAAGTTTTTCTATTTCTAAATTGTCAGTCAACGCATATACGAGTACATACAAACATACGCATATCCATATGTATATATACGTATATATTATTAACTTTGCTCAAACAAACTGGACATTTCCTGAAAAGTTGCCAAACCACAAATTGTGCATGATTTGTGGAAAACAAGTTGGATGTGACATCAACTTTTTAAACTATAATATAGTTTAATTTATTTATTTGCTAATAATAATTTGTCAATTTTTACGACTTTTCAGTCAAATTGTGTCCAAAAAGCGATAAATATTTACATAAATAAATTCAAGTCTTTGGTGGTTCATTAAGTCAATTTAGATTTCAAAACTACATTCTTTTTATTTGACTAATAAAACTAAATATTGATGACATTTGGATAATTGTTACACAATATTCAAGTCTTAAATTTAGCTATTTTTTTCAAACATTTTTGTTAAACATTTGAAAGGATATTAAAGAATAAGACCTGATTGAATATTTTCATGCGACAAACCATTTTAGAAAAATTTGGTCCTTAAAAGCATGGAATTAATTTTAAAAGCAAAATTCTAGAGTTATGAGATGTCGTACACAGTTGTAAACAAATACAACTTTGCAAAATATCAGACCAATGTTCGTTGAGTTGTAGTTGTCAAATTCTTATTATGGATTACAACTCAACTCAACTCAACTTTCTATCGGCTGTTCACTCAATTGCATTCGTTAAGATTTTACCCGTATTATGATTTACAACGAAGACAACTAAAATTCATTGAGAATCATAACACAAAATAATAGTGGATTTGAGTTGTAACATCGGCAACTCAACTTAGTTGAGTTAAGAATCATAATAGGAGCACAAGGATACGACATACTATTATCTGAAACTAAGAAGAGAAATATTTTCTACAAATCTTTTACGAAAATGTTGAAGCGTTGTCAAAATTCTTGGTATAGAATTGCAAATTTATTCTTAATTTTTTACAAGGACACTTGTAGCTGTCATATATCCTGTCAATTAAGTTTTCTATCCTTTTGGAATATTTAATGATGGAAATACTAAATTTTTTGTAACCACCCCAGACTTACAGTCTAGTACAGCCAGTACACTATCCAGTAATCCACGGGCTATCTCCAAGAGATGCATGTATTTAAAATAATCATTATTGGGGAAGCTTGAAGAATTACAGTGAAGAGTAAAAGCAGAATTAGTTTGTACGTTCTGTTCTGTTACGGATCAGCTGTTTTCTTTCTGTTTAATTGAAAAACTGAATGTGTGGTTTATTATTACTTTTTCGTTCCGTTGCGGACTATTCCAACGCGAATTCATAACTGGTAATTGCAAGGCAGATTCACATCAGGTAGTCTCATCCGAGTTCGCATTGAAAATTAGAACATATGAGTAAAAACCGGTTGACAAATTTATAAGAACATGAAAAAATTAAAAACACTAAACATAAAAATATGTACTCGTATGTATGTTTTGAGAAAATGTAAATGTATAAAATAATTAACGAACCGTATCTGGAAAGGCTCAAATAGTGCGGAATCTGTTGCCAATAAATCGCGTCAGTTTGTTGGACACACAGGTGGCAGAAGCAGCAGTTGCAGCTCCTACAGCTCCAACCATATCAATGTCAAATACTTCGATTGCCGTTACTAATACGCTACCCACTTCTTTACCCCATACTAATGTTACGGTCACACAAATGGTGGGCGTTGCTGTACACGTACCTGCAGTACAGACTGACACTTTGTGCCTGCAAGTCAAAATTTTAATTACACCCATTCGCACTACAGCAGCACCGGTTACTACGTTAAACTTTATTCATGACACGTCTGTGAGTCGTGAGAACATTTTTTTTTAATTCAAATTTTTAAAGATTTATATATTTTTGTCAAATAAAAAACATTTTGCAAAGATTTAAATTATCCATTCCCATAATTACATTCACCCTTATTACAGTTGGCGACATCGACGCCACGTCAACACAATACCAAAAAATTGGGGCTTGTCTACTCGTTGTTGAAAACAACTGACCACTATTGACAGGTTCATGTTATTTTCTAGACCTTATAGAACAGAAGTACACTTTCATTACCACACAATTTTTCTCAAGAGCGAGTAGACAAGCTCCAATTTTTGGGTATTATGTTCATGTGACGTCGATGTCGCCAACTGCAGTAAGGGGGATTGTCCTTATCAGAAAGTTCAGTCACAGAACAAGTAAGTAAGGAATATTTTTTACATAAAAGAACGGCTCAGAATGGCAACGAAAAGTAAAAACTAATCAGGCCTTAAACGTGCTTTAATTCGTGTTTCAATTGCTGCAAGCAAATCTAAAACTAAGTTGTTAATTAAAAATGTTATTATTCGATTTAAAGACCGCATTCAGCAGTCGTAACGAATTGCTTATTACTGATAGTGTAGATATTTTCTTATCCGTAAAAACCGACTTCCACATTTACAAATATGAAAAACATTTTCAATCATATAATATTCAAATATCCTATTTTTTTCGTTTGACTAATAAAAATAAAAAGGATTTAAAACTAAACATGTCTTATTTTAAATATAATTTTAACACTTTTAAAGCCCTTAATCACTTAGAAACTTGACAAAATATATCAACATACTAAAAAAACCGGAAAATTTACTAAGAATTAAATTTTAATCGATTAATCGGCTAATTTATATAAATTGTTCGATTATTCGGTAATGAAAATTTACTTTTTTTAATTATTCGATCAAATAATAGAAAAAGTTTTTCGATTAATCGAACAAAGATTAATCGAGTGCATGCTCTGGCATGTTCGATTATTCGAAAAAACTTTTTCCAATAATTCTTTATTCTAAATTGAAAAATATTTGCTCGTTCGAACAAAAATTAAAAATTTTTTTCGAATTATTCGAATAATTTTTGTTCAAACGACAACCCTAGTGTTTATACTTTAGAAAAATTTAGTAGCCCACTTTAAAGTAATTGCTCTTAATATTTAAAAGTGATTATATATACGATTATATATGTCCTTTATTTATCTAAAAATAATATAAATACAAAAATGTAAAATGAATATTTAAATAAAATGTCATAATTTGTGATAAAACGTCATAAATTTGTTGACGTTTCTATAATCGTTTAAATTTAGGAAGATTGACTGATTAGGCCAAAACTTCCGATCCTAGGTTTTGGGGCTGCCAACGTACCGCTAGGCCGCTTAAATACAGTTGAGTTTCAGCGACTAATTGTTATCAGGTTGACACCTACTTTACAGAGACGCGTCGGTCTTAGTATGCATTCTGGATACTCAGCACTGTACGCCTTCTCACATTACCTGCCATCAGACGGGTGCCTGAATGGCATTACCAGGAAGCACTTGATCTCACACCGGAAGTTGTGATATGCTTGGGAATTTCGGGCAGAGGAATCACTTCTTGCTAACCCCAAGTGGATAGCAGATAGAGAGCTTTCAACCTCTGAGAAAAACCTCACCTCCAATTTAATTTAATTTAATTTAAAAGTGATTAATTGATATCAATTCCTAAACGGCTAAACTTCGTAGTAGTGAAACGCTTAGCAAATAATTCTCATTATATTAATTATACAAAAGCGCTCTTCAACTAAGCGAAAAAGGTGTTAATTAATATAAAAAATACTCTCTAAAAAGGTTTCACTGTTAATTTTTTCATAAAGCTTAAAATTTTAACATGTACTCGAAGAAGTTAGCATAACTTTTGTTTTTCAAATTCCAATTCAGACGATTACAAAAACTACAAAAAAAACAACAACTTTAATAGTGTTAATTAATAAACCTCTTATGGCGCTATGAAGCGCATATGGTATGTACCATGTAGTTCGTGGTTAGCCAATTGAATTATTACATTCGCTCCTAAAATCACTGGAAACTTACACAGTTTATACAAGGGATCCGCAGCAACAGTAGTTTCTGGTTCTTCAGGAATATAACATTAACATTAAAATGTGCTCCTCTCCTTTTTTTGACTGCTCTATACATTTCAGCTTTCTCAGCTTTCAAACGTTTCAAAAAAAAAAATGCAAAAAAGATCACATTTTTTAAGGCGCCGCTTTGAGCACTCGAAACTAAATTTAAATTATTTATTTTCGCTTCTAAAAGTATGAAGAAGATATTTGTTTGTGTTTCTTTTTTGCAGGTATCACTTCCGCTTTTATCGATACGAAAATGGAATAAAAACGTGAAGGCTTTAAATCTTTCACTGTTACTTCTTCACATTCGTACGAATATAAGTTTTCCGACACTCCTGATAAAATGAACTAAAAATTTTTTGAACAACAAAGAATTCGTTTTATGACAACTAAGACCAATATTTGGAAATTGGGCAGATCTAGATCTCAAAAGATCCTTTTGTTGATGAGTAGCACTGGCAGATTGAAGGACTATAAACATATCTCGTATATTATTAATTGGCAAACATGCTTTTTTACGACCGCTATACTGAACCGACTTTTGAAATATTTATGTGGTTTTAATAGAGTTTTACATAGATTTTATTTAAAGCGGTTTAGTATTATGGGAGCTATAAGAGTTTAAAGTTACTACTAACACATGCACACTTATTGCGCATGTATGTATCAGCTGCAGCTTGAAAAATAAACAAAGTGTGTTTGTCCAATTGGCTTTTGCATAGAAATGACACAGAATTTTAAGTTGTTTATTTAGACTGTTTTTTGTTTTTGTATTTTATCGTATGTATTTATGTAAATGTCTAATATTAATTTCTAGAATGCGGTCGATTGAGTCGACCGCTGGAATACACAAGTTTATTTTATTATGTTAACTGAAACACAGATAACAAAAAATTGCTACCTTAACGAAATGGAAAGAAAAAGAATTGCAGAGCAGCAGTTCACAATTTTCGAACTTAGGGCTTTCTCTTTGTAAATGTACATACTCGTCTGCTTCCTGTCAAGTAATTTTCTACTACACTTTCTTTGAACTGTAGCATGTACAGTCGACTCTCAATACGATGACACTTGTTAAATTGAATCTCTTGATAATTTTCAAGTTATTTCTGGCTGCCTTGAACACTTTCCGAAAAAATATTAATATATATCTCGATGTGATTTGGTCCTCTCGGCAATATTTGGAGTTGCTTTTTAGTTTTATGTTGGTTTTCAGCAGTTAGAATTTAATTTAAGTTCTGTCTTATTTGAATTTCTTTTTTAGAGGTTTTTGGTTATTTGAATTTCTTTTATTTTGTACTCTTGGTCACTTGAACTTTTTCTCTGGTTCTTTGAGTTTCAAATTATTGAGAGTTGCCTGTACAACTGTTTCTGTTTTACATGAATAATACATACACAAGTACATTTGTATGCATATGAATTCGCAAATATTTTTTTCTTACTTGCAGTTAGAAATCTAATACGGCGATGGTCGAAGAAGTTCTTTAAATAATTTAAGTTTTATTAACTTCTATATCTGACAATAATTGATGGGCTTGAGTTTCCAGTACAATCAGACTCTATCCCAGAATGAAAAATATGATTAAAATAGAGTGGAGTGGAGTGGCAACTGGGGAATGCTTAGGTTTTTAGTCCTGAAAGACATCTCATCAGCAATACGGCTGCTGTATGGGGCGATTTTTTAAGAGCTTTTGTATTAATAAAAATAACCTAATTATAATAAATAATGATAAATGTTGACCGCGGCTACGCCTCAAATGGTTCATACGCTGGGTCCTATTTCGGCGTACTCTCTCCAACATATCGGCCGGTATTTCGCGAATAAATTCATCAATATTGTCTTCCAGTGCACCAACCGTCTCAGCTTTTTCGCTGTAGATATGAGCATGTGGCACCGTCTTGTTGAGCCAAGTCCATTTTGGACAAAAAATTTGTAATCATCGTACGGTAATACATTCTCGGTCCTGCCAGTCATCAACAACACTGGTGGATACTGTGGCGATATTTTCCTCTGTCCGCACTCTACTTATCCGTTGTGGTGGCTTAATGTCCAGTAATGTAAATTTGGTGCGAAATTTAGTTACAAGATTCCGAATAGCCGCCTCAGAAGGTCGCTCAAAACTGACCATAAAATAGAAGAAGTGCACGATACACCATCTTAACCCAGCATGAAATTCGATAGTAAAATTCAATAATCTGCAAGAGTAGTTCGTTTGTAATTCGATTTATTGTTAAGTTATAGACCAAACTGAACATGTTTAACAGTGACAGGTTACACGGAAACAGCTGAACTTCCAAAAACAGTGTTGCAAAAAAGAAGGTTGCTAAAAAATCACGCTTTACAGCATTTACTTAAACATCATAACTATTGAAACTAATATTCAATGAAGGAAGAAACTTGTGTGACTTGAATATTTCTTCTTTCATCAAGCGTATTTTATCCAAGAATCTAGTTCGTAGGATATAATAAAGCCTCCTCTATTTATTCGGTCTTTCCTATTATCCTATTATCACATTATTAAATTAAAGCGCTTCTAAAGGACTAAGCGTCGGTATGTAAGTTATAAGAACTGTAATATATGTTATTATTGTTGCTGTCATTTCCCAGTGAAATTCCATTAAATTCCCAATGTGTTTTGCTAATTTAACAATATTATGGTGTGCCGTGCATAATCTTAATTATTACTACTTTTTACTGCAATTTTTTTGCAAAAGCACATGATATTGGAGTGCTTCAAATTCGAGTAACATATTTTCAAATTCTTAAACGAGGCTGTAATATCCAGCAGTTAGCTTATGTGTTTCTAACGACAGTCTTCTTGATTGCTTTAACGAGTTCTATTTACCTATTTATAAATTTTTTAACAGCTTCTTACTAAGACTAGCCAACTGATTCCTTTATTGCCTTCATAGAGATCGAATAAAGTTATTAATACTACTTCCAAATGGCTACGGGAGAGGTGCAAGAGAATTTTCGGAGGTCTGTTTGTAAGCAATCAGTTTAACTGGAGTAAATATTGATTTCTCCTCTACAAAAATTTTAATTTTATTAGAAAATGTAAGTAGAAATTACGAGCATGAAATTTCCACACAAATTAAAAAATTTTCTATGGGATTTCGTTCGATATCGAATGCCGTAATTTGCCCCCAGATTCAACTGACAATACACATATATATATTGCTTTCGTCCTAAGCGTATGCAGCTAAAATGGCTTTTCATGCTGCCCTAATATATACTTCAATATTTTGCACGTATATGTATGTGATACGTATCTACATAAAAATGTATTTAATCTTGTAGTTGTTGCAGTTTTTGTATGTTAAGTACTTTATTTTAATTTAACGAGTGCTCTGCTCTGTGTTACTTTTAAACTTAACCATATTTTTGAATTTAAAAGTTATATGTGTGTATATGTGAATATGTTTGTGTGAGTGAGTGTGAGTGTGTCGGAGTATGTGTGCACATTTGCTTATTTAATTCAGTTTGTTTCACCTTCCACTAAAATATTTTGCTACTTGCAATCATGCAGCCAATGTTAACATGTTATAAAAAGAAAATGTTAAACTAAATACACTGTACAACAAAAACAAAAAAAATAACCCTTGTTTTAAAGGATGACGTCTGACATTTATTTTAAAGGTAGTGCCCGTTTCCCCGTGTGTTCCTTTTGATAGTGAATCGACATGGGAAATCTTGAAATTTTAGGTATAAGTTACGTGTAGTATAAGAAACATTTTTGTGGATCATCCTAACCCTCTCACAAGGCTTGCCAGAAGGCTTTAATTTGGCTTGATTGTCAAGCTTTTTTAAGGATTGCTATGATTTGTGAAGATTCAAGATAAAAAAAGTTTTGCGTCAAATTTCTCATTTTCGTTCAAATAATATTTTTTTATTAAGAAAAAGTTGAGAGCAAATTTTTTCACCCATATTCTGCATTTCGATTACGTTCCAGCATTCGCTTACGTTCGAATCGAAAAAATTGTATAAAAAAAAACTTAATCGAAAAAAAGAGAAGAAGAGAAGAGAAGAATAATGCTTAAAGCAGCTGCTTTCCTATGAAACGTATGAAAAAGAAACAGAAAAATAAGCAATTTTGTAAACATTGTAATTGTTAAATTGTAAAAAGCTAATTTTAGTGAAAGTAATAGTGATAAATATATAAAAAATAAATATTGTAGTAACTCTAATTAAATAAACACTTCAGTTAATGAGAAGTAGGAAAAAAGCCAGAATATGAGTAAGAAGTATTTGTGGACAAATTATTTCAGTGTGAAGTATCCTGTAGCGCCGGAGCTGATATTTTCATTTTATATGCACCATTCGGAACTTCATCCTATAGAGCCTGTAATTCTTTCCTGAGACGCTTCTGATATCCACACGTAATATCATCATCCTTCGTTGCCATTAAATTTTCCAGCTTTTCCTATCGCTCAAATTTATTAAAAAATAATTTTATAGCATTTTATAGTAACATTTTATTTAATTATACACTTTTTTCAACTACAAAAACCAAAATCGAAAAACTTTTCGTTAGTAAACAAAGAACTTGTAAAGGCCTACCTACGATCGTAATGGAGAATACATACAATCGAAAAAGACATCGAAATGATACGGGAAACGGAACGCAGAATACCAAATTTTCAAAACGGAGAAAATTTCGATTCGAATTGCAGCGCAAAATTGGGCTGATTAATATTTTCAATAACAATGAACCTTATTGGCTGCAAGTTGGATTTGTTGTACAGTGTAATTTGTATCATAACTTCGCATATTAATGGAAACGAAAATGTAAGAGTTATAAATTAAGTAAATTAAAGAATTAAGAGGATAGTTATTTTAAAATTACCAAAAAATAAATAAATATATTTGCACGTAAGGTGAGATTCTTTCGAGTCTGGAGCAACAAAATAAACAGACATCCTTATAATTAACCTAAACTCGATATCGTCGCGTTTCTTCTTAAAACACGAAAGTGCAATTTTTTCAAAATTAATTTTTTTGGGTTTTTATGGTAAAAAATAACATTTGCCACCATAAAAACTAAAAAAGTCCTTTGCAAAAAATGGCGCTTAAGTGTTTTAAGAAAAAATGCGCAGATATGTACTTAGTTTGCTAAAGTACGGTCACAATAACATTGCACAAAAGATTGCTTGATTGTAGTTGGTACCGAGAGTCAGTGTTTTAGTTTTGAGGATTTGTTCCCAAATATTCAGGGTTGTCACAGAAACCAATATAGTCGGAATTGGATTTGAAAAGGCGACAAAAAATACTTTTGCATGATGAATTTCAATGTCATTGGTTTTATGTTCAATCTAGAATTACAATCTGTTTTGGACATAAAACCGATAATATTTAAATTCATCATACAAAAGTATATTTGGTCACCTTTTCAAATCCAATTCCGACTATATTGGTTTCTGTGACAACCCCGATTGTCGGTATTCTGCAAAAAAGATCTAAGTCCACTTTTTTGCGAAATGGAGTTAATGATGCAGAACTGTCCCAAAAGTCATTGCCTACGTGCTGTAAAAAATCTCATGCCTTTTTAAAATATTTTCGTAGCTATTGTATTAAAACAAATTATTCTATATGCAAAGGACTCAAACATGTGGAGCAAAAAAGTCCCAAGTGAACTTAGAAGTAAATGATATCCTTATAATATAACTCAAATGCGGTTTTCCGATTTTCTGGATTTATCAAAGCTATTAGAGTTTATAAAAAACAAAAACTTAGACGAAAATTGTGATAAAAGAAACTGGTTGAAAGTAAAATCTTTTAGGTACCAAAAGATTAAACCTGGTGTAATAGAGTATAAATACGCCCATAGTGAACCTATAAAGAAATACGTGTTTTTGGTAGAGGTCGACAAATGAATTTGAAAAAAGTCAACATTTAAAAGGTGTATAAAAGCAACCTTCCTATAAGTATCAAAAAGAAAAGAAAGTTTTACTTAATCACTGGTACCAAAGCTTGAAGGCATGCAAAACCGTCAGAAATAAGGCCCCAGAACCAGATATATATAATAAATCAGAATCAGATCAAGATATACCAATTTAATACAAAGCTTATAAAAAAACCATTTTCTTAAAAAAATTTCCATGTCCATAAAATAATATTTGTTAATGCAAAAAAAGTCTATGTCCAAGATAGTGTCTTGTATTACATTTCATTTTGTATAAAAAAAATAAAACTGAATTAAATATTTTGCTTTATTATATTCTAATATAAATTTTCAAATCTAAGCTATTTAAAGATTTTTCCGGGGGACATAAACTTTAAATCGCCAATAATTTAGAAACACAATTATGTGTCTTAGGACTTTTTTTGCAGGATACCAACGATATGGGATTTTCTTTTGAGACTGGGGATACAAATTTCGGGAAAATACCCAGAGAATTTTTTTGGAGAAAAAGAACTTTTTTCGCTTTGGATTTTTGAGGATAATATATTGTAATAAAATTTGTTATTTATTATTCAAATTCGTGCACTGACAAATCATATTTTTCTCCATGATGGTGGTAAAACTTGAAAAATCTTAATATAGAATATAAAAATTTGTGTGTGGCAAGTCTGAAACTTTGTGTTAGCAATTGTTATGGAAGTCAGCTATGTGCCCAAAAGTAACTCTTGTGTTGAACAACTCTTCTACATTGAATACAAAAAAAGAAACAAATTCGCAAAACAATGCTGTATGAGTTATCAGAAACTCTTCTCAGAATAAATATACACTTTTAAAATAATTTAGTTTGTTGTGCCGAATTTATTTCAGCTTCTCAAGTTCTAACACTTTTATAAGCAACATGTACAGCAAAATTAAATTGACTGATGACAAAAGATTTTGTTTTTGAAGTTTTTGAAATCATAAACATTGATGCATATATATTTATATATTTAGAACTCAAAGATTAAACTACTTTTAATAATATTACACAAATGGATTGAATTATATTTCCTTTGACATAATAGTGTTTAATTTTTAAGGATATGTGGGATGATCATATTATCATTATTTCGATCTTTTGATTAGTATTTGTAATAAGAATTTAAAAGCTTAACTTACAATTTATTAATTAACAAATAAGAAAAAGCATGATTATTTTCAATATTTTGCAAATTTTGTTAAGAAAAAAAGTTTTTTTTTCTGTAAAAATTTTTTTTACAAATAAATGTTAAATATTTCAGAAGAATCTTTCATTGTGAATTATTGAATTGGATTAAACTTTCTGTTATAAATTGGGCCTTTAGCTTTAAAAGATCTGTGGGGATATTTGGGGATAAGAAATGAGCTATTTTGGGGCATTCGGGGAATGAAAAAATCGCTAATTGGGGATAAAGTATCCAAACAAATTAGAAACTAATTTTACCATCCCTGTTTGGGGTACTCAATATTTCCATAAGTCTATAAAGTTGTTTATGAATATATAAAAGGTACAAAAGTATTTACTTCTTGTCTTAATTATACGAGTGTGAAAATAAAACAATGAAACTTTTGAAAAACAAATTACATTTTTTTATAGTTTTATTTGTTTATTTTTTATACATATATTTTTGTGTATGTTTATTTTAATATTTTTTATGTTTTTGTTACTATGAGTACATGTTTTTATTTAGTTTTGGTTGTGTTGTTTGCTTATTTGCATTCATTTTTTTATTTGTGTGTGAACGTATGAATGTGCATGTGGGTGAGAGAATAGTAAAACTTGTCAGATTTCACCTAAAAGTATGTTAAGGTTTCTGTTACTCAAAATATTTGCATTTAAAAATGTACTTTTTTACTCACACTTATACATTTTTATGAATTTTTTATATGAAATTTATTTTCTTTTTTTTTTGGGCTTGTTTTGGTTTTTAGAATTGTTGGTTTTTAACACATGTTGAGTTTGCCGTATTTTTTGTATTGTCGTTTTGATATTTTGTTGTTTTTATTTCATTGTTATTTTCTTGTTTAAACATTTAATTTAATATGTATTCATATAAATATAACTTCATATTTACATGGAAGCCTTTTTTTGCTTTTTAACTTTGTGGTTTGTTTTCATTAAAGTTTCAATTTAATTAATTTCCTGAACTACTCTGTGCAGTGGAAATGTCTAAAATGTTGCAAAGTATGGCATAATAAAGGGATTAAATTCCGTTGCGATGAGCAGAACTCGAAAAACCATTTTGACAGTGAGTTTTTTCAGTTGCCTTTAAATTAGTTGAAGTTATACAGTTGAATTTCGGTTATCCTGGCCTCTATTAACCGGCTACATCTACTAACCGGCATGCTCCCAGCTTAGTTTTACAACCTGTATTATCATCCGAGTTTTCTTATACTTCAATTATCCACGCTTTACCTCTATTATCCGTGCAACAAATTTTTTTCCAGTTAATTAATTAGATCTAACTAATCTTGTTGAAATGCAATCAGATGTTATAACACCGTCTGGCAATACAGCTGATGATATCGCAAAGTGGATGGAGTGCGATATTATTGAGCCACCGTTTGCCATTGCATCTGAAGATGAAGTCGTTAGGATGTTCAACCAAATCAAAAAGAGTGATTATGACTCAAGTTTCGATGACGAAAGGAATGATGGTGAAACTCTAACTTTGCTAGAAGCAATAGAGGCTTGTAATGTTCTTTTAAAGTTCTTAAGAAATTATAGTTCTCCAGGTATTTCAGAGCCAGATAAAATTCAGGTGTATCGCATACAAACTCATTTGATTAAAGAACAAATAAAAGCAAAAAGTCAAACTACTTTAGAAGAATATTTCAAATAAATGAATCTTTTTTATTTAAAATAAAAATATACGCATATACTTAAGACACTTATGTTAAATGTACAGCAAATACTTACTACTTTTACAAAAGTATTGAGTACTTTGAACGTAACGATATTTTTTCCTGACAGATATACTTGTCTGTTATCATTTGGAAGTTTAGTTTTTCTTAATACAGTGTTTGTATTTCTTAATGCTCAAGGATGGCTCAAGGTACTCATAAATGTTTTGCCAGCTGGAAGATAAACGACTTATTTTTTCTTAAGCTGAGCATTAGAGGGTTAAGAGCATTTAAACTTCAAACGTGTTAAGATTATTAAATGGGAGAAGCAAATACACCGGATAGTAAGGATACATTCTGATATATATTTTCTCATAGATATGCAAATTATAGTAATAAAATAAAATGAAATTACTTAAACTTTAATCTGTAATGAGAGTTTGCTCAGCTGACTTTTTTCAAAACTTTTTAATAGAACTGAGGTACCAAGTCACATGATTCCAAAAGAAGTACACTTTTGTTTCATCTAAGATTATTTTCTTTGTCAAATTACAAAATTAGATTATATAATTAGAATTATAAAATTTATTATAGCAGAGTAAAGTATTTATTTATTTATTTCTCTTTTTTCTCTTCTCATTTCAGGTAAGCAGAAATAAGGACAAAGAAAACAGTTTTTAATTTGTTTCAACACAGGTTTGTTCAGTCGTGTTTGTTTAATTATAATTAAGCCTTAATGTATGCAATGTTTCTGTAGATTGTTGTACGCTTTTCGTTTCACGAATGTAGGCTACACAATTTCATTTAGATATTTTTTGTGTTAGTTTTGTTAGCCTTAATATATATAATTATTTTATATGTATGTATGTGTTAACATTTCATTTGTATTATTTGTTCACACTAATTGGAAGGGAGTTTATATTGTGAAGCAATTAATTTCGTGTTTTGCATTTTTTATAATTTCATTTTTGAACGTAAACGGAAGAGTACTTTTGAAAAGTGCTAATGAATTGCAAGAAGTTTTGTATTTGATAAGTGATATAAAGGAAATATTTAGCCATATTACAAATAATATTGAAGTTATGGGGCTTTTGTGTTTCCATACTAAATTTTTCCTGGTCATTAGGAGTCTATCATCCAGATCAAACATTTTTTTTTTGATTTCGCAGCATTAGTTATCCACAATCGCTGTATTTGTAATTTACTTTTTGTACTGTTTCACATTTCTTCAGCATTCGCTATTAGAATACATGATTTTAGATATTAAATGTGCATACATTTTTAATTAAACTAATAAAGTTACGAGTATGTACGTACTCGTATATGTTTGTCGATTTTTAATGTATTTTACACTTGGGTTTTTAATGCCTTAAAATAATACGCACACTTTATTTCATTTAAATTAAAATAATTAAATTTTTTAAACCAATTATACATTTTGTCAAGTATTGCCTAAATGTGTCAGTTTAATGTAATTAAAATAATATTATTAAATTCATTAAGAATGCAATTTAGTTGTAAATAAAATAGTTTTGTTTACATTGTTGGTTTATAATTTATTAAATTAAAAAAAATCTCTTAATTAAATATGTTTAATTTGCGTTAAACAAACAAATAATAATACATTTTTGCTCAGATATTTTTAAATTCTAATTACACATAAAATGCGTTTTAATTAGTTGGTTTCATAAAATCCCATATTTATGTTTAAACATTTTTGTTTGTATTTCACTTCACTTCATTCAAATACGTATAAATTTTTATTAGTTTTTAAAGAAATAAATTTTTTCATGTGAAACATTTATTGGAAATATTCCTTAAAGTGTTCTGCAGTATTATTTACACATTTTACTTAATATCATTTTGCTGTTCTCGTCTTTGCTTTTACATATTTTTTGTAAAAATATGAGGTTTATATATATTTATATATTTATACAAATTTTCATTATCTTGCTTACAACATAGAGAAGGAGACTTTTCGTTAAGTTTTACAAACTGTCATTTGCTTACGAAATCTTTCCGTACGAAATCAGCTTTTTTTAGGATTTTTGTGTGTGTACATAAATAATTATTCCTAATATTATTCCGATGGTGAATGTTATTGAAGCGCCAAAGCAAGACCTTGATTTTATACAAAACGTTGTTTCTTATTTCGACAAAAACGTTTCCAATGCCTTATTGCAAAAACTAAGGAAACATTTGTAGCATTTAGCAGAAGAAACGGTTGGCTTTTCATTTTTTGATGAAAGTTTCCTGTTGGAAGTAAAAAATAAAATGATCCAAAAACTTGACATGCATAATGAAGACGAAGACGAAAATGATGAAAAAGTCTCAAAGAGAAATGTTGTAACAATCGAAGAAATTTTTTCTTACAGTGCAAAAAAAAAAAAAAAAAAAAGATTTTCTGCTCGATTGTCTATAGATGTATCAATTTTGCAATTGAACACCTCTATATGGAAGCAAAGAAACGCTTACAGTGCTGGCAAGTGAGTCAGCCAACATTTACACGTTATGAACGACGCAACAAAGAGAGTAATTAAACTAATAACAGACTTCAATCGCTCTTTGACCTACGATGAGGAAGATAAGCAGTTCCTACTTCAAGTTGTGGAGCACTATCGATGGGTGTGAAGTTAGCTCCGTCAGTTAGCTCCGTTTGTACCTCTTGCTGTTAAGTTAACATTGCTTTAACTAAGGGACTGTTAAGTTAACAGAATTAAATGAAAGTCGAGATTTGTTCTAAAAGTACTAAAAATTCCGCACATTATTTAAAGAAAAACAAAATTAGTAAAAAAATACATTTTTTTCAAAAATCAAAATTTTTTTTTAATCTAAAAATTTACGCAATTATTTTTTTTTGTTGAAAAACTAGTTAAAAGATCACATAATTAAATAAGAGGGTTATTTTTTTAAGGAGGAAAGTTACGAAAACCCAAAACCTATTTTAACATATATTTCCGATGTTGAAAAATGCGAAATTTGAAATTTTCACAGACATTTAAAAAAAAAATCGGAAATCGGTAAAAATTATGGCAGAACGCAAAGCTATTGAAAAATTTTAGGATAGTTAGCGTTATATTCAGAATCAGTATAGCATTTTTGAGTTCTTTCTAAACGCCGATTTTTACCGATTTTCGATTTTTCAAAAAATAGCTATCTATGAAAATTCCAAATTTCGCATTTTTCAACATCCGATTTCTCAAATGCTATACTGATTCTGAATATAACGCGAACTGTTTTGAAATCTGCAATGGCTTGGCTTTCTGCCAAAATAACACAAGTTCTTTCTAAACGCCGATTTTTACCGATTTTCGATTTTTCAAAAAATAGCTATCTATGAAAATTCTAAATTTCGCATTTTTCAACATCCGATTTCTCAAATGCTATACTGATTCTGAATATAACGCGAACTGTTTTGAAATCTGCAATGGCTTGGCTTTCTGCCACAATAATACAAGTTCTTTCTAAACGCCGATTTTTACCGATTTTCGATTTTTCAAAAAATAGCTATCTATGAAAATTCCAAATTTCGCATTTTTCAACATCCGATTTCTCAAATGCTATACTGATTCTGAATATAACGCGAACTGTTTTGAAATCTGCAATGGCTTGGCTTTCTGCCACAATAATACAAGTTCTTTCTAAACGCCGATTTTTACCGATTTTCGATTTTTCAAAAAATAGCTATCTATGAAAATTCCAAATTTCGCATTTTTCAACATCCGATTTCTCAAATGCTATACTGATTCTGAATATATATTTTTTGAAAAATCGAAAATCGGTAAAAATCGGCGTTTAGAAAGAACTTGTGTTATTGTGGCAGAAAGCCAAGCCAAGGAATTAGTACATTTTAAATATGTACAAATTTTCAGCGACATGTATTTTGATATGGTGCATCGTAATCACTCAAGTAGTTGATTTAAAATTTTTTGCCCTAACTTTTTTGAAATCATATGACGATATGTGGATAAAAAAGTTATGCTAAAATGTTGTGTAAAAGAAAAAATTAATGTTAAATTAAATTTGAAATACTATTAGCCAATTCACAAAGTGTTCTATTGTGTCTTATTTGTACTACTGTGTAAAATTTTATGACTCTCACAAATATGTTCTTGATAATTTTCATATATAAATACTATTTTGTTACAAATGTTTTTTCAGTGTGCTATTTACTTAGCTGTTTTCTGCTTACAAATTTGGCGCAAAATTATATTTTCAATATTATTTTATTTACTTATAAAATTTTATATAATTCTGATGAAAAAAGTATATAAGAGTTTGTCATACGTATGTACATAAAAATATTAATATGTAAAAACCAGTTAATGAAATGAAAATAGAAAGAAATAATGTGGTTAGTGTTTACATTTAAAATCTAGTCAGTAGTAATTTATAACGAAGTGTTTGGCTGTTTTGCTGGACATTGTTTTCCTTTACTAATAATTTATATATTTTTTTTTTGTCACTGAGTTCAAGTTTACATCCATCTCGAATTTTACCTTAAGTACTCGTATATTATGTATGAAGACAATGAAATATAAGTTTTAGAAAGTTTTTTTTGGTCTAAGTTCTCTGAAATGGTTTTAAAGAAACTGCTTTTAAAGGTTTGAAATTTATGTATCTAATTTTGTTTTATCTCCTTGTTTTTTTATTCTTGAAAATTTTTAGTCCATATTTAATGAGACTTACAAAGAAGTGAACAAATTATTACATCCAAAACTATTAAAATTTGTTTTCAAACAAATTATGCTAGCACAGGATATTTTCCAAAAATGTTAATGCATCAATTCCAAGCTAAAAGCTAACGCTGTTCAAAATTTAATAATGTTGCTGCAATTTTTGGGTATTTTCTCCTGAATTACTCTCCAAAAAATATAAATAATGCTTAAGTTCGCAACAATGGGTAAATTTTCCTTAAGTTCACTTAAGAAACCTAAAAGTCTGTTTGAATTTGCTTAAGCATTTGACAGACTTTTCGCTAAATTTTGGCAGAAGCTTAAGCTAGCTTATGCATATTATGGCTTTACTGCATAAATGAAAAAAAAGACGACCAGAATTAAATAGACTATGTTAGTTTCCACTAAAAGAAACAAATTCACACAGAGAAACTGGTTTCAAAATTTACTTTTCCAGGCACGTTCTACAAAAGTAGTGAAAGTGAAATATCAAAAGTAAACTTTTCGTTTTTGTTGTTATGGAAAAGTAGTGTATTTTTTGTATTGAATATTGAAATTCAAAAGTTGGAAAAGAATGCGGAACATAAAAAATTTAAACTGAGGTGATTTCAATTGGTTTCGACTGATGTGTAAGCTGCTATCTACTCGTATGTCAGAAAACACGTCTTATTTGGCACCTCCTTTGTCACAGTGAGTGCTCAATAATCCTTACGTAGATAAAATCCTTTCAGGTGCTTAATATCTCATTGTATTTGGAACACTTACCGGCAGCAATTTATTAATACTGGTGTTCCAGCAGCATCGTCGGTGAAGTAACATAATTAGTAGAACCTTAAAAACAAATGTATTCCGCCTACTTGACACCAGAAGCACTGCAGCACTGCTCTGAAAATTTGCAAAATGTGCAGTTGTAAAAAAACGAACTTAACACTCATACCTAAATCAGAGCATTGAGCGTCGTGTTATCAACAGAGTACGTATTTGTAGTACATTAAGAGTACATTATTTTCTTAGAATATATTGTAAATACGTATCCTGTTGCTAACGCGACGCTGTTAAGTTCGTTTTTTTCAACGTTTGTTCCAACTTCCCTGTTTATGAACCGATTTGCAAAACTTTTACTTTATTTGGAAGTACTTACTTTCAGATCGGTCTCGTCTTTTGAACTTTTAATTTCATATTAAATTGTCCGTCCGCCTGTCTGTTCGTCACTCTGTTTTGGTGTTGTTTGTTTTCGTGTAAAAAATATTTTGCTAGTGTTTTTCTACTTTTTAACCGACTTCAAAAACAGAGGCTATTATAAATTCGTCTGCATTTTTTTTGTTGTTGTCTGTAGATACATAACTCTTATCATTTGTGAATGAATTTTCAAAGTTCTTTTTCTTTTTTTTAATGTTTTGTTTGCAGTTTTCTTCAATAATTTTTTCGAAACGAAAATCGAACGTACAAAATGGCCAACTGAAATATGAATTATAGCATAACTTCTCTACTTATGAACCGACTTTAAAAAGTTTTTATTTGAAAGAACATGTTCAAGCGGATTTTAAACTCACCCACATCTGCCCTCTTTCACTATTCCTTTCCCAACACAACACAGCTACTGGTTGGTAGACATTGATCGCCTCTTTAAAAAAAAGTACACTCTGCAAGGTGATTATGTTCAAATGTGGCCAATACAATAGGTACCATCTATTTAATTATCAAAAAACATATATTTCTAGATCGTATGCGCACAAAAAATTATTTCTGATGAATTTTTATCGCAGGAGACATAAAAAACACAAATAACAATTAAAAGTCAACAAGAAAAAATAAACAAAAAAAAACTTTGAACAAAAATTCGAAATTCACTTGGCCAATAAAATAGACACTGTGAAAATGAAATGCATACAAGAGAAGAAATGAGTCGAGTTTTTTTCCCTGCAATTTTTCATTTCCCTGAAAAGCGGGAAATTTTTTGAAATTTCCAGGGATCCTGAGATGCCGCTCCATCAAATAATAAAAATAGAATTTGCTAGAAATTAACAAAAATTGTATTAGAAAGTTTGAAACATTTAAGCCCGTGGTACACAATCATACACAGTCGTACGATTCATTCACTAAAAAATCTGACAGAATTCTTTCCCACTTTTGAAAAATGCATTAAATTTGCCACACTATCCCACAAAAAAGATGCAATCACATACATACATGTGCATTTTTCACTCAAGTACTTTTAGATTTTATTGATTTTTTGCGACTAAATAGTTGCAGATTTATAAAATAAATAGTTTAATTTACTTTTGCTTTCGTTGCAACTTAATTTCTTAAAAAGATGCATCTCTGATCGCATAATCTATCTATCATGTTATGGAAATTTTCATAATTATATGCAAATCGGACCGACTTGTCAAAAAATCTGCCTCACAAGTGCATTTTATGGCCACAATATTATACTTTTTGAACACACACGACTTTTTTGGCAGATCGCATGATGACCTAGTATCACGGCCTTTACTAAAACATATCTTATGTTTTAATAATACATTAATTTGTTAATTTTAACTGGGTATTACCACATGAACTTTATTTTTTTAACTTTTAGTTTTTAGATTCCTTAAACGTTGTTTACAACACGGAAAACGTGTATTTTTGTTAGATGATAACAAAGTAAACTTACAAATATGGGTGAACATAAACAAAAACATAACAATTCAGTTAATAAAAACAAACATAAAATATTATAGAAAAAATAATACAAAGGTACTTGAGGTTTGAATTCCATAACAAAAATATTAAATTCTTAAAAGAAGAAAGTACTTTAATAATATAATTCATATTTTGTGTTTTAGGAAATAATTCTTTAAAACGCTTAAAGAGTTTATGGAAACGTCAGAAAGCCTATTTCTAATTTTATTAAGAAATTTTTCTGCTACCGAAAACGCCTGCTCACTTTCTACCGTGAAGTTGTCAATTATTTTTTTTTATTATTTCCCGGGAGCCCGCATGAAAAATCCCGGGAAAGCGGGAAACCATTACATTGAAAAATGCTAATGACTAGCCATTGTATCCACTGTTATTTATAATAACTTTATTTATTCTGTTCGTTTTAGACGAAATAATTCTACGGCAGGTTTCAACAGTGGTGTTATGCTATTTATTTTCTTTTTAACTTTTTGCCTCGATTCTGTCGTGTTATGAATATTTGGGTTTCCCAGGCCCACTTTTGAATATCCCTAAAGACTTTCTGTTGGATTGAGGTCAACTAATAGAAGTGGACACTCTATCACACTCACTTTATAGACTGCTGTCAATTTAAAGTTCTCCGCCTCCAAAGACACAACTTCCTTAAAAAAAATCCTTAATAATTCTTCTGCAAACCACTCTTAACTAAATATAAATATATTTTTCTTCGCTATATTTTGCAATTTATTTTATCGTTCTCTCAATTTAAGTTTTATTTTTTCAGCTCCCATTTTCAAATTAATTTAATCAAATCACACAAATGTTTACGATTTGCAAGCAATTTCATTAATTTTTTCAATACCTCTAGACATTTGGAGTTTATTTTATATGAAATTGCTGGGTTAAGCAATTTTTTTCTTTATTTTTTAAATATTTAATCCTTTAAGAAGTTTATTCCTTTGCCGTTGTTACAAACTGCAAAGTTGTATGTGTGCAAACACCAAACAGTCAACAAAAGCGTTAACGGGGATGATGAATATCACGTTGGGAGCGATACAGATAAAGTTTGATGCCGAGTGAGATCTGGTTTGATGGTGAAAATAATATTGCATTGCAATGATGACTGAAGCGACGGTTTGGCATGTCATGCTTTCACTCGACAACTTTTTGTGCTGATGCATTACAATTTCTTTTCTTTTTTTTCCCATTTATCTTAATGCCTTTGGGACTTTCTATCAATATCTTTCAGTGCTGCATTTATATGAAATTCTATCTGTGCGTGTGTGGTTATTTCCTACTCCTCCTTAAGATTTCACTGAAATGCTACAACATACATATTTGTCTACGAAACTCATCCAGGAGTCTCTTTACATTATGAAGACTTTTACGAGACCAAAAACCAACTGATAAGTAAAAAAGAAACAGAAATACAAAGGCAAAAAGAAAAATAAAACTAACCAAGTTCTGGTCCAGTTTTATATTCATTCTCTAAATGCTCAAAGAAAAAAGTACAACAAGGCAAGAACAAAATATTCTTTCGTTTATTTTACAATGCAGAAATCGTTTCTCTGTTAGGATGCTTAATTTGAAAAATTGTTCGTTAAAATGTTGTTTAGTCAACAGCACTGAAAAAAATTACAACTCAAATGCATTCGAAATATTTTTCGTTAAAAGTTTTTTAAAAATGGTAAATAAATATGTAACACAAATATCGTGAAATAAATATTTTAGCTAAAAATGTAGAAGTACGACTTCTAAATAATTTTGTAAGCCTCAAAATAGGTTAAATTTTAAATTCGTCGGGCTAATGCAGAAATCCAGTCTGCAAATCCAGTCGCTTTAAACCGAACAAGTTTTAGATCTAAATAATGGCCCCGGTATATTAATTTCTTATATGCCATTCTAAGATCTAGAAAATTGAAAACTTAAAAAGACTGTAAACATTTCACAATTAATAGAATTATTTTACAATAAAACTATTTTATGTAGTTTTCGCAATTCTAATTCGGTGGGGTTGTTCTCTACAGCGATGGGAAACCAATTTCTGTCTAACAGTAGTTCGTTTTCTTTCGCATCGGAATATAGAGTTACCCACCAGGTTATTCAATCAGTTTTGATTTCGTTAATTCAAGCTATTCAGGCATGTGCTGAAAATCGACTGGTTTCAGAGCGGGCGAGTTCGCAAAACGGATAATGGCAAAATGATTAATGTGTGCTGTAAAATATTCCATACGCTGTGAAAACAATAACTAGTACTCATTAATCATTTTTTTCTGAAATCGTGTGAATTGATATCGATCGTATTCCATCACGAACCTGCAGTCATATTATGCAATTCACTAACCACAAATATCTCCATCTCTAAAAATATCTAACCACAATTTTACGATTTTTGGCCACGTTTAATATTTCGAAACGCGTGTTGCTAAATTTGGCAATATCCAAACAATTGAATTCGGCCAAAACTTTTTTAATATTTGGTTTTTCATTTAGCATTTGAGCGATCAAGTTTAAGCTTCAGCTACAATAATTACAGAATATGAAGCTAATGAATTCAATTTAAGGCCCTGTTAGCCGAACGTTGCTGTACCTGTACCGTAGCGTACCATAAGGTAACGTACCGTACTGTTAACACGTTGGTCTACTTATAGAACATTTAAAAACGTACGTTTGTTTTATATTGTGTGTTTTAAAAGGAACAGCTGTTTACAACACAGTGATGGGTATTAAAAATTTTCAATTGGTTACTTGTGCAGAAAAAGTACCTAAGATATTTAAATAATATTAGAACTTTATTTTGTGTATGTATGTATATAAAAATTATTTATTATTTCACATTTATATTATAAAATTATAATATAAAATATAAACAACAAATTAGTGTTTATATGTGCATACAAAAAAAATTGATACCATTTAAATTATTTTATATCATATTTATATAACATATGTATTTCTTTATTATATACATCTAAGCATGTACATATATCGTCTTAGCAAATGCAAAAGGGCCTATCATTATACATTATAACAAAATTTTCAATAGAGATAAAAAACTTAATAAAAAGCAAACTATTGTGATAACTGATAATGATACTGATAATGATACTACCTACACAAAATAGTTTTTTTGATAACAATAGTTTGCTTTTTATTAAGCTTTTTGTCTCTCCTGAAAAATTAAAAAAAAATAAATAGGCCGTTTTGCATTTTATATGACGATATGTATGTACATATATTTGCAAATATATATTATTTTAAGTTGTTTTGTCAAAAGTACACAAATATTATCCAAAAGTGCCAAAAAATAAAGCAGGGTACTCTGTTCATCATTTCGTGCGAACTGCTGTCAAAAGTCCATATAAAAAAATGCATGCGAAATAATTGCAAAATAAGCTGGCTGAAGTTGTACTCTGTTCATCTTGTGGAAACATACGAAATGTTTCTGGCAGCATGATTTTTTCAAAAACAACATATTTCTGGCAACATATTTTCCAACTGCGAAATAATGTAAGCACCACTTATTTCGTGCGAAATTGCAAACAACAGATGATCAGATATTTCTGGGCGTTGTGGTTTTAATATTAAGTTTGCTGCCCAGAAATAATTAAAATAATGGAAAATAATTTAAATATAATATAAAATGAAGGTGAGTGCTTTTTGCAGAAAGTGTGTATTCAATGAGCTCCTCCGCAGCAGCTGCGAGATGTATTAATTGATACATTGCAGTACAAACTCCTAAAATTACTTTGTTGTCCATTTGTTTTAATTTTTTTAATAAACGCATTTCTTTTGTTTTTATAAAAAAAAACAATGTTGTTCATTTCAAGGCAATAAAACCGATAAATTTGTTATAAATCGTGGTATTGTCACCACTGATCAGTTGTCAAAATTTTCAAACGAAATAATCAATGTGGCTCAACATTTTTCGCAAATTCAAACAGAGTACTAAGCTTAAGAGCGGAAATACCCCCTTAAGTTGTACCAAAGAAACAGCCCATCACTGGCTTACAAATGTCAAGTAAGAACGTTAGGAATTTCTATTTTATACTGAATGGTACTTTGCAACTACGGTACATTTAAATTTGGTAAGCTTTTGTATTGCTTTTCCCATAACATAGACGAACAGCTGATGCAGTACTGTACGGATGCGCTCCGCTAATTCTGCCTTTATTTTTATTAAGAAAGAAATACATAAAAATTTAATTGGTTCTGACCACATTGAACCACAGTACGAAAAAACATGCTGTTTTCGGAAGCCGCCGCAGCCACTAAAAAGTGGAATTATCAAATGTGGGAGCCCCTGCAAAGAGATATTTCAGGCGCTTTCGAAGTCAGCTTGTTACAGTTATCTGCTTTACTGTTCTCCGAAATTTTGAAAATTTTCTATCATTTTTTTACGACCTGATTTATTATTTACTTATACATTTTTTATCTTAAATATGGAATGTCTTTTTTTTATTAAAAAAACAACCATTTCGCCTGAATAGTTAAAAAAATTGTGTGTTTATTTAATATAAACAATATTGAAACATCAGTTATGTGTTATAAAATTACTTAAACGCTGCTAAGTCTGACATTATTATTTCAGGCAAAAACTATTCAAATTATGTCACATATTTTTTTTAACCCGCAAACAACTTGTTAGCAGCTTGTCACCAAAAAACATTTAACTATGTGTGTGTATAAAAACGTGATTATGTAGTATCTATGAATATGATTTTTTTGTAAATTCTTTTAGCGCTTCAAGGTAGTTTCAATATTTGAACACATGCGTTTTATCCTGTGTGCCAACATGTAAAACTGCAATGCTTTAGTTAAATCTTTTTTAACAGGCACTTCGTTTCCGATTTTTCTCTTGCAGTCTTCATCGAACCAACATACCGTGCATGAACAACAAGCTGAAATGTCAAATGTTAGCATGATTGCATGCGTATTTGTTAAGCAACCAGCATATTTTCGCGTGACTTTTAAATATGAGTACATCATCATTTAATATTTGTTGCATGGCTGCGATACCATGCAACACAACAGTTTTACGTACTTCATAATACTCACACTCATACACCACGACATCTATTTATAACAAAAGTTGCAGTTGGAAAATATATATCATAATTTTTTTGTTTTATATAAAATTGTTTTCACTTTTTTTGTTGGTACATTGTTCCTTTAAATTCTCGTTAACCAATAATGAACATCGTAATTTAAATATGCTTATTGCATAGCAGTATTTTCACTGCAGTGATAATCACATTTATGTGATAATCAGTGGCAGTTGCAGATTAAAAAGTAATGATAGGAATATAGTCAAATTTTAATGTACGAGTATAATGGAGTAAACAGACAAAGAAAGAAGATCAAGCGCCAGTTAAGAAAAATAAATTGAACAAACAGGCTATAAGACACACTATTTGTTTGTCATAGAGCAGACATAACATTTGACACGAATCTGTCTAGACATTGTTAGACTTTCTAATGAATTACAAATGTAGTGCAGCGGAAAATATATCTTGGTATTGCACAGACTCAAACTAGACATATACAATAAATAGACTAGACATCTACTAGATGAGGCCTTGCAACATAGTTCCGATTATGTTGAAGCTTATGATATACAACTCGACGAGTGCACTTTATTTTATTATGTAATTGGTTCAATCAGAACTCCGTAGATTATAAGGCATTCGTAGAAAAAATTGCATTACCAATCTGTAACGATTTTTGGTTATGCATATTTTTTCAATTGATGCAAATCTCAGTTTCATGAATTTTGTTATTGTGATCTTGCAGAATATAGCACGTATGCTAGAGTTGCAATATCTGCAATGTTTGCAAGGGTAGTTTGCAATGAATGGAGATTTCCGCTATTGCTAATCAGTCATACTATGTCTTTGGCTTATGTTTTTATTATTATTTAGTTTGTATGCATAGTTTGCTTGTGAAGTATTTCAATTAAACAAATAGGATTTTTCTATACAGTCTAGTAGATTTCACTAAAATGTAGATGGTGAGTTAAATAAACAATCCACTGCTATCAACCGATGGCAGTGAAGCTTACAATTGCTTCCCATATTTGTCATACTGTTTTCTCCAACAATTGTAAAGCTAAATTTACACGATTGAAATTTTCTTCAAAATGCTTTAAACTCGTGTTAACAGCAAAATTTCTTTAAAATTTATTGTTCAAAATTTTTTGTTCAAAATTTATTGTTCAAAATTTATTGAACAAAACTTTTGCTGATTTTATTGATGCCGTGTAAATAAGCATCAAAATCGTATCTGGCAATATTGATGATAACTATAAATAATTTGACAGCATGTTCATTCTTTTGGTTCAATACATACCCTTTGCACCAACGTCGATGATCTAAACAAAATTGTAGTTCCACATGTACCATCAAAACAATGTTGTTTTTCTTTTTATAATTGAAATGTGCGCTTCCACAGTGTGCTGGTGCCATAATATAGATGTGTTTTCCATCTAATGCCCCGATTGAATTGGGAAAATTCCACGTTTTATTTATACTTTGGGAAATACTCTCCCATACCTCCTCTGATGCTGGCATCTGTACCAATAGATATTATTTTTGATATGTTCTATTATTTAATAAATTAGGTTTTACCTTTAAAAATTCATCTTTTAATACTTTATATAATGCAGTGCAGACTTCAGGCACAATATTGCATATCGATGATCTTGACCTTTTAAACAAGAACATCAGACTTGCGTAACTGTCCCCAGTCGCTAAAAATCTCAAAGTAATTGCCAGGCGTTCTCCGGGGCATATAGATTTCCGCATATTAGTATTGGCTTTTTCTATTGATGGGGTGACGATGGGGACGGAAAGGGTTAAGCAAATAATCAAAATCGTCTGATATATACATACCATCACCTTCCAAAAGAAAAGGTCGAACCCAATGTTCTTTTGTTTTCTTCTTTTTTTCATTATTATCAGCTACTTCTTCCTCCAATATTAAAAATGTTGATGCTATGATGATTGTGTCGTCGTCCATATTTATTAATTGTTTTTTTTTTTTATAATAATAAATTATTAATGTTTATAAGTAATTAGTCGAACTTTTATTAATATTTTATATATTGAAACGATTAATTTTGGCTCAAGTTCAAACTAGTATCCACCGTCAAAAGTGGTAAAATTGAACAAAGAACGCTGATGAGATGGTGTAGCGACCTCGAAATCAGTACTGATCCGTTCTGCTAGTATGATGAATAATAAAAATTGTTCTATATATAGTACTCTCTTAATAAAAAAAAAAAATAATAATGAATTTATCCAAAAAATTTTCTAATAAAAAATTAAAAATAAAAAAATTAGAATAAATAAATGGGTAAATTCGGGTTTGAACTTGAGCCAAAATTAATCGTTTCAATATATAAAATATTAATAAAAGTTCGACTAATTACTTATAAACATTAATTATAAATAACGATGGCACGCGTCAAAAAATCTACATGTTTACTTGGTCATAGTTGGTTGAATACTAAAAAAAGAAATTCAACTACAAATGACAGAAACCTAACAACATGATTAAGTACCGCTTATTTCTCAGCAGCCAATGGCGCTGAATAAGCAAGAGAGACTGAAATATATAGAGTAGTTATTCATCATAGATGGGATTTCGTACTAACCGAAATTGATTTGACATGTGAAAAATGAATAAGTTTGTACTTTTCGTATCCTAATTTGTTAAATAATACGGTTAAATAGTTGATATTCCTGATCACTAGTATCCACCGTCAAAAGTGGTAAAATTGAACAAAGAACGCTGATGAGATGGTGTAGCGACCTCGAAATCAGTACTGATCCGTTCTGCTAGTATGATGAATAATAAAAATTGTTCTATATATAGTACTCTCTTAATAAAAAAAAAATAATAATGAATTTATCCAAAAAATTTTCTAATAAAAAATTAAAAATAAAAAAATTAGAATAAATAAATGGGTAAATTCGGGTTTGAACTTGAGCCAAAATTAATCGTTTCAATATATAAAATATTAATAAAAGTTCGACTAATTACTTATAAACATTAATTATAAATAACGATGGCACGCGTCAAAAAATCTACATGTTTACTTGGTCATAGTTGGTTGAATACTAAAAAAAGAAATTCAACTACAAATGACAGAAACCTAACAACATGATTAAGTACCGCTTATTTCTCAGCAGCCAATGGCGCTGAATAAGCAAGAGAGACTGAAATATATAGAGTAGTTATTCATCATAGATGGGATTTCGTACTAACCGAAATTGATTTGACATGTGAAAAATGAATAAGTTTGTACTTTTCGTATCCTAATTTGTTAAATAATACGGTTAAATAGTTGATATTCCTGATCACTAGTATCCACCGTCAAAAGTGGTAAAATTGAACAAAGAACGCTGATGAGATGGTGTAGCGACCTCGAAATCAGTACTGATCCGTTCTGCTAGTATGATGAATAATAAAAATTGTTCTATATATAGTACTCTCTTAATAAAAAAAAATAATAATGAATTTATCCAAAAAATTTTCTAATAAAAAATTAAAAATAAAAAAATTAGAATAAATAAATGGGTAAATTCGGGTTTGAACTTGAGCCAAAATTAATCGTTTCAATATATAAAATAATAAATTATTTTTATAATAACAAATTATATCACAAAAGAAGCAAAACAGCTGATCAAAGTCAATATTTTTAATATAAAAAGTTTACGAATAGTGTAAATTAGCTTCAACAAATTTTGATCAAATTTTTATCCAAAGATTTTGAAATATATTGCAAAAATATTTTGATCAAATTTGTGAAACGTGTAAATAGAACATCAAAATTAATTTTCAAAATTTTGATAAGACTTCAAAATACCTTCAATCGTTTAAATCTAGCTTAAGTCTAATCACTGCTTCTAGAACTTTCACGAATATACTATTTCCGTTATTTTGAATTTCAGAGTTGCTATTTAGTTAATTTAATACTATCAATACTGTATACAGGGCTGTTTCTACCATACATAATCCTGGCTGTATTTTCTTGTTCGTTATATTCATTTAAATTGCAAAGTAATATGTATTTCACTCTTTGGCTTCAACAAGAATTTCTCATTGCAAAACTTTATCTCTTTGTTGAACCTTTTCGTATACGCTTCTGGTTGAGGCACTCTTAAACTGATACCCATCCATTTACAATCTTCTGCATGTGTGGTACGACCATGTGCAGAGTAATTTCATTCTCGCACATGTCAAAGAATGTGATACACTTTTCAATCCAATTAAAATCTGGCAGATACTGCGAACTTTTAACGCGCAACTTAATTTTTTTATTCTTATTTTTGCAAAAACACCGTAATGCATACGTTGGTTGGTAGGCCCGAACACATAAATTTTACTTACGTACTAACTTTTGCTTGTTAGAAAAATATCATGAAGTTGTTACGCAAAGGTTTTAATACTCTTTTTCAAAATTTTCTGCCTGCTGTTATGTGTGGTTGCACAAGTTAAAAGTTAAATAGTTTTTTTTTTGTTATTCTTTGGCGTCCTGAATCACGCGCTCATCCTTTTACACACTCAGTTATTTAGGCGTACTCAAATTCCTGTAAATTTATGCTCTTATTTTTAAAGAAAAAAAAAACACATTTTGTTTGGCTTTTCACTCATGTGGTTGTTAGTGGAGCGTTAGTTTTAATTTATGAATTATTTAACATACTTTTGGTAGCGTAATAAAGTTTTCTTCTCTCGTTTTGACTGTAGTGAATTTTGTGATTTGTTTTGGGAGTATTTGATGTTATAAAAAATTTTTTTATGAAAATGAAATTGGTAAAGTCAAATATGAACTTGAGCCACAAAATACCTTTCAACTTAAACCTAAACAGTTCAACTCATTACGTATGAATGTTATTAACAGGACAAGTTTTTCTTTATGACATTTGCCATTTTCTATGTCTTTTACATTTTTTTTAGTTTCAATTATTTGGCAAAAAAAATTCTTCTTTTATCAATAACAATAATAATCCATATAATGGACTTAAATGACTTTGTTATATGGAGATATTTTTGATCGGAGGAATATAAAGTAAATTCCAAAGGAATCTCAACTGCACAGCAGACTAAGAGCGGCTTTGTAAGTGATATGTATTTTGTAAATATACTAGGGGCGAAATGCCTCTTATAACTCTTTAACTTTTAAGATCTTAAAAAATATGTCAAAATTTGTATGAAAAACTTTTGTACTAGTTTAGGCGTTACAAGAGTGGCAGCCGAAGGCCGTTTTTGGAAGATTTTTGTAATTAAAAAAAATGTTTTCAAGATGCCTACGAAATATATTTATTTATAAATTTATTAAGATGTTCAAATCGTAACGCGAAAGCTAGAAATATTGAGTAAATACATTTTAATTTACTGTGAAGTAAATACATTTTAATTCCCTACAGTAATATCTATTTATGTCGGACGTGTCTTTGTCACGCATTTAACTATTTTAATTGATCATTTCATTTAACTCTTTTTAGTTTTATTTAAAATTCATTTTTTAACGCTTTTTGGTGCCATTTTGCGTGCCTTTTTATCAAAACTTGTCCGGATAATTAATAATCTTGGCATATTTAAAACTTTAAATCTGATTATAATCAAATAGTACTTTAAGTAAATACATGCTAAATTTTAGTAAATAATGGCGCTCACCGGTAAGGAGCCTTCTCAGAGAGAAAATCTAGATTACCGCCTACAAACCTGTGCGGTTACTTTTTACTTAAAATCGAAAGAAAAAGTTTTAGAATTTTTATAACAAAAAAATTATACAAAGCGTTGATTCGAAAATTATTTGCTGTTTTTTTTTTGTTGCTTTGCAGTAAAGTGTAGTAGAGACGTCTCACCTGCTTCGACAAACTTCACATTTTCTTCGGCATTCGAAGTGTTAAATTACAAGAAAAAAATTGTAAACAGTAAATATTTTGTCTTGTATATTTACTCCGGCAGACCAGAATATGATAAACCAATATTACAAAAGTATGTACGTATTTTGAAAATAAATTCATCAAAAATATATGAAAATAAATTTATCAAAAATATATGAGAAATCTATTAAAATGATATTTGAAATACCCAAATTTTTTCCTTTGTGAATCGCTTCGTTTTTAAAATCGATTTCCATAAAATACCTGAAAGTATTTTTTTTCATCCATAGCATTTTTTATATTAAGCTGAAATTTTTATCCTGAGAAACAAGGTTAATTACAGCAGCACTACTCTGGTGTTAGTTGGTTTGCATGACAAAAAAAAAAACAACGTTTTGCAGAGTTAGAAGCAAAATTGCTGGAAAATTAACCAGCCATTTCTAAACGGCTGAGCTGATCAAGATAAAGTTTCGCACGAATATAGCAAAGCAGTATTCCAATTAATGGTTTGAAAGCGAATTCTCCACATTATTCAGGAGCTAAAACCTCAAAGTAAGGCACTTCGGGCATGTAAAACTTCTTAATATGTACTTATAATTTTTTACTTGGCTGTGCCAATTAACTCTTTTAGTCAGTGAGTTATACTCATTTGAAAATAAAAACTTTTTAGTTTTTTAAAACTTTAGTCCACTATTCTCAAGATTGCGAATCCAAAAATCCATATTAGCAATAAATTATTCTTTTTTCTAAAGCCTTGAAATTTATTGCAAAAAAAAAAAAAACACAAGGCGAACTCATTTTACAGCAAACTGCGACCAGTTGGCACAAAATGAAAAAAACCAAAAAAGAAAATTTATTTAAAATGTACTTTACCAACTTTCATCACAATCCTCCACAAAGCCCCAAACAAATATACAATCGGCCGTATTCATAAAAAAATAATTTAGGTTTAAAATGTATTTTAAGGAAAATTTGTATAAAAAATTTGACTTAAAATACATTTCAAATACAAATTATTTTTTTATGAATACGGCCCACTATATTTAATACAATATATCATTATCTGTTGATTTTAATGTTCATGTCAAGATAATGTAAATAGCCGAGACTTCCTATAAAGCGACAGAGTTAAAATTGCCTTCAACCCTTAAGAAGGGCGTTCAGATATCCAAGTTGCTAAGCCTACATCTTATAAGTCTAAAGTTTAACACCTAAAGATGTCATGGTTGAATGATTTTTATTTTTTTTTTGCGTAAAAAGTCCGCTATTATGTTTGAACAAACTTGGTGTTTATTTGGATTTAACTAAACACAAATTTGAAGTAAGTTGAGGAGGTAATGAAACCTGGGACGAACTATCCCCATAATCAAAACGGGAGATTTCCAAGGGCTTGTGGGGGTTATAAACCTTGAGTTAACAAATTGTTGGAATTAACAATTTACTGGGGAAATAACTTTAGTGGAATGGGATACTTAACCTTGGGACAGGAGGGAATTCCTGAATCTTAAGATGAATAAAGATGTACACAATTAGTTTCAGAAAATTAACTTACATTTTATTGGATGAGACTTGAGTAGGAAGATCTAGCCTTGTTGGAGGTTACAGCGAGAATGTTTTAAAACCAAAAAATTATTACAAAAATTACAAGATATTTGGCGCTGTCGCCCATTGGAAAAAATTCACAATAATTTTGCTATAAAATCAGAGGTGGGAATACCACGTATAATAATTCAACAAATATAAAACTTATAAGGAGTTAATTTTTGCTTAAATATCAACTTGTTTAGTCATTCAAATTCAAACCAAGATTATGGTTTGATTAAACATAGTTGACATATAAAAAGAAAACGAAATATACAAAAAGGGAAGTCTTGTTTAAAGACATTTAAACAATGTTAAAAGTACAAGCATTTTTATGCTTAAACAATTACTGTTTGCTTGTTAAAGAACAAATTTTTATATGTACATATTTTAGAAAGTTTGCTGAGCATTTTAGTGACGAAAGTTTCCTTAACACTTGAGTCCTTTCTTCCTTAAGCTTTCGAAAGAATTATTTGCCGCATTCTTGTACTTGTAATAATTGTTGCGAGTGTCAGGTCAACCTGAAAAATATTGCATTAAAAATTCTTATACACCAGAGTAGTTTTGCTTTTTATATTTTGTCGAACTTCGATTACAGGCTTCTAGTTTCCTTGTACTACTACTTCTTCGTGTTGTAGATCTTGTTGCGAGTTACAGTCAACATTAACTAAGCCTTTGGCCTAGTAACGTAGAGGGTATTGTAAGTAAGTGGCAATAAGAACACTTATTCTTGAACCCTTCCTACTTACTCTTGCAGTTTTTGTTTAGTGTATTTTTAAAATGTTAAACTTTGTAAGTAAGAAAAAAAAACGTGCTGAAAATTTTACCTTAAGTTTTATTTATTTTTTTTGTAAGTGCAAGCGAGGTTTAATGGAAACTTTTTACTTGAAACCATCTGCTATTAGTGGATGTAAAAGTGTATTGATGGAGTCAAAGGTTTTTATTTTAAATGCCATACTTGCAATGGTGCAGAAAAATTAAGGCAAAAAATAAAAAATAAAGTTAAAACTGTAACAAAAGCGGAAGAAAACCTTCTTTTTTCGTTTCTTTAGTTATTGTTGAAAGGTGAAGTGGAGGTGAATCTAGAGGCAAAGAAAATGTTTTATTGCAACACCAACAGCAAAATGAACAAGGCAGCGAAGACCAACAAAACGCTTAACAGTTTTAATTTATTCTTTTACTGACTAATCAGAATTGTTAAATCTAAGAAATATGATTTATGTTTGTATTTATTTTAATTTTCCGAACGATTTATGTTGCAAAAAAAATACATGCTTCCTTTTTCAAATATCCTACACTTTATAGGAAATTTACTTTTCGCAGAACAGAAATTAGATACAAGTACACAAAAGTTGTAAAACAAATGAAAAATTGTTAATGGTCTTATTCATACTCGTAGTTCGGTACACACTTTAATATTCTACGCTAAAAATTTTACACAACGTTCCATAATACTTTTTAACTATTGTTTGTTACTTACAAAGTATTAAGCTTTTATCAGCATAGATGTTACATTTTATTTACAATCGAAACTTTCATTCATTAAACCCGGCAAGAACGTAAAAAAGATATGAATACTTGAAAATTTCTCAAAATTGCCTTGAGCATTCGAAAAAGTTTATGAAATGTTTAAGAAAGTAGCAAAGGAAAATTATGAGCAGTTTATATTATAAGTGCATATTAAATAGTGTCGAAAATATTATATTTATTTATTTTCATATTTTTTTTTTGACGTAAACTTTCTAATCTTTTCTTTAAAGATTTTTGTTTAACAATATTATATGATTATATGATGCTAAAGATTTTTGTTTAATAATATTATATTATTATATGGTGCTAGGAAAAATGGTTTCAACTAGAGATAGGATAATAGGTAACTTTTCAGGCATGCTCATGCACGCTCACGATAAAAGAAATTACTCAAGCAGGATGATGCACGAACTTGTATTTTTGGCTAAAGTTAATGCACGCTCACGTGAGTGGGGAAAATTACGCTCACAAAAAAATAAATAACTAAAAAAAATAGAAACATTAAAGAAAAAAAAAATACAATAAAGCAAAAAATAATCACGAAATAATTACGCTGAAAATCTACTCATGCACGGTAATTTTTTTTATACCTACATTCATGCACGCTCATATGATTGAAACAAAAAACTAATCACGATAATGCGTGGTCGCGCTAATCATGTAAGCGGTGCCCATTTCTAATTTGAACAACACAAAATGTTGCCATCTTTTAGACAATAAAATGCGATTTGTCCGTAAATAATCGGATAATATGTTTAAAGTTTTATCTAGCACAAAAAGGAATTTTGTCCTTTTCCCACAAATGGGAAACTTTTTTTGGCCCATCTCCTACCACTTGCGAGAAAGGGACAAAGTTCCTCTTTGTGCAAATTTTTTTCAAAGGTGTTGTACGTGACTTTCGAAATGCATAGTTTTTATAAATATATTTTAGAAAACACTTGTTGTATATAAGATATTTCAGTTTTTCTGCTTCATTTTATTTAAAAATGTGGTAATTTCTCAATTTTTAATGCAAAAAGACAATTTTTTAAAATGATTTAAATATTCCTAATATCATTTCTTCGAAGTTTCATAGACGTATCAAGTAGGAAAAATAATATTCCAAAAGAACACGTGGAAAATTGACATCAATTAATTTCAACTTACACGGCAGAACAGAAACAACGTTGTTTTTCGGAAGCCGCTGAACTCCAATCATCAGTGTTCATGTGCGTTTCCGAAAACAACGTTGTTTCTGTTCTGCCGTGTAAGTTGAAATTAATTGATGTCAATTTTCCACATGTTCCTTTGGAATATTATTTTTCCTACTCGATACGTCTATGAAAATTCGAAGAAATTATATTAGGAATATTTAAATCATTTTAAAATTCAGAAAAAAGTTAGTTTATCAATTTGAATACAAAAATTAGAACACCAGAACACTTCGAAGTAATTCGGTTGAATCTAGTTGACTGGCTTAAACAAACTTTAAACGAAAAAAAAAGATCAACTGAGCTGTTATCTCTGAGGATGTCTTGATAAATACTACACACTTCACAACTTTTAGTAAATTTTTACTGCAGGAAAAAAAAAAAGAAGCCAAATTTAACAATTAAAACTATTTAATTTTATTTTTTAAATTACTTCTCTTAAGAAGTAATTTAATTGTAATTGTTTCCAATCAAACAATTCGATTTTAATTGCGTTTCACAGCAGTTTACGCGTTGAATCGTTTAATTTGTTCTATTTTCCTTTTCAGCAGTTTACCAAGGAACAGCCAGATGACATTTCCTTTTAATTCTATTTGTATACTTAAAAAGCTTTTAAGCATTTGTACGACTGTTTTGCAGGATTTTTTTTAAAACTTTTTTTATCTTTCTTTTGTCTTGTATATGAAACAATTGTTGCTCGAAAAAAAAGAATTCAATTGCAATCCTTAGAATTTCTCAGTGCCAATGAAAATTGGATTTGAAAAAGGGAGACAAAAAAACAACAACTTTGTCACCACCATTAAGTTGTGGCGTTGTGGCAAATAATGTCAATTTCATTGTTTATTTGTCAACAGCAAATCGAAAGATTTGAAAAATTTAGCAAAAGAAAAGAAAAACAAAACGCAAGTATTTGGTAGAAAACAAGTAAAAAATTCAATTAGCACAGAAAGTAAGTTAACTGCAATTGTTAAACAAAAATGCTGTAGTAAAGAAATAGAAGAAAATTTCAGTCATATTTAGCCTACGTATTCGGCCAAATTCTAAATATAATTAATAAAACATTAAACACTTATGTACGTACATACAATAAAGTGCCAATAAAAATAACAACATTAGAAATAAACTACTTGAAATGAATGAACTCTCTTTAGTTTACTACACCTTGTCCACCCTTCCATGAATCCGAAGTAGTGAAAAAAGCTTTGGATCATTGTAAATCATGAGAAATGATTCTTTCCTAAATCAAATTGGACAAGTGCAAAGGCATGTTTTGCTTATTTTTGAACTTGTATACATAAGTGTGTATGCATGCGTTAGTAGCAATTTTTAATGCTTACAGCTCCCAAAATACTTAACCGATTTCCAAAAAAAAAATTAAGATTGTGCACATCTTCAAGCAAATACCTTTTATATCGGCTATATAGTGTCAGCATAATGATCTTTACAAAAACATTGCCTCGCCTACTAATTTTATAGATATTTATTTTGACTAAATTGCGTGATAACTTCTGTTGTAAAAAAAATTTTTTCCAATCAAACTTACATTTTGAATACACCTAAAATAGCTGCCTTCATAATAGTTTTTCTTTATTTTGGGAAAGCTTTTTCCTGCGCTTTTATATTCAGACATAAGACTAAGGCACACAGAATCCGTCGTATGTTATACATCGGTTTTTTTCAACGGACAACTAAGTAGAAATACAGGTTTTCTTATGAGCTTTGTCACATTCCGTACGTCTCCCTCAACGCAAAGTACTAAAGTTGGGTAACTTTTAACTTTTAACGTACGTTGAGTACTTTGACAACTATTAGTTTTTTTAGGCTTTTTATTTAGCTTTTTCTGTGTTGTATTGTGTGGTGACAAAACTAAATTAAATAGAATTAAATAAAAATTACAATTAAAAAATACTCCAGAATATCCTCCACATCTTTCATGGAAAATGTGTACTTTAATCGAATCAAGCTGATTTAATGTCCGTCAACTCAGTACTCATTGTCTCAAACTTCTTCGCCGATACTTTAAAGTCGCTTGAAAAAAGCAACGTATAACGTACGACGGTTTCTTTAGAATCTGGTGACTTGTGAGTGAAGTTACAAGTTTTTCATAAAACTTTTTAAGTTTTTCTTAAACAGAACCTTCTAATTTTATTAATGAAAAATTAAAATAATTTCATAAAAAAAGCAATAATTCTATAAAATGAATGAGTAATTTTTCGGTCTTGTCTTCATTTTTATTATTCGGTCTACTTTACAGTCGTATTCTGTTTCATCATTTATATGGATAATTCAACATATGTTAAGGCTATTATAACTATTTGATAGATTTAGCAAAATGTTGCTTAAAATTAGTATTTAGGTTACATATTTTTAATAACTTAACAATATTTAATATTTAAAAATTTTCTTTTTCTTTCATTTCAGGTATTTTGGTACTTTTCTTTTTAATATGTATTTTTTAAATGTAAGTAACTGTGATACAGACTACACCTAATTGGGGGGAAAAATCAGGGTATGTACATATACAAAATAAATATTCTCTTTAATTGTGCTTATCTGGAAATAAAAAAAACACTGCATTTAATTTCAAAAAATACTTTCAAATTATATAAAAGCTGTAATTATTTGCTTCGTGCTCGTAAACAAACTGGTAATAAATTGTCTCATAGACGACATGTTAACATACTTAGTTAAATAAACTCGCCTTTTTAAGGTTAATCGGCCAATTGCATGCATACTTAATAGTGCAATTCATGTAAGCAAATAAAATATAAATGAAAGAAACTAGCGTCTAAAAATAGGCAGTATTTTTGTAACACATTATGCTGCCTAGACTCAAGCTAACAAAATTCATATTAATTTTCTAAAACACAAATAAAATAAATCACTATCTTTTATAGAAATTCTAGATACTCGGGTTAAGAGAAAATTTATAATTTTAGTTTAAGTTGATCTAAACTTTTTATAAGAAATCATTCAAATAAGAACTTTAAAAAAGAGCTACACAAATGATATACATGATATGGAAAAATTTCATAGCTGAGGGGAAAAAAACATCCAACATATTCTCACTTACCTCACATGAACTGACAGACAATCTGCATCGGAATGAAAATAAAACTAAAACTAAAGCAACTAATTCCAGGCACCACCTTTATTCCTAAAGAACTGTATTCTTATAAAAAAAACTTTGGATTACATTCAACGTCTACTGCAAGAGTATGTATAAATGATTAGGGATTTCCAGGCAAAAATTGCGAAAGTTGAAAAATAAAAAATTTTTCAACAACTACAATTTAAGAGCTGAAGTAAGAGCTTCCATTTTATTTTATTTCTTCTTGTTATTTTCCTGCTGTTTGCTGGTCAAGGTACATGGTATTTGAAAAATTACACACAATATCAATTAATCACTTAGAGTGCGAGTTAAGAAAACACACATGGGGGTCAGTTTACAGTACTAATGTTAATGTAAAAGAAGAATGAGGAGAAGAAAAAAAAATAAAGCAAAATTGGTATTTGAAATGGCTAATAAATCGATAAAGTTTTTCTCTCTAACATGGGAGTAAAGAAAAAGAAAATATAGAAAATTTCTTTGAAATATGTTCAATATATGTTCATAAAACATAAACCAAGCAGTTTAGAAATTGGGCCAGAAATATAAAATATATTTAAATATATTATAATTTTGATGAAGTTTTCGAGCTATGAACATACGTATAATATTGGCTTAATAGAGAGATTCGGTGAGCATTTCTGACATCAGAAAATATCTTAAAAAGGTTACAAATAACAGCCAAAGCTGCTTGACCTGCGCCCACAGAAAGATCCCTGTACATGCAATTCATTGGGCCTTCATCGAACATTGAATTCCATAACTAAATTTGCAGCATCAGTTATGCACTTTGTTCTCTATAATAATAAAATAAATATTTATAAACAATTTCTTGCACAAAATGGTTTCTACATTTTACAAGGTATTTCTTTATTTCGCACACAAAAGTTTTAAAAATCTTAAATAATAATAATTTTTGCCTCAGCTGGGGTACGAACTCAATTTCTTTGGATTGGAAACGGAAATCCCGTTTGCCATTTCTATATGTTATGCAATGCCAATTAAAAATTTACCTGGAACGTCTTCATATGAAGGAATTGATTACAAGAAATCGCTTTCAAACAATTATTTTCGTTAAATAGAGGAAACCACCTCTAAACAAATTGAAATAAATGCTATTGTATTATCGAAGAGAGTTTCAATTAAATACAAAATATACATAAATATATTTGAAATAAAATATCATGAAACAAAATTAATTGCATGCTGTTTTCTAAAACTTCCTGTAAATAAAGTTAAATACAAATATTTCTGTCTACGGCAGGCATAAAAGGACATATTACACTGCCTACATTGGAAACAGCATGAACTAAGTGCTGCTGTTGTAGTCTTAAATTAAAACATTTACACTAAAGACAAGCGGACAGGCTGACTCCGAAAGCACACACACATAAATACGTATTTATTTTTGCCTTCAGACATAAACTAAAGGAGCAAAGCAACAAAAAGTGAGACATTAGGGCATTCAGTTAATCGAGTTTCTGTTTTATACCCATTAACACAGTTATGCTAGTTTTATTTGTAAGTTTACTAACTTTCAGGTAGTCAAAACTTAATTTTAAACTGATAGTTAAACATTTCCGTTAACAATATAAACATTTTTTTAACTTGCTTTTATCTACTATTGTGAATTATATAAAAAATTTATTTTTATAAATGCAAAAAGATGTAAATAGCACCATCAACCAACCACGATTAATACGATTTATACGATTCCTGCACAAAAATTTTTGAAAATATTTTAAAATAAACAAAAATTAATTAATTTTTAATGTCATAATTTATTTTTCCAGTTAAGAAATCAAACTCAAAAAATATTTCAGTTAATTGTACACAGAAAGAAAAACATCGTACTAAATTAAAGTATTTTCTACTTACTTTGAGTACGAGTCGTACCCAAAATTTTAAGTACAAATAGCAATAAAATGTACCTTAATCAAGCCGAAAACAGGATTCCTTCAGATAACCTATCCTGGAGTTCCTTATAATGAGTACAAAATTCTTTAATCAAATGAAAAATCTTGAATCAACTAAAAAATTAAATTGATCACTTAATATTCCGTACTTAAAACAATCTCTCTGTACTTGATTTTAGAAAATCTGGGATTGCCGTACGTTTGACGCCGCTTGGGATTAATTTAAGTACGAACAAATTGATTTTTCTTTTGAGTGTACATAGAAGTTAAAATTGAACAGCGCTTTGTGTTAATGAATTTTTACTAACTAAAGTTCAAATTTCGAAATTTCTTGTTTAGTGTTAACTTCACGTTTATATTTTTATTGTTAACGGCCCTAAGCCCCATTAACACAAAGTTCAGTTATGATTATTTAATTTTAAAGTTTACTAACTTTCAGTTTGTCTAAAGTTAAGTTTTAATTTGAAATTAAAAATGTTAATTAACAATAAAAAAACTTAGTTAACTTACAGTTATCAACTATTGTGAATCACATCAGGAATTTATTTTTGGGAAAATGCAAAAAAAGAAAATAACACCATCATCCAAGGACATCTGAGCACGACTTCTGCACAAAGATGTGCATTTTTCAGATGGTAAAGCTTAAATCACAATATTTTTTTTTTTTAATAATTTATGAAAAAAAAAATTTAAAATAAACAAAAAATAATTAATTTTTAAATGTCATATTATTTGCAAGTTAAAAATTTTGAACTCAGAAAGTATTTCAGTTAATTTTATTTAAAATTTAAATCTTAACAGAGTTTCGTGTTAATGAATTTTCATTAACCAAAGTTTAAGTTTTGAGTTTAGTGTTAAACTCAAATTAATTTATTTCTTGTTAACGGCCCTTAGATGGTTAATAGCTCGATTAACTACTTCAGGTTTTGGCTTTGTCGTTTAATATTCGGCTGGTCTTAGATTAATCGGTTAGCCGACTTATAATTATTTTTTACAAATTAACTAATTTCAATAGATTATATAAATTATTTGTTATTTTAGGTTTTTTTTCAGTAAAAAAGCAATAACTAAGAAACAGAAATTAATTAAATAAATCATGTAAAAGGACATTTCATAAATATGTATTTAAAAGAAAATTAAACGAGTAAGATCCGTTTTAAGTTGGTTTCATAGTAGATACTCTAAAAATATTAATATTAACTTTAAATGTTTAGCTTCTTTAATTTTAATGAATTTTACTTAGAAAAAATCCTTTCACTTTTCGAAGATGTTGTAGCAATCGAAAGTTATCGAAACAATGGTGAATATCCAGTTTCTCAGTACTCTTTTTCTAGAGATTTTCTAGTTCTTAACACTAATAGTTTCTTAATCAAATAGTTTCGTTTAATTTCATTACATTAATTTAAACACATAAAAAATAGATTGAAATACTACAAAAAATAATAAAATGTTGTTTAATCGTTTAATCGATCCAAAATTAATCAATTAAATCGTTAATCGAAAATACATAATTTTAAATTAATCGAACAATTAGCCGAATAGTAACTAAAATGATTACCGGAATATCCCAACACATACAGAACCAGACAAAATAAAGTAAATGGGTATACACATGGAGTTGGGCGCAGCTCACGCGATTACAATGTCATGTTCTTGAAGTACATATGTGTCGGAAGACTAGTTGGTGGTGTGATAGGTGCGACTAATTATTCAATTGATTAATTGGAAGTTCTGATTAATCAAAATGCTAACTAATCAAATATGCATATATATTTTAAATTTTGATTATTCAAACTTGAACTATTTTATTCAAAAGTCTTAAAAAAATATGTTAAAGAAAATTAAATTATTACATACACACACAAATGAGTGAAAACAAAAATAACTTAAAAAGCAAAAACACCGAAGTGGAAACATAAAAATCATCGATTATTCAAGCAGTTTGATTAATCCAATTTTGATTAATCGATTTTTTCATTACTCAAACATTTTACTATACAAATTCATAATAAAGAAATGAATTTTGTTTTGGATTATTCCAAATCATTATTTTAATTATTATAACTGAATGATCTGCCAGCAAATTACGACATTCGATATCGAACGAAATCCCATACAAGATTTTTTGAATTTGTATGTAAATTTCGATTGATATCAAATGCCGCAATTTGCCCCCAGAATTTTGAATAATTGGCATTTTGAATAATTGAATAAATTAAGTTTTTACCTTTGCCTTTTTGTTTTTAACTTTTGCTTCTGCAATTTTTGTTTTGACTTTATTTATTAGATTTTTTTTTATTTATTGTTTTTATTGTCTTCATAACATTTTTCTTTTTTTTATACTCTTGAATAAAATTGTTCAAACGTGAATAACAATAATTTAAGTAATTTAATTAATCATCGTTTTAATTAATAGATTAATTGGCTCATCAGTACATTTAATAATGAAAAACTGTGATTAATCGATTAATCGGTCGTACCTATAAATTATACGAAATGTAAATTATTCAAAATCCAAGGGGTTATTATATATATAACGATTCGAAAGAAAACATTTTTGAAACATAATCTAAAAGATATACAAATTCGAATGATTTCCGTTTCGAATTGAAATACATTAAAACCCCCCAGGTCAAGACGAAAACTTCATAGATTGGTTCTAAATAACGAAAACAGAATATTTATTTAAAATGTATTTGTAGCTACTTTTATTGCTATCCATATGCCCCAAACAAAAATATTACTATTTTTGTGCGACATGTTACTGTCTACAACTAGAAAGTCATTTAAAACACAAATAAAGAGACATCTGAAAAATCGAGCCACTCGGCGAAATAGTCAGCTGTGCTGTCACACTACCAGGTACCGATATGAATTCGCCCCGATCTAGATTAATCAATTAATAATGCTTTTCACATATATAAATAAGAATTCATTGCTCAATCGTAAATTTGAATAGGTAATTTTTTTGATTGATCAAATAATTGACTTAATTAATTTGATTATTTTTCGATCTAAATTGGTTGTTAGTAGTTTTTAATCCAAAGTGATTATTATTTTGGCTAAAGTTGGTAACATTTTTGTAGAAGGTATTGGATATGAGATAATATTCCAATTATTTTCAACTTACACGGATGAAATAGCGTTGTTTTTAGGGAGCCGCTACAGTCCCATCATCAGTGTTTATGTGTGTTTCCATGTATCCACCACTGACTAGTCAGAATTATATTAACCAGACAGAGTATCCATATTATTAATAGGCAAACACGTTTTTTTAGAACCCTTTTACGGCCGTAATACTGAATAGATTTCGGAATGATTTATATATTTTTAAATATATATATTTTATATATTTTGCATAGATGTGCACATTCTTAATTACATTTAAATCGGTTCCATATTTAGGGAGCTATAAGCGTTTAAAGTTGCTACTAACACATGCACACTTATTACACGTGCATGTATCAACTTCAACATGAAAAATAAACAAAGTGTGCGTGTGTGTTTGTCCTATTTGCTTTTGCATAGAAATCCGTTAGAGTTTTAAATTGTTTAATTATAATGTTTTTTGTTATTTTATTTTTCCATTAATTTATGGGAAAATTAAAAGCTTTAAATTGATGCAAGCTTTTTTGAGATATGACTACGTTGCAATAAGTTGACCTTAACGCATATTTTAAAAATAGAAAAATATCCATTTAAAATATCACTTTAAAATTTTATAAATTTTTCAAAATTTGAAGTACGTTATTAAAATTAATTTAAAAAAATCATTATAATTTTTAACTATGTATTTGTATTTATCGTATTATTATTATTCGTATGCATTTATATAAATGTTTAGTATTTATTTCTAGAATGCGGTCGATTGAGTCGACCGCTGGACACAGTAGTTTAAATAAAATGATTGATCGCACATTCCTAATAAATTTACAAAATATATGCAAACTGAAAATTTCAATTTGGCCAAGTTCAAGTCTAATAATTTGAACAAGTTATTGGTTTGAATTTAACATGCGATCCTTGAACTTAAGGCAAGTTAAAACTTTCAATGTAAATGCAAACTTTTTGGAAATTCTAGTAAATTATTCGTAAGTTCTAAAATAAAAGTTAAAAAAAAAATATAATTTGTAGATTTTGAAATATAATTGAAAATTATGACTGCAAGGGTTTTTTCTTCTTAAATATTTCATGCTAAAAATAAACAAAAAACTTCATTAAATTATTTAATTTGTTCGTAAGTAATCTAAGTGTTCATGATTGCGGCTAATATTAATTTTCACTCACGTGAGTATGCGTTTTTAAGAGCCATAAGCAACCAGAACGTTCGTAAGCGTGCATGTTTTTAAGTGAAACGAAACTGCCTTTTCCACATCTCTAACACATGTCTAAATGTGTGTCCCAAATCTAAAATTGTGCAGACTTTTTCATTTTCAAAAACAAAACACAAAAGATGCAAATATAGTGTATGCTTCATTTCTTTTTTTCATCTTTAATTTTACTACAAAAATGTGTAAATCAAAAATACAAAATAAATGTAGGGGAAAAATAAAGCAAACAAAAAATGCATTTTTAAACTGAAGTCATTTGTGTAAAATGTTAAATGAATTGTCATTGCTGCCATAAAGAATCATGCAAATGAAACATGTCTCCTATTGCCGGTTTTTGCACAGCCAGTGCAAAATAAGCCAAGTGTGATCAGTGTAAAAAGATAAAAAAGATACATACATATACATATGACTAAAATGCACTTGACAGATAGAACGACATAGAAATGGGTAAAAATTTTACATTTTTCTGGGGGAAAACTTGTGTTCAGACAATTCAACATTTTATGGAAATTGTAATAAAGAAAATAAAAAATATTGTATTACATACAACTAAAGCACTTTAATTAATAGTTATGTCAAACAAAACCGAAAATTGTCAAATCACATATTTTTGACATTTATAATGGTAAAAAAAGTGCTATAATGTTAGAAAAAAATTGTAGTACTTTTGTTGTTTTATTTGAAGTAGAAGCTTCCTTTTTTATATTAAAATTAATTTAGTTTTTGGAATTTGGCAAATTAAATTCTTTTTAACGTAGTCTTAAAAAGCCTGGTGAAAATAAGCTCCCCTTTCATCACACAGTGCAATAGCATTTTTTCGTCTTGAATAATTCGATATACCCATTAATCTGTACATCTGCAGAACTCAGATTTTTCCAAGATTAAACAGTTTAAAATAAATTTTTTTTAAATTATAATGTAAAATGTAAAATTTTACAGCAATATTGATACCCAATGAAAGGTAGTAATCTCAAGAACTTAAGCAAGTTTTATTCTTTGATTCTTTAGAACGAAAATGTAAAAAATGTTTTTTGACAAATGTATCCTTTAATGTCCTTTTCTAACCTTAAATCAATGAAAATAGTTAGAAATTTCATGATTTTATCTCGCGTAATTTTTAAAATAATATAAGTTATACAATTTTCTATTGTATATGTTTTTTATCAATAAATTTAGCTCCCTAAAAAATGTATTTGAATAGTTAAAATAACGCCTATCAGAATTTTTGAAACGTTAATCAGATCAGAAAAAATTTTCCAGGATATAGAAGGACAGTTTTTTAAAGAACTGAAGAACAATTTGTTTCAATTCCCTGGAGTTCAATTCACTTTTACATTCATTTTCTTTGAATATCAATAAAAAGGACAAAAGATGAGAAAACAAAGAACTGAGTATGCAATTTTAATTATTTTCCTTCTGTAATTAATGTCGAATAAAAGGAAAATATTTGTTCCCTGCAAACGCTTTGATGGCAAAGTAATGACTCAGCCAACAAAATTAGAAGTCATTTGATATTCTATTTGGCTTCCAATGTATCACAAAGTGCATGTATTGAACTTCTATAGAAGTTATACTAAAAAGTTTACTAAAAAGAGCATAAAAATTTGTTTTACTTTTATGCGATTAAAGTGTTTGGAAAATCGATATTTTTAAAAGAAATGTTTTAAGTAATTTTTTAATTAAAAAATAAATTTATCTAATTTAATATACATGTGAACATGAAAATATTCGTGTTAGACAGAAATTAGTTGGAGATACGGGTCCCTTCAATGAAAATATTCCCAAGATAAAAATTCAATTATGAAGAGCAAACAATTTTTTTTCTTAACACAGTCAACACTCGTTCCATCTCGGCGAATAGGATTACAAAAAGAGTACTTTTTGCTTCGGATAAGCCAATGCAAAATCATGGAAGTACTTTCGATGTCAAAGCGCTCCACTTAATTAAGGTCTCTTTGTATTGGGAAACTCAAATGACAACAAATTCATGAGGAGTTACATACTTTTCATTTCAACAACATGGCAATGTCATTGCACTTATCATATTCTCTTATAGATAACGACTTTAATATTTCAGCCTAAAGATCTCATTGAATACATAAAACACAATAAAAATTAAATGTCTGCTGTGAGTATTGAACTCGTGTTTTTGAAAGAATTATTGCTTTTGCTGTCCAGTGTTTTATTACGCACTAAAAACTTGTTTTCTCAAACGCAGAAACACACTGCTAAAATAATAGAGACACATGCTTCGCCAGGGGTTGAACTGCCGACCATCTGTACGATAATCGTACGCTCTAATAGTGCGTCATTTAAGGAGTAATTTACGTACTTATTTACTAGTAAGCAGCTGTGTGTATGCAGTTACTGTAAAGTAATGTAGTAGGTATGTAGTTTGTGTGAAAAAGTTAGTTGTTCTTAATAAAAATAATTACCAAGCTCTTGCTGAGTTGTCATTAAAAGTATCTTTAAATATGCATATTTATGGATTAGATTTTATTTTTTCCAAACAACAATTAGAATTGTCTACGTATCTAATTTTATATTACCTTGTTTTATTTCATAGTAATTTAAAATTCTAACAATGTGATAAAAAGCATGCTGCATATAGTTTTATTCGAATGGCTCTTAAAAGTATGCCATCTATTTTAAGCAGCATTATTGCATATTATATAACAGCTGCTGTTGTGCTATTTTAACAACAAATAACGGACAAGAAAACTACATATATACATACTATTATGCCATTAACTACATTCATGTATGTCGGGTGCTCCAAATAAAAGTATTTTTTTTAAATTACGTTATTTTCACACTAATAGATTTTTTCTGTTCGAAATATTCAATCTCCGTCGTTATCGTAAATCTGCAGACCAAAATGTGTCGCCTTTGTGCTTGATCAACGTTGGGAAATATTGTAAATTTATTATCGGAAATCGAATTCGGCTCACAAATCATAAAAAAATCATAATTTTAGGCGTCTTTGTAACGTCATTTGCCCGCCTTGGAGCTTGGATTTGACCCCTGTAAACTTACTCGTGTGCGGCGCCGTTAAAGACCGGTGCTATGCGAAAAGTCCAAAAACGATCTACTCTCGTACGGCTAACATCATCCGACCTATTTTTGAGGTGGAGTCAGAAACCGCCAAAAAAGTATTGGAAAATGGGAATGACAGGATAAGTTACTGCGAAGCCAGCCGCGGCATTCATCGTGTTCCATAAATAATAAAACCATTTATTTAAAAGAAATTAATTTGAGTTCATTTCACATAATTTCTAAAAATATACGTGTATTTGGAGCACCCGGTGTATGTAATTATAACAATCATAAAAATTAAAAAAAGCTTAAAAAAGTTGTATTCAAATGCTCAATTATTCGTACGAGTTTACAACAAAACAATTAATTTATCTAAAACATTTAACAAAATGTTTTGTATTTGCATTTCTATGGCATTTCCACTTCTGCCAGATTTTCATGCAACATGACGATTGTCGTCATGTCGTTTGAATAATTTCGCCGTAAATGTCGTTGTACAAGGAAAGCTACATTAGTGTTTGTCTCAAACACTTGAGGAAATATTATATGTTCTACATTTTCTAAGCGTTCTAAAATATTTAGACAGAAACGGATGAACAGAAACATGTTAATGCAAAATTCATAACGCTGTTTGGTGGTAATATGACTTTTAGGGCATAAATGTTTGTTACTGCTTAAAATGGATTTGGTGCAGTAGTTTGTCCTGGATATTATGAAGACACAGACATAAATATTTAAACAACTTTAGAGTTTGCTTCATCATAATAACCATCATCGTCAACACAGGAATATTGTATTTATCATCAGCAGCAGCAGCAAGAGCAGCAAGAACAGATTTGCAACAAAAATAGTAGCGGCATCAGTGGAAGCAGCAGCACTGCGACAGTAGGAGAAATTTATGTTTTTGGCAACTATCGTTTTTGAGAAAGCTTTAAATTTTTCTAGTTTGTCTACAATTTTGCCCATATGGGCTTATTAGCAAAGAATTGCAGTGCAATTTCTCATGTGGACTTATTTTTTCATATGGATTTATTTCTGTGGATTTATTTGTGTGAGCAAAATTTTTACTAAGTGATTAACCGATTAATTCAAAATTTACCAATTATAAATCGATGAAAACAAAATCTGCATCACATAATTGAGCGAATAGTCGATTAAAAGATAAACTTGTCATTGAGAACAACATCCTTTTCCGGCATGAACTACATACCGCCCGCATTACTTTAAAGTAGTTGTATATGTTCTTTCTATTAAACAAACAATTAATTTATTTTGTTGGTGGCACTAGAACAGCACATGGCGCATAGTACTTTTGTAGCACATATTAAAATAGAATAGTAAGTAAATTATTTGTCACCAAACACAACAATAATGTATGGTACTCAAGTTCAATACCCCAAGCAGACATCATTTGTAACTTTTGAATACTGAAATTTTTCCATCGTTACTCATAAGCGAGGGTGGTAAATACCAGCATCTAACGACATCACCGTGCTAAAATAATCACCGCTATCGTGAATAACTAGTAGAATTTTTGTTTCTCTCGAAGAGAAAAATATTATCGTGAATCTAAAGCTGGATTCACCCATAAAATTTTGGTCCGGACAAATTTTTTTTATAGGTACTCGTATGAATTTTGAGGTCGCCCTTTTTGAGATAGAGAAATGAGTTTGTTCGTAGAACTCTCAACTTGAATCGGTTTAATTTTAATTTTTGTCCGGACTAAATTGATCTGAGTTGTCACATTATAGTGTTTCAAAAGCGCTTTTACAGCAATTCTCTTATATTTTTTTCTATAAATGTTCTTGGAAATAACTTCGCTATTTAGTTCATTAACTTTTAACAGAAGCACTCGTCCTTTATAATTTTTTATACACAATTTGTCACTGATTTTTATGTTTTATTTATATATTTCATATGGTAGCCCTGATAATTCGGAACATTTTTCTCAAATAAGTGAATCGTGTTGCAGAAAACTCTCAGACAGCAAAATTTTGTCCGGACAGAAATTTTGTTCGAAGCAAATGGGTGGTGAATCCACCTTAACATGAACTTTTCTTACCGCTGTCAGTTCTCAGTGCATGTACAAAAGTAAAGAAGATTTGTAAAGCTTAAAAATTTATTAAACATTTTATAATAAACAAATACACATTTTTAATTTAATATTAAATGTTTTTAATTGTAAATGAAGTTGTATCACAAAAAGATACAGTTTTTGCGGGGAATTATAAGTGAGAATAGTGAACACTTTCAACTGGTCTTGTCCTAAAAACAAATATTCATGTAAATATAATTCAAAGGAAAATGCTAAAATTATATAATATTTTTATTCAATTCGCCTGCAAGAATTAAGTAAAGAAAACCAAAAGAAAGGTGGAAAAATCCTTGCAAAGAAATAATATTCGTGAAAATGGAAATTTATTTCTTCGTGCGAACATTTTACCCGGAAATTATTTACGGTTTGAATATCAGGGAAAATGGAAATATTTCGAGGGAAAAAATATTCACGAAAGTGTGTCATGTAAATTGCCAAAGTTGAAGTTTTGAAGGGGTATTCAAAAGGTAATGTGACATATTATTTTTGTAAAAAATAGGTATTTATTCGTCAATATTAATGTTATAACCTTAAAAGTAAACTCCCTCAGATATACATAGTACACTTGTACCAACACCTTTTCCAATACCCTCATAGTCAAGTTTAGCAAAGTTTTCATTAGATGTTGACGAACTGGTACCCCTAAAGTTCAGGATCGTCATTGGTACCTTCTCGGCTTTCTAGGAGGAGCTTGAGCTGTCAGCGTATTTTTTACTCAGAGTAGAAAATAATAAAAAAATAATTCGAAATTCAAAAAAGGCACCTTCCCTTTTGAACACATCTCGTGCTTCATATATATGCTTTAGGACTTTAGCTCATTATTTGGCATTACAATTTTTTGGCTGGATAACACACAATTACAGACAAACATTTGTTAAATATATATCAATAATAAAATACAAAACAATCGTAAGCAATCTTAACAAATCAATTCGCAAAATTCTTGATTGTTGGATTTTAGAATTTGATTTTAACAAAAGATTTCATTGATATTCTGAAAATACAACATATGTGGTAACAAAAATAAAAATATGCTGGAGTAAAATTCGTAGAAAGTACAAAACAAGAATATTATTTTACGAGGGCTACTCGGCACGTCTGGTGTCGATTGACATTTCCACAGGAAAGTTTACACTTCTAGACTATAAACTTGCATTGATTTTTAGGTATTATTTGCAATGCAAAAAAATTGGAATTGGACTGCACATTAACTCCCTTATTTCCAAGTTTTAAACTTTAATATAACATTATCATTTGCTCCATCATCATACATCAGATACGCAGCGATCGCTCAGTATAAGATATTTTACTGTAAAACTTTGATGTTGTGCAAAAACTATAATGCAAAAATTTCAGATTGTTTACTCTAAAGTTTGGGATCAACAGATAGCCAAAAGAAGAAGCTTTTTTCTTTTGAAAGTGCTAAAGAAGTTTGCTCATGTCGAGTCCAAAGTCATATATAGAATTACTAGAGGTAACGAATTCATCAACTAATATGGATATATAAATCTCAAGAAAAATAGCTGTCGCTTGTACAGCTGTTTGTTAATGGATTAAATCCAACTATAGTGCTTTGCACTTGCAGCACTTTGAAACAAATGGTCGCTTACATTTTTTTTAAATAAACATATTGCAACAGTGACATTAAAGCAGCGTGCAAGAGTCAACTCAAATTGGTACACCACCATTTGCTTCTCAGAGATCTTAGAAAAATTGTGAAAGCTTACGCTCAGAAGCGATTTATCTTACAATATGACAATGAGACCTCTTCCACATCGGCTCAAACCAATGAGTTTTTGTTAACTCAGAAGATCCATTGTTTCTCATATTATTTTGACTATGAATAAAGCTAGAGGTGTTCTTGCCTTTATAAAGCGCTGGAGTAAAAAATTTTCTAAACCTTACATTACGAAGCAGCTGCAGGTGTTTCGAGTTTGACCTATTTTAGAATACGGATGAGTCATATTCATAATATTCGTACTAAATCTGTGCAAAAACAATTCTTGTTATTCTGTTTACGGGGCCTTGGATAAAGTTCCTCAACAAATTTCCCTTCACATGCTACCAGATTGGCGATAGTAAATCTAACTACTCTCAAAAGTCGTCGTATAACGTTAAATGTTTCTTTTACGTTAAACCTGATCAATGGTAACATTTGCTGTGATCCTTTCACGAGATTAAGTCGTCAATATAATTATTTGTCTGAACTTGTTGATTTCTCTTTAAATTATAATATTATAAAGCATAAAATCATTTAATATAATTTTAGTATCTTAACTAATTTTTAAACCAATAAATAACTAAAATTATTAAATAATTAAATTAAATAAATCGGCTGCTGTATAGTCAATACTTAGTATCTAATTTCTTTCTGCTATACAAATGAACATAAACTGACTAGAAGACGATTTACATCAGCAAAAAAAGTCATTGATGCACTTGGAAACCACATTTTCAATTTGTTTCAAGCGGAATGGACTAAGTAGTATAACAAGTTATTCGATTAAATGCAAAAGAGCCACCAGAACCATTAACAAGAATATTTAAAAAATGATTAAGAGATTTTAATTTTCACTATAAGGCTGCTAATATAAATAGCAACCCTCGCATATTAAAGAATATGCTTATAATAGATTTAATTAGAGTATTGTGCAATTTTCAAATGAAATTCATATACCAATTCTCTTTAACATGTTCGTAATAAATAGTCTTTCTAATGGATGGCAAGATGTATAATGCAAATTTTGTTTAGCATATTTTGAATATAATTAAACTACGAGTACATAAATGATTTAAACTTATTTACATTTATTTTACTATTACATGTGTAATTTATATGCACAATTAATTATTATTTATTAATTAAAAACCGATATTGTGTATTTTGGGAATTTGAAAATAAATTTAATTGGTTTTGCCATATTCCGTGTAAAATCTCTATTAACAATAAATTTGTAAGATAGTAAATTAAAGAATTTGTGGAAAAACATTTTTATATGTAAAGTAAGCTTGTGGATGTGGATAAAATTTTTGCCACTGAAAGTCTAGATACATTTTTTGGCGTGAGCAACGGTGATTCTAAAAGTGAAGCATTTAAAATTTCACAAAATTTTTCTTTACATCTCGACAAAACGACATGTGTCTGTATCTTATAACCTCGTTATGCCGATTGGATAGCTAAAAGACGATGTGTCCCAGGAAGTATAATATATATTATTTAGAGGTGCACACCATGATGATGTGCTTACCATAGAGAGATGCATTCGGGGTAAAGAATAAAGTGTACTTTGCCGACTAAGATCCTTTGGTTTCTATCCTGCTATAAAAAGAGAGTTACTTGGGGTCTACGCTCGTCTGCGAAGAGGTGTGTGATCTTTCTGGCATTCTGGATATGACCCTATCTCTTAATTCAGAGCATTGGGAAGCCTGTTCGTGTACTTTAAGGAAGTAGATTTCTGTCTACGTGAGCCGGGGTATAGTTTTAGCAGCATCTGGAACATCATCCTGTTCAAAGCTGTAGAAGTGAAAAGCCCTCCGGGAATGTTCTTCAAGTCTTACCAGTGACGAAGAATTGGAACCATGAGATCCAGTAGCCCTGTAGCTGACATGACTCCAGGGTGTCATTTTTCAAGGAGCCATCCCCTAGATAGACTTCATTGTGAACCGCATGAGTCTTAACAGTTATTGCTTGCCTTCGAACTTGAAGTTTTTTCGATTGAGGCTTGGTGACGGACTTCGTCCTTAGACTTCGCGTAGAGGTAGGATTCTATGACTGAATAATGGTGAGGTCTTCTTCTGTAGTACACGTGGTGTCTTGCAGTTGAAACCAAAATCGCCGAGAGTGTCGGTCGTTAAATGAGTGATGCTTGGGCAGTGCTAATGGCTGGTCCGGACTTCTGGCAACCACGGAAGATACTTTGTGCTGTTGCTATAATAACAGATGACGCTTTTAACGTTGCATGGCAGTCTCGTATTAAGAATGCCATTTTCTCTCGCCGCTGTACAATCGTCATAAGGCAAGAAGCTCGAACACTTTAGCAAATTGTTTGTGCGTTTAGGTTAGTCTATGTCCAAGAATTACAACCTATGTGGACCTAGAAAGTCACAAAGGTACATTTCTCGGTCCACACGGGGCTGGTGGTGAACGCACAACATCACACGGTGCTAAGACCACGGTAGAGTTGAGACGAAATACGAAATACCACCTTAATCTTGAACAAATCTGTACATTTAGTGATATTAATTTTAATTGAGTTGTCTATTGTTTGATTACAAAACTAATCGAAATTGAGGTTCTTCAATTTTTCTATTTCGCTTTTATTTCGTTATAAGTTATTCGAATAAAGTTTCTTTAAACAGTTTGTTCGGAACATTTTTAGTTTTACTTTAATTTTTGTAATTTCTGCGTAGTAAAATATACAAATCAAATTTCATAATAATTTTGTAGTTTTTGTTAATAGAGGATTTTTCAACAAGAACTTTGTTTTTTAATTGTGCCAACACCAACAACATTTATTTTTTTTGACGTATTCGTAGTAGATGCATTGACAATGAATTTAATATCGCTCGAAAATCGCATTAAAATAATTAAAATCCACTATGGAAATGGTGGTTCTTTACATATCATAAAATTCGTAATATTATCGGACAATATAATCGTCATTCTTAAACCGCTTTTAATAATTTGGTTGTTAAATTTGAGTCGACAGGCTCGATAAAAAATGTGCCAATCGGGTCGTTTAACTGAAAACATCGCAGCCGTGAGCCACAGTGTTGAAGAAGATTCAAATTTTTCAATTCCTCGACGTTGTCACCATTTGGGGTTACCCAAAACCACCACATTTCGAATTTTGCGTAAGGATTTGGCTTTGAAGCCTTACAAGGTTCAGCTGGTGCAGGAATTGAAGCCGACCGACCATTCACATCGCAGTTCATCGCTCAATTCATTCAGGAACAACCCGCTGGTTTTTCTGAAAAACTGATTTTTTCAGACGAAGTCCATTTTCACTTGTCAGGGTACGTCAACAAGATAAAATGCCTAATTCGGACTTCTAAAAATCCTAAAGCGATTATTGAGAAGTCTTTGCATGCTCAACGTGCCACTTAATCGTGCGCTATGTGGTCTGGAGGCCCTGTATCGTGCGCTATGTGGGCGAAGATGAGGCTGGAAATGCGGTAACGGTCAATGGAACACGCTATCGCGAGATGTTAACTTAATTTTGGCCTATTATTTATGGCATTTGATTTCAACAAACCAAATTTCCCGATCGCATAATTTCACAAAAATCAGCTGTTACTCGTAAGTGGCCTCTGCCAGATCGTCTGATTTAACACCACAGGATTATTTTTTGTGGGTCTATGTTAAGGGCAGAGTCTATACGGAGCCAGTCGAATCGATTGATGCCTTAAAACACAAAATCTGTGATGTGATTAACGAAATACAGACGTTATTTTGCCGAAAAGTGAAAGAATCGACATCTGTCAGCGTGGTCGTGGTGGATATTTTCCAGATATCATATTTCATTTATAATTGCCGAACTTTTCTCTTTGTAATAGAACAAAAATTTTAATCTCTTCATCTAAATTTTTTGTTTCATTTTGTTTTTTTTGAAAACAAAGAGTAATGAAGAATAAAATAGTTCTTGTAAAAACTCACTACAAAATAGGCATAAAGAATATTTCTTAAATTCATTTGCATAGACGTGGCACTGTTCACTTTTTTAAATCATAATGTGATATTGTAATGCGAACTGAATGTGCCTGCAAAAGGTGTCATCTTTGATCACATCGTGTTCAAAACAGATTTTCGGAACATGTCATTATTACAAATATCTACAAGCAGAAAGAGTTTTACTTTTCTTATGAAAGTACTGGACATACTACTTATATGATAAAAAGTTTTTAAAATTTTAAAATTTCTCTTAATTGAGCAAACTGCGCATAATCACACAAAATAGCCATACACGGTGCAACGACTGTGGCACCAACGCTTATTTAGTGTGCTTGCTGTCCGTGGTGTTTTCTAATATCAAAGCACCCTCCCCCCTCAGCACTTCAAGAATAAAATAAATGACTTAAAGTAGACAAAATTATTGAAATAAAATCGTGTAGAGTAACACATTTACATATTTTTGGCATTTGAAACGTTTCGCTGTCATGTTTATTTTTTTTAAATCATTACTCATAAAACATAATAAATGAGAAAAGCGAATCAAATCTATTTAATATGAAAGCATTAATTTTGTTTTCCTCTTTTTTGGGCCCACTATTTCAGTGACTATGACGACAACCTTACAACAACATTAACAAGACAACAGTGCTATTGTCATTGTCGATTAAAATATAATTTTCATGTTTTATAAGCCTCTTTTTCCATTGCATGTTAAATGTTTGAGGCGGTTACTTTAGCTAAATACTAAAATATATGCGTGATTGTGTTTATTAAGTTGGCAGAGTATAAACAAAATGAATTATAGTCTACATTTAGGCTGTTATAACATGGCGAAATGAACTGTCCCCCTTTTTATTTATCAAACTGTGTGTAAAGTTGGAACAATGCAATTAATGTTGACAATAAAAAGTTAATGAAATAACAGCTTTAATAAATGACAAATACACCAACAAAATTGTAATAAACGAAACCACAGCGGATGGAGCATATCAACAGGAAAAACTAAAAGGATTTCAAACTGAGCGCATAAAAGCAAAACCATAAAATATTTTAGCCATCCTGCTGTTCGCATAAAATTATGAAAAAGAAATTTTGTATTAAAATAGACAAATTGATATGATATTATGACAATGGTAGGATAATTATACAGGGTGTTTGGTGGCAAGGTATACTACTTTGTTAGATAGTTCATATTTGGCAGTCGTGAAGTAGACACGTGGCACATTTATTATGCAAAAATATTCGATAAATCAGCGTTTTTCAATCGCTAAAACATTTTTATCAAAATCAATCATCGATTACTGAGACGATGAGAAAGATACGTAACATTTTTGCGAGAACCAACGTGCCAACAAAACGCACTATTTATCGTGTAGTGAATGATTTCGAAGAAAGAGGGTCTGTAGTTGATTGGCCCAAGCATGGGCCAGAACGTACTGCAAGATCGGCTGAAAACTTTACTGCTGCTCAAGAAACTGTTCAAAAGAATCCATCAACCTCAATTCGACGCCGTGCTCAGGAGCTTGGTCTTCAAATAACAACTTTGGCCACAATTTTGCACAAGGATTAGCATTTGTTTCCATTTAAGATTCAGTTGACACAAGAGCTTTTTCCACAAGACCATATGCCAATAGGATGTTACAGCTCGTCCATGAAAACCCCGATTTTCATGAAATAATCATAATGAGTGATGAGGTGCATTTTAATTTGAATGAATTTGTGAATAAACAGAATAGTCGGTTCTGGGCAATGGAAAACCCTCAAATTATTCATTAGTCACCTTTACATCCATTAAAAGTGAAAGTCTGGTGTCCAATTTGGTCAGGAAGAATCATAGGATGTTACTTCTTTGAAAATGAAAACGCCCGAACGGTAGCTGTGATGGCGAGCGATATCATGATATGATTGAAAACTTCTTAACTCCCCAACTGCATGCTTTGGGCTCGATTAACATGTGGCATCAACAAGACGGTGCCACATAACATACAGCCAGGATTACAGTGGAATTACTGCGAGACCTCTTTCCACAACAATTTATTTCAAGAAATGGTGATGTTGATTGGCCTACACGGTCTCCTGATTTGACTGCTCCGGACTTCTTTTTGTGGGGATATCTGAAAAGAAAGGTTTATGCAAATAAATCAGAAACGCTTGAGCAACTTAAACAAAATATTCGTGATGAAATTAATGAAATACCATGTGAAATGTGTGGGAATGTAATGAAAAATATGCCAAAAGGGGCTCCCATTTGTGAGGCCAACAGAGGAGGACATTCATCCGATATTGTACTCCATACATAATTGCCGACATTAAATAAAACATTTATCAATACAAGATCCATTCTCTTTCATATAATCAAAAATTACAAACAAACAAAGTAGTGTATCTCTCCGGCGGATACCCTGTAGTTTGTGTATTTTTTAAATATTTTATTAATAGCTAAACACTGAGTGAGGCTCATGGGCTTCTCATTGAGAGAAAAATATATATAGAAGCAATATTAGTTTGATCCTCTTAAAAATTCTGTGTTTTCGTTATTAGAATAAGGTTGTTGAAAAGCATTTATTTATAAAGTATTTAATTGCTTGAAACATTATATTAAACCAAGTACTTTTGGAGTTTATATATTAAAAATTTTCCAAATAAGGACCACATAAATTATAGTATCAAATATTTAAATGCTTTAAATAGAAATAACCAGTATGAACAGGAATCGTAGCGACCGTTTTCTAATTATGATGTTCTTTGCGTTTACTGAGACTAAACATTTATGGCAAACAAATAAGAAATTACTACGAAATGTCACTACGCTAGGCTGGATAATGATGTTTCCTTTTAGTTTATTTTAATTTTTGTTGTTGTTGTTGCTGCTGTTGTTGCTACTCCTGCTAGCTTGTTTTTTGTTAGTTGTCTTGCACGATGGTTTACATGGTTCGTTTTGGCTATAACAGCTAAAAGAAGATAATTTTATAATGCAAATTCCCTAATTGTGCTTTTAGAATATTTACGCGTTTTAATATTTATTATTAAAAACAAAGCATACATACACACACATCCTCAGGCAGTTCAACACTCTGAGGCCCTAAATATGTGTATGTGTTACAAGACAAACACTTAAACTTGTACGGAAACGGAAATGCTGGTGTTTGCCGAAATGGGTTAGTGTATGTGTGTGGTGTGTGTGGTGTGTGTGGTGTGTGTGTGTATGCATATGTGATTGCATTTGATATTTTAGTCAAAATATTTATGGTTTACCAGAAACAAGTAATTTTTCGCACGAATGCCTTTTTTACTCTATTTCTAGTTGTATTCGTTTTTGGTTTTTTTTTGTTCGTCTAAAAATATTTTTAAAACTTTTTTTATTTTTCGTTGTGCTGCTGCCATTGTTGCTTTGGCTTGATGGAAACACTATGGCAATTCCCATGATGTCCTAGTTAAAATCTTTATACACAAGTGAGTGTCAGAAACCAGAAAAAAACGAAAAAGATAATGTGAATAAAAAAAAAACGAGAACACCAAACAGCAAACTAACTACCAGCAACAAAAAAAGGAAGTTAAAAAAATGTCTCAAATAAACTGAAGTTGGTTTTATTTGCTTTTCGCAAAAGGGAACTTACTTCATCATATTGTTGGCAGTTAAATTATATTATGGCTTAGAGCCATAAATCCTGATTCGTTTATGTATACAAAGGCATCTCTTCATTAAACAACTTTTACGTACATAAATACATTTTTTAAATTGAGCACACTTGCTTACTTGCTTCTTTCTCTAAGTAAAATGTGACAACAGCCTTTTGGATTATATCTGGCCTAATCCTCTTCTTTACGCTCTTCTCTTTTTGGTTTATATGATTTCGCCACTAAAGGACATTAAATCACATTCATCGCTTCCATCACAGAATTTCATTAATTTTTTGCAGGCTGCAGTGCGAAATTTTTTGCTTATTACATCCTTCCATTGTTGCCGATATAATCCCAATATCAATTTTTAATTATGGCATACTTCAACGCAATTAATATCCAGCTTGGTTTTGTTGTTGCTATTCCTTTGTTACAAGGAATCATGGCCATTGAATGCACACATCAATAGCATGTTTTGTGCTGCAGTTGTGATAAAATGTTTAATGAAATTCCAAAGTGTGGGAGAGAACATTTTCTAATAATTGTATTGATTAAACTACAAAAAAGAAAATTAGAAAAACGTCTGGATAATTCATATTATTCACACATTAATACTCTTTTAGCTGTCTTTCACTGCTCAAAAATATAAATGATAAAAAATGTATGTTTAAAAAATGAGTTAACGTGTTTGATAATTATTTGAGTAACTTTCTAGCAATAAAAACATTAGCTAGGTTTTAAGGACTGATTCTGATTCAGAGACTTAAGGCAGAATTATTTTGTACGTTCTGTTCTGTCATGAATCAGCTGTTTTGATTCTGTTCAATGGAAAGTCTGTTGCGGACAAATACTGTAGAAAATATAATTCAACGTTAAGTGACAGCCAAGAGTGCATATTTATTAGTTTGCTGTGGTGTCAAATATTACACTCAAAAAGTTTTGTTTCAATTCAATTTTTTGAAGATTTACTTTTTTTTGTCAAATAAAAAACGATGGACGATAAAAAGTATATTAGCAGATCATGCGTTCCACCTTTGTTTAGTTTGGTACACATTTACAAAATTCATTTATATAATTGCATCGTCCGAAAGTTCAAAGTCAGAATAATATAAAATATTAATTTTTTAATTATTAATTTATTTCTTTTTGTTTTTTGTTTATTCAAACCAAATAATTTTTACGAAAACTTTCTGTTCATAATTTGTATGTTTTTCTTTTAATTATCTTTTGATTTTAAAAACAGCTGATTTCTTTTACTGAACAAATAATTAAAAAAATATTTTCCACACAAAAGAACAAGACAGAACGGCAACGAAAAATATAAACTTTTACTACCTGTTTTTAGAAAATTAAAAGAAAATTGTGAGTGAGTGAGAGTGTATCGAAAATAAAAAAATTCTCCGAATTCTATAGTTGTTTTCAAAATTCATTCTCACTCACAATTTTGTTTTATATTTCAAAATGGGCTGTTATAGTAAAATTTGAAGAAAAATATTTTTGTCGATTATTTTAAGGGCGTTTATCTATCTATTATAATAGGCAAATTCATATTTTGGGATACCTTTTGCTCTTTAGTTTGTCAACCGAACCGATTTTCTTAATTCTTTTACCAAATAGTAGACATTGTTGAGCTTTAGTGACCCGATTATATATTATTTGAATCAGTTTAGTATCAAAGGAATAAAAGGCTTCTAAAGTTGACACAACTACAAATGCCAAAAATACTCACGTACATTCTCTTATGTAAGTATTGGTTCAAGTAAAAACATAAGCATTTAAGCGTACATACATATCCATATATATGAGTAATAAGATTTGTTCCCTTCAAATGAGTGAAGTTGAGAAAGAAAAATAGATCTGAATTTCAAGAAATGAGAATTAAATATGGATGTACATGTTCATTAGGTATGGATCTGTTAGCTTCAAACAAAAAATGAACAAACTAAATGTGCGTGTTTGAATGCAAGTCTATTGTTTTGTCCATTGTGAAAGGGAATGGGAAATGAGGTATTTTTTTTCTCTTTAAATGAAACTGGCGGTCGAAGTTCGACCGCTAGGCGTACTCTAGTCATATGCAATCGTTTTAGGTACCCCCTGTAAGCACAGGAAGTTACAAAAATTATATACTATGAAAAAAAACACTGTAAAAGGGCACAAAAAAGCTGGCCTCTAGAATTATTCGAAAATATAAATTATTCGAAGCCTGTTGATTTGTTAAGAGAAAAAACCGGTTAAAAAGTTCTTGGTTTCGGTTTTTCAATACTCTTTCTAGTCCCAAGTACTGCCTAAAAGTATAAACTCAACTCATAAGCCGGATTTTTCATTTAAATTTACTGTTAATTATCCTCAAATAAATTACTGTACGTCACAAAGACATATTTGAACATTTTCACTTTGAGAAGAAAAATAGAATTCTGTATATCCTTAGAAAACTTTTACACAATTCGGTGCTTTCCGCAAAGCAAAAAAAAAAACACAAAGAAAATTTCTTAATTTAAAGTTAGTTATGAGGATTGTTTGTGGCTGCTGCTCTTGCATTCCTTGTTGGCCTCATCGCAGATCAACTGCTGTCTAAGGAAAACATCAGCATAAACAGGAAACAGAGTTTTGCTTAATAGTAAACAAAGAAGTTTTTGTATAATAAAACATATTTAAGCATAAATAAAGTTTAATTTTTTTTAATTTTCAAAAAAATATTATTATGATTGTTTTTGTCATCAGCCAACTTTTGCTCAAAGAAATCTCTTGGCAGTTTGTTAAAAATTCGTTTTGTTGTATTTTTCGTTTTGTTATTTTTTTTAAGACGAGCAGTTGAACGAAGTATTTTTAACTTTAAGAGTTATTTTTTTAAATAAAACATTTTTGTTAATTATTTAGTAATTTTAAAATGACCTTGTAACTCCAAAAAAAAGCTTAAATAACTCGAAGTTTAGAAAATATTTTGATTTAACTTTTCTCTAACATAATTTAAAGTAAAATATAAAAATTTTAGACGATTGCAGAAACTAATGGCAGCAGTTCTACATACACAAAATCTTTATACAAGAGTCATCATACATCTCTCTGCGTTGGTGTTAAATACTTCTTAAAAAATATGCGTAAAAATACACGTATTCATCAGTTTCATTTTGATCGTTCGCTAAAATAAAAGACCAATAAGATCTTAAAAAATATATTAAATAACTGCAGATCGCGCAACACTAATCTCAGAGTCGAAGTGCAATATAGGACTCCAATAGATGCATTCTCTCAGCTTTTCTATTGGTAACCACAACACGGAATGTCCTGCGGAACTAAACGGATGTAGGACATAAACAAGTCTGTATTGGCAATATTTCGAAGGTGAAGGAATTTAAATCATATAGAAAAAGCAACCATTAAAGAGGATTTTAATATTTAAACAGAGATTAATTAATTCACTAGAGAAAAGGATAAAAACATGTGATCTTGTCGATGGCCTAGACACATTTAAAAAAGCTCTTAATTCTCTGCTTCAATAGAAACGCTACTTGTATAATAATCTATAATTCGAGAATAAGTAACTTAATAACCGAATAATCGAAATAAATAATTTCAATTAGTTGAAAGTTCTTTTTAGGACTGAAAATCTTTCACAGAAATTTTTTCGCTTAATCAAATCAAAAACATTTAATCAAAACAAATCAAATCAAATACAAATCTCGTTATTTACATTCTCTTACTTGATATTTTATTTTTAAAGTAAAAATATAAAATTCAATTAAACCCATTTCTATTTTTCTTAATTCACGTTCAAAGTTTCTATATCAATATTTATTCCTTTTTGATTTCAGGTAATTCTTCCTATTGTGTGATTTTTGCTCGACAGACATAATAATAAGTGACATTTATATTGTAAGTAAATTTTCTTTTTCTTTTTTTTTGTGGCCTGCTATTCGTATGCTACATATTTTTAAATAAGCAACAAACAGTAACCCAGCACACATTCGGTAGAATCTTTTGCGAGTTATTACCAAAAGTGATTTAATCTAAACGACTAAAGCTAAACCATAATTAAATAAATATCAGTATTAACATAAGATCTCGTTTTTAATATTCCTTTCCTCTCATGATTGTTATCCCTACGTCTCCACGTAGTAATCTTTTTTGTTGTGAGAATAGCTGAATTCCGTATTGAAAAGTAGCAGTGTGCTATTTTGTTTGTATTTTTTAATATAGAGTTTGGAAAAAGCTGTCATGAAAATTGCCACACGGAAATCATCATTATATAACAACAACATTTTATGATTGAATTATATGCTTGTAGACGAATCATAGTCTGATTGAAATGCATGACTAAAAGTCAAATCATGTTATTATCAAACCGATGTTGGTTTATATTTAAATCCAGATTAATAATTTACCATAAAACAATAACGATATAATGAAATGTAAACATAATATCAAAACTATCTTATTATAATCAAACATAATCAATCACTGTTGCATGTTTTAATCAAATAGAAATCGATCCTCGAATGTGAGTTAATGTGAAATATTTAAATATATTATCTTTAATATTAACCGAATGAGAATTATGTCATACTTTTTCATTCAATACGTATGTAGTACGCATACATACACACGTATATAAGCGTGCATGCTTATTTTGATGTTTTTAAAAACAAATTAAATTAATTAAAAAAAATTAAAGCAATTTTTTTATGTTAATAAAATATTAACACAATTGTGGTTAGTATCCGACTGTAATAAAATTCAAACAAGAACTTGTTTATGACGGCTATAGATATGTTGAAAATATAAAAAAACAATACATTTTTCGCTACAACCATACACTGTTTGCCGTAACCATAATATTGTTGTCTCAATCATATCTAACCATATATTTTTTCTATGTGTAAAAACATCTTTTTTTTTATTTATATAATATTTAAAATTTTTGTTGTTATTTTTGTCTTGTACTACCTGATCACATATCTTGATGTACATGCGAATACTGTAAAAATTTCTAAATTTGTATTTCGTCATATAAAATTCTAAAGGTTCTCAAATCAATTTTCGTAACTTTACAGCATAGTTAAAGAACTTGATAAATTGGCAACAAGATTGATTGTATAAACGATTTTTTTAATAATAATATTGTTACGCTGTGACTATCTCGTGAACGTGTGCTTGTTCAGGTTCTTTTAATTTGTCAAAAAAAAAAAAAAACACACACAAATTTATGTTTAATACTGTAATATATAGATATTCATAATGCTATGGCATTTACACAACTGACCTCATGGTTATGCAGTATCGGTTTTTTTACAGTAACGCAAGCAGTTTCTAGACTGTTCGAGGATGAAGCAGATATTGTTCATCATATATTTTAACTAGCACTGCCAGTTGGCATGTATATGCATGTAATTGCGTATTTAAATTTGTAGCTGGCATATAAATGACAACTTTATAAGTGACACTATAACTAAACAATTTATGTCAACTTAAACTGTCATCAATCGAGGGCGTTCTAGTTTACAGTTTTTATCAATATTTGTCATATAGATTTCTGAAACAATCTTGCAAATTATCGTTGCTGTTTATAGAAATTTCTTGAATGTTTTATTTCCGTTATTTTGAATTTCATATTGTTGTTGTATAACTTTGTGCTGCCAATCTTGCATACACGGTTGATTAAACTGTACTTAATCATTGATGTATTTTCATGTACGTTAAATTTAAATCTACATTTCGATTTTGTAACTATATAATTAAATAAGTCTGAATTAATAATACTGGCCTATAAAAAGCGTTTTTATATTACAATAATTTGCTTCTTATCGAGTTCTTCAACTCTACTTTAAAATTGTGAAAACATTCTGTTAGTTAGGCTCCTTTGCATTTTATACAACAATATGCCTCTTAATATATCTTTGCTCACTTGGGAGGTAAAAAATACTTTTTCATTAGGCTAGTTTTTTACCAAGTCCTGGCTCTAACACAGCGGGTTTTCTAACAGCAATTTTTATTTTTATTTCGTTCATAAAAAATTGCTTTTTGCTAATCTTTTCAGACTGTTTAGATTTTTTTAAAAATTGCAAATGAAAAAAATGTAATTGAGTATAGGCAAGTTTGTACCTCCTTCTATTCCTCAATTCCATCCTCTATTACAAAATTTTACTTGAGGCATAGTCTTATAGTGAAATTCCATTTGGGAAGAATGTTTGCATTTGGAAAAATATAATATAATATGTTCAACATGCAAATCATTGATAACTTAGTAAACAAAATAGAGGAGGATGTGCAAACTATGTCACATTTTACAATAACTCAAACTATCAAAATTATTAGTTAGAAACGTGACCGTAAATCCACAAATGATGAATCTTGTTCTAAACATTCAATTCTGGTAATTACTTTGTCATCAATAAAGCTAAAATTTTCTTAAGAATACAAATAAGGAGTTTCGCCGTTTAAGAAATACGAATCATTAAGTTATGGTCTTACGAGAACGTAGAACTCAAAGAATTATTGAATAAGGTGTCCGCCAGAAACTTGCAGTTACACCAGGAATGATTCTAGAAGCAAGTCCGAAACAAAACCCAACGAATATTCTTTAAAATATATCGTTATTTCGCACCAAGAAATTATTTGTTAAAAATGCAAAATGTACACAATATTTATGAAAAAAAAAATAACAATTTGAAAACTGACAGAGTTGTGGAACGAACTCATGTTCGTTGGACGTGAGCTTAAGTATTCTAAACATTGAGCTATTGCCAATTTATATTGCTAAAAGCAAAAAATATGAAAAATATGTCAAAGTATAAACATTGCTTTTTAACAAGAAAAAAAATCTACGAGTACAAAGTGTTTTCGTTACTTTCGTAAATTAAAAGTAACTGAAAATATTTTTCTTAAAATAATGCATTAATTACTTTCAGTGTATTCAATTCATCCTCATTATATTTAATTTTTACCCACTTAATATCAATTTTAATTGATATTATTAGGAAATTTAAATGCAGATCAAAATATAACGAACAAGAAAATACAGCCCTGGTTAACAACAACGTGTAATTCAAAATACCAGAAACGGAACTTAAATGATGTTGTGAAGAGAAGTTGTGAGGAGAAGTTGCCAAAACCGGCCAAGAATGCTTACTGATAAGCAAGGCAGGTTTTTTATGCTTTTTGCATGAAAAATATGTATTTGCATATTTTTAAAATGTTTCTCGAAAAAGCATTTTTGATATAACTTGCATAAATTTGCATATTGCGCAAATTAGCAACTCTTTTTAACAAAAACTGCTTGTGATAACTGATGCAACTTAATATATGGTCTCCACAATACGATCATTAAAAATTGTTTACTTAAAAATGTTGCATGTTTGGTTCATGGGTTGCATAGAATTGCATATTTTGTTTACTTACATTTTGCAGTATTAACTCTCTTTTGTAAGAAATTGCAAAGCAGCTTTTCTTAATGTAGAATTACATACATACATTGTATTTTTCGAAATAAACTTATTTAATTAATTAATTTTCAGGCGCCCTCAATTTAATGCATTCCATGTGCCCAAGTATGATCAATCCCCCAAAGCCCTGTTCCACTAGCGAGGGATCTTGGTTAAAGTCTGTTGTATATTATTAAGATAATTTAATAGAAATAAACTGCGTTTTAAATGAGTTTTCTGATGATGAGGCTGAGTAGATATGTAATGCAAATGATTTATTTAAGAATTCATCGGTAAAAACAGATTTAATATACATTAAAGCTAATTTTGAATGTATTTCCCACAGTATAATCAAATTTTAAACCAAAGGGATTGCTTTACATGAAATTTTATCCATCATAAAAGTCGCAAAAGATTAAATTTAAAATACTAAGAATAAAATATTTATTGAAAACCTTAAGAAAGTTTTTAAGCGAAATGTTAGCCTTCAAACGTTGACAAAGATTAAAAACAACATATACATTGACATCAACTGATGTTGAACGTACTTTTTTAATATATTCGATCGTTTTGTGCAACAATCGAAGATCCTTTCAATTTGAAAATTTGAAAAAAAACATGATTATAATTTGTAATAATTTTTTTTTTAAATAAAACTGATTAAAAATTATTACTCCGTGTTTTTGCGGGTGCATATTTTTGTGCATTTTTTTGTAGGAACATTTGCATGCATATTTTAATAATTTTTGTGCATGTTTAAACTTACCCTGCTGATAAGTATAAATCGTAATTGTGAATCGGAGCAAGTCGAGTTCGAAGTCATGTTGAATAAAAATCGTCGCTAGTAAATCAAGCAGTGTGGTGTAAAACATTTGCATGAATTTCGATAAGCAAAGACAATAACATAATTAAATCTGTGTGTGTGTGTTTTATTTTATTTTTGAGCAATAAAATCTGAACAAGCAAACGTTTAAGAAAAGGTCTAAACGTAACAATATTTTTGTCGACTGGCACGAGTATGGCTCGAACTTGAAAATTATAAGCTTCAAAGTCAATGAACAAATTCAATGCAACCAAGATGCATAGTGCACCTATGTGAATACTTGCTGCAAACATGCGAAGCTAAACTTTGTTTTTTCTTAACGTATACATTTATGTCAATATTTTCTTTCATTTCTATTTTTTTCATACTTTGACATTTAATGTTTGCTGTGTTTATTGCAGATAGAAATTTGCATTCATTGTATTTTGAATATATGAACACCTTCTGGGAACAGCAGTAGCTGCTACAACACTCGCATTTGCAACAACAAGCAATATCCTTGCAAAAAAGAATCCATATGAAATCCTCTCAAAAACACATCTTGGCATACTTAAGCAAAATTATATACGAGCACAAGAAAACAAATGGCTTTGCCCAAAACACCTACCGTCATCCTTTCGAATTGACTACTATCAGACGTTTTGTATTGCATTGCATTCTATGGCATTGTTGTGTGAGTGGGTAAATTTCTTTAGTTTATGCATCAGCTACTAAATTTCAATGCACTTTCTCTCATGTTTATTTCAACTTAAATGTGATTGTATGACATGTTCATAGATACACAATAATTTATCTTAATACTCATACATGCAAACATGCATTGCAGGCAAGCACAAATACCTTTAGTGTGCAAATATTCCAACAACAAGAACCACTGCTACGTACTAAACTCTCATCTCGATATGTATATTTAATTTATTGATGCATTTGTATTTTTATTCCATAAAGTGCCAAAGAAATTGAATTTTATATTTTCAATATATTCACGTATAAAATTTATGAAATTTATATTTGTGTTCACAAAAATTCATATATTTAGTTGGCTCTGGGTTCCATGCATTTAAGTCCAACTGCGTGAGTGCTAAAATTAGACCGATACAGATTTGGATATTCTTCTTGCCATTAGCAAGAGGTCGCAAGATCATTCGTATTATATCTCTAAGGGAATGACTTCACACAACAGTATATGGGACTCCAGTCCGATCATAAAGATAATATTTTGTCTACTTATTATTATTAATTAAAAACAGGGCGTAAAATTTTAATTTTCCAAAACACGAGCCACACAATATTCATTTACTAAAAATAAAAAAGGAAAACCAATTTTTTGGTGCTGTGATTAAATTTTTCTATTTGATAGGGAAAAGAAACAAGGAACTCAAAGATGAGTAAGACGAAATTCATCTACCTGTACTATTCATCTGTCGTTTAGAACGACCAATTGATAAGCGATATAGAGAGCCCCCTCATGGGGAGCCCCCGTAGACTAGTAGATAGCGTACTAGACTATTAGTCTGGGGGTCGCAGGTTCGATTCCTGCCTTGCCCCTGGGTGTTTCTGCAGACAAGCCAAAATGGCTTCGTTGAATTATCTCGAAATAGATTAGATCAGGGTAAAATCACGCCATTTAATGACTTGAATTTTGCACAAAAATTTGCTACAAGTTGGATTCTTATAATGGAGAATAGACTACGCCGTGTGACCGAATTAGAAGGTGAATTCAAGCCTTTCCATCGCAATCCTAATATTTTTCTCAACTGATATGTTACTAATGATAAAATGCAGATTAATCGCTATACGATAAAATTGAAACAACAATGCAATTTATCAAATGAATTCAAACCCAAAATGCAACAATTGCACACAAAAGCGACATGCCTGAGACAACTATAATCTAAGACCAACATATTATGATTAAGCTTCATGGTTGCAGTCGAATAATATGATTATAAAAAAAGGTTTTTTAATAATCTTATTTCACATAACAATTGTATTGTTTGCAGTTAGCAGCAGCAGTCATGTATTTGTCATATTATAATGAAATATAAACATGATATTGTATACATAACAAAATCATTGTTCAATATTGTTATATTTTGATTATACATAAACAAAATTTAGTTCGTTGCGAATACTACACGCTTGAAACTCATAATTTAAGTTTTTTTATATAATAATAATTATAATATGATTAAATATAATCATACAGCTGTTGTATGGAATAATAATATTTTTATCCAAAACTTTTTTTTTAAATTAATTTTTCCATTGACAACTGCGTTAAGTTATTAAGCTATAAACACATTCACGACAGCAGGCTACAAATTACAACCTGTCAAAAATAGGAGACATGCGTGTATATGAAAATGACTACACGATTACTCGACTGTAGGTTGTTGTCCATGCTACTTTTGTGGTGGAGTCAAATTAAACTAATTTCCATTTTTAATGGCTACAAACTATAAACAGTGTTGACAATATAACAAAATATGTAAAGCGAATTAGTGCTAAGAAATAGTTAATTAATTGCAAGTCATTTTTTGGTATTAACTTTTTGTGTAAAAACATTTTTTGCATAAAAATATGGGCAATGAAATTCCTCCATATCAGCTCAATATTCTATGTTCATCTCTATATAAAATCTTAAAAATTCAATGAAGCAATAAAAAGGCCGCTGAGTCAGTCCGCCGTTATAATCGCGAAAATGTACGAAATATTCGAAAATTTTGAAAAAGCAGTAAAATCTTCTAAATCGAACAACAAATGCAAAGAATGTGAAAAACTCGCAAAAAAGACTCCAAAAACTACGAAAATTCGCAGTAACGTCCAATGACTGGAAAAATTAAAATGTGTACTTTCACTTAAAAGTCGATGAAACAATAAAATATAAAAAAAGTCACCCATATTACAAAAACGCGAAATTTCATTAAAAAAAAAGTTTGCAAAGTTTTGAGAAGGCCGTAAAATCTTCTGAAAAGCCTAAAAATGGAAGGAATGCAAATGTATATCACATTCCCTAAGTTTTTACCTCCCTTGAAGGAGGCTTACGCCTTTTTAAAAATGTTCAGCTTTTCGCGATTTTTATCTATTTTTTTTTTGCAATATGAGTGATTCTTTGTCATTTTATTGATTCTTTGAGTTCTACATATTAAAAAAATGTAACGTAAGATGGGATTTCGTACTAACCGAAATTGATTTGACATGTAAAAATGAATAAGTTTGCACTTTTCGTATCCTAATTTGTTAAATAATACGGTTAAATAGTTGATATTCCTGATCACTAGTATCCACCGTCAAAAGTGGTAAAATTGAACAAAGAACGCTGATGAGATGGTGTAGCGACCTCGAAATCAGTACTGATCCGTTCTGCTAGTATGATGAATAATAAAAAAATTGTTCTATATATAGTACTCTCTTAATAAAAAAATAATAATGAATTTATCCAAAAAATTTTCTAATAAAAATTAAAAATAAAAAAATTTAGAATAAATAAATGGGTAAATTCGGGTTTGAACTTGAGCCAAAATTAATCGTTTCAATATATAAAATATTAATAAAAAGTTCGACTAATTACTTATAAAACATTAATTATAAATAACGATGGCACGCGTCAAAAAAATCTACATGTTTACTTGGTCATAGTTGGTTGAATACTAAAAAAGAAATTCAACTACAAATGACAGAAACCTAACAACATGATTAAGTACCGCTTATTTCTCAGCAGCCAATGGCGCTGAATAAGCAAGAGAGACTGAAATATATAGAGTAGTTATTCATCATAGATGGGATTTCGTACTAACCGAAATTGATTTGACATGTGAAAATGAATAAGTTTGCACTTTTCGTATCCTAATTTGTTAAATAATACGGTTAAATAGTTGATATTCCTGATCACTAGTATCCACCGTCAAAAGTGGTAAAATTGAACAAAGAACGCTGATGAGATGGTGTAGCGACCTCGAAATCAGTACTGATCCGTTCTGCTAGTATGATGAATAATAAAAAAATTGTTCTATATATAGTACTCTCTTAATAAAAAAATAATAATGAATTTATCCAAAAAATTTTCTAATAAAAATTAAAAATAAAAAAATTTAGAATAAATAAATGGGTAAATTCGGGTTTGAACTTGAGCCAAAATTAATCGTTTCAATATATATAAAAAAAAAAAAAAAAAAAAAATGTAACTTTAAAAAAGCAAAAAATCAAAAGTGGCACCTTTCTATGTAGCTATCGTTATCAAAATAATTAAATAGCTGGCTACAGGGCAACATTTGTAGGCTGTCGTGAATGTGTTTATAGCGTTAATTATCCCAAACATTTTTTAATTCAAAATTATATTTTTTTTTATTTTTTTATTAATTTATTGTTGTTAGTTTTTTTAAATACTCCAAAAACAAAAGAATGGATATTTAAGAAGTAAAATACAGAACTGACAGTTTGTTTTATAGTCATAATTTGATTGTATGTAAACAAATTTAAAACAATATGGTTATCGATAATATTTGATTGCCGTAGATGTTATTATATTTTTGCTTAGTAATAAATCTTTGGTTGTCGTTGAAAATTTTCAACAAAAGTGCACTTTTAAACGTAATCATGTTGCAATTTTTATAAATAGCAGTAAGATAATTATTAAATATAAACCTGAATTTGTTTGTTGCAACCTAATTAACGCTCAGAGCTCCTTAAAACAATAACCTGGTTTTTTCTGCTTATGGCCTGCATCAATATTACCTCAAATAACAGATTTCAACTAGAACAATTGAGAATCACCTTAATATTCACATTCATCGGTACATTTGATAATACATTGCAATACCAAAATGTACCATGACAGAACAAAATATTGAGATTTATACGCATTTTTTGATTTATAGATCTCTGGAAATATATTTTTTTTGTCCAAAAGTATTTTATTTGTCACATCCTTATTTAGAGTAAAATCATATTATTTGCTAATAACAAATAAAGAAATCAATTTTATGGTTTATTTGTTATTTCGTTGCATTTATTTAATAAATTTTATTAATTTTTTACTGCTGTTTGGAAATTTTTTTTTAACAGGTGATTGATCTTAATTGGTTTATCAGAGTGTTTTAAAAGGGGGTGGAAAAAATTAGCAATAATAAAATTTCCATTTTTAAGTCTTCTTGCAAAGAACACTTATACAATACAATTTATAATTTATTTGTACATTTAACTTTTGAACTATTTTGCCAACTTGCCTCAATAATGCCTTCTTGGCGCTGAGGCCAAATTGAAATATGTAAAATTTATTATGTTCAAATAAAAAAAAAACACAACTACATTTTTGTAGTTGCAAATAATAATAATAATACAAAAAAAACAATTTTCGTAGTGACAGAAATAATTGACATTACGATTATTTGCATTTAAATAGGAAAAAATAATTTTTAGAAGAGAAATTTAAATGGGACGTATTCATATGCGCTTAATGGAAGATCTTTTTTTAACTGTTTTTTATGATTTTTATGCTTGAACTGCACATACATATTTTCTGCGGCAATCAAACCCATAAGTTCAAGTTTTTTTGAGCTGATGATGATTTTTTTTCAGAATCTGTATCAAAATAACACTTAAAATAATTATGTCCTTTTTTCTTTAATATTGTCTCTCGTTTAATACTTTCAAAAGGGGTTTTAGTTATATTTAAGCTCATAAAGCTACCGAAAAATAAATTTTTTTTTACCACAAATAATTCATTCTAATGGCTACTCTGGCGAAATATTTGACACAAGTGCCATGACACTCCTTTGAATATGCTGCAAACTTTAGAATTATTTAATAGTACCATATTGTCCGTCTATAAAGTTTTGCAAACAAATTTTATTCTGTATTTGCCATAAAAACATTTTAATAAATTAAGAAGAAAAAAAATAACAAAAACAAATATTGTTATAAATTTAGTTTTTGTTTGCCGTACCCCTAAGGATATGCTTCACTTTTTGCAAATAATCTACAAACAGAGTATGCTTGACTTTTACCAACAAAATATACATATATACACACACACGCACACACAAACTTATTAAAACATATATTTTGGCATACTTAAGGTTGGTTTCCAATTAAAATAATAAAATGTGCAGACATTGAATTCCAATATTTCTACATTTAACTGTCATTAATTTCACACAAAACCACAAGTGTTGAAAACGAAAATAAAAATAAATAAAATGAAATAAATTTTTGAAATTGTGGCAACCTAAAGAAATGACCCAGAAAACTTAAACAAACAATTCTGAAAAAAAGTAACAAAAACAATGTCGAAAATGTATAGAATCCGTTTGTGTTAAACCACAGACACTTCTGCAGTTGAGAGAAGACAACAGGCATTAAAATTATGAGACAAACCAACGCATATGTGAACAATTTTTTAATGTTCCATTTATAAGCATTTGCCTGGCTGTGCTGGTGGTGCTCCTGCTGTCTGTTATCATTGTTTTTTATGTTTTTATTATTGTCGACATTATTGCTGAACATGATAAACATTTGTTCTTAAAAATATTGCTGTTGACGCACAAACTCTTGCTGCCTATTTTGCTGCTCCCAGTAGCTGAAGCACTTGACAATGATGATGATGATGATGATGATGGTTAAAAAATGTTTATGATAATGACTGTGATGTCATGAAAGCTCTACATTCGAAACCAAGGAATTCCAAAGAATTTAGGAAACATTTTATAGAAATTGTTTTAGTTCATGTTTTTATCTTGTACTCTATAATGCACTTCAAACATTGTTTTGATGTGAATTTTAAAGTTTTTATTTTTAATAATTAACAGAAATGTTTTATTTGAAATGTATTTATCTGAAAATAAAGATTTAAATGGACACAGTAATTTTTCCACAAGCTTTATTTTTTAAGTATCGGTAATCATCCTTAATTTGATTATTAGACGGCCAATAGAAGTTGTTAAAAGTGATAAAGAATTTTAGGAGATTTTTGTATAAAGCACAAGTTCTGTTGTTTGGAAATACTTAAATGTGTGTGGAAAACGCGACAATATGGTTGTCATTGTGAGCGATCGTTCAAAATTTAAGAATTGTCAAAATATCAAAATAAATACTTATTTGAGAGATTGTTAATTTATTATATTTTTTGATTCTCTTGGGTACGTCAAGCAGTGGTTCCATTAAGCAAAGGTTTTCCGCCTAAGCACACGGGCTTGTGAGGTTTTCTTATTCGGGTAACTCTAATAGCAGCTGAGCTGGTGTAGGCGGACTTTGTATGTCATACAAAGGTTTCGCCAAGCCCAAATTTTCGCTAAAGATCCATTGTGTTTTCATGGCATTCCACTAGTGAACATTGGGACACTTTTAAAAGTAATGTGCATAATATGTGACATTTTTGAACGTCAGAAAGTCCATGAACATTATAGGCCGAGGTACATAGAATCCGTCGTACGTCGCTTTTTTCAACTGACAAATAAGTTGAAATATAGGTTTTCTTATGAGCTTTATACCATTCCGTTCGTCTCCGGCAACGCAAAGCACTAAGTGGGGCAACTTTTAATGAACGTTGAGTAGTTTGACAGCTATAAATTTTTTTTCTTTGTTTTTATTTAGTTTTTTTTTTTTAATAAATGAAACAGAATATCCTCGAATTCAATTGAAAATGAATATTGTTCCAAAACACCATCTGATGAACAAAAAGTTGATTTAATATCCGTCAATGTGTCAACCTTCTCCGCCGTTACTTCAATGTCAATAATTTCTTGAATCTAGTCAAACCATTTTTAATTATTATGTTGTGGAGTATTGAAGTTATTTGAAAGTTTGTTTTCGTAATGGTGTATTAGGAAAGCAAATGGGTTTTATTTAATGATAATTTTTACACAAGATTTGGAAAGTTAAATTCTTTCAGTCATCAGTAGTACCCATCGTCACCCACTTGGCGAAAGAGAACTATCGATGTCAATTATACTAATTTATTAGTCAAAAAAGTTTGATAAAGTTCAGCCACACATTTTGTAATTTTGATTTGTCAGCTCTATTTTTAAATTCTTTAAAAATTAAATATTCTTATCTGTCGCTTTGGTTTGTCCAGCCCATAAAATAGCTATTGAAAACAGTTCGCCACGCAAATTCAATTAAACTTTTACATTTCTCTTACATTTTAAATATTTATTTTGTCTAGCGGTAAAATAAAGAAATAATTTTACTGAGAAATAAGAACACTTCATCGGACTATAGAGGAAAAATTTCTAAGCTGTCCGAAAAATTTAAATGACCGAATTACTGGATAGTTCGAATTAGCGAGGTTGTACTGTACTTGTATTTGCTTGCATGTATGTGTTTGGATTGCCTGTACATCCAACACATGAACAAAAAATTTTTTTCAAAGTAAACTTTGAGTGTGTAGAATCGAAACAAAATTCAAAATAAAATTTAAAAGACTTTGTCAAAGTAAACTTTGCAATGTTGTTTAAAAATAGCCGCTCACTATTGATGACAAAATAGTAGCACTTGCAAAGAGTTGCAAAGCAAAATGCACGAAACACTGAATACCGCTATTGTAGCAGTGACGATTTACTATGGTGCAAAATAATTAAATAAGAAATTCTTAAAACTAATTGCGGTGGTATTAAGTTGCTGGGCTTGAGAAAGAGAGTTCAAAAGGCGTTGTATACGTACGTGAAGGCGGTGCAGGGGAATTATGTTCTTTTCACATCTAAGTGATCTGGCAAACCTAATTTTATCACTAAGATATCGTGGAACCTCCGAATAAATAATATAAAAGAGTACACGAATATTTAAAAGATTGTTAAATGAAATGCCATATAGCTTTGCGGAAACATGTGACACATGATCACATATTCCCAGGTCATACACACATTTTACAATATTATTGTATAAAACGTTCAGCTTCCTTTGCTGACAGAATCGCAATTTGCAAAAAGTTCACAATCATACATTAAACCAGAAAGAAGATCCGATTTTGCAATCACATGTCTAATATTCAAATCAGTATAGTATTTTGTAGATCATAGACACGTTAGCTTTATATGTTTGATCTACAAGTGTGTTCATATGATTTGTCCAAGTTAGGATTTTATTGAAAATCAGCCCAAATTCTTTGGCAGCATTTACAGTACTGATTTTTTCGCCGTTTAGTAAAATATCAAGACCGATACTAAAATCAAGTGTTCCCTTACGAATTATTATTCACTTAGACTTATGAGGGTTTAACCAAGGTCCATTTGCTGCGGCCCAACTATAGACTTAATCCAATTCATTGTTGAGTCTCACAATGTTTTCAGAGACAGATTGCGCTGGACTACTTAAATACAACTGCACATCATCTGCGTACATATGAATTTTGCATTTTACAAGATGTCTACATAAATTGTAAATAGTAGTGGCCCAAAACTTTACCCTTGAGGTACATCTCTAAATAAACTTAGTGCGGAAGATTGGGTATTGTTAGAATTGACCAATTGCGAACGATTTGAAAGTTAAGAAAATAAAAGCCATGTTTAAGATTCAGAGAAGTTAAAAAAGTGCATAAGCTTTAGGGAAAGCATGTTATGATCAATTGTGTCAAAGGCTTTTGAATGATCAAAAAGGACAAAGAAATTTAATTTATCTTTATCTAGTTGACGCCGTATATTTTCAGAATATCCATTAGCGCAAAAAACACAGCTATTATTTGTATGAAAACCTGATTGCTTATCAGACAGAAAATTATTATCCCTGATGTATGATGATGTTTGAAAATAAAAAATTTTGTCCAGGACACAGTTTTTATTCTACATTGATATGTTATAATAAAAGATACATACATACTCGTAAGTACATATAACATCCGGAAAATCATTTGTGTTTTGATTAAACTCAACTTCGATTTCTTTTAAATAAAAGCACTTCACATCTGGCGGGCATTTACCAATCTGCCTTTGTTGAAGAGCCATAAAAATGAAAATAGAAAAAATAACTTTAAAACACCAAGCACAATACTCGTATGTTTTATAGTCAAGCATAAACTTTCACAAAAAGGACATAAACCAAAAGAGAAATAAATTGAAAACGAGCTCAGTTACAAGCACAAACGAATCTCATGAGATTCTCTTAACATCGCTACAGCGTGCTGTTTACTGTCTGTCCTGCGAACCCAGTGACATTTAATTGTGCGACCTCATATCACCAGTATAGTTTTAAAAATATTCGACATTTTTGCGTTCATATTAATTTGTTCTGCTCTTTTTTTTTGGTGCAAAAATTTAATTTTCCCAAGGCATAGAAAATACATTCACAAATAAAGGCAAGAAAAAGCAAATATTTCTACTAGTAGAAACATTTTTAAAATATTTCTTACGTTTGACATTTTAATTAAGCGCCCTGGTTGGTGGCAGTGACGATGTTAGTGATTTTTATGTTGTATTTGCCATGCATTTGCGTTTGTGTTTCCTTTGTGTAGCTGCCTTGTTGGAGCGATACATATCTCCCTGGTGTGTAATGATAGTGATGATGATAAAACGAACATTCATCATCATCATCATTATCGGCAAAAGCTGCATTGAAATGTTAATGATAATGTTTCTGCTTACGGTCAGAAATTAAAAAATATACATACATTTATTTCAGCTCTTTTTCTTTTTATTGGTATATTTTTCTTTCTTTTGCTTCACGAAATACGACATGAACAAATTTATTTTCTTCTTAAATCAAAAATAGTTTGTGCATGCATGAATGATGGCGCCTTTCGCATGCACTGCCATCTTTGTATCGCGGACAATGTGGCACAATAAATATATTTCAACTTAAAAGGCCAACATTGAATAAATATTTGTATTGGAGTTTCGTTGTTGTTCTCAGTTGATGGCCATTGTGTTGACGCCATTTATAGGGTTAAGTAGCGTTCCAAAGTTGTTGGTTGTTTTGCTTTGTAGCAACGTCAAGTAATTGAAAATTGCGAGAGAATAAAAGAAAAACTTCAGATATTTTAATGCTTCGGGATGCCAATGACAAACAAAATTCCTATATTGACAATTGATTTAACAAGTTGCTCGAAACAGGGAAGTGCTACGTGCCAATTAAATGTGGAACACAATTTTAATTTTCGTTTATTATTTTGTTGCTATTTTCTAGTTTTTTGGATGTGGTTGCTGCCTGCCACACAGGTTTATTCATTAAGTTTTCTGTTTTTCTTAATTTGCTTGAAATAAAACCGTAAACCATGAATAGTCAAGTACGAGTATTTTCATTTTATTTACTCTTTTTTTTCTCTTTTTATACTTTAGTCAAGCCTAAATGTATACTATATTTATTAAAGTACTTAATATCCGTTAAGGTGGTGTGTGCGGCAGGCAATCATTGCAGTTGCCACTCTTGAAATGAAATTTCTGATTAACCAAGTTGGGCTTTCCACTTGGCAAAACAAATGGGTCAAGATATCTTTTTAGTTTTCGAATTAATTCGGCTAAAAGCTAAGAAAAGATTTAAAAATTTTAAAATTAAAGATATAAAAATATATTTTTTTAAAAATATAAATAAAAATAAGTACTGTGAAAAAGATAAGGAATTCGTTCTCTTGTTTGTTGTTCGCGGTTCAGATATGCCAGAAATAACATGGGTTTATCATGTACCTGAAATAGACTAGTTATAGACTAGATATAGACTAGACATAGACTAGACAAGGACTAGACATAGACAGCAACGTCGCTGGCGAGAATAATTCCAAATTGTGGAGGTCCTAAGCCATACATGAGAAGGCTTATAAATAGTGTAGTACACTCTCAACTACTTTACGCTGCCCCGATATTTGCCACGTCGATGAGCATAAAGGAAAGAATAAGGGAAATGCAGAAGCCACAGAGACTAAGTGCAATTCGAATCATATCGGCATATCGCACGGTGCAGCACTAGTTCTAGCGGAACTACTACCAATAGATCTACTTGATCTGGAAAAATTTGACATTTATGTGGAAACAAAGCGCATAAAATGTGAACCATTCAGCCTGATGGAACAAAAACAAAAAATTCTTGAAATAAAGGAAAATGCAAGACGAGTCCTAATAACAAAATGGAGAGACCGTTGGAATGTGAAGGAAAATGGAAGATGGACATATAAACTAATCCCCGATATTCGCGTCTGCATAGAGAAAAGACATGGTGGCATGGGATACTTTCTCACACAGGTGATGACAAATCATGGCAAACTGAATGGGAACTTACACAGATTTAAGCTTCGCGATGCTGGCAACTGTGAGATTTGCGAAACTCTCGTTGAAGACGCAAAACAACATACTTTTTGAATATGAGAGATGGGCAGACCAGCGACAAGAACTTTATGACGAACTGGAAACAACATTAACACCGGAAAATATAGTAAATAAAATGTTAGAGTCTGAGAGAGCATGGATGTGCTGTGAACGTTTCATAACCACCACAATGAAGATGCGCTGCAGGGATGTTCCGAACCTCCTACCCTAGTGATAGGAAGGAGGACGTAGGACTCGTACAGGAAATAAACCCCCTCCTGATGAAATGCTCTCGTGGTTTCGGGGTGGAGTTGGGGGAGTTATCGTAGGGCCACTATTGATATTTATATTATTACGTCCAATAAAAAAACTAGACATAGACTAGACATAAACTAGACATAGACTAAACATATACTAGACATATCTCTCTGCTGGCTTATGAGTTACAGCTTTGAAAATTTGTAAAAGCATTATTACGATTTCAATCTTGTTTAAATTGTTTAGTTTTATATTAAAGTGCAATTTGCATATCATGCTTTGCATATTTTAAGGTGCGCTATAACAATATTAAATATTGCAGATCAAAAAGCTTTATTGTTAGCAGAATATTGCTCTTCTATATGAAATATTCTCTTTGCGTAATAAAAAAAAATTTTTATTTTTTGTTATTTTCTGTTATATTTATTTTGCACTATCACGCTCCAGTGTTTCTTTTGTTGCTATATTTTTAGTTGACCTTGTATACGTTTGAGACATGAGGTGCACTATTCTAATAAAAATATAATTCATTATATTCTGTGTGACAGAGCAACATTAAGTCAAAGCTGGAGGGCAAAAAATATATTCAAGAAAATTTCAATATAAATGCAAATTATGATTTAAAAGATGCAAAAGTTCAATCTGGATAATATGAAAGGACACAAATGGTAAATGAAGGAAATAGTGAGGATAGTAGTTGAAAATTACATTGTTAAAAAATATTTTAAACAGGTTAGAAAATGAGAAATAATTTAAGAAAATTTTTATTGCATATTTCCTTATTTTTTTTATTTTTGTATTTATGTATTTTATTATATGCCTTCCTAATGCAGCAAGATGCAATATCTTATGAATTACAGCATTAGGTTCAGTTAAGTTATAAGGCGCATTTAGTAGGAAATAATTACTTAAATAAACATAATAAAACATGATAAAATATGCAGTTAAATAAAACAAAGATAGTAAAGGCTAATTAACATCAAATTTGTATAGGATCTACGTGATCATAGTATTTCATCAACAATTTTGTTGGAACTTTATTCCGTTGTTAGCGAATTGCATAACGGGGAGAAGATGGTCCCAGAGATAAATAGTAGGTATGTATAATTGGCTAAATGAAGAACTTTTGTGAAATTTAAAAGTGCTGATACTGTTATTTCTTGTTGTAGAGATATTTGGGTTCCTTTGCAGCTATAATTTTATGTAAAAAGATTAAGTTCCTAAACTTCAGATAGTCGTCAAGGTGCATGCCCAAAACACGTCTGGAATATTTCGATACATGATCAAATCTCTGCACACAAAATATGTAACGTGATATTATAAAAAGTTGTTGAGAGTACATGTTTATTGACCTATGTTATTCACTTGTAGGGTAATTTTGTTTTGGCTTAAGATCATCTAAAATTAATTAAAACACACATATGTATATATTGTATTAACTTTTTTTCGAAAATTAATTTACTTTTCTTTTCCGATATTTCGGTCAACTTTGCTGACCCTACAAGTTATTAAAAGTTGTAACAAGTGTACGTTTGTCATTCGTATTGCAGCAAGCAAAGATTTCACATGAATACAATAACATTGGTATTAAATATGAATATGGCTAGCATCATCCTCATGGAGTGAAGTGCTGACTACACCAAAGTCTTCTAAGCATACTATATGTTCTTCTAAACACTAAGGGCCAGTTTATCTTCGTATTAATATGTTATTTATATTTAAGTTCTATTTAAATACGAAATTAAGTTTTGGAGTACAAACTTAAATAATATTTAAATGACCACCAAACCTTGCTGATTTAAGTTCTATTTGGAGTGCAATTTGAACTTCTTTTATTAATTTACACTTTTAAAACATTGCAACAACCTATCATTGCTGTTATTTTCAGCCTGAAAAAGAATTCACATTAGAAATTTTTCTTTAATTTGGTCAACAGCTGTTTTTCAAAAAAAAATTGAGAGAATTTCGTGATGCTGTTATATTTTTATCGTAATTAAATACAAACAATAATTTAACACTGAAAAACTTAAACTGTATTTAAATTCAACTTAAATTTAAATGAAAATTAACTAAATCTGTATTTAAATATGAAGTCATAAACTGGCCATAAGTTAATATGATCCGACCAAGTAAGGCTGCGACTAAAAATTATACCCAAGTTTTTAGCTGTGTCCTCTACTTCAATTCGCATGCCATTGAGATTCGAAATTGTGTCATCAATCAGTTCGCTGTTGTTTGCACCGATAATTAGGTATTTCGACTTGACTCGGGTGAGGGGTAAGCCCACCGATAAATTCTGTCCAGATCAAGGTTGAGTTTATCCACTACAGTGCTAATTGATGTTCTGGTACAGCTCATATAAAGTTGTATGTCGTCAGCATACATTTGTTCACAAGAGTGTTTTATTTGCATTGGTAAATCATTAGCATACAACGAGTACAGAAGAATAGAACCCTGTGGAACACCTCTCAATGTCATCAAGTGTGTAGCAACAGTCCCTTTATTGTCAACTATCTGTAAGGTATGAATAAATTAGTTTTGTTGCACTTTCTGAAACGTTAAACATTTTCGAAAGTTTCATAATCAGCATTTGGTGTTTAACAGCATCAAAGGCCTTGGAGTGATCCAGTTATATCATCCAAACAACCACGAATCTTTTCAAATACTTCACTTAATGCTGCAGTGCAGCTGTGTTGACCCCTAAATCCAGATTGACGGTCGGTTAGAAGATTGTTATCAAAAACACATTTGAAAATTTGTGTATGCAGGAGGCGTTCTCTTAGTTTTGTTGTTAGAAAATAACAATATATATGAAAATGTGTAGTTGTAGAAAAAAGATTATGGTGAAAAGCAGTAAACGTATTTACATTTAAAGTTGTGAAACGAGTTTTTAATTTTTTTCAAGGCCGGGGGTTTTTCAATATTCCATTTTCTTTTAAAAGTGATGTTTTCGAGTTATTAGGCAAAACAGGTTTTTCGTCTCGAATTATTTGTCAAGATAATTTTTTTTCTATATTTCTGTATTTGTTTTTTGCTTCTCAGATTTAATGTGATTCCTCCTAATAATTAGACAACAAGTAAGGCTGTGCGTTATCATTTCATGTTGAATGCCATTAATAAGGATCGATGATTTTAAGATAATTTGCTGTGTCTCTATATACATGCATTTCATTGAAAACAGTATAGTTTAAGGTCTACTGAGGATTTTTCAATAAGCATCAATGAAATGGAATGCATGTATATAGACTAGCTCAACCCACAATAAATAAACAATTTTTTGAAATATGATATCGAGGCATATCTTGAATAATAAATTTACTAAATATCTATTCTTTAATTTTACTCAATATGGCTGCTGGAGAATGAAGTTTTATGAGAACTTAAACCGCACCGCACATTTACTATTTTTAATATGTGTCATATTACAGTTCTGTCTTATTTAAATAATAATAATGCACTTTTTTTTACTATTTTACTTTTACTTGAGTCAGCAAACATTGCTAAATATATATATTTTCCTACTGTTTCTGTGATTGTTGACTGGACTAATGTATTTTAAGTTTAGTGTGATAATTTTGAAGCTGGCAAAATACAAATGTATGTATGTAATTCCATCAAGAGTGGCCTTTTAGTTTTTATTCAGCTTCTCTCATTTTCTGCCACAATGAAAAACAAATGGAGTCACGTTTAAACAGACAAATTAGTATAAAAACAAACTTATAAAAAGCGAAATGTGTTTTAACATTTAAAACATTTATGTATTGTGTTTTTTCAAACAAATTTTCCGAAAACTTCTCTTACATTAAATATCTGTTATGTTTTCTGAAGACGCCTGAAAGTATACATTAATTTAAAAATTTTCGTGTTAAGCTTGAGGCTGTGCTTCATATGTTTGTATGTTTTCATTTGGCATTGCAAAACCTTAACTTTAAATTATTTTCTTTTCCTTTGGTGTTTGCTCCACCTTCCTAAATGTAGTCTGTGTGGCATGTTGCCTTATGACCTTTTGCTGGAAAATTTTGCATGGGTGTTTTCTTTTAGCCTTTTTTATTTATTAGATATAAGTAATAATATTTTTTTTGCTTAAGGGCCAAAATCTGATTTTAGCATTTTGTTTTGTCCTTTTAATTTATCAGTGTGTAATGACAAAGCGTGCTTAGTTTGTGATGTTTTCTTAAGGGCTGAAATGTTATTTTAGTTTATACTCTAAAGTGTAATACACAATGTAATAAGACTTCCTTCCAGCGCCCTAAAATCATTTTCTAACCTGATAAGTATGCTATGAAAAATTACCAAATCGTTTTCTGCGTTCAATGTTTTTAAATAAGGATATCTTTATAATTTGTGGAATTATTAAGATTACCAAATGTTGTTTCATATTCTGGGGATTTCAACCATAATTCCATATTTTGTGCGTAGAAATCTAAACTCATTAAAAAAATAAACTCTCAAGAAGTACACTAGAAGCATTTTCTCATAATGTATTTAATAAAAAAAATAAAAAAATAAAAATAAATAGATTTCCGTATGTCAGCTGCCAGCAACAAGAGATACAAAGATACAAAAGTTTTCAAATAATAAGAATATTGCTTTTTTTTAGTAGTACTTATATAAATAAAGTCATATGAAAGAAAATTATCTGGCATGTCAAAGATCTAAAAAAAATACACAGTAACTTAAATATTGTATGAATATAAGCTAACATAATAAAAAAAAAGTTAGTCAAAGTATGAAAAAGAAAACTAAACTTTATTCAACTGTAAGAAAATGCTCAAAGAAAATCAAATAACATGTCACAAGTAAATACGAACTTTGTTGACTTTACCCACAAACACAAATCCATACATAATGCAGTTATGCAAACATATTCTTTGCAATGCATTGCAATAAGTAATGCCAAACTGCATTGATTCTTTAAATACCGGGATTGGCAATTTTTAATCTAAAAAGCGGGATCCCGGGACTGATCGGGATTTTTAATGCTGTTGTATTTGTGTTTTTATAATAAAATATTATATTAAATTAGTTTATTAGTTTTTTATTAATTAATATGCATAAAAAAATTTAATTCATGTAAAATAAATTAATTTCATTATAAACCTGAATAAAATATTTTAATATATAATTGATAGGAATAATTTTAAGAAATATGGAGGTAACTTGTATTAACTCGTATCTGTCAAAAAACTTCCCCAACAATTGATGTGTCTTGACATGATCATTCGCATTCAACACTCAGGCTCTAATGCCGGTTTTTTAAAATAATGAGTAAAAATTGTTGGAATAATCTGAGGAGCTGGCGAAAAAAACCATACATTTCCTCAGTAAATGATTACAAATTCTTTTTTTCGGACTCTCCAAGCACACATCTATGAGGTCACAAAATATTTTCATTGAAAACCAATTAGAACCTATTTAAAAAAAAATTACGAAAACTGACTTTTCGAACAAAACCAGACATGTTTTCGGCAGAGTAGTGAAACATATAAGAAAGAATCCATTCATCTTACAACCTGAAATGTATCACGAGATTTATGGAAAGCATGGAATTGTACACATCTTGGGTAAAGATCTTTATAATGTGAAAAAACTTGAGAAATACTACAAAAAAATGGATAGTGTCAGAGATGCAAAGCGAATACTCATAGACTGAAATCCCACCTTAACAGAACCTCAAAATCCAGCATCTCGTTAGTGCATTAAATAAGAATTTGTAGGTGTACAGAGTCATGTTAGCAGAGTTCTTGTTAAGCTCGGTAGCTTCTGTGTAGAGTGATTTATTTTAATGGCGTTTTCTTTTCTAAAATAAAGTGCAAAATTTTTGCCCTTTTTATTGAAAATTTGCAACAAAATGATTTTTTGAAATAGTGAGTTTATTAGTTTATTAGTTTACGAGGCAATATTTTTATTTTAAGAAAACTTTGAAAAGCAATTTTTTTAATAAAAATTAAAAGAAATTTTAAAATTTTTTAGAAGAGAAAACGGCATAAAATTTATCTGTATTATTAATACTATCATTGTCCAAGAGCAAAATATAAATAACAGTTGAACTGCATAATTGAAGGTTTGTTTTTGTTGTAGTTCGAAATAAACACAACAGTATCATTCTCTACTTTCATAATAAAAATATTATAGTGTAAATATGTTTATATCGTCATATGCATTCATTAAAGCTCTAAGTTACATTGAAGAAATTTTAGAGGCGAAGCAAAAAACTTTCTAATCTGAAAAGTTAACCAACATTTTTAAAATTTTTTTTCAGTTTAAGCTTATTTCTTATTAAGAAGTTAACTCAATTTAAATATGTAAAACTTTTCAGGGACATGTATTTTTATATGGTGGATAGCAATCAATCAAGAAGTCGATTTTGATTTTTTTGCAACTTAGGGCTTTTTTGAAATCATATGACGATATGTAGATTAAATTATGAAAAATTTGATTTTTTGTAAATTTTTACCGCATCTTCTTCGATCATGTTTTAATCATAGTTGTATTGCACTTAACGAAACTTTGTATAATATTTTGTTTACTTGTAAAATTTAAAATTCAAAATATTATTTAAATATGTTCTACAAAATTTTGTTGTGGTAAGAATTTTTGTTTAATCATTATTTGACAAACAATAAAAAGTCTACTCCTGATGAAGTCGACAAACCATATCGACGAAACGTTGAGATAAAGATTAAATAATTTGTTTTATTTACATCGCCGAAAAAATAAACATTGATCGAAAATAGCCCAAAGATACATAATATGTATTTGTATGGAAATATAAAAATCTTAAAAAAAAAACAAATTGCTTACTGTGTATAAATTTTGTACTATAAAATAACTTTAAAACAATTTTATTCCTCAAATATATAATATATTTGTCGTGACCATGGCTCAACAAAATTTTATCTCTGCACATTGCTAGTCATCTGAAATAATTGAAACTTCAATAAATAGCGCAGTCTCTGATACTCCTACCTGTCTTATAGATAGAAGAATGTTACTCGTATAACCATACATTACATCGTACATTACTTTAAGTCGTTTAAGTAATTATTACAATGTAATGCAAAGATGAAATGTGGAACTGTGTGCTAGCAAACCATCACCTTAATTTGAAAACCCAATATTTATGATCACTTTCCTAAGCTCTACTTCATATAAGAAACATATAGAGAATACAATCTGAGGCATTACATCAAGTCTATAATAAATTATGCCACATATACTAAATTAACAATATAAGTATGAATGTATATGTGTACACATACATATATCATGGAAGAAATACCAATACGAAATATTCAACAGCAATTCATATGTGAAGTTACATGCAAACGCATGTCTGTGCGAGTATTTTGAGCATATTTGTGCTCATACAGTTGCAAACAACCACAAAAAGAGAAAGAAAGAAGTAAACGTTTCAACTGATGCTGTTTTTAGTCCTTTTATTTATTTCTAGGGTACTCGAGGTCTTTAAATGATGATGTAGTAGATTAAAACCAAAGGAATGATTTTCATATTTACTGACTGGCCCACGATGCCGAACGATATCGTTCTTTTGTGAAATTACATTTAAAACAAAAACAATATCTAAAATTTTGTTCGACGTCGTTAGTGCGCGAAGTCATAAAATGTAATTAAAAATTTTTGAGTTTCTTGTGTTTCTTATAAAGAAATATTTTCTATGCCGGTGCGCAATCATCAGCACTCATCGACTATTCATTTGGGCACATTTAATGGCAAACTGTATCTATTTAAACCAACAATTGATAAAAAAATAGAATACGAGAGTTACATATTATCCTTTCTCGTCCTTGATCATTCGTTTAATTGAAACATAAATTTAATCTGATCTGCCTAATCTTTTTAAATTTTATTTTCGTTTTTATTGTTTTTGTATATGGCTTAAAATTAAACGTTAAACAACCTTTATTCGAGTCATGCACTCAAGTTTCAAGCTCATACTAAACTTTGGTTCAATAGCATTCATCAGTAAAAAGCGAACTTCAATTTAATTCATTTGACTTTCAACATACATCAATTCAAACCTTGAACTACAAAACCTTGAATTTTATTTTAATTAAAACATTTACCTCATGGATTAAATAATAGGGCTTTTCACGTAGAACGTATTAGCAATTTATATTTTACTACGTGGTCCATTATAGCTGAAACGGACTAGTCACAACAACATGGTCCGATGTAATGCCATCATGGAGTATGCCATTTTCAAACAAGAACTTTCACGAAGTTACTCATGCCTAACAAACTTCTTATGAGTGGTCCATTTTTAATGACATGGAGTAGTTTTTGGGTTAGTCCAATGTAATGCGAACCTGGAACATATGCTCCAGCAACAGGACATCGTAATTTTAAATAGACCATGATTTCTTCATATTTTTGGGTTACTTTTGGACTAGTCCTAGTCCTTTATGGAGTATACTTTACATGCATGTTTGGACTAGTCGCGTTATCTGCAGGGGTACTACATTCTTATGTGTGTATGTATGCGCTTGTACACATGTATAAATACATAATGAAAGCTTTTCTGGAAAACCAACGCAAGTAGTGAAAGTTTTTATATAATACAAAAATTCAAATCGTCGTGCGATTTTGTTTTTATTTCGCTACATTTTCTATCATTAATACACAATTTTTTTAATGTTTTAAAATTTAGTTTTAAGTTTTTCTTTAGAGTCTGCGAAACCGACAAAATATCAAAGCAGTTCAGAGATACTTTATAGAGAAAAAAATATATTAACTCTCTTTTTGTTACAAATCCTGCAAGAATTATTATGTATTTTTTATGTCTTCTTAGTCTCGGTTCACAATATGAAAATCTTTCTTTTTTAAAGTAGTACTTAGTCGGTGTGCGGGGAATGAAGATTGGGTAGGGGTACACTCTCTCATGTACTTTGAAATTCTCTTGTGTTTTGTAATTCGTAATTGTCAACATGAAAATGGCTGCATCTTTATTTTAGATTTTATTTTATTTTTATTTTCTTTCATCGTGGTGACAGCAAAAATATGTTTACAAAGAAAAAGAACTTCATTGCAAGAAAATTTCAAAGTGTAAATATTAATGAAAGTTTAAAAGAGAATTAGAGAAAATTTCAGAAAAAAAAACTTTTATAGTCTTAACAGAAACTTATTAATATAATTAAAAAAAAGAAAAGAATAATGGCTGACGCTTTTCGTATTCTCCGAAAAATTAATTAATATGCTTCTAAAAGTTTTGTAGTTCCGTTAAAAATTTCAGAAAATTTCGTGATCTCTGTGCAGGAAAAAAATATTTAAAACACAGAAAAAATCTTTTTCGATGATTTTATACTTTACCGCAGTGCTATTCAACCTTTTTGGCTCGTGTACCACTAAATTCACGACAAACTTTTCGCGTACCACCAAAAAAAATATAATGTACTGAAAAAATAATTAGATCAATAAATACCAAACAATTTTAAAATTTTTAATCCATTTTATTTATTAATAATAAAAAACAATAAAATTAAAAAAAAATAATAAAAATCACAAAAAACATAACAAGAACATGTACATTAAAAATATATTTTAATAAGGAAATCTTTCATTTAATTTTTATACAACTTATAATAAATTAGTAAAAAAAAGAAATTTTTAAAAAATTTAAGAAATTAAACATTAAGAAAGAATTATTCAAAGTTAATAAAAAACGAAACAAAATTAAAAATAATGCATTTATAAAAAACTTTAAAAGATTTCGCGCACCACCTGGAAATTTTTCGCGTACCACCAAGTGGTACGCGTACCATAGGTTGAATGGCACTGCTTTACCGAATAACTCTGCATCAGGTCAACAGTACAGCCTGAAACTGTTACAGCTTCTTTGTGACATGTAAAGGCATGTACGATATACATTGGACATATATTTTTATAGAAAATGAAAAGGGTCCGTTAATCTTTTTTTCTTTGGTTTAAAAATTGTGTTAATCGGGTTTCAATGTATGAAACTGATTAGATTTTCCACAGTTATTTCATATTTGAAGCTCATTTGCTTATTTACTTAAGTTTTTTTTTTCTATTTCAATTAATGTTGAACTCAAATATCGAACTCGTGACTTAGCTAATGCACTCATCGCGCATTTGTCGACCAACTCAGCCACAATACCGTATACAATACAACGATTTTCGTGCTTGATTTAAGTACTATGGGCTTAAGTACGTTTTAGCTTATTTTGAGTAGGAATTAGTGATTTTCGTACTAAGTTTTTTATTACCGTCTCGTAATAAAGTAAGTACAAAAAAATTTAATTTAGTACCAGTTTTTTTGTGTGCACATCTCTGAAGATTTCCAAAAAAAAAAAATTAATAAAAATGTATGCGATGTTTTGATTTTCCGCTCTTCACTTACTGCCTTTTTTAAATGTTGATTTTGAAAAAGTGCTTTAATAATTTTTGATACATCAATTACAAAATGTATCATTAAAATTATTATTTCGCAAAGATACGTATTACGTAATGTCCTTTCAAGTTTGTCGAACATACCGAAATTGTTAAATTTTCCAGTATTAAAGCAGTAAATCGCTTATTCAAAGGAAATAGCAGGGAAACTCAAAATATACTACTCTCATCTATTGAAAAGTATAAATATTGCATTTTTAATCCACTGAAAGATACACTTATGTGCTGATTTTATACTTTTTATTACGTGTTATGAATACTTTTTTATTTATATTTTATTTTTAATTGTTCAAATGTTTTGTTCTATAGTATAAAGGCAGTAAATCAGATTTGTCTGTTTTTGGATTTATAGCAATTATTTGCAGTACGCAAGCTTATTAGTGTTGTTGATTATTTAAGTTTTGGAATCATTAGTTTTTATCGCCGTAAATTATTACCATGAAATTATTATGTTTAATTTAGAAAATGAAATTTACATTTTGTATTTTACTGCCTTTTACTTAAGCACGGCAGTAGACGTGCATAATAACTATAGCTTGTTAAGGTAGGCTCAATAGCACAGTTTCATAAATAAAGATCTGGTCTTGTAAAACCCATAAGCATATCGAACACCCTTAATTTCTTTTTAAAGAGTTGTTAAATTTGGTTGCTCTTCATGGTTTTTTGTTTTTTTTTTTTAGAAACCTCACAGTCTCACTTAGCCGATGCTGATGATGCAAAATAGACTTGCCGCTGTTTCTATTGCTAGTTTTTAGCTCATACTGTCGCTCTATTTGTGGTCGCTGCCGAAACTAGAAACAAAACATACTTGTTCACTCTTTTATTGCCAAAGCACTGAAATGCTCTTCTAAAGAACGGACTCATGTGCCAGTATATTTGTTTCTTGTATACAACACGAGAATAAAATGAAGCAAAAAATTGCATTGTTGGCCATAGAATTGCTTTGTATCTGCCAGATGATAAATGTCGACATCGACAGAAAAATCTTAAATACTTAAGGGTACATTTCCACAGAAAACAAACAGTCAGAAGAAAAGCACAATCAGGAAAAAAATAAAAAACACAAAACCTTTTTTAAAACAGACATACAGGGAGAATAAGAGATTAATCACGCACACAGTTTTTACTTCTTGTTTCGCAATTTATTTGCATTCTTTAGTAAAACTGTACAATATTTCGGAGATGGTAAAAATGATTGAAAATGAAAATTCGCAACAGAAATCAGTGGGCTGGAGATAAAGTATTAGAAAGATATCGTTATGGTGAAATATTCTCTCAAATTCTTAATTAATGTTTTAGTTTTGGAAACTGCGACCGCGAAATTTTCAGCATTATTGTAGTGAATTTTATTAATTGCAATGCGTTGTTGACGCGTCATATATCGTTTCATTTTTATTAATAGCATAGTTTTTACCATCATATTCTGTGAAGTAATTTCATAGTGGATGATACATGGCAACTATTAAAATTACGGGCTTCTTAAAATGAATCGTCTTTTTAGGGTGAACTACAAATAAATAAATAACAAAAAAATAAATAAATAAACCACTTTCTAAATTTTTTAATCGAGACAGGTCTCTATATCTTTTTTCAAAGAATTTCAAACAAAACTTTTTTAAATAAATAAAGGACTTCTTTTAATTCGTCGGAAATTACTTAAACAAATTAAATAATTTTGACGAATACAAAATGCTGCGTTTAATTGACATCTTTTAATGGTAGTTTCGTTATTTAGGATCGATAGCCTTCTCCTATACTTGGTAAGTTTTTTAATAATCCTGAAGGACGTACTTTCCGAAAAATTTTATGTTCTTTAAAGAATGATCGACTTCTCACAAAATTGTAATGAACACAATTTTTATAAAAATTTGGCTTGACAACTTTAATTGTAAGAAACTGTTTTTTAAAGGATACAAGTATTTTTCAAACACTCGACAATGAAATTTTTGGCTTAACAAAAATATACTTTTACGAAAAATTCAACAAAACATTTTTTATTTTTTTTTCTATTCTTCATATGTTTATATATCTCCTGCCGATATCACAACTAAATTTTATTCATCTTTAAGGACTTAAATTTTTTCCACGGCACAGAATTTATGTTAAATTTTTAGCAACGCACAGTGGCGTAAAATAGAAGAAAAACTTTCAAACTACCGAATGGCATGAAAACACTTGACTTTTGAAGCAGAGCGCTTTTCCATTACAGTGTTTAGAGACCACCCTATTTGAGCATAGAGTATGTTATAACTGACAACCTCGTGCATGAAAAATCTTGCGAAACTTGTGATTGTAATAAATGTAAACCCGATTTCATTGTACAAAGTGAAATATTATGGCATTTCTGCAGAGCTACCTGTTCTATGCTGAATCAGGATACTTTAAATATAACAAGCGTAATTACTAAATAGAATTTGGTTCTTGCAAATCGCTTAAGAAAATAGTTTAATGCTAACCACACACGTTGCGACTGTTGGTACAACATGAAGATGTTGGGCACGAGATTGTAACGTTTGTGTGTGTGTTGGTTGCATGAAAAATTAGATTCTTTTTTGTTTTTTTTTTTTTTGGCGAATTGTAAAACTCAGTTGCAACGTTAAAGGTCATGTTGCACGACTTTATTTTATTTAGTGCTCAGCTTTAGCGGTGACCACAAGCAAACATCATTGCGAGCGACTTTTATTCGTCATATTTAGTGAAAAGGATTTGTTTGCAAAATAAGAGTGTAAATGAGAATGTACACAAAATTGTGTAGTTTGTGGGCAAAAGGGTCAACTTGATTAGCAACAGAGTTGCACCAACTGTCGCAGCGTTTAGCATTTGCTAAAATATTTCTTTTATTTCGCTTCACTGTGCAACATCATAAATATCTGAAATAGACAGTCAGACTTTTTTGTTGTTGTTTTTCGTTGTTGCTGCCCCGTTAGTATAAAATAAACGTTTTTGTTTTGGATTTATTTTCACAAGTACATGAGTACACGCATTTGTGCTTGTGTGTGTGCACCGAATTACATGGAAATATGTATCATATGCGTAGGTGAATGTGTTGATACACAACAACAGTTTGTCATTCTTTCTAAAATATTTTTTTTACACACGAATTTGTGCGGATGTCGTATTCTTATAAGACTTATGAATGATTGTTTAAGGATTCAACACACATACGCACATGGTTCTTTACCAGCTCGAACGAGTGACAGAAAAACACTTACTGAAGCATACAACAAGTGCAGAAAGAAAAACAAGATTGTTTCTATTTGTATTTCAGACATTTTTTGTTGTTGTCTATTAAAGCAAACAAAATATGTTGTACATATCGCTCCTTTATTGCAACGTAGTCATATCTCAATAAACGAGATTTTTGTGTTAAGAATGCAGAATTATTCATTGTATCGTTTTTCATCTTGTGTAAAAAATTCATATAAATATCTTGTTTACCTACCTCTTGAGGGGAGAATCTGAATATATTATAAATAGGCAAACACGTTTTTTTAGATCCCTTTTTGCGGCAGTAATACCGAATCGATTTTGAAAAGATTTTGTTTTTAACTGTGCACAATCGTTACTTTACGAGTATTTAAATCGTTTCGATATTTAGGGAGCTAGAAGCGTTTAAAGTTGCTACTAACACATGCACACTTATTGCATATGCATCATTTATCAGCTCAAACTTCAAAAATAAACAAATTGTGCATAAGCGTTTGTCCAATTTGCTTTCGCATAGAAATAAGACAGACAGAGTGTTAAGTTATTTATTTAGAATGTTTTATGTTTTTGTATTTTATCTTATCTAGAATGCGGTCGATTGAGTGGACCACTGGGTACAGTAGTATTTTTTTATTTTTCCATTGAGCTGTGAGTAATTTTAAAACTTTAAGCTCGTTTTCTGAAGAACGTGTTTTTTTTTTTTGAGATATGACTACGTTACAATAAAAGAGCGATATGTATGTTTGCACGTAGGAAAATCTAGAAAAAAAAAGATTTTTTTTTGTATTGAAAAAAAAAAATAAAAAAAAACAACAGACGATTAGGGTAACCATTTACATTGAAGAACAATAATACGCGAAAAATAACGAAATGTTCGCAAAAACTAAGAGCATTAGAAAAAAGTTTCTCCACTAATTGCGTTTTTATGTTTCGATATGGTCATGTTTTAGCTCGATACAATTCGTTCAGCTTTTGTGTAATAGTCTTAGTTCTTATGTTTTATTGACCCGTACATTACTAAGATTTTATACACATACCTAGTAAGACCTATACTTGAATATGGTTCAGTTGTTTAGGATCCGATTTACAAAGTTCATATCGGTCACATCGAGTCTATCCTAAAACATATTTTTCTGTTTTGCTTGCGAAGCTTGCTCTGAAATCCAGCATTAAATCTACTTCCTTATCATCAAAGATTAGCGCTTATTAAACTGCCTACTCTTAAAAGCCGCAGTACTATACTATATGTTTCGTTCTTGATAAATATTGTTAATGAAAGTGTGCAATCTGATTTCCACTTAAATAATATATCAATCTCCCCCATCGTCCAACACGTTACTTTCATCCTCTTGCAATCAAAACTTTACGTATGCTAATGCTGATCCGCTGAGAAGAATCTGTGTTAAGTTTAATAAATTATATCAATTTATTGACTATTCTCTAAGTTTAAATGTTATCAACCGTAATATTATAATTTTTCTAAATTGTTAATTTGTTACTTTTTATATGATCAATAATCTTGTATTTTTTGTCATTAAGGTCTGTATGAAACTATTATGTTGACTTTTATACGTAAATAAATAAATAAATAATATAAAAAAAATTTACATGAAGTTAACATAAGTGACGAAAATATAGTCCTCGAAATATAGTCCTCTTAACGAGTTTACTTTACAAATTTCACATTAGAAAACGCCGTAGAGCGCATTCTCCACTCACGACTACTTTCTAGAGCGATTTGTAATGACAAAAAGTATAGTAAACCCTGTCAGCACTCAATTAAATTTCATAACATGCTAACTTGGTTCCAACGTACTATAAATGCCTAAATGTTTTAAGTCCTCTCCAGAATAATAATCGGAAAATGCTTCGAAGTGGCTACGGGTGCCTTCCGATGCCTTAACAATATAACAAAATCACAATGTTGACTCACATGTATCATTAAGTATGCATACGTGCCTGCAGTCACAAACAATATGTTTCTGTTGCCTTCTTCCTGCTGCTTATTTTTGTTCTTCATTTTTGTTTTATTATTTTCCTGGCTTTTGGCTTATTTTTCAACTTAACTCCGGGTATATGCTGAATATGCTTAAGTAAATTTACTGTCTTAAAATAAATTATTTTCCATACGAAAATCTCATTTTTTCCATTTTACTTAAAGAAAAGAAGAAAAAAAAATACAGATCTACAAAAGAAACAGAACTCGCAAGACATGGAAATACAATTAAATTCATTTTCATAAATTTCGCATGTTAAATTTCGACAAGTTTTTAATACATTTTTCTTTGATTGTAATATTTATGATGTGATCTTGTTTTTGAAATTGAATTAATTTATGTGTATAAAAGAGCAAACGGTTTGTTTCGTTAATAAATTTCTTTTTTTTTTTTTGTATTTTTAGAAAATTCAATTTAGCTTTTTTTGAGCGCTGCTCTTAATAAAATAAATAAATTTACATACTTTTTTTCGTTGATATTAGTTGTAAAATTAACAGGGCATTTTGCAGTCAAAACATTTTATACACATTTTATTTGCTACTTCGCTCGAAAAGCAAAAAAAATAGTTTTACTTTTAACCCATTTTGATCCATTGGTCGAAAATACGACCGACCAGTGACTTTAACAATTTTTATAAATTGACAAAACTTAAATATGGGTCAGTTACTCGATTGAATTATTAATATTTTGAGGTCTTAGGAACTTAAATTATTTTTGGTGTGATCTAATTTATGCGTTTACCCGTATTTTTCCAACGTCTCGTTAATTTTTTTTATTTAAAGTGATTATTTTTCGAACAAATTGGTTGTTGCTAGTTTTTTTAATCCAAAGTGATTATTATTTTTTGGCTAATGTTCGTAACGTTTATACTCAGAAAGAATTGGACATGAGACAATATTCCAAAGGAACAAGGAAAAATTTTAACACTAATTAATTTCAACTTATACGGCAGAACAGAAACAACGTTGTTTTTCGAGAGCCGCTACACTCCCATCATCAGTGTTCATGTGTGTTTCCATCTATCCGCCACTGTTTAGGTGGCTCGGTTGAATGTGATTTCAAATTTGTATTTAAATTTGTTTCGTTAATTGATTTTACAAAAAAAACCGGAAGTGATAAAAAAAACATGAAATGTAGATATTTTTTTCTCATTTATATCATCTGTGCAAAAATTCATTGATTTTCATCTTGCGGCTTAGATGCGGCTTTAAATGGGTTAAGATTAAATTTCATTAAAAGTATTTTATCATCCTAAACTTTGACCTTGAATTAGTCTTGTCCAAAAACTATTGGTTCACTTCACATTTACGAAAATTATAATCTCTTACTCTGAAGCTGGAGCCTATGTCCGTCCGTTGCCACAAATTCGAACTCTTGCTTAAGCTTACTTGGTATATGTGAAGTCTCGGTCACTTATGGTTTTGAGAGTCTTTCAATAAGTACCATTTATACATTTACATTACACAATTGGCCAGAAATACTGGTTAGATTTTTTTTAAATATAAACAAAAATACTTGTTTTTTCTGATTTTTTACACCCTCCAGTTTTTTAGTTCTTTTGTTAAAGAAACTTAAATTTGTATTTTGTACTTATAATAATTTATAATTCCTTATAACTGCTGTGTATTTATAAAAATAATTATGTCATCTTTTTGTTTGGTAAAAGTAGTGTTGGTGTGTTTTTCTTTTTATAAATTTATGTACAAGCATTTATTTGTTTTTTTTTAATAACTAGTTCGTCCTTGTTATCCTTTTGTTTTACTGCTCTTCATTTCTTTTTCTGCTGCTGCTATTTTCTTTCCATTTATGGCGACAACTGTGTTTTATAGTTTGATTTCAACATGAAATTTTCATTTGAAAATAAACAAAATAAACGAAAAACTTTTTTTATAACACAAATAAATAAAACAGAAAAGTACAGAATATTTAATAATGACATAAAACACAATAACCAAACGAAAAACCGATAAAAGAAAACTAAGAGAAAATATTCGTAGAAGTGTTGGAAATTTCCGTTCTCTAAATATTACAAGAATTGTATTCAGAGCTCAAATCGTCACATCCGTGAACGTTAAACTTGTTACGTAAAAATACACTTTTCGGATTATGACAAACGTGAACGTACTGTATTTTGTAAAAAATCGAGATTACAACATCCGTGGTCGTATGTACAATCGTAAGAATGCTACGCACTATCATCCGTTTGCAAAAGCGCGTTCGAGCGGAAAAAAAAAGTTTTCAAATTTTATACGAAATCTAAATTGATTGAAAATATTACGAGTAAATGAAATTTTCTTAACATTATTATGATCCAAAACTAGTTATAACAAATTAAATACAAATCAAAACTATTCGCAAGCAGAAGATGCACTCAACCGGTCTCAATGCTTTGGGTTCAATTACTTCTTAAAAACATACGACTCATTTGCCTCACATTATATTTTACAAAGTGTACTCAGCACTAGTGAAACTCTTGTTGTATTTGAGAGTCTTTGGTGAAATCTTCTTCGTTATCACTTGAAGTTAAAAAAACGAGTAGCGTCTGTAGGACACCCGATTAGAACTATTTTTCTGAGCTGTATGCATTAATATTGTGTGTAAGAAATAAGAATGCAATTTAATTTACCAATTTACTTTCCTCCTGTAAAACATTTAGCCATAATATTTTCTGCCAACGTTCATAACGAACATATAAAATGAACACCCTTATAGTATGCTTTAAAAATTTTCACAAAAAATCACGATCCGCTTGTGAGAAGTAAATCATCACATGTCATTCAGTTTATACGATTGACGTATCACGTAATCTTCTGTCGTACGATTGCCGATACGATCACGGATGTGACGACTCGAGCCATGTTCTCAAACGCAATAACGCTATAACCTTCAGCTCCAACAAAAGCGTTACAAATAAAAAAATTATAATTAAAAATTATTTTATTTAAAAACTATAAAAAATAATCGACTACGTCTTTGAAGTATCAAAGAAGGAAATCTAACAATTTCAAGAATGTTTCTCAAAAATGTCAGTTTACAATTTGAAGCTTTTTCCAAAAACTTTTCACTATTTTTTTAAATTCGATTGCATAGACAAATTTTAAGTTCTTTAGCACATCTTATCACATCTGTACTGCCGTCTAACAATCTATTATATAAATAGGCAAAAACAAATTTTTGGATCCCTTTTTCTTCTTTGTTTGCCAACCGATTTTCTTCATTCTTTCACCAAATGGTAGAAATTGTTGGGCTTAAGTACCCGATATATATATTATTTAAAATGGTTCAGTATAAAAGGAGTAAAAGGCTCCTAAAGGTGATACCACTACAAATGCTAAAAATACACGCTTACATTCGCTTATTTTTAAATAAGTATATGAGTAATGATGAATAAAGTTGAAAAAGAAAAAGAGATCAGAATTGAAAGAGATGAGAATCAAAAATGGGTGTACATATTCATTACGTATGTATGTGCGTGTTTGTATGCAATCCTATTTTCTTTATTGTTTTTTCCATGGAGAAGGGAATGGAAAATTAGGTAGTTTTTTCTCTTTATACGAATGCAACTAAAATAGGTATACGATACACTGCGGTCGAATTTCGACCACTAGGAGTACTCTAGTAGTAATAATTAGGTTAATGAATTTATAGGTATCATCACAAGAAATGCTATTTCTTATTACGCAAAAATTTGGGAATCATCGAAAATCTCTCGATTTAGCTTTGAGTCACTAATGGTTTAGTAATTTTATTTTCGCACATAAATCAAGTATACAAAAGCTATAGAGAAGTTAGCTGCCTCGTTTGCTCATACATACAGCAGAGTGACTGAGGCAGTAATTGGCTTACAGCATATCCGTTGCAATCCCGGTGAAGTCCTTTTGCGGCTGATCAATGTTTCACAAACTCATTGTTTACCTACAAATGATGCAACGAACATCAGTTTTTAACTATTTACAAATACGAATGTGCCAATATTTTTGAACACGAATATTCAATTTGTGAATACAATATTTACAATTTAATTGAAAAATAGTAAATACTTCCTTGTCCTGTGTGATTGTGTAGACGGATGGGTCTTCTCTCTTCCGTTGTAAAACTCCTGAATTACCACCTCAATCACTGATCAGAGGTACTAAAATATCAATAAACTTCTCACCACTGCTGTTCGTTCAACAGTTGTTAAGCAAGAGACTTTATTCAAAAATAATTCATGATTTAAAGCTATAATATCGTAAAACGAAATGCATTTTCAAGCTACAAAATGTGTACTACAAAGTTACATTGAGTGACATCTGTGTGTAGTAACATGAACACTGTGAACCGAATCCGACTATAATTTTTCGTTCTAAAACGAGTCCAAATATATTGGTGTTCTCTAAACCGAATTCGTATAATTTTATTCGACTAAACTATTCTGGTCGAAAGAAAATCAAATGCCTTTTAAAAAAAATCTTTCTAAATAATAAAAAGGAGTCTACAGAGGCTTCATTTATATTTTACATTATATGAAGGAAAACTGTTTAATTTTTTTATGTTAGTTTTTATGTTAGCTGGGTGGTTACCCTCGATTGCGATGCGAAAGGAAGTTCGATGCGAAATGTTAATGCGATAAGAGTACAATATGGTACTTTGTATCGCTTACATAAACGCTTTCGCAAAGTAACTTTAAAAAAAGCAACACTGGCACCACAAAAATACCAATAGCGAAAAATGTCAAAATGAAATGTCAAAACTTGTAAACAAAATCATTTTAAATAAACTTCATTTGCAGTATGTACGTGTTTCTTGTAAGTTAAAAATAAAATAACATAAAATAAAATAAATAGTGATGGATTCGATGGCGTTATGGTTTGAGAAAGGAAATGAACATCTTGAATGTATTATAAGGACAATTTTGAGATATATATTAGATATACTCTCCCTAAATGACTACAGGTAAGAAAATGGGAGTAGATATCATACAAAACTTTAAGCTTAATAAAGATGCGCTTATGCATGTATTAAGCGCTATTCAACAGGACCTCAGCGTTCCAAAGAGATCTACAGCAATTCCAACCGCAACAAAAGTGGCCCCTGCTTTGAAATTGCTTGGGCAAGGTGGATATTAACAGCAAATAGAAGATCCATTAGAATTAAGGTCGCTTGCCACTTTAACCTACAAATTGCTGGCACATTGTTTGGCATTCCCGCGCTGAAACTGCCCCTTGGCAACATAAAATCAACTAAGATTTTAGACTGTCATTGCTGAGTCTGTAACTGTTTCGGATTTTTCTTAAAAAAATAATTATTTAAATATAAATATAAAAATTTATTCGTGCTTTCTTAGATGATACGGTTCCTTTGCGTTTGATATTTTGTTAGCGCAAGATATTTACGCTTAATGAACGATTCTGACATGCACTTTCGTATTACAGAGTGCGCTTGATGCCAGATTTGCGAAAGGGAAAAAATTAGATGCAAAAGAATAATACGAAAACGCAATAAAGGCTACCAATTGTTCGATTAGGTACCATTTTCTTTTTTTTTTTTAGTTTACTAAAATATTATTTTTATTTAAAAATAAAGGTTTTTGAATAAAAATTATATCTAATTAATATTTTTTTGTTAAAGTTGGCAATGTTTGTTCGTATTCGCGAAATATAAACACGCATTTGACGAATACAATTATTAAAAAAAAATTGTGCAAATTCGGGAATGCGAATACGAATATGAGTACTCATTTTTTCTTTAGTACCTACTAGATTTGCCAAGGAGCTAAACTTTTTGAAAACAACACCATTAAGTGTCACAATAGCAAACTACAATAGAATTTAGTACAAACTATTTTTTCTCTGCAGTTTATTGTGTGATTTTTTATTTTTAAGAACACAGCAAATTTGAATGGCTCAACATGAATCCTTCAGTACTTTGCTGCTTCCAACTGACATTTCATTCCTTTATTTTTTATATTTCTTTCAATATGAAGCTCATAAAGCATCAGAAAATATTGTAAGAAAATGACAAAAATAAGTTAAGGAAAATAAATTTAAGACAATAAGTTATTGTGACAACTAAATGCCTTTCTTATAAATTTTAAAACAACAACTTTGACTAAAGAAATTACAAGGCGTTTTATACTCGTAGTTTTTTTAAAGAAAATATTAATTAAAATTTTAAGTTTTTGTAAATTTTATTATTAAATTTGTAAATTTACTATTAATCTTGCATATTGGATTTTCTATATAAAATGAGCTCAAAATAATTACAGGGATCGGCGTTTGAGGTGCTACCAATTTCGTGCTAACTTGAGACATTCATATTCGCATTCGCCAAATTTATGCAAAGTTATATAAAGTGTAAACAAACATTAGTTGCGTTATTCGTAAACGATTAATAAAGTTATAGTAGGTTTATTGTTGGATTTTAATACGAGGAACCCGGTTAAATTGGTTGATCGTTTATGAATAATGCCGTATGTAGATGCAACTAAAAATATTATTTTGCAACAACTTTTATTAAAAACCTTTGTTTTCAAATTTATAATCGCACGCTTAATCCTCTAGTTTTATTTAAAAAATAATAATATTGTTTTAGTTAACCAATATTTATTGCTCTATTAAACTTCTTTTATTAACAATAAAGAGAGTTAAATATTTTTATTTCAAGTCATTATTAATTTAAATAACACAAGGTAACAAGGTGTTTGTTAACTTAGAACCGAATGTTGTTTTTAAAATTATTTGAGACGCTGAATCCAAATCTGCAATTGTTTTTTTTTTCTATCAGCTCGACTTTTTGCGATGTTCCAGTATATCTAAATATATTATAAATAGGCAAACAAGTTTTTTTTAGATCCCCTTTACGGCCGTAATACTGAACCGATTTTGAAAAGATTTATGTTTTAAACGGGGTTTTAAATATATGTACACAATTTTAATTTTATTTAAATGGGTTCGATATTTAGGGAGCTAGAAGCTTTTAAAGTTCCTACTTACACATGGACTCTTATTACACATGCATCATAGTATATCAGCTTTAATTGCAATTGTATAGCTTGTTCCTATGCGCATTTCACTGTTGCTATTGCAGATCATCAGGGAACTTTACCCAAATATTTCTTAGAACAACTGAAGATATTATATTAAACCTTCATTAAAACAAATGAAAAGTTTAAACAATATCAAAGTTGTAACAAGAACTCAATAATCAATAGAATCAATAATAGATAGAATAAAAAAATATCAAAAATTATCACTGAACTGAGAATAACACATTAAATTTTCACTAGATTTATGCACATTAGAGTTGTGCTTTTCAGATCTTTTGAGTGAGCGCTCTTTTCAGCTCAGCTCACTTTACTGAACTAGGACACTCTTTTAGTTCAGTTAGTTCAGTAGCTCAGTATAAGAAGATAAGAGAAATTAGCTATCAGTATTTTAGAATATTTTTGTATTTTTGACATTTGCAAAGAAAAGCGACAAGAAAGTATTATGTACAAACAAGGGCACCAAGTAAACAAAAGTATTAACATAAATATTGTCTCGATGAACATTTTTTAATTGGTATAAAACTGAACATATTGTTTTATGTAAAAAATCAAATTAAACAATTAAAATGAGTTTGTGTGAAAGGTTAGCGACGGATTTCTCTATCAACGCTTGTCTGTAGTGAGAGTGAGCTGAAATAGCTCACTGTTTTGAGCATCTCACTTAGTTCACTTGGGTAAGTAGTTAAATTGAACTAGTTCGATCATGAATTACCCGAGTCTAATGCACATACATGTTTTAGAAAGCTATTTTATTTATTTATTTATTTTATTTATTTATTTAATTGCAATATAGCACAACAAGATAATAATCTTATAAATGAGAGTGCTATTGACTAGAGCACAATGAATAGCAACAGAAAATTACAAAGTTTATAACAATAAAAAATTAATAGTTAACAAAAATCATAAATAAAATACAACTAAGTAAAATACATGGTATAATAAAAAAAAAACAATAACATAAAAAAACAATAACATGATGCGTACATCCATAATATTAAGGTTATTACGTAAACATTTTCATTAACTCTCTTTTAAATGTGTTTGCGTTGCTAATGTTCTGGATACAATTCGGTAAGGCGTTCCAAAGACTTGTGCTGTATATAAAAAATTGACGTTGTGACAGAAGGCTTCTATATTTTTTTTGAATAATCTTTTTTCCTCGATTGGATCTGGCAAATTGAATCCTGTTATATAAATATGGAGGCTGTTTAGATGTAATAATTTTATGCAAAAAAACTAGGCATTTATATTTTAGCAAATTTTCAAATTCCATCTGAAAAATCTGGTAAGAATATAAGGAAATATGATCACGACGGCTCCTTTGAAATATGTATCTTGCAATGTTATTGTATGCAACTTTAAGTTTTCGAAAATCATCACTATCGCAGTTTGCAAATAGTTCACAACCATACAAAAGTGCTGGAGTTAGGTATGTTTTCGCTAATAGCATACGTATAGAAAAAGGTGTTGAATCTTTAACAGCCCATAAGTTTCGAAGCATTGACTGCACTCTACCCACTACAACATTAATGTGACTAGACCAAGTCAATCTGTTATTAAAAGTAACTCCTAGGTTGGATGCAGAGCTTACAAGATTAATATCTTTATCATCAACCTTTATGGAGATGCTAATATCAATTCTGTTTGATTTAGAAAGCACAATGCATTTGGATTTAATGGGATTAATACAAAGTCCATTGGCATTGGCCCAATTATTTATATTGTTAAGATCATTATTAATAGTGCTTTCAGAGAGTTCAATATCTTCAAGTTTGGTACAGTGGTAAATCTGCACATCATCAGCATACATGTGTATTTTACTATTAATTGGAATATCGGTTAAGTCATTTATATACAAACAGAAGAGCAGAGGCCCAAGTATGGAGCCCTGTGGAACTCCCCTATTGATGTTGAGGGGGTGTGATCTATGTCCATTTAGATGGACTATTTGAGATCTATTGTTAAGATATGAGTATATAAGATTACAAGCCGAGTCAGAGAAATAAAATAACTTCTGTAATTTTTTTATTAAAACTATGTGGTCAACGGTATCAAACGCTTTAGTGTGGTCAAGAAGTATTAGAAAAGCTACCATATTTTCATTCAGTTTTGATCTAAGATCTTCTACAACATCAACCAGAGCCGTAATGCAACTTCTAGCTTTCGTAAAACCTGATTGCCTATCGGATAATAAGTTCATTAAAGACAGAAACTTGCACATTTGTTTGGTGACAAGATTTTCAAAAACCTTGGAAAGAAAAGAAAGAATGGATATTGGTCGAAATTCATTTTTTGCTTTAGGAATGGGGATAATTTTTGACAGTTTCCATGCATCTGGAAAGCAGGATGTCGTTAAAATAGAATTAAAAAGATAAGTAAAGTAGGGTAACAACTTCGGAGTGATAGCTTTCAGGAAAATTGGACTCATATCATCAATTCCAACTGCATTGGATTTAACTGCTGAAATAGATTCGAGGACCTCAAGCTGGTCAACACAGCGGAAACTGAACGGATTTTTTACTGGAACGTAGCAAAGATTGTCATAAATGGAAGATGTAGGTGGTGGGATATTAAAAGTTACAAACTTGTTGTTCAGAATGTTAACATCAACATCATGATTTCCAGAAACAGCATTGATTTTTCATATAGCTTAAAAAAAGAACAATTGGTGGCCAGCCGATCAACTTTGAGCGTGAAGAAAATAAAAATTTGTAAATTTTTTTACTTAAACAACCATTACTCAGCTACATTTTTGGTCAACAATTTATTTGTATTTCAAAGGTAACAATTACATCTTAAAAAACACAATATTAAAAATCGCTTAATGAAGAGTAAGGTTATGACTTTGTAACTTTTAATTTTTGTAAAAACGTCGAAAATGCAATTAATACCTGTAACTTGTGTAATTGAACCGCAGTAAAAGAGTATTAAACTTCAAAAATAAAGAATTCTATGACTTCAGCACTATTGCGATGCAGTGCGTAAATAATAGCTGCATAACTAAATACTCGCTTGCTCAGCAGCTCAGAGGAGGTAGTGTGACTCAAAACTGCCTCAGTAGACGCAAAAGAAGTTCGTATATTTGCTTCTTTACTTTTCACCAGGTTTTCAACATTCAGCACAAGCACGCACTTTTTAACACATTTACTTTTTGGCGATTCTGAAATCTTCATGCAATTTGTTCATTTCACATCGTTCTGCTACTAGAAATATTTGCAGTTCCTGTTCGCATTGCTATTAAAATGGTAACTCACATTTGCCAATTCTAATAGCAAATAAAATGTGTATTTTAAAAAGAAATACCAAGAATATTCTTAGAGTTTAGGCCAACAGTAGTAAGTAGCCTTTTGAATATCTCAAACCGAACAGACACTGCTGCTCGAGTAATAATTATTATAATAGGCCTCAACCCAGATATAGCAGTATATCTTTTTCTCTTCAGTATCATGTCTGGCAGTAATTATTTTTAAAGCGGCATTTTTACATATATTGAGTTCTAGAAATCAGCATTACTTTATCAATTTGTATTTAAAATTCATCCAAAATTATTTAGTAATTTATTAAAGTATTTTGTAATAAAAAAGAAAAGAGAAATAACTTAAGCTTTAAATGAAAATCTCCTGTAATTTTGTGGTTTATTATTTATTTATTTTTAATTATTTTAAACCACAATTTCTGATTAGATAACCTTTAACAAAATACTTTAAACATTTTTTGGTCTCTCATAATGCAAACATAAATATTTGTATGGATTTTAATCAAATATTTTCTTATAAATAAATAGTTTTATCATCTAAACTTGTTTGTTCTTTTTGTTGGGTTTTTTGTTATAGAATGTATGAATAAATTATTAATAATTTCATTTTATTACTTTCATAGTTACAACTTACGAACTATGAAATTACTTTTCCTTTTATTTTTGTTGTTGTTGGATATTGTTCTAAACAATCTAAGCAGAAATGGTCATAAATGACAGACAAATGCTTAGACACACTGGCAGACATTTAATTGCTACTTATTTGATATATTAAAGAAATTTCATGAGCTCACATATATAGTATGTACGCTACTTTTGTAATTGGTCAAGATTTTAATATCTCTATGAATATTAAGTTATTAGGAAAACAGAGATGTGGCTCAACAATAATTTTTATTATTGTTTGATAACTTCAAACAATACGATAATTAAGTGACATAATGTTTTTATCAAATAAGACAAGAATGTAGTATTTTAAATAACTTTTGTATAATCATACGATTTTACTGCAATCATATAATTAAATCACAGTTTGTTGCTCTGAGATCATGGTCGCCTCAACCATATTTTTGCTTTGCATGAAAATGAGAATAATGAAAATATAATAATAATAGTATTTTACTCTTATACAATTTCGTAACTTATTAAAATTTGTGTACAAAAATACAAAATGCCTTAATTTTATAGTTTTATTTAAAAACTTTAAAAAATATGTGTGTGTCTTGCAAACATTCAAGCAAAAAGAAAATAAGAAAATGATTTAAAGTCCCCCTGCCTTTAAGAAGCCGTATAAGCCGGATATTTAATTAAATATTTGCTCATCACGGCGTATGCAAAATATTTCTTTTGTATTCATGTTGCTCATACTTGCTGTATTATTGTGTTGATCTGAAAGAGTAAAATAAAATAAGAACAAAAGAAGAAATTTATTTTTTTCTTATATGAAACCGTCTTTTAATTTTGTTTCAATGGCAAAAGAAATAAATGAAAGAGAAATCCTTAGAATGAAAACTACTTTGTCTTTTTGTGCATGGCTAAAATGCTTCATACGGACTACTTTGTGCTTCAAAGATTTTAATGAATATTTTTTTTCTTCCCACTCATTTTGGAAAAGTTTTTAAAATTGTTGGTGGTTAAAAAATGTATTTAAAGAAATATGGAACTAACAAGATAACTAAAAGAAAAAGTAGTGACAGTTAGGTTAAGCCAAGTATAGATATTTTAAATACCTGATATAATTACACATACATATGTATGTATATGCACATACAAAGAAATAAATGTAATCGCAGACCTGTGATTGCATCTTTCTTATTTTACTTTGAGTTTTGTACAAACATACATACCGGTTTTCAAGATGTTTATATAATACTTTTTGTTGCTAAATGAATAAAGGTATTAGGTTGATTATTTTTTTTACTAAAATATTCGATCTAAAGCTATTTTTGATATTTGAAAAATAAATTATCTTGAATATTCATCTTGAAATAATTCGTTTGAAAATTAAAAAAAAAATTAATTTATACACTTTTTTTGCAAGAAAACAAAGTAACAAAGTTTTTAAAAGTGAAGGTAGCAAATGTAAAAATTATGTTTTATACCACAATAAGATTTATAATCTCTAATTTTGCGCAAGTTTGCGTGATTATTTTTAAGGATTTTTTTTAATTTTAAAATTTTGTTTGTTTTTGCTAATCAGCCACTTATTTATTATTCAAATTCTTTTTTAACGTCATAATCTTTTATGTCTTTTGAGTTATTGATTTTAAATCTTATTCACATTACTTTTAGAACTTCATAACATAACTTCATAATTACATGCCTCAAAATATGAATTTGCAAAATAGTTATAATATTCTTATATCTGCACAACTACTACAGTGACAGTGTGACTATAAATTAAATTTGGAAGTTTCAAACTAATTATTGGTTTAATTCAATGGGAGAGAAGGATAAGAATTATTAATATCTCTACATTTGCACAACAATGTGGTAGCGAAGCATAACGGGCGGGTCGGGTCCGGTCTATTTAATAAATAAATATGAGAAAATAAAAAAAAATTGTTGTGGTGTTTTTTGTTGGTGGCAGGGGGTGGTGGTCGTTGTATAGCGGGGCAGTTTTAAAAACAAACCAAAAATCTGCCACTAGATTTTTTATATCAAATTTTGGCCAGGCTTTTCGGTCGAAGTACTCCTCTATGCGATTGTCAAAATCTCATTTATTATACTCATATTATTTATTTATATTTTTCACATTTGTGAAAGTAAATAACAAAATTTCTTTTCTTTTATTGTTATTTTTGAAATACAAAAGACAACTTATTAAACGCTTTACGAAGGATTACAGGAACAATATATTTTAAAAATTTTTAACTGACTCCAATACTCTTTTTGGCGAATTTTAATTTTAAAGTTCCTTCAAAGTGTTTATCAATAGGGCTGTATATATTAAACTATCAAACACAAAAAAGTCGCTTTATTATTTAATAAATATCTCTTTTTTTAAAGCAGTTAACTTCAATCCAATATCACCTAAATGTTGTTCTTAACTTAATTTAATCAATTTAATTTTATTTCTTAATTAAATTACAAGGAATATTTAAAATGTAAAAAATAAATCGATAATTGGCTTCACCATTATTTTCATTTAATTTTCTGTGTGACATCATGAAGTAAAATATATTTTTGCACGCATTTGTAGTCTGATTATGAAACCGTACATGCATAAATTATTATCCTCTTCCTTGTAATCCTCTTTTTGTGCTCTTCATTTGCGTATGCCAGCAATTTTTAATGCACATCCTTATGTGGGCCTGTGTGATCTGTGGTAATTTAAGTTAATAATTTCACTTCATAAGTTCATTTTTTATTTCATAACGAAATGCCATAAAAAGCATTTGTAGTTTTTGTTTAATACATAAATTAATTGAAAGAGCATACAGTACAGATCACATATGTTTTTTAATGTTTGGTCAGGGGATTTTTTAAAGGCAAATTGTCTGTGGTTTCGTCTTTATGAAACATGTTAAATTTGTCTATAATGCAATAATGAACAATCTTTTAAGAGTGTATCATGATGTTCGTTAGCCCTACAAAATAAGGCTGTCAAAAAAAGTCTGCCTAGATTCAGGATAGAGAAATAGCAAATCTATTTTCATGCATATAAATAAGAAAATCGGGATAACTCAAAATATAACCCCAGAGATATAAGGATTCGTGTCTTCCAGTATAGTCAGCAAGGCAAAAGTCTTATTATAAAATTAAAAAAAATAATAATAATAAAATACTTCTGACTTCCTACAGCCGTAGATGATCTTTATACTAAAAAAACTAAATTTTGCCAAAAGTAGTTTTTAAGAACTTTTCAAATCTTTTTTTATAAGAACATCAATCACAGATTTAATATTTAAGTAAAAGTTGATAAATAGTTTTGAACCCGTTTGGTAATTCGAATTATTTATTAAGCAATGCAACACTAAATCAAAACTTAACCGCATACTGTTTTCGAGGACCACTACCCCCGTTCATCAACTTTTATGTTTCATAATTTTTATTTTGCTTTTTTACATATTAATAACCTCAACAGTATCTAAAGTATTTTACTTCAATGGAAGACACTACGGCCGGTTTTACCAAAAAAAAACAATTATTGGGATTCAGCTTAAAGGTTTTATGAAGGATTTTTTTTAAATCGATTCAATTTAATTTTTTTAGTACTTAAAAGTATAAAAGAAAATTTGCAAATATTTTTTCATTATTCACAGAACGCTGTTCTTTTCAAAATATTTGTCTGATTTAAAATAAAAACGAAGTTACAGTGCACCCTCGCTTTGTGGAACCCTCACTTACCGAAACTCTGCGCTAATTTCTACAGCCAAACTTTTTACATTGGAGACTCTATTAATGCAACACTCCATAATTTTGGGACTCGAATATCTCAAATTTCATTTCTGTTCTCAGTTCGTTTGTTTGTTTTGATGTATACTAAAGTAAACGTGTACTTATTTTAGTTGCTTTCATTTGAAGAGAGAAAAACTACTAAAATGCTCATTCCCTTCCTAATGGCAAAAACAACAATCTAAATCAAATTGCATACAAATACGCACATTTATTTTGTTAAGTTTTTGCTTTAAGCAAACACATCCATACGTAATGAACATGTAAATCCATATTTAATACTCATCTCTTTCAATTCTGACCTCTTCTTTTTTTTAACTTCACTCATTTGAAGAGAACAAAAAATTATTACTCATATAAATATGTAAGGCAGTCTTCAATACTCATTGCGTTGCTTTTGTTTTTACTTGAACTAATACTTACACAAGTAAATGTACGTGTGTATTTTTAGTATTTGTAGTGGTGTCAACTTTATAAGCCTTTTATTTCTTTAATATTGAACCGATTTAAATAATACATAGTCGGGTCACTAAAGCTCAACAGTGTCTACCATTTTGAAAAATAATGAAAAAAATCGGTTGGTAAACAAAGGAGAAAAAGGGATCTAAAAATTTGTTTATGCTTATTTATATAATCGATTAACTGCCAGTCCCACAATGTCGCACGTATCCATCCTTTCGTACAATTACACTTAAAACGAAACTTAAATTTTAAAATTTGTTTTAATTATAATTTTGCAAAGGAAACAATTAATTCGATGCCGTGGAATTTAAAACTTTTCGTTGAAAATATTAATTTTAAGTTGTGCGAACCTTGTTTCCATTTAAACACTTTTTTCAGTTTTAATATTTTCTTTTTAAAACTTGAAAAAAACTATCCAACAAATACTACACAAATATGAGGATATGAAAGAAAAAACATAATCAATTATGCTGCCCAATAAAAAGATAACACAAGTCCATTTATTTTTAAGAAAACATTTAATATTAAAATAAATTCAAATCCGAATTTCTTAATTAGATTTCGTTAAAACTTTTGCAAATTTTAGTGCGGCCTTTCTTTAATTTCCTTAACGACTTATTCACCTGTAACATTATTTTTCTATCTTTCCAGGTATGTGTTTATATAATTCTTTACCACCGTTCCAACGTTCTTCTGTTTTCATCTTACTACTGGTGCCTAGAAAAATTTGTTGAAGATAATTCAAGGTATTTATAGTTCTTTAAACAATGTCGTAAAAGATGATTTTAAATTCGTTGAAAGACTTCAGTCAAAGTTCTTAATAAACTTGTTCAAAATAATGTCCAAATAGACTTAACACAACTTGTTTTTGGATTAAAACTTTCTATCGCTTTGTATTTCTCTCTAAAGCTTCCATAAATATCTTAGCTGTAAAGTTGGTGATACACATTCAGACGATATGGAGTGTCATGAATCAATTCCTTTTCATGAGAGGAAAATCAGCAACATGCCAATGGGTGGAGTTATAGTTCTGAAATCAGCCTGAGACTGTATCATTTGTTGTTATACTGGAACGCTAATATTTATCAGCTGTTATTTTACGTTGGAAGAGCTAATTTTATATTTCGTCCTTGTATCGGATTGCTGTTGTGCGTGCTCTTGCTATTGACCTTTCTGATAGAAACAAGGATTATATCAGCAAATCTGTTGTTAAATATAAAGTTGAAACACGTTGTTCTCAGTGATAAGATTATTTAAACAATAGTCGCTATCGAAGCATATTGCTGCTATACTACATCCCTTTTCCATTACCCAACGATTTCTCTAGATTTAACTGATTTCCGACTATCGATTAATAATCTATTGACTCTCTCTGAGTCCCAAGCAATCGCTAGCATTTGCTTTCAGATAAGATACCCCAGCTTCAAACTTTAATATCAATGTAACTGACTCGTAAGTCTCAGCTTGACTTTAGCCAGTGCTGGAAATTCACAAAAAAGTGGCCCAACCTTTTCCAAGGTCAACCTCTAAACATCTTCTTCATTATCTTCTTATTTTATTTCCATCTTATTTGCCCCCGCATTGAAAAATACAGGCTGTCTACTTTGTTTTGCCGCTATTTTGGTAAACATTAGTCTTGACAGTTCATATTTGGCAGTCGTGAAGTAGACACGTGACAAATTTATTATGCAAAAATATTCGATAAATCAACGTTTTTTAATCGCTAAAACATTTTTATCAAAATCAATCATCGATTACTGTGACAATGAGAAAGTTACGTGAAATTTTTGGGATAAACGACGTGCCAACAGAACGCACTATTTATCGTGTAGTGAATGATTTCGAAGAAAGAGGGTCTGTAGTTGATAGGCCCAAGCATGGACCACAACGTACTGCAAGATCGGCTGAAATCACTACTGCTGCTCAAGAAAGTGTTCAAAACAATCCATCAACCTCAATTCGACGCCGCGCTCAGGAGCTTGGTCTTCAAAGAACAACTTTGTCCACAATTTTGCAAAAGAATTTGCATTTGTTTCCATTTAAGATTCAGTTGACACAGGAGCTTCTTCCACAAGACCATTTACGCCGCCGTACATATGCCAATAGGATGTTACAGCTCGCCCATGATAACCCCGATTTTCATGAAAAAATCATAATGAGTGATGAGGTGTATTTTCATTTGAATGGATGTGTGAATAAACAGAATAGTCGGTTCTGGGCAATGGAAAACCATCAAATTATTCATCAGTCACCTTTGCTTCCATTAAAAGTGAAAGTCTGGTGTGCAATTTGGTCAGGAGGAATCATTGGATGTTCTTCTTTGAAAATGAAAACGGTGCAACGGTAACTGTGAATGGGGAGCGATATCATGATATGCTTGATAACTTTTTAACGCCACAGCTGCATGCTTTGGGCTCTATTAACATGTGTTATCAACAAGACGGTGCCACATCACATACAGACAGGATTACAATGGAATTACTACGAGACGAGACCTCTTTCCACAACAATTTATTTCAAGAAATGGTGATGTTGATTGGCCTCCACGGTCGCCTGATTTGACTGCTGCGGACTTCTTTTTGTGGGGATATCTGAAAAGCAAGCGTTTATGCAAATAAATCAGAAACGCTTGAGCAACTCAAACAAAATATTCGTGATGAAATTAATGACATACCGCGTGAAATGTGTGAGAATGTAATGAATAATATGCCCAAAGGGTCTCCCATTTGTGAGGCTAACAGAGGCGGACATTTATCTGATTTTGTATTCCATACATAATTGTCGACATTAAATAAGACATTTATCAATATAAGACCCATTCCCTTTCATTTAATCAAAAATTATAAACAAACAAATTAATATATCTTCCTGGCGGACACCCTGTATAATTTAAAGCAGCGCTGCTTAAAAGATTAAAGAAAAAAACTATCCTGTAACTGCTTGTTCTATAAAATCTATAAAATGCTTAAACATGAGCTCATTTAAAATAAAATTTCAAATTTATTATTCTTATAATATAACAATAAATGTTATGTGCCTGGTGGGGGAAAACTCATTAAATATTGTGCGTCAAGGAAACACCTTAATCAAGTTCCAACCGTGCCTTTAATATACACAAAATATTAGAACACTGCAACTTCTGTCGGTACAAGAGTAAAAATTTTATAACAAAATGTTTTCTAATTACTTTTGCGAATTTCATGCTGTATTGTTAGCAGCTGGATAATGCCTAGCGCTGCGGTAAGGTGAAGGACCTAAGGTTTCTGCACTTGTTGCTGTTGCTGCTGCTACTGATGCTGTTGTTTTTCTAAACATTCTTCATTAAATTTAAGCTTTATTAACGTAGGGAAAAATTAAGAAGAATAGAGAATATAAATTAAACAAGCGAGTCTACTCATTTATGTACTTATACACTGGCTTACTTCCGTTTCCGTTCGTAATGTTACTGTAGTAGTAAATAAAACCGCGCGAGCATAATAATCACACACAAAACGAAGAGTAATTTAAAAGACAATTGCTCCAGATACAATGAAATGTACATTTTTTTCAACCGACAGTGGACTAAAAGTGGCAGTAGAGCAGATATATGAAATATAAAATTTAAAATAGAATAAATGAAAATATAATTGGTGCTTTTTATGGGAATCGCAAAATTTTAGTATTTTAAATTTCTATTCGCACTTTTTCCCAATATTAATATTTTACTTATTCAGCAAAACATTAACAATAGTTGGTTGAATACTAAAAAAGAAATTCAACTACAAATGACAGAAACCTAACAACATGATTAAGTACCGTTTATTCTCAGTAGCCAATGGCGCTGAATAAGCAAGAGAGACTGAAATATATAGAGTAGTTATTCATCATAGATGGGATTTCGTACTAACCGAAATTGATTTGACATGTGAAAATGAATAAGTTTGTACTTTTCGTATTCTAATTTGTTAAATAATACGGTTAAATAGTTGATATTCCTGATCACTAGTATCCACCGTCAAAAGTGGTAAAATTGAACAAAGAACGCTGATGAGATGGTGTAGCGACCTCGAAATCAGTACTGATCCGTTCTGCTAATAGGATGAATAATAAAAATTGTTCTATATATAGTACTCTCTTAATAAAAAATATAATGAATTTATCCAAAAAATTTTCTAAATTAAAAATTAAAAAATAAATTAGAATAAATAAATGGGTAAATTCGGGTTTGAACTTGAGCCAAAATTAATCGTTTCAATATATAAATATTAACAATTTTGTTAAAAACAAATTGCAATTGATTATTATGGGATATAGCTTGTTCCTATGCGCATTTCACTGTTGCCAATGCAGATCATCAGGGAACTTTACCCAAATATTTTTTAGAACAACTGGAGATATTATATTAAACCTTCATTAAAACAAATGCAATGAATGCCCTTCGTAAAAGCTTTTTTTATAAAAATGCAATAGCGAGTTTGCAACGAATGCGCAAATGTTATTAATTGATATAAAATTTGCTTCGAATGCCTGATTTACTGTAGATGAGAGCTTAAAATTTGTAGAAGGAAAAAGTACTATTGGGCGTCTTTTAGAGACATTAGATTGGATATGCTAATATCTTTAATAAGAAAAATAAAGATGACTAGACTAATTGCCTTCTTGCATGCCTCTATTTCTAGATTTGTTTTTTGAAATACTGGCGGTATTCAGTGTATGGTGCAAATGGTCTTGCGAAAGAGGAAATATAAAATATCGAAGCTTTTTTGATGAAATTTAATGGCAACTCTGTGTATTTTGTTGTTGTATTTTACAAAAATGCTACGATATTTTGCATTTGCACTTTCGCAAGTGCATTTGCACTAAACACTGAATACCGCTACTGTATTTAGATTCATAAATCCAATTGTTCCTACAAATATTTCTATTATATTTATAAAATTACATGCTTTAGTGCTTATGTCACTATTGCTTTAAATTGAATTAACTTAATTTTTTTTTTAAAACAAACACAAACCGCGAAGCCATTTCGGCTTGTCTGCAGAAACACCCAGGGTCTAGCGAGGAATCGAACCTGCGACCCCTCGACTAATAGTCTAGTATGCTATCTACTAGTCTACGGGGCTCTTGCGTTGTCGACTGGTTTTTTTTTCGTAAGGACGAATTTCAAGTGCAATATTTATAACGGGTGGGGCAAAAGTCCCGTCACCATTTTGATTATGCGCCACTTTGGTTATGTGACGTTTTGCTCAGTTTAGCTTTAACCGTTGTGTTGTGTAGACGTCCAAATTTTATCATTGATAAGTATACTCCACAAGAACAATCAGAAATAGTGACAATATTTATTGAAAATAATCGTTCTGTTATTGCCACTCAGCGGAAATTTTGTCATGGCCAGCCAGATCTGCTGATTTAATAGCACCAGACTTTTTCTTATGGGGTTTTTTAAAATCAAATGTTTAGGTGAATAAACCCCAAACAATTCAACATCTTAAAGACAATATTTGTCATGAAATTGATGAAATTCAGCCTGAGATGTTGCGGGATGTCATGATTAATGCCTTGAAAAGAGCCGAAAGTTGCATAGCGAAGCGCGATCACCATTTAGCTTATACAATTTTCCAATCATACCGAAAAAAAAATGTAAAGCCCAAATAAACTTTTTATGAAAACCAAACTTACCTATCTTTTCTTTGAACAAAGTTTTTTAGAGGCAATCAAAATAGTAGGGGGAATTTTGACCCACCCTGTATTACGATTCGTGGATTCTCGAAACTTAGAAATAGTCTAAATGCTGTTATTTATTTATATTAATGTATAAAGTTTTGCTACATAAAATCGAAGAAATTCGTAATATTTTTGTATCTTCTCCTGCTGATGCGATATGCATTTCTGAAACGTGGCGCCTAGCTGGACTTGATGACGAATGCTACAAACTAAAAAGATATCGGCGGAAAAAAATAAATAGGGGTATTGAGTTAAATTGCTAATAAAAATATGCAGTACATTATTTTTACTACTTCTATTTGGACATTTTAAGTTATTACTTCAACATGACGATGTTGTACGAGGGCGGTCCGAAAATTAGCCGCCCTAAAAAAAAGAAAACACAACAATAAATTTTAGGAATTTTTATTTTATATTTCTTAACATAATCTCCTTTTGAATGTATACACTTTTTCCAGCGATTTTCAATATCTTCGATAACCTGTTTAGTAGGAACTGTCAAGCTTCTTAAAATCGTCAATTAACCGGAGGCTACACCCCCTCATTGTTCAAGTTTATAAATAGAAAGTCATCCGACGGGGCTAAACTGGTTGAATAAAATTCATGATGAAGCAATTCGAAATTTAATTCATTGAGTTTGGCCAATACAATAGCGGATGTGTGAATTGCTGCATTCTCTTGATGAAACAACACCTTCTTTTTCGCCAAATGCGCATTTTTTTCCATAAAATTCATCACTTAAACGTTGCAATAAGTTAGCGTAATACTCAGCGTTGATTGACTTTCCCTTGTTAATAATTAACAAAAACTATCATACCCGCATTTGAAAAAAACAAACGCCATAAAGTTGTCTGCAGATGGAACTACCTTGGCTTTCTCTGGATACGAAACTTCCATTCCAGTTCACTGCTTTGACTGTTCCTTTGTCTCAGGTATGAAGTGGCGGCCGCATAAGTCATTTCTGTTTTAAAATCGATGCAAAAAGTCAGCATCACTAAGCACTTGCTTGACACGTCTTCACGACATCGTTTTTGTTCTATTGTGATCCAAGGTGGCACATATCTTGCGCACAGCTTTCTCATCTTTGAATTTTCGGACAGTAAGCGATGTATATCACTTCCTGAAATATCTATCACTTTAGTTTGTTCACGCACCTTCAGCTGACGATTTTGTACACTGTTTTAAACGTTTCTGGCTTTGACACCTCAATTGCTCGACCACTATTATGTTCGTCTTTGCAGCACACACGGTCTCGTTTAAGCTTTGCCATCCCATATGTTAAAGTCGTAAACGAAGCAACAGACTTTCCCAGAGTAGAATCTAGATCGGCTTTAATATTGGTTGGACTGAGACCTTTCAAATTAAAGTATTGCATTACTTAACGATGGCGATTTTTTTATGTGTACAAATTCAATGAGAAAATTTATTTCTGATGGCTTCAAGACAAAAATACAAAAAAATACTAAACAACGTGGCGCCTGGAAACTTATAACTTATATATTGTATAAAGTTGCTACTTTTCATGAAAGTAATTTTTTTTTATACGTCACGTTTACAAAAAAATTCAATATTTAAAAGTCATTGAATGCACAAAAGACAATAAAAGTTTAAAGTCTGCTTTGAGTATTGAACTCGTGCTTTTGTAGAAATTTTAGTATTTGATATGCACTGTTTTACTGACTGATCGATCCATTGCGCAGCTATTTTATTACGCACTAAAAACTTGTTTTCACAAACACAACCATAAATAAAAAACACACAAACCTTTCTTCGCCAGCCAGGTGGAAGATCTCATCTAGTTTATGATAGGTCCACGTTCTTGCTTGTTTATTCACTAGTAATTGGTGAACTGTTGCAAAGCAATGCGGACGGTATAGAGCTTCTCTTGAAAAGTATGCTGTTCTTAATATAAAACATGGCCAAGTTTTTAATGTAAAAGTTCCAACCTAAAATATATATCATATAATGTATGCAAGTTTTTAATATTCTATGAACAAAATAACCACGCAGGTTTTCTTTTCTTGTAAAATATTGCAGAGATTATTCTAAGCGAAGGAAAACAGCCTTATTACATACAGATTTGCTTCCTTACATATATATTGCTAAACATAAAAGCGTTCAAGTTTTACTATTTCGTAGACGGTAGGAAACAGAAATAAAGTTTTACCTATTTTTTTACCTTGATTCTATTAATGAAACAACCAAAAAAAAATTAAAAAATAAACAATTTTTTATTAAACAAAAACAACATATTTTCGGAAATATTCTTTCTGCTGAAAAAATAAGTAAAACTACAGTTGAATAAACATAAAAATAATATTGGAGAGTTTAGAGGTTTTGTTCCATGATCTCTCTGGTACATGAATTATGTCAACAATGTCTTACAAAAGTGTTCCATTAATAAAGAATGTGACACTACACGACAAATTTAAACTATTTGTGGAACCGATTTTGTTATAATAAATATATCTGTTTTAATAGACTCAAGTATGCTGAATCTACAAAATTTTTTTTTGGAATTTCTGCGTTTTCATTAGGCGAAGAATTAATAAAACTATAGTAGTTATTAAATTTAGTACACATTCGACAAAAGTTGCAAAAAAGGAAATATTAGACCTTAAAAGGAATGCAATAATACTAATTAGACAGAATAGTTATTTATGTAAATTATATTCTCCTATCTAGTAAAAATATCTTTCGCAGCAGTAAAGAAATTGTAGAATTTTGGATCCGGAAGTAGTGCAAATTGAAATCATTTCCAATGATTTTCTTGTCATTGCAAGAAGTTCACGTTTTTTATTTTTATTTACCGAATTGGCAGAATTGCTTAAAATTTTTTAAAAAAATCATTTTTTTGGCATTCTGGGAACATATATATTTATGTACATAAAAAGGACATAAATACGCAACTTGTCTGTTGGCATGTAAATGTAAACGGAAAGCACTGTTTTCATTTAAATTTAAGTAAATACCTTAATATAAATAAGTATTCAAATATATTTTCCTGTAGTAAAATACTGTAATAGTTTTATGAAAAATAAAAACCTAGTGTATCTAGCGGTCCACTCAATCGACCCCGTTCGAGAAATTAATATTAAACATTTACATAAATACTTACGATAAAATACAAACGCAAAAAACATTTTAAATAAACAACTTAAAACTCTGTCTCATTTCTATGCAAAAGCAAATTGAACAAACACATGTGCACACTTTATTTATTTTTCAAGTTTAAGCTGATGCACGTACATGCATGTGTAATAAGTGTGAATGGGTTAGTAGCAATTTTAAATGCTTCCAAATAAAATTAAGATTTAAGTAAAATAAAGATTGTGCACATCTATTTAAAAACTAGTTTAAAAACATATCAATCTTCCCAAAATCGGTTCAGTATTACGGTCGTAAAAGAGATCTCGAAAAACGTGTTTGATTTTAATACTATAGATATATATTTTCCCGTGGCTCCTAAAAGGAACATAGGGCCGTAAGATACTGTAATAGTTTTAAATTAAAATAAATTAAGAAAAAAAGTAGAAGTAAAAAAAATTACTCGCTTTTTAGCTAATAATCTGCTTAAATTCATAACATCTCAAAAATATACACTTATTGATACTTTGAAAACACAATGAAAATGAGATTACTTAGGAGTGAATTCCGATTTTTTTAAATTGCACCTTAAAGAGCTAAACCGTTAGTAAGTGAAAGGCAACTTTCATATAATGAAATATTAATATTTGTATTTCCTGCAAGACAAAACAAAAAGAGTTTTATTTGAAAAATAAAATTACAAATAAGATGCAATAACGTTCTTCTAGTTTTATATTTGTTTTCTTCAATATCAGGCTCTGCTTTGTTTCTCTACAACCTTTGCTGTTGTTCTTATAAACATCAAACATATTTGCTCAGACCACAACCCATTTTATAAGTTGTATGTTTGTGCAAATGTTGTTGGTAATTTCTATATAACACGTTTATTTGGAAATCATCAAGAACATTAATACAACTTACAACTCCTGCCATGGACTGTGAATTGCTCAACTACGATTTGCAGTAGTATTTGTAATATCCCAGCTTGCATTTTCAATCGTAGGAGAATTTTTCGCGATCGGAGTGGGCGATTGAATTAGTCGTCCACGATGTCGTATTCCGGTCGCTCAAATTCAGTACAACAAGAGAAACTGCGTCACGACGGCGACTCTTCCATATGAGTCGTCTACGATGAGCCTAATAGAATCGTGTACGACTCTTTTATTCTTACTTCAAACGAGCCTTGAATAAATTGAACAAAAAACCGTTAAATTCGCCTAACTATCACAAGAATGCGTAAACGTCGATTTTGGAGTAACATAAAAAACAAAAAGACTCGCAAAAACATAAGTTACAAGAGTAATATGCGATTAAGTTGAAATGGCAATCGTTCTATGGTCGTCAGAATATTTAAATGGCGATTAAGAAATAGCATAAAAAAACTGTAGTCCAACCAACAACTATCAAAATATGTTGTAAGAACATCATTTGGAAGAGTCAAATATGCTTAAACGACAACTAACTCGCCCAACAATCGTCAGAATGACTCGCAAAAGCATCATTTGAAATAGTAAAAAGTAATTTTACTCCAACAATCATCTGGACGATTAAAAAAAGAGTCGCGAAGTTATCGCACTCATCAGATAATCTTCCAAATGCTAACTGGGATATAAGAAGTACAAAAGAGGCATTTTAACTGAATTTTAAATAATAGCTGACTTTTAGAAAATATGTATTCCAAGTGTATTTTTTTTTTGCTGTCAGCTAGTGTAATATTTGTAATTAAAAACGTACATACACATACAAATATACTGACTGGTTAAATTTTCTTTAGCCCTTTTTAAACTACATATATACACAATTTATTTCTCATAACAGACTCATAAAAAAACTTGGTAATAATTTATTTAGTAATAAGTGCACCACAGTTGCGTGCAGTTGTTTTCATTAAAAATAATTGTTTTAATAAATTCAGCAATGGCTAAAAGTATTTGGGTTCTATTGGTAATAAGTTACTTGGCCCTGAAAGCAGTCAAATCAAATCCCATTGAAAAAAAATCCTTCTTAAAGGATCTTAATGTCCAATTTATTAATGGTAAGAAATTTTATATTAATGTAATTTCTTCAAGCTTTAGATTAATTTTGTTTTTATAAAAATTGTTAAACAAAATTTATTTCATTTAAATTCCGATATTTCGCAACTTCTTTGTGTGGTTTCCTCAGGGATATATAAAATTGTGTAAGAAATTTTATTAAAAAACTTCTCCAAGCTTAAAGTCAAATATAACAAAATAAAAAATTTTTTCTATGGAAAGTGTTTGTAGGGATATAAAAAAGAATAAATAATAATAATTGTGTAGGTTTTTTTTTTAAAGGATAAAAAATATTCCAAATTTTATGAAAAACAAAAATTTTCAAAATTGAAAATCAATCACACAAAAATATAAAATTAAATAAATCAATAAAATTATTAAATTTATTTTTGCATTTGCTATAAATTAAATAGAAATTCAAAATTTGTATAACATTGTATGATTTAAGTAATTTTGTATTTTTGTGTAATTCATTTTCAATTTTGACAAATTTTGTTTTTCATGAAATTTAGAATAATGGCGTTTTCTTTTCTAGAAAAAAGTGCAACATTTTTTTGTCTTTTTAATTGAAAATTTGCAATATAGTGTTTTTTTGAAGAGTGAGTTTATTAGAAATTATTGTATGTATCATCACTTACGAGGCAAAATTTTTGTCTTAAGAAAACTTTAAATAGCAATAAAAAGTAAATGAAATGTTAAATTTTTTTTAGAATAGAAAACGTCATGTTTTTTATTGTTAATGTTTATGTGTGATTTGTTGAACTTTTTAGGTTTATATTAAAGTGAATTGTTTGATTTGAGCCGAAATTGGAGTTCACCCATTTCATCTTAATTTAAGAAATTGTTTAAATAAGTTCGTTTTTTTTTATTAAGAGTCGTAAAATCGAACGAATAACTCTGATGAGATGGTGTAGTGACCTCGAAATTAGTACTGATCCGTTCTGCTAGTCTGATGAATAATAAATTGTTCCCAAAAAGTACCCTCTTAATAAAATAACGAATTTATGCAAACAATTTCTTAAATGAAGAAGAAATGGTTGAACTCAGATTTGAACTCAAGCCAAACAATTCACTTAAATATGTTTTTTATTGTTTTAAAACAAAAACCAAATAGTTGCTACTATTAATTTTAATCATATCCCTGCAGAAACTTAACATAGAGAAAGCGAAATATTGGAAAGACGAATAAAATTTTTATTTTGTTTTTGTTGTTCTTGGAGAAGTTTTTTAGTTTAGAATAATGTTAAAAAATTTTAATTTATAATTTAAAAAAAAATTAAATGATTCTTAGTCCTTATGGACGAATTGTTGTAAGCCAATTAAATTTTCGTTGCGTTATCAGTTGGCGGCCAAAAGCAGACAGTTGCTAAAAAGTAATATTTAGCAACTGCAATTATCATGTGCCAATACCATCTGAAATAATGATTTAAAAAATTCTATTCCAATTGAGCTTTTGTTACTTTTTATTTCTATTTGTAAAGGTATATGGAGTTGTGCTGGGATGTCATGTCCAAAAAATGTGGAAGGATGTGAAATAAAAATAAATAGCGATGCAAAGAATAACACAATAGTTAAACAAAAAGTCTCCTGCATCGGAAAAATTGGATCATCAAGTACAATATCGTCAATTAACTTGTTCAAGGGAAGATACATAGAAATTGACCTAAAGTTTTTATTGAACACAATATCAGCCTATAAGATCGATTATGTTCCGGAAAAAAAGGAAATTGCTACGGGTACAGTTGCCTTATCTGATCTAAAAGAAATAAAAAACGCAATAAAGATAAACTAAAGCTACAATTTCGCGTCCTTATAATTTTGTTCATTAAAGGATATGCAAAACAAAAAGATTTAAAAGATTAAACATACATAAATTTGCAGTACTGGAAAAAATAAAAAAGCACATACAGTTTTCAACTTTTCCTAAAATTTATCTTTACCTTTACATAAATTAAATTACATAAAATATATAAATTAATTTAAACGTATGCAAATAGATTCTGTAAAAACCATAATAAAAATATAAATCTTTCCTCCCACATCACAGAGTTAATTATTTTGTATATACATTTATATTTTGTTATTTCTAACTACGAGTTCTTGAAAAAAAGTTATGAGGACGTTTTTTACTTAACAGCAAATTATGTGTTTGCTAAATATTACCATCAAATCAGTTTGGATTTTTTAACGCGTTTTTTTAATAAAAACTGATCAAATTCAAAGAATGGGTTAAATCGTATATCTTTTTTTTTTGCATGATACGGGTTTGTGACATGGGTCGCTTTATAGAAAAAAGGCAAAAACTATCGAAGTGAGAAATGCCCATAATCTAACAGAAAATAGGAAACTTTCTAAGCAAAAATAAAAATAATTATAAAATATAGAAATACCTACGTTGCCTAAGAACTTCAAGTTAATTTATATTTATTACTAAATTGACAAGCACATATCGTCATTTGATTTCAATAAAGCCCTAAGTTAAAAAAAATTCAAAAACGACTTCTTGATAGATTCGATCCACCATGTCCCTGAAAAATTTCATTTAATTAAATTGTGCTAATTCGTCAATAAGAAATAAACTTAAATTAAAAAAAATGTTGAAAAATATTGCTTAAATTTTCATATTAGAGAGTTTTTTGCTTGTCCTCTTAAATTTTTTCAATGTAACTTAGGGCTTTTATGAATTCATATGACGATAATAACTTTATAATAACGTTGATCGCTCAACATCAATGTGCAACGCATCAATACCAACAAGTGTACAGTCAACAACATTTTAATACTTTCAAATTAATTTATTTAGATATACACATTTTATGGTTGTAACTGAGACAAATCCTGGCAGTTGTAAAAAGTATAAAAATAAAATTTTGAGTAAAACAGCAACAAAAAGTATACGAAATTTAAATTATTTCTATGTTGCAAAATCTTTGAAAAAAAAAAAACTTTTACCATTCGAGTGAAATAGATGAACTAGAGTTTTACTGTTGAAAAAAGCAGAAGATCTTTTAAAGGGAAATTTTGTAAAATTATTATGACGAGCTTTTATTAATGTGATACAAGGATTTGTTGGAAAAATAAAGAAGTTTAGTATTTGATAAATGATTTTGCTTTTAAAATATTTTTATTTTCCAAAAATTTTAGTAAAATAATTCAGGACTCGTGAGGATATTGATTAAAAAAATTTTTATACAATATTGTAGGCTTTTAATGAAACTAGAAATAATAGTAACTGAAATAATAATGCTTGAATTTAAGCTTTATAATTATTCAGTTGTAGACACTGACAGTTGGGTCATTAAAAGGGCTTCCAAATCCATTGTTTAAATTTTACTTTTATATTTTGTTTTATGAAAAAATGGCACTCAGCCACTTATTGTCTATCAACCAGTTGATGTGTTACCTTCTTTGGAAATGGAATAGTTTAGAGACAACATATGTTGAAGTGAGAAAGCTTATTCTTTTTACAACTTTGCCATTGCGCGTTTTGCAAATTTTTAGAGCAGCTTTGTAGCGCCTGTGGTGTGAAGTAGGCGCTTTGATTTTTTCGAAGCTGTGTAACCGTTTTATTAACCATTTTCCTTCGTCGATGACTTTGCTGCAATTCCGATGAAAGTGGGCGCCGTGTTCTCAGTCATCACTTGTTTTGTATTCAACGTCTTAACTACTTCAGCCAACAGCACCCTCAGAATTTATAGACTTAAACAGTATTAATGAGGCCTGTTCTGAAATCACGGTGATTTCAAACCACGTAATTTCCAAAAATAAATTATTATTATTGCTGTTTTTATTATTGTTTTTTACGTTTTTGGTGTTCACAATGGAATATTTTATTCGATCTTCGAATGTCATGAATCGTACGATTTACAAAGCACTAATGTAACTGCGTTTAATTTTTAGAAATCACGTGATTTGAGATCTCGTGACTTACAGAACAGTTCTGAATATCAAAAAGTTATAACTCCGTCCAGCAAATTTAAAAAAGTTGCTGCAGTTGAAAATTTTAGTGGACATTGAAGTACAAGTTGTTAAATAAGAACTATAATCATCCACATTTACTTATAGGGATACACAAATAATTGTATAACATGGTCCTATTTTTGCGAAAACAATATTAATAAGTTAATTATAAACAAATTCCTTTGAATTTAGTCCTAATTTGAAGTCCCTTAAAAAGGATATCATTTCATGATATTGGGGATGTACTTTAAACTCATATAGCGCACATTTTTAGTTTTATATCATCCGGCTTAAGTGCAATATCGTTACCTAAAACGCAAAACGTCCATCTAATTTTAAATCGAAATTTTTATTAAAAATCGGACCTCCCCAAATTCAAAATCTTTCGAGTATTTTGTGATGCATTGCAGAAGTTTACATCGAAAATCATAAAATATTTAATTTTAAAATGCTTTTTGCTTCTACTATAAAATTATTTAAATCGTAGTTTTAAGTAACGATATGTACTGTTGGACTGTACAACTTCTCAGCTGGAAATTTAATTATCAAAATTTTAAAATATGAAGTACTTTCACAAAAACAATTCGCCTACTGAAGTTGCATGAAATGAACTGTAAATTAACTAAATGTTTGCATTGGGATTATTGTCGTTAAGAGCACACATCCGCACGGATGGTATTCCGTTTTACCCAGTAAACACAAAGTCAAACGTTGGAAATATAATTGATTTCCTATTTCCAAACGTTATTGTTAGTCCTCTTCAAAACATAAGATGATGTTTGTTATTAAAATTGGAATTAAAATAGATGTTCGTTGAGAAAAAATGTTTGGCAAATAGCGACTTATGAATTTTGTATCCAAATTTATCAAATTACTGTCATACTTTAAAGCAGTACTTAAAAACTTTTGTTTGTTGAGGGTTTTTAGCTAGTCTATATACATGCATTTCATTGGTGCTAAAGCCAAATCATCAGTAGACCTTAAACCTAATTTTTAAATGTTTCAAACCTCTTTACTTATACAAAAACTTTTAAAAACTCAATGGGAGTTATAAAAATTACAATAGTATAAGCATAGTATGCTTTGCAACTTATTCAAAAATCCCAACAAACATATTATTATATTATTTAAAGCAGTACAATATTTATTTTGAAAATAAACTTTAAGTTAAGGATAATACTTAAAAAATTTTTATTCAAGATTTTCCAATAATAAAGTGAAAATAATGTAACTTATCGCTTTTTTATTTATCTTATCTTTATTTTAATAATTTCAATTAGAAGTCTTACTCATTTAAAAGTATTCTTATGCTTTCGAAACTTTTCGAAAAATTTTAAAACGTTTGATAATAAATATGAGTATAAGATCAAATGTTTTTAAATGCTATGTTTCTCAAATTACACTGAAATAATTGGAAAACGTTTGTCATTTAGCATAGAGTTTGACTTCAAATCATTCTTCATACCAGATCAAACCTGAGATTGAATTTTCACACCCGTAATTATATCGACATTGTGTGATACTTCAATCGTGGGATTTGATTGGCATCGTGACATACGATTACAAATGTTTTCGTAGAATCCACAATAGTTTTCAGCTTCCACACGACTTTTAATATTGATTATAATACGATAAATTTTTAAGTTTCACAAAAGTTAAAAAATGATTGCAATTTACAAGGCAAGAATATGTTATGTAATCAGCTTTATTTTTTTTAAATTTATATTTAACAAATATCGAGGAAGATTTATTCATCGATTCACCTTATAGAGCTGTACAACGATTACGTTTTGCCAAAGAAACTTTCATATGCACATTGAGGAGATACATTTAAGATACTCAAATGCCACAGCGGTTTCACTAGTGCTGCAATTCGAGGTAATTTTGGGTCACTGCAGTTAGTTTCGCTTTTAAAAGAGCTGTTTAGAATAAATTTTTTCTCTCACAGACTGTTTTGACACATTTTTGATTTAAAAAAAAATTATCTACGAAAAGTCGAAATTTACTAGTTTTTAACATACGATGATCGAAAAACTACAATTTATAATTGTGCTAAATATAGCATACCCTGTTCTGAAATCTATAATGTTTGGCCTTTGGCCGTAATGGTCGAAGTACTTTCTAAAAACCGATTTTGACTTATTAAACAATTTATAACTGACATAAGTTAATTTGGGGCAATTTTTGGATTTTCCAAAAAAAGTTTTACATTTTTTAATTATATTTTTCAATAATGTTTATTTTTTACTATTTTTGCAAAAAAATAAATGGAAAATATTAAATTGTCTATTTTTTGATTTTTAAAAAATGTGTAATTTTTTTTTTACAAATTTTCTTATTAAACAAAATGTTGACGGTTTATATTGAAATGAAAATTTATGGATTGAGTTCAAATCTGAGTTTACCCATTTCTTCTTAATTTTAGAAATTATTTTGTGGATAAATTTATTATTTTATTAAGAGGGTACTTTTTATTTGAAAGAATTTATTCACAAGACTAGTAGAACGGATCAGTACTGATTTCTAGGTCGCCTACACGATCATCAGCGTTCTTTGTTCGATTTTACTACTTTTGACGCTGGATACTAGTAACTAGGAATATCAACTATTTAACCGTATTATTTAACGAATTAGAATACGAAAAGTGCAACTTATTTATTTCTTACAAGTTAAATCTATTTCGTTTAGTACGAAATTCCATCTCTGATTTTTAATTATTCCAAATATTTCATACTCTCTTGCTTTTTCCAAAGCCATTGGCTCTGAGATCAAGCGGTTTTACCTTTTTGTATACTTTATTTTTGTCTTGTAAATGACTTTCTTAGTATTCAACCATCTGTGACAATGTAAACATGGAGTTTTATTACGGGTGCCTTCGTTTTTTAATATTTAATATTCATACGTAATTGTTGAACTGTTTAAGGTTTATATTGCAATGAATATTGAACTAAAGTATAAAACTTATCAAATACAAAAATTACGTTTATTTTCGAAAATATATTAATTGTTTCGACATAAAATATCTTAAAATCTTGCTTTAAAATGACCAATCATATTTAAGATACTGTTGAGTTTTCCATTATTTTGTGTTTGAAGTTTTTAATAAATTCGATGAGTTGTTAAATTTCAAATGAAGATTGTTTTCTTTGTATAAAACAGAAGATTTTTGTGGGACGATTTTTGCGGTTTATTTTTTCTTCTAAATATTTTTGATTTTGACGATTTTATTTCCGAAATTTAACGAATTCTCGGAAAATATTACTGGCAGCCCTGGCTGCAGTGGATGACACTGCGGCTTTTCCTAGTTTTCAGTTAAGATCAACATTTATTAACATATTTTTAGAGTCTTGAAGAAAATTCCTTTATTCACAATCTTTTTAATCAGTTAGAATTTTGTTTAAAATTTAATAAACTTTTGTGTATATAAACTTGAATGTAATTTTGCTAGCGGATTATAGTAAAATACTCAGCTTCAGTTATTCGATCGCGGTTTTCATAATTCCGATTTCCATAACGTACAATACGTCCACGTACGCCATAAACCGAAAAGTTATGATGAATAAGTTATTCCAATATATAACTTTCTTAATAAAAATGTATGAGTTTACCTAAGAACTTCTTAAATTATAAATAAATGGGTAAATTCAGATTTAAACTCAAGCCAAACAATTCATTTCAATATAAACCGAAAAGTTTATTATATCGTGGCGAGCTCACTGATGTGGCGATTCGAGCCCAGCTTGTTTGCTGATTAATTGAATGCACTCACTTACACACACACACACACACACACATATACACAAACACACACACACACAGATACACAAACACACACACACACATCCACAATTGACCAAGCTGATAATTAATTCATGATTGCGCTTACAGTGAAATCCATGACAAAAACATTGTCTGGTTTTATCATTTAAATTTTAATACCCATGGTTCGTTTTTAATGAATGAAACGAACCGATGGTGAAGAGTTAAAGTTTCCAGGGAGAATTCAAACCGCTAATTTATTTTTTTTATTATTAAGTTTTGACAGAAAACAGCAGATACGAATGAATGAATGAATGAATGGGCAGACAATATGCAAAAGAGTCAATTAAAGAATTAGCAAGATGACAGTGACCCTTTTATTATCTCTTCGTTATCTATTAGAAAATATTATTTAGAATTTGCCCCTTTCGTAACAGCATTTACGTTTTAATTTCAAACATTAAGTGTGCAGTCACTTTGGAAATTAATTTTAAATATTTGCTAACGATATTCAAGTGTTAAGCGGTTAATTTTGGTCGGCTGAGGTATGCTACTGACGGTTAGACAATATATTGGGCAATTAAAAACCATCCGTGTCAAAATATGATTTGATTTGATTGAAAAAGATACATATAATTGGACCACCCGTTATAGCATATAATATCTGCGAAAATTTCAGCGTATGAACGCAACAAAAGAAGTAAACAGCATTGTGCTTTTTGGTGCACAGAAAATGTATTTTTTGTTTACAATTAAAGGATTTTATCGCCTTTTTATACAAAAAAAATAAATAAAAAAGAATCGTGAGACATAAATATTGTAAAAAATGAAAAGGATAAAATTAAATTCAATTGCATTATTTCGTTCAATTCCTCCGAAGGCAATAAGTAGCGTTTTATTGATAAGATAATCAAGCACCATGAAAGGAGCATTAGCAAATGTTGGTTGTGAAAAAGAAAAACCAAGTTAGGCCGTATTAGCTGAAGAACAACCATCAACCATCATCGAAAAATACTTTTATGTTTTGTTAATAGTTTCCCAAAAATGATAAATGGTAGGTAAGATTAAAAAATAAGTAGAAAAACAAAAAAGATGAAATGTGGCAAACCATAATAAATAGGAAATATTCTTTATCTTCAAATAATGCTTAAAGCTATATTAAATAAATACAAAAAGTCGGCCAAAAGTTCATATCAGAAGCGTTTAGAATTTAAAAGAAAGTGGCCCATTGAAAATATTGCGAAAAATATACTCCTAAGAAAACCTTTTAACTTAAGGATAACTTAGACCGATAAATATTTATGATATAGAACTCAAGTTAAATAGTTTCGCAGACTGTGTAATATTAATGCATGGAAAAGAATGCCAGGCAAAACTTGGGGTCTAACCCCCTTTCTCACAATTAGTATGACCGGCGCTTTGCGGAGTACACCGACTGCAGCACTAGATGTAATCCTGAATCTTCAACCGTTTCATTTGACAGCAGAAGGTACAACCTTATGGTCACGGTAGTTTGGGTCACCAGTCCCGAACAATTTGGGGCTCAACTGTAGTAGTTTTACTACGAGGTCTGACCGGAGGCTTAATTTCTGGTACCACGGGTGTCAAGAGCCCCAAGAACTTCGGTTCTTACCTAACAAAGGTTGCGGCCCCTCGGGGAGCAACGTGGTGGCTGCGGTTTAAACCCAAATCTCGTGTAGAGCGTAACCAGATGCCGAGACCCAAAGATCGGTAGGAGTTTATGATAGGCTTCGCTCCTAACCAAGGGGGAAGCATGTCCAAATACGTGTATCCGAATTAGTACTAATGTGTAGCAGCCTGTTACACATGGGGGGCGCTGGTGGACGTATTATCTTCACCCGGTGTTAAGAGCACTGTAGAGTAGGACCATGTTGTTAGGCATCCACACAAATCTTAGACACATTGTCACGGTAGTTTTATAAGGCGTATTAATTTTTAGCAGTGACTACATCATTACGGAACTAACATTTAATAAGAAACCGTGTATTAGTTAAGAGTAGGACAGTGCTAGAAACCCATATAGAAATTCTTTATAGATAGTCAAGCGGCAATCGGGGCGATATCTGCTGAGTATACATACTCTTCAATCGTTCAAGCGCGCAAAGACTCAATAGATAGACTTTGGGTTCGTGGACACCAGGGCAAAGAAATTAACGAGGAGGCGGACGAATTAGCGAAACGGGGAGTTCAATCAACGTATAATAGGCTGATACACATTCCGATTCCAATGCGTAATAAAAAGAGAGATACCGTGGAAATCTGAGACGGTTTGGGGAAATGCTATGATCCAAAATCGACTAAAGTTCTACTATTGCTATCGGGAAAAGGCTGTAGGCTTCTGGTAGGTTGCACAACACTGAGTGACACAGTGACAACTGCAGATTCTGTGTGTTACCAGGGGAAAAAGAGACGTTGGAACACATATTCTGCTACTGCGCGGCACTCATACACTAATATATGAAAAAATGTGTAATTAAACAAAAAAAAAGCTAGTAAACTTATTAAAATGAAATTTGTAAAGGATATAATTGTGCTGGTCATAAACATAGGTTTCATCTATAATTTTTTTAACTTTATTGCGTTGTTGGCGTATCGTACAACGGACGGTAGATGGTTCCCGAACTAAATAGTACGTATGTATGTAAAATTGGCTAAATGAAGAACTTTTGCGAAATTTAAAAAAGCGGACACTGTCATTTCTTGAGGACGAGGCGAATGTCAACTTGTTGTACAAACAATTGGGCTTCTTTATAGCTATAAATTTATGTAAAAAGATTATGCTCCTAAACTTCAGATAGTCATCAAGGTGCATGCCCAAAACACGTCTGGAATATGGCGAAACATGATCAAATCTCTGTAGACAAAATATGTAACTTTATTAACAAAAAAAAAAAATAAAAAATTAAATTTAATTTAAAAAATTAAAGCTGAAATTGAAAAGAGATGCAATTTAGAAAAAAAACTTCCTTCGATATTATTATATTTTTAGGTTTTCATAATTTTTATTAAGTTATACTCGATCAGTTTTTGTATTTAGTTTTTCTTTTTGGAATTTTAGGTACCATATTTGTTAAAAGCTTTGGAAAGAAGTTGTATGCGTTGTACAAATATTTTTCATAAAAATTACCAAGAAAATTGACAGTGACACACTCCTCCGACAACGGCCTGTGAATTGAACAACTATATCTTATGTTATGGTAGCGAGTTAAAGTGCATAGAAACATATGAATAAACACACTTTTCAATACTTCTACGTTGACATTTTTAATTATTTCTTTAATATGCTGGATGTCATTGGAGGCAACTACTTAAGTACCTTGGCTTGAATTACAAATGACACCTAAAAATTTCAATATTTAGAAGTTATTTTATAGGGTGTCCACCGGAAAAGTAGACTACTTTGTTTTGCAGCCATTTTGGTAACCAATAGTCTTGACAGTTCATATTTGGCAGTCGTGAAGTAGACACGTGACAAATTTATTATGGAAAAATATTCGATAAACCAACGTGTTTTAATCGTTAAAACATTTTATCAAAATCAATCATCGATTACTGTGACGACAAGAAAGTTACGTGAAATTTTTGGGAGAAACAACGTGCCAACAAAGCGCACTATTTATCGTGTAGTGAATGATTTCGAAGAAAAAGGTTCTGTAGGTGATAGGCCCAAGTATGGACCACAACGTACTGCAAGATCGGCTGAAAACATTGCTGCTGCTAAAGAAAGTGTTCAAAACAATCCATCAACCTCAACTTTAGCCATAATTTTGTACAAGGATTTGCATCAGTTTCTATTGAAGGTTCAGTTGACACAAGAGCTTCTTCCACAAGACCATTTACGCCGCCGTACATATGCCAATAGGATGTTACAGCTCGCCCATGATAACCCCGATTTTCATGAAAAAATCATAATGAGTGGCGAGGCACATTTTCATTTGAATGGATATATGAAGAAACAGAATAGTCGATTCTGGGCAATGGAAAACCCTCAAATTATTCATCAGTCACCTTCGAATCCATTAAAAGTGACAGTATGCGATTTGGTCAGGAGGAATCATTGAACCTTACTTCTTCGAAAATGAAAACGGCGTAACGCTAACTGTGAATGTGGAGCGATATCGTGATATGATTGAAAACTTTTTAACGCCACAACTGCATGCTTTGGGCTCTATTAACATGTGTTATCATCAAGACGGTGACACATGACATACAGACAGGATTACAATGGAATTACTACGAGACGAGACCTCTTTCTACAACAATTTATTTCAAGAAATGGTGATGTTGATTGGCCTCCACGGTCGCCTGATTTGACTGCTCCGGACTTCTTTTTGTGGGGATATCTGAAAAGCAAGGTTTATGCAAATAAATCAGAAACGCTTGAGCAAGTCAAACAAAATATTCGTGTTGAAATTAATGACATACCGCGTGAAATGTGTGAGAATCTAATGAAAAATGTGCTCAAAAGGGCTCGCATTTGTGAGACTAACAGAGGCGAACATTTATCTGATATTGTATTCCATACATAATTGTCGACATTAAATAAAACATTTATCAATACAAGATCCATTCTCTTTCAATTAATCAAAAATTATTAACATACAAAGTAGTATACCTCGCTGGCGGATACCCAGTATGTACAAAAACAATAAAATATAAATGCATGCACTGAGTATTGAACTCGTGCTTTCGAGGGAATTGTTGTGTTTGAGGTCAAGTGTCTTTCTTACTATTTCTTTTTAATTGCACTCTACAAAATTCGTTTTCACGAGCACGCATTTAGTTTAAAAAAATATCACATTCCTTTGGCGTGGTTTGAACTGCTAATCTCGTGTATAATAGGCGCATGCTATACAACTAAAAATGAACTGCTTGTTTGTTTGCCAATGAGTAAACCTGGAGCCATTGGAAAACAATGAACTGCAATGTGTTTAAAACTTTTAAGTTCTTAAGAAAATTCATTAAACAGTTTTAGCTGGGCTGTTGTTTTTTCTTCTTAAATATAAATTGTTTAATGTACGAACGTTTCTAATATTGTAAGAAAAAAATAACTACGCAATTTTTTTTATTATTATTTTTTTATTTGTACATAGAATATTGCATAGATTATTTTAAGCGAAAGAAAATAATTGTATTACACATAGATTTGCTTACTTATATATTGTTAAACATAAAGGCGATAAAGTTTTATTTCGTAGCCGGCAGTAAACACAGATGAAATTTTACTTAATTTTTTACCTTGATTCTATTAATGAAACAACAGAAAAAAATAAAAAAACAGGTTTTTATTAAACAAAAACCTCATATTTTCGGAAATAAATATTCTTTCTGCTGAAAAAAATAAGTAAAACTACAGTTGAATAAACATCAAAATAATATTGGAGAGCTTACAGGTTTTGTTCTATGATCTCTGGTCCATGACTTAAGTAAAAAATGTCTTACAAATATGTTCCATTAATAAAGAATGTGACACTACACGACAAATTTAAACTATTTGTGGAACCGATTTTGTTATAATAAATATATCTGTTTCAATGGACTTAAGTATGCTGAATCTACAAAATTTTTTTTTGGAATTTCTGCGTTTTCATTAGGCTAAGAATTAATAAAACTATAGTAGTTATTAAATTTAGCACACATTCGACAAAAGTTGCAAAAAAGGAAATATTAGACCTTAAAACGGATGCAATACTACTAATTAGACAGAATGGTTATTTATGTAAATTATATTCTCCTATCTAGTAAAAAGATCTTTCACAGCAGTAAAGAAATTGTAGAATTTTGGATCCGGAAGTAGCGTAAATTTGAGGCGTTTCTAAGGAAGGTCAGAATATCTTTTTTTATATTCATATTGCTTGACATGGCTTCTTATCGCAATCTCTAAAATTATAGTCCTCCGGAATTGTATGTGTATAACAACCCCAAACGCAAGCGTCTTTTTAAAAATTAAATAAAATTAACTAAACTTAATTTATTTTGTTATATTACAGCTTTTGTTAAAAATAACAAATATTCCTTGGTAGTCATTACTTAGTTTTTGCTGAAAGGTTTTTCAAAAAAGACAAAATTCTACATTTTTAGAACATCCGGTGTTCATTTCTTTTCTTACTGGATCTATTTGATTTTGATAGATTTTTTGCTTTGATTATGACAAGAAATGTCCCGTGTGGGCGCGATCGCAAAACTCCGAAAGTAGTGTCATATCATGCTAACGCTAGAAAAAGCTGAGCTTACAGAAAAGTACTTCCTATCATCTAAATTCTGAATTTAATAAATTTATTTAAGAAGTAATTTTTATGTATTTTATTATTAGAAATAACTATTACCAACAAATTATCCAAATTAATATAGTATTAATGAAAACAAATCCGCTATTTTAATATGTGATGTCCCCAGAGACCTTGTTGGTTATTGAGCGTTAAAAAAATTGCTGGTTATCGGTGGGTTAAAGCATAACGTCTGACCCTACTTTAAGAAAATTTATATGTGGAACTTTACGCAAGCGATACAAAAATATTGCTTAATTATTATTAAAGTTTTGCTTTAGTTACTACACTCAAAGTATTCTGTACGTAAAATTAACTGAAATTGTAATTCAAAACAAATGAAAGTTCACTTAAAAGCCGGTCTCCTCATTTCTCATTTAAATTGAATCAAAAGTTCATTTAATTTTTAACGTTAAAGAATTAAATTACTTAAGCCAGTAAAAATAAAAGATTTTTCCTTTGTTTGTGTAGGAGAAGAAATCTCAAACAAATCAAATAAAGCAAGCAAAAAAAAAACAGCACTTGAAAACAACGGACAATATTGAAAGTAACCGAAAATCCGTATTAATATGTCCTTAATTTTTTGAATGAATGTTAGAATCAGTTAAAAATAAAATTGCTTACAATTTTAAATGTTCATTCTTTTAAAAATGACTGAACGGACTACTTCCTGAATAACGTACAGTCCGTTACTGTAATAATAATGTGAGTGTATCAATTCAATATCAGAAGTCAAGCGTCTTATTTGCAACGATAAGATTTTGTAGTTGCTAGAATTCGTTTTGCAATATTTAAACTTTATTGACTCCAATAAGCAATATTTCTGTAAAAATTTTATGCAATCATACAACATGGCAATTTTACGGTATAATTATATAAAATATATTTTAATAGTTAAAATTCCATATATATTTTAGTTTAATTTAAATAAATTATTTATGAATGTATGCTTAAAGTAGGGTTGCCAATCATACTGTTTTAAATAGTACACGTACTGTTTTTTGTAAAATGTACTGTTTTATTCACAGTACGCAAAAGTACTGTTTTTTTTAGATTTGTACTGTTTTTGTATTATTTTTTTTGTATGTATTACACATATTTTATTAAAAAAAATATATTTTTATGTTTTTTTCATTGTATTATTTTCTTGATTAATTAAAAAGGCAAAAAGATTCTAGTGAGTATGTAGCCCCATACAGTTCTACCGATGTTGAAGAAATGAAATTATTAAAAATAAAATTATAGTCGACTTAAAAAAAAATGTTTTCTTATTGTTGAGCCTAAATATTTTTTTCTTAAACTATAATTTAATTTTTGTTAAATTTTGATTTTAAGTAGAATTATAATTTCTATGAATAACAAAGTGAAAGTCTGCCTTAAAATTGATAATTTATAAAATACTATTGATGTTTTTTTAAGTTGTAAATAGTTTTCAAAAGTATTTATTGAATATTATTGCAATTTTAAGAAAAAAATTAAAAAAAATCGTTTGAATTTTTAAAATGCATATATATAAAGATAATTTTAAAATTGAATTCGTAGTTTTTTAAATTCAAATACCAGTTTCGAAATACTATTCTTAATTTTTTAAATTTAATTAATAAATTTTGAAATGTATTAGATAATTTTCAAAATATAATTTGAAAATATAGTGGGCAGTTATGAAATACATTTAAAAATGGTGCAGCATTGGTGATTCGTTTATTCCAACCAACATTAATATCATTCGAAAAAAGACGTTTAATTTGTGCTTTTGATCACGTTAGTAACTTAAGATACTATTTATAGTCCGAGAAGGTCTATATTTGTATAGGTGTGTATGTATGTATATGTATTGCCTTTTGAAAGAAATGCAAAATTTTTCGTTACGTTCTCAGAGTTTTTGAAATGTTTACCGGTTTTATTGCATTATTTTTAAAAAATGTGTGGTATGTTGAATTGAAAGTTATGTCACCGTTCTGCTAGTCCTAAAATGTTTTTATTTTTCTTATTGACTTATTTGCAATAAGCATTTGGCGCATTGAAGTAGAAGTTATGGTATCAATAAAGAAAAAAAATGTACTGTTTTGTTTTGAAAAGTACTGTTATCTTTACCTCAATGTACTTTTTTTGCTTTTCAACTATGGCAACCCTAGCTTAAAGTGAAACCGATTATAAGTTTTTTGTGACATCTGACCGTAGCTTAAGTATACTGACACCCCTTATTTAACTTCCTGTATATGAACAATCTTCGAGTTAACACAGTAAATCAACATTTCCGTCTATTCATTTTGACAATCGAATAACAACAACAACAGCGACAACACCAACAAATGAACCAACAACATTGATAGTGATAAATAATATTTAATACAATTTAAAACACAACATGCTTCATTTGTCACAAAAATTAAAGAAGAAGGGCATTTTGCAATGACAACACTTAAGCCTCATGGAACGGTTCTAAGAGCATATTAAATATTTAAAGCAGTTTAAAAATACCTAATAGTACATTTAGTAGATTTCAATTGAAATGTCTATCAAAATCTATACCGTTCACACCGAATTATTTGTGATATTTTTAAAGATTTCGTATGCATTTTAAGAACAGTTCATTGGCATTTTAAAGTGTCAAACTCCATACAAAAATTCATCAATCAAATACAAAACAGCTGGCGAGCATACCTTTCAAAGAATCGTTATTGAGCAGCGTAGTATTTTTTAGTATAGTTTGTCAAAAACACCGTTGCATTACTGAGTAGTTTTCGCGAAGTAGATTTTGTTTTATACGGGATATATAGTCAAAATCAACAAGATTTGTTCGGAATCTCGTAAGTATGGATTTTGGTCTGGTATAAATGGAATATAAAGCAGGAAGTATTAAATTCTACGTAGACTATACGAAAGTACATTTAATAAAGTACGCTCGTTTCTACAACAACAAAGTAGCATGCTGTAGTAGTTAGTGCGTTGACTACGTAGCAATTGATGGTCGAGAACATGGGCTTGAGTGCAGTTTCAGGCAAGTCATAATATCCTGCTTTTTTCAGGTGTGCATAAGTATTCCATTGTATTTGTTGTTGTGGGAATGTTTATTTGACGAAGGCATAGCAATGGTCAATGAATCAGTACCGGTGTATCGTAATGTACATCACGGCGTCCTCCTTCGTCGACATTGTTGCAAAATCGTCGGCGAAGTGAAATAGTTAATAAAGTTGCTATAAAGCCTTAAAAATAATTGCGCCTGCTTGACACTAGCGGCGCTGCAATTATATATATTTACAAAATTAACAAAACGCGCAATAGGAGCAGTGTGGCCATATTAGCTTTTTTCGAGCTAAATTTAGCTTTATTTAGCTTGAAATATTTCATTTAGCTTTCAGCTTTTTCTTTAATTTAAATTTCGTGTTAATAATTTTAATTTCAAATTAAATAAAACAGTTTGTCAAAATGTATTCATGTGCGGTAATCGTAGTAGAAACTATTAAAATAATAATAGCAATCTGGCAAAGCAGAAAAATCGTTGCAAATTTGATCGGCATACGAATGTAAAGGGGTGTCTGTGTAAGAATGCAATTTTTGATTTTAAAATAAAAACACGTATTTTTTGAGATAGTTCTGATTTTTTTATTGGATTGTAAGGAAGACATGTTCCAATTAAGCATCCGTTAAATGGCCTCCACGGCTCTGATGAAAGCCCATTAATCTCTTCATGAAATTTTCCATGACTTTTTCACAGAGTTAAGGCTGTATCTCACCAATGCACAGTGGCCAATTTGGCTTCGCTAGCGGCATTTAATTCAAATTTTCAAATTTGAAAAACCGTTAATTTTTTTTTAACAATCGATAACAAATACATTCACTAGATTTGTATCGATTTTTAAAAGCTCAGCTTACAGCTGATGAACAGCTGTGAGCTGTCAAAGTCAGCATATGTTTCTGCAAGTGTTGTGCAAAATATTTCCGCCTTTTTGATCATCGTTTTGCTATTCGTGTTAAACTTGCAAATTTTATTATTTTCATTAAAAGTTTTGTTATATACTAACGCCAAGGTATGTATTATATAAAAAAACTGTGGTTGTGATCTGTGTATACTTATGTTATTTATAAAACGTAATCGTGTTTAAGTGTATTAGCAACTCGCCCATTGTAACGTACACCTGTCTTTCGTGGAGTAGAACTTACAAAATTCACCTGCATTCAGTGTAATTGTAAATTTTCCTATATGTGTAAACCATTGTGTGTCCAAAATGTCCAAAATTTACTGCGAGTACCTGCGAGCCTTCAATTTATTGTACTGAAGAACCTTATTATTTCTTTTATAATATGGTTTCTCTTTGAGTTGACAATTTGTTTTTATTTTATATATGAATATATGGTGGAAAATGTTTATTGAATTAAAAACAAAATAAAAAATTAAAAAAAAATTAAAAATAAAAAATTTAAAATTAAAAAAAAATTAAAAAAAAAGAATTTAATTTTTTTTCCAAAAATTGTTTCATTTTTTTTTGAATTGAAAAAAAATTTTTGAAGATATCTTCTTTACTTTGGAAGCTATGAATAAAATGCCGCTAGCGAAGCCAAATTGGCCACTGTGCAATGACGCGTTGGATCTTTTTTTTTACTTATTTTCATTATTATTTTTTGAAGATAAGCTAGCTGCGAAGCTTTTTTTTGGTTGTCTGCAGAAAACACCCAGAGCTAAGGCAAGAATCGAACCTGCTACTTCCGAACTGGTAGTCTAGTTCACTAAATACCAATCCACAGATTTGAGTTCAGGAATTTTTTCCGAAAGAAAAAAAGCGTAGTGTCGTAGTGCACATTATGTGCACTTTCTCGACTGAAAATTCTGCGAAGTTTGTGAGCGATCTCAACATAGCTTTCCATATTTTTGTAACAAGTTTTCACAATTATAGCGCGTTGTCCTTTCGTAAAACGCTCCATTTTTAATAATCGGAATAAACACATGTGAGTGCTACCAAATTGCAAAGTTGTCACTTGCACAAAAAAATACTGTAAATTTACTCTTTTGAAAATTCAATATTTGTTGTTTTTGTAATGTTTGAAAAAAGAAAAAGAAAAAGCCTCACAGACCCGTTAATGAGGTATATGCAAGGGGAATTCATTACAAAAAAGCAACTTTTTGAGACCACATAATAAAAGAAGAGTTTCAACAAAAAATCGAGTTGATGATATTTTTACAAAATCTCTTGATGCAACAAATTATATTTTAAAGGGCTGATGCTGCATTTGAAAACTTCTTGTAAAAATACTTTGCTTTAAATTTATGCTTTAGAATACATAGTTTGTTTTTTTATATACTAAAAAATACCTGTCAATATTGAAAAACAGAAATAGAAAAATCATCGTGAAGATAAGTTGTATTCCTCTGTCACCATATTAATTTTATAACAAAATAAAATAACAATGTAAATTATGAAATACACACTATTAAGAATATGGTAAATATGAAAATAATTGACAGTTACTATTAGAAAACTATTTAAAAAATGTAGCTTTATTTTTTGGCTTTTAATTTTCTTCTTAAGCTCTTTATAGCTCAATTTAAAATCTGTTTTAGCTTCATATTATTTTAAAATCTGGTCACACTGAATAAGAGAAATCAAAATGAAATAACTAAGCTGTTTTACTTTCAGCATCTGTCCTTTCTCTAACACATCCTTCCCAAAGCAGCTAAAACATCAAGTGGCTCGTAGGCATCAATTGCCTGAGTTGTTACTTCTCTTCAAAAAAAGAAAATAAAAACGAAAACCAAAAGCATTTATTTTACTTTTGCATATTTTTCCTACAATGTCAAGCATAATTTTTCAAACTCCAATCAAATAATTTCTATTATTATTTTTTTAATTATTCAAAACTTTCGCACACAAACAAAATTTGACAATTCAGGAGGGATCAGCTGCTAATCAGCTGGCGAACTGAGTGAGAACGATGTGCTATTTAGCGAAAACAACTGCCTCAATTGACTAGTTCACCCCTTTAAAAATAATGATTTAAGAGGATTAAGTGTATATTTTACACACTTATTTTTTATTTGTATATAATTTTGCGCGTGCATTATTACAAAAATTTATTTTTTTATATTGTACATTTTATATTTATGTATGTATATATTCTGTTAAGCACTTAATAAATGCAACATTCATAGTTCTTGTAAAATGCCTACTACATTTTGTACACACGATTCTGTAAGTTTTCATGCGGTTTGGCATAATTTATTCAATGAAGCGTAAAATCCTCACAACAAACAATTCACCAAGTCGTTCAATACAAAAGAAAAACAAAAAGAAAAATGAAAAATAACAGCAAAAGAAACAAACTACTCAAACAAGCAACCATCCGTATTAAATGAGTTTATTGCTGCATTGCTATTGTTGCAAACAGGCACAATGCGACAACAAAAGCAGCAACAGCAAAATACAGTGCCAGCAGGAGTAAGCGCTGCACTAAAAGGCATTATTTTATATGTTCAACGTTACGCAAAAATAAATCATAAAAATAGTCGCACGAAAAAATTAAATGAGAGCTGGCAAATGGTGAGAGATCATTAAAGAAAAAGCTTAAAAGTGATAATAAATTAAATGAAGAAATAAATTGCACTCAATTTTAAATATATAATCATAGAGGATAATGATAAAATATTTATAGTAAATGTATTTATTATAATCAGGGAAACCTTGAAAAATGAATTTTCGATATGTTTAAATTAATCAATATGTTGACATAACAGCCATAAAATTGTCTTGCCGCTCGCTGTGTTTTTAACACACCTTGAATCTAAGAAGTAAATAAGTATTTAAACGTTAAAATCTTATACGGAATTAAAATTTGTTAAATGAAAAGATAATTACTAATAAAACTAGAAGACGTTCGTGCAAAATTCTAAAACCAAAATATAAAATATATCAAATGAAAAATTAATGTTTATTTTGGAAAACAGATGAACTTTTCGCTACAAAATCTGTTCAAACTATCAAATAATAAAAAAAATTCACAATACGACTGTATAACATTTAGCTTTGAATTGCCAAAAAATGTGTAAGAAATACTGACATAAGTGAATGCGTGTAAGTGTGTATCTTTAGTATTTGTAGTGGTATCAACTTTATGAGCCTATTATTCATTTCATAGTGAAGCGATTTAAATAACATATAATCGGGTCACTAAAGCTCAGCAGTGCCTACCATTTGGTAAAATAATGAAGAAAATCGGTTGGCAAACAAAGGAGAAAAGTGGATCCTAAAATACGTCATTGCCTATTAATGTAATAAATTTATAAAACGTACCTAAATATATGTGAACATTTGCAATATATGGAAGGCATTAATGACTCACGCTGCAATTGAGGTATAATATATTAGTCCATATATTATGAAAGTTTCGATATGTGCGTCCTAGAGTTGTGCTTTTAAGCTCTTTTCAGTGAGCGCTCTTTTCAGCTCAGCTCACTTTAGTGAACTAGGGTACTCTTTTAGTTCAGTTAGTTCAATAGTTCAGTTGCTCAGTAAACGAAGATATGTGATCTACATACATTTATAAAATCAGCAATTTTGACATTCGTAAAGTAAAGCGACAAAAGTATTATCTACGAATAAGGGCAACAAGTAAACAAAAGTATTAACGTAAATATGGTATCGGTGAACATTTTTTAATTAGTATAAAACTGCACATATTGCAATTTAATAAAACAATTAAAATGAGTTTGTGTGAAAGGTTAACGACGGATTTCTCTATCAACGCTTGCCTCTGAGAACTGTCCAAGAACATACAAAAGGAAATATTTGTATGGCATTTAATACTTTTAATGGAGTGATGCAAATATGCGAAATACATTGGTCATTATGTTACAAAATGTAATTTGTCTGTAGTGAGAGTGAGCAAAAAAGAAAATAGGAAATTAAAAGAAACATGAAATAAGGAGCTAAAAGAGATGACTGTTATGAGCAGCGCACTTCCTTCACTTGTGTGAGTAGTTCAATTGAACTAGTTCGTTCGCGAACTACCCAACTCTAGTGCGTCCATATATCGCTCCTTGATTGTAACGTAGTCATATCAAAAAAAAACTCGTTCGTCAGAAAACGAGTTTGATGTTTTTAATTTACATGCACATCAAAGGAAAAATAAAAGAGTATTCTACCCTCAAGAGGTGAATAAAAAATATATTTGTATAAATGCAAAGCAATACGACGAATATTTCGAAAGAAATAAACACAAAAGAGCTTAATAACATTTAAACTTGTTAAAAGTTCTTAAATTTTGAAATATGTAGACTTTTTAGCGAAATGCACACACAGTCATGTACAATCACACACACACACATACACACACACATACACACACAGTCATGTACAAAAACACACACACACATACACACTTAATAATACGAAAATATAAAATATAATTTATGATCTGAATAAAAGTTTTTAACTTAAATTTTTATACTTATTTAAAAATTAAATTATGGAAGCAGCAGTACTTGTTAATCTAATTTATGTCATGAACTTTGGTTGTGTTAATATTTTTCCTGTCATGAAAAAAATTAAATGTTATATTTTTTTGGAGAGCGGCGATGAACGTAAAGACGTTTTTGCAGTAACAAATAAATGTAAATACGGATGGCTCTTAATAAAACTTGGCAAAATGCTATTAAAGTTGTCAAAATGTTAGCTTTAACTGCTTGGTAGATATAATATTGCTTTAGCTTGCTATATACGAGTACACGGTGGCGATAAATTAATTATACATCCTTCACAATAACCGATGTGGCTCCTGCTGTGTGTGCGTTTGCATCGTCTTGTTGAAACCACATGTCCGCCAAACCCCGCTTATTCAATTCCGCGAGTAAGAAGTGGTTTATCATGGCCCTGTAGCGTCTGGTGGATCTTTCTTTGTTCTCAGGGATATCGGCCACCACAGCCGCGATATTCTCGACAGAATGAACGAAAGTACGGTGGCGGTGATTAATTTTATGCCACCCTATAATTTTGAAAATACCTCTACCTACTCCATGATAAACTTTAACTTTGTGCTTTAGGTGCCACGCCCAGTTTTCATTTAAACAATACAATTTCAATGCATATTTATTTGCTTACAAGTTTTTTACTTAAAAATCATTGAATCCATTTCCTTCTTCAGTTTCTTATAAAATCCTTAAGGCTTTAAAAAGAAGACATACTTTGACATCAAAGAAACATCAAACTATCGTGAAATATTTCAAAAATACATACAATACAGTTCTTTTTTGTTCCTGTTGTTTTGTCATTTTTCAATGGTTTCAATTTCCCCCGACAACAAGAGAGTTTAATTTTTAAACGATGCTTGCTGGTCGGTCTACTGACGATGCTTTGGTAAACTAACTGCAGCATCATAAATGAATACTTAAACTAAAAAATGAATAAATATAAAGCAGAAGTTTGAAGACATCTATTTGTTTGATACTTTTAAAGTTCTGTTTTACCTGTGAGGAAAAACATTTGCTAAAAAATTCTTTTAATACTTCAGGTGCATTTGTATACTCTTTTATTTGCGGAAGTTTATATGTGTTTGTTTAGCTCAGCATTACAAACACATTTGATATAATTTTCTTCATAGTTTGTCTTGTTTTCTCTCCCATTTTATTTCCATGTTAAGTTATTTCCTTTTTACATTGTCAACAATTTCCTATGGCAACAATCTTTTTCCATTGTGCCATGAATTTAGTATTAATTTTTTTTAAATAACATGTCCTTTCGCGCGTTTTGGATGAACGTCTTTGAAGTGTTATTGTTATCAGTGTTTGCGCATTTGTATGCGAAAGTGTGTGGGGTTTTGTAAAACATTTTCCAAGCCTTGTAAATAATTTTTATTAAAAAGATATAAATTTAAGAAAATATTCTATTCAGTTTGTTAAGAAATTTTATTGTTCTGATATTTAAAAAAGATTCTCTTAAGGTATCGAAAGATACAATATTCAAAGGATTTAAAAATTTTTTTTAGACGAAAGATATGAGATTTTTGTTTAATCCTTTTATTTGATACTTATGTTGCTATAAAATATTACATATTAATATTAAGCAAAAAATATATTTTAAATTGTTTATTTGATAAAAATGTACAGTCCCATAAAAAGAGAAAAATAAGAAAATCTGAAGCACTGAGACTGGTCTGCTCGTTAATGGGCAAATCGTTTTATTCAAACCGAAAATATTTTGTTGCATGGTGTAACTATTTTTTTATAATTTAGTTTTCACTCTGTATCATATGTTTGGCTAGAGCAAACATTTGCTTAATCTATTTTAGCTCTTTATATATTTTTGTCGTGCGCGCAAAAAAGAACTCATTATAAATTGATATTGTTTTTCTTTGAAATTTTAATATTCTTTTTAATATTCTTTATTAAAAATTTAAATATAAATAGCATAGTAAATTGCCCTTGTAACAAGCAGAAAACGGGACTATTTAAGGAAATGAGTCCTGGAATTTCTTAAAATATGAATAAAATTTTAATATCATATCAGAAAATCTTGTATGAAAAATTTTAATATCAGAATAAGACTGGAATTCACAAATGAAGTACGAAAACTATTGCTTTTCACTAACTTTTCAGGTACTCTCGCAGTCAATTTATGGGCGTATTGGCTCTTGTTGGCTAAAGAGCATGCAATAAGTTTTACAAAATTGGATGTATGATGAACGTCGATGGGATACTAAATAAAAATATATAAAAATATATGATTCCAATTTTATATGCAACGAATATTCATTTTGTATATTAAAAAATTTTTAGAGCCAATGAACTTAAAATAAATTGCGTACAACTGCCAATTCATCTTAATTTAATATATCTTCTCATTTCTGGTTTTCTCTTTCTGGTTAACAACTTGTACAAACAACTGTCAAGTCCTGTCAAAACCACTAAAATCGCTTGCAACTATTTGCAATTTTTCCCAAAACGAGCACAATGACAAAAAGCTAAAAAAAAGTAGCAGCCACATTAACAGTTTTAATGAAAATAAAATCAAGTGAAATGATATAAAATAAAAATACTAACTAATACACTTGCACGCCAGGACTCAAGTAGTTGACAAAAAAAAGTAAGAGTAAATCGCAGAAGAAAGAGTATACACAGAAGAAAGTAAATTTTTTTGCAACTTTATTTTTCGATAGATAGAAATAAAGTCGAATAGGATCTGTGCTGCTTTGAATATGATGTTTGTCAAAAATACAATGTTATTAAAAAATATTTTAATATAAAAAAATTGTAAAACTTGGTTTTATTTAATCAAATCTTTTCAAATATGAAAATTTACAAGAGCAGTGTAAAAAAAATCATCAACACAGGATATTTTAAAGGTTTTTTCTCTGTGTAGTGAGCAAAAGATATCTGCAAAAATGCAATAGACAGACAAACTGCGCAGAAACCTGAGCAAAATAAAAGAAATTCAGAAGTCAGTTAAATCTAGTGACACAATTGTTTCCGCTCAATTTTTTGCTTTTAATTATTTAATATTAAAAGAAAAGGCCAAAGAGTCAAGCACAAATGAACTGGTGGAAAAAGTTGCTAAACGGAAATGCGGTCTGGTGAGTGAATTGGCAGTAAGTTTAAAAGGATTCCCATAAAATTTTTTACAGAAGATACAATTTTTATGCGGGACACAAACACGTTCTTGTAATAGTTGTATAATTAAAATTGATATGTATTAATTAATAACAAAAATCTAAGAAGAATAAATGAGGAATGCAAATGCTGGAGTCTACAATTTTCTTATGAATGCGCTGCCGTTAAACATTTATATGAATTTGGCTCAAACTTACAAAAAGATATATAGGGTCCGCCAGATAACTTTTTTTTTAAACAGGGCGCAAAACATCGAGTTAGCTTCGGCTGTGTGGCACGTAGTGCCGTCCTGTTGAAACCAAATGTTGCCAATATCCTCCTCTTCAATTTTTGTGAACGAAAATTCGTTCAACATGGCCCCATAACTGTAATGGCCACCCCTTGCTCATTTTCGAAGAAAAATGGCCCAATTATGCCTCTGGACCAAAATCCGCACCAAGCAGTGACTCGTTTTGGGTGCGTCGGCTTTTCAATATATGCGTGCGGGTTTCCTGTGCCCCATATGCGACAATTTTGCTTGTTTACATACCCGATAAGATCAAAATGAGCTTTATCTGAAAAGATGATTTTTTTTTGGCAAAATCGGCTTCTTCTGTAAGTCAATCGCAGGCAATATTTCCCAGCTTTGTTCAAGCGTATACACAACCATATTCGTTCAGCGAAAGAATAAAACTAATTATCTGTCAAATCAGACATGAGCTAAGTGTTACCTTTCACGAAATAAGCACTAGTTGAAAAAAAGCGGTAGATGGCGGACCCTATAACTTCTACGTAATACCATAATAAGAAGAATAGTAAATTTTTTGTATCTTTTAATGAAGTTAAAGTAATTTAGTTTGAAAAATAATGGAAATGGTGATTGCAGCCATTGACCGTGGACCCCTGAAATCAAGCAAGATTTTAATTACACTTTGCAACCCAAAAAAACAAAATTTTTTTCCCAAAAAAAACATAATTAAAAAAAAACATTTTTATAATAGTAACATATTGATAACAATAAAATGTACTTCGAAATATCATTAAAAATATATTTTACACTGAAGCCAACAACAAAAATTAATATTTTACCCTCAAAAAAAGTAACAACTTCGATTTTTCTATGGCAATCTACAAGAAATAGCAAAATCGTGTGACATCGTCATCTAGTGTGATTTTTATGTAAAAAAATATAAAAAATGGATTCCTCGACAACAGTAAGAATCCTGCAACTTTCCGGGATAATAAAAATAAATTAGCATTATTTTTTCAAATTTTCAATGATTTTTTTCGTGTTAGACAGTCTTGCAAAATCACCAACTTCAAATGCGTGTAAAAAAAATCTAGCACTAAACTAAAAAAAGCCTTGTGAGTTTTGTTATGGAAACGTCAGCCTTCGTTTGCTTTTGGTTTTAATGCATTTTGATACATAAAGTTCGGTTTTGTATCACTGTGTTATCGAATATATGAATTCAAGCAAAAACTACTTATACGAGGGGCTCCTATTTATATTTCAGGAACTGGCAACACTAACGTCAATAGATACAATCTGGTAACACTATAGTAAAGTTTGACATTTTTAAGCATAAACGTACTCACAACGTCTTGATGTTCAAGTGCTATTTGTTTTGTTTACAGTGAGTTCAGAAAATCATTTTGACAAAAAAAAAAAATAGAAATTTCAAGAAAAGGTTTTCGTTGAATTATTTTTCGACATGGATGATTATCTCAACAAGAATGTGTCGATGAACTCAGTTCTTTTGTGGCGATAAAGCACTATCAAAAAGCACACTATATCACTGATATAGTGAATCCAATTGTGGTCGTAGTTTCGTCGCCGATGAATTCCGTGAAGGTCGTCCGAAATCGGTTGTGTTGCCACAAGACATCGCAAGATCGTCATGTGGCATATTGTGAGATAGAGGCATCCTTGCACATTAATTCCACTTCAATACATTCGATTTTGCATGAATACTTAGTTGGAAAAAAATTTGTTCTCGTTGGATACTCCATAATTTATCAATCGTTAAAAAAAAGGCTCGCGTCAAGTGGTGTGAGGAAATGATTAAAAAGCTCAACCGTGGTGCTCCAAAGGATGTGTATAAAATCGTGACAGGCGTCGAATCAGGGGTGTATGCTTGTGAGCCGGAACCAAAATAGCAATCGATCGTGTGGGTATTATAAAACGAGCTAAATGCAACAAAAGTTGTTCGTGGAAAAAGCGGGACAGTATGGAATATTTGGAATAATTAATCATCAGAAATGGAAATTTCGTACTAACCGAAATTGATTTAACTTGTAAGAAATGAATAAGTGGCACTTTTCGTATTCAAATTTGTTAAATAATACGGTTAAATATTTGTTATTCCTAGTCACTAGTATCAACCGTCAAAAGTGGTAAAATCGTACAAAGAACGCTGATGAGATGGTGTAACGACATCGAAATCAATACTTTTGATCCCTTCTGCTAGTCTGATTAATAAATTGTTTGAAATAAAAGTACTCTCTTAATAAAATAATGAATTTATCCAAAAACTATTTCTTAAAAATTAAGAAGAAATGTGTAAACTCAGATTAGAACTCAAGCCAAAAATTTCATTTCAATATAAATAAACCTTAAACAGTTCAACAATTACGTATAAATATTAATTAAATGGCAAATCGTAAGAGTTTTTGAAGCAAATAATAAGTAAATGATTTAATTCTAGAGAAATTTTTATTTGATGCAATCGAATTAGTCTTTTTTTCATAAATTTGTCTTAACAAAATTAATTAAGATGAAAACACTTTTTACTTCAACGTTCGACTATGAATGAGTGTTAAAGCAGCTTGAAAATAAAATCACAAATCTCTTTGAATATATTATTTCCAACAGCATTTAAGTAATCGAAAATGTTTGCCCAAAACGCAATTGAATTGGTCGCATAGTTTAAGTATAGTATTTTATATTCCATCTCGCTGTTAACATAATATTCATTTAAAATGATGAAATGTACTCTTTAGAGTTCATAAAAAAATTGATTTTCTGTGTCCAAAAACAAATGTTTAATAGAAGAAAATTAAAATCAAAATGGCTTTGATAGTGGCTAAAAGCTAAATTAACATTTTGTTTGGCTGGCTGAACAGGATAACAAATAGCTAAATTTAGTAAATCTGTATGCAGGGTGGTATTTCCGGGCATGGATCCTGAAAAAATTCAAAATGTTTTATTGTCACAATCTTAGCAAGCAAAATATCATTATATATTTAATATCAACTTCTGCTCTACCAAAATAAAGTTATGTGAACACGTTTCTATAAAAATAACTCACTCCTCAGTTGTTCTTATTATTTAAAATGTTTTCTCCATTATTAAGTTTCTTTTTGGCAAAACAAAAAATCACTACTTTTTTTAAGCAGTAAAGGTCAAAGTAATTTATTTGTTAATTATATACTTAAAAGTTTATATAATTAAGAGGAACTTGTTCAACTATAATTATCTAAAATCTTGTAGTTTTTCCTTCGTTTGTCTAAATTTTCTAGGCTCTTGTTAAATGTCGCAATTAAATATTTTGCTCCACTTGTCTTAGAGATTACATCATTTAAATACATTTAATTGCAGTGATTTCAGTAGTTGGTGGCGCCAGCAAAATAAACAAGAATGACAAGAAAAGTAAAAAGAAACAAATTTTGTAAGGACATTTAAGGTCTGCCGCACGAGTACAAAACTTATCGTTTGCTGGATTTTGAAACGAAAAACAACTGATTTGCGTCGCACTAATAACATTATACAACAAAAAAAAATAAATAGAGAAATAAAAATAACCACGCTCAAACTACTGATTCTGGTAGGGGGAACCAAAATAAAATATTTGGAAAGTATAAATCGGGGATTAACATACGTTGACTTAGGGTTATGTATTGATTTCCACGCTTTCCTTGATTTCATATTATCATATTATCCATGTAGCATCTTGAGCCTGAACTGGCACTTTTGCTGCTCAGAGCACATATTGCTTTAAAGGTTTTACAGCTAAAAGCTTCATGAGTCGCCATAAGGCGTCTTTGGTATGCAGTGGTGCAGTAAAATTTTATTATTGCTATGAATAAAATTAAAGCATCATATATTCATACATACATACATATGTATATTTTCTTTCACTTCATTTTCTTCGAGTAATTCAATTTCATTGCAATGTCATTTTTTTCGTGGCCTCCTTAGCCCAATACTTGCAAAATGTCATGTACTACCATATTTGTGCAGTGAATAGAAAGCGTTTGTTAGATCAACTTTAAATATGAATGAGTTTGGATGGGAATGTTTTATTGTCGTTATTGACATATTCACTCACAGCCATGGCATGGTTTACCTCTTGTGTGTGTGTTAGCCTTGTTTGTGTGTGTTTTCGTATTGCTGCGGTTTCCAATAGGAAACCAAAGAAACGACAATAACAATATCAACATTTCATATCAACTTTACACCATCTTGAATTAGAAATATTGTAAATGTAGGAGTAAGTGAGAGGTACACGCACACATATTTGGTTTGCATATCCTTTGTTTGTGTATGTGTGTGTGTAAGTGGTTTGCAGTTGAAGAGACAAATATCCGCTAACAAAGTTTTTATGACCGCGTCTAGAGTTAAGTAGCAAGCATGTAACATTTTCATAAATTTTAAATAAAATATTGCAGCAGCCGTTAAGCCGGATATGTTATTTAGTTGTATGAGTTACGTTTTATGCAGCTGATTTTCTTTGGTGTTAGTTATATGACTCTACCATTGAATAAAATGAAAAATAAAATCTGAAATAGTAGATGTAAAGTCATACAGGGCTTCTGGACAGAGAATAAAAAACCATAAAATAAATCTACAAGTTAAACAAAAAGTTTGAAAATTTGACCAGCTTATTATTATTAGATTTTTATTTGCCAATCGCTTTTTTTTACATAAAATTTAAATAATTTTATTTAAAATTTTACTTAATTTTGGTGCTCTATTAACTACACAATTTTTTCACATAATTCACATGTCTTTAGTAACAAAATTGGAATATACCAGTAGCGACAATAAAAATGCAACTTGATGTCATATTATCTTTAGGACAGTGTCTTCGCTTATTCATGAATCTGTTACTTTGCGCTCTAATTTCCACAGTTACTCTTAAATTTTTTCAGTGATTATGTCTTTAATAGAATAAATAATTTTTCTTTTTGTTGCTTTTTAAGAAAATCATCACTCAGGTTATAGCAGAAAATAAATGCAACTTTTTGTAATTCCAAAAAATTTATTTAAATTTAATAATAATTGAATTTTTCTTAAAACAAATATTTTTTTCGCATATCCATTATTCGTTGTTTTCGCTTTCAAGGGATATTAAATGATTAGTAGGGAACATATTTTCCCATTCTAATTTTATAATATTTCTACGTTTCGACCTTTTCGCTAACATTTCCTTTCTCAGGTTCTTTTAGTTTGTGAAAAATAAAATCAAAACACAAACGGATATGGTTTTTACTTCATTAGTATTGTTTTATTTACTTTACCACACAATTTAATAAAATACAGGATAAAATGTCTTTTACACAATCGATTCTCTGTGCCATGCAGCATCGGCTTTTTGTACGTGTTGACTTCAATGACATAAATTTTAATTGGCGTTTGCCAGTCATGTTGTATAAGCATGTAACTGCGTATTTAAGTTGAGTGGCAGCTTTATAAATTACGCTTTAATGTGGATGGAGAATCAACATAACAATTCAAATTCCTAAGTTTTCTATTAAGTTGTGATCGGGAGATTGTGGAGCCACTCAAAACTTGAACGCCGTGCTCATTTAGGAACTTTGCGAATTAAGCAATTTTTGCGCATAGCAACATAATTCTGTTGATACATGCTTCCTGGGGCCATGTTTTCTTGAAAATGGTAAAGAATGTGCCTCTGAAAAAGTTCGCACTAGTTAATGGCATTCATTGTTCCTTCAGTGTTGGTTATGAGGCCTGTAAAACCGCGAGAGAAAGCAGCTACAAAAATAAAAATGATCTTTATTCTTAACCTCAAGTTGTTTAGCATTTGCCAATAGATATCTGGATGAACATCTTTGTTTTGGGCGGCCAGTGCACGTATTCATACCAAAAAATTTTAATTTGAATTCGTCGTTCTACAACACTTAGACTCACTGCTCCGTTGGCCATTGGAGATACCGTCTGGCAAAGTCAAACCGTTTTTTGTTATTGAACTTACTTATACATGTCCTTTTGGCTGATCTGCTACCTAATCAATTTGTCTCCTTTAAACAATTTCTGGCAGTGTGAATGCCAATAGGAACTCCTAATTGTTCGTTTGCGTAACTGGTAACGTTTTCCGTTTGTCGATTTTTTAATTTTATTTCATTTGGTGGTCTTGGCCGGCAGTAAATTAACGTGTTCGACTTCTTCCAAACTTTTTCTCTACATTATTTCTTTAACGGCATCTTGATCACAATGCAGTAAACCGTAAATTGATAAGGAATTTCGTTAATTGATTTAACTGGTTTCAAAGCCTGCTATCAGCTGATAGCTGTTTCTATTAAAAATTTAATAATTTTTAAGTTTTTCTTTAAAATAACTGTAGTTTACTTACTTTTACTTCTAATCAGTGATGCCAAGAGTAGCATATTTTCCCTTTTTGTAAAGAATTCATTGGAAAATTTCAAGGGAAGGGGAAAAAGGACAGATTTCTCATTTTAAGGAAAATGTAAGGAATTTTTAAAACTTTATTTTCCTTCCTTTTATATTGCGCTGTAATTGCGTAAAACACCCCACAAAAGTAATACAAATAAAAATCTAAATTTCAGATTATATTACAGTATTACGCGAGATATTTCATACACACAGAAAACTTCTTTTGGTAAATAATATATAGAGACAACGAAAGGCAAAGAAATATCCGATTTTCTTGGCAATAGAATTTGTATTAAAAATAAAAAATTTAAAAATTTTGGACTTTTTTTGGTTTAATATATAAGTTAAGACTTTTTAAAAATATATAAAAATATATAATATATAATGGTCTCGTGGCTTCAATTCCTGCACCAGCTGGATCTTATACGGGTGTAGGCCGAGATCTTTGCGCAAAATTTTCCACGTAGTGGACGGACAGAACCCCAATTCCTGCGACCGACGACGAATCGATAAATTTGGATCTTCTTCCACACTTTCGTTTACAGCGGCGATATTCTCTTCAGTACGCACATTCCTTCGACGTGCTGGTGTTATTGCATCCTCTAGAGAGTATGTGGTACGAAATCTATCCACAGTTCGACGAATGGCTTGTTCAGATGGACGATTATGTACGCCATAAAAATGACGAAGTCGTCTATAAGTTGCGCGAATCGACGACTGATTTTCAAAGTAAATTTGGATAATTTCGTAGCGTTGTTCAAGCGTGAGTCTATTCATGATGATTTGTCAGAGTATACTGAAACAAATAAAAAAATGTTTCATCATCAAAATTTAATTTTTTGTGTTACTTTTTACAATTTAAAGTTCTATCTAGCTTAAAAAAACACCCTTTATATTAAGCTATTTTAAATATTCAAATGCGGTCTTCGAAACAAAAAAAATATAACTTTCATTCTTTTAGTTCCAAGACACATTTTTTTTAACTAGGACAATATTTTATTAAGATTTTGATTGCCTCCTCAAATCTCCACGTCCTTATTTTAAAAATTTAAGAAATCTATTTATATTAGCAACGAATGTGAAGAATTATAAAAAAAGTGATGCAACAGCTCTTAAGTTAATCCGAAGACTTCCCTTAAAAATTAAGTAATTTTTGAAGAAATGTAATTTAGTACAGGCGTTTGAGAACTATGATGGCACAAAGGCAGATATTGGAGGTTGTTGAAATTATTTAATTATTTGACTAGTGATATAAATGTACAAAATTTTAAAAACCTAAATAAAATGTTCTCTTTTAGAATATGGAAAAATGTTGGGAATTTGTTTTTGTGTGTAGGAAAAAAGGGGGAATTTTTTCGAGACATATAGGGATTAGGTTAAATTTGTGCTGGCATTACTGCTTCTAACACACTGCGTTGAGTTTTTTCTCGCCAAATTAATTTCCGCGTTTTTTTAAATACAAACAAAAATAAGTTCGCAGAAAAACAAACAACGCTTTATCAATCGAATATCAGATAGCACAGAGTTGAATGTTTTTCGCTACTGTAATTTACAGCTCAAGTTTATATGACTAAAAATATAAAAGATTAAAAATTTTAATATCATTCTGAATTTTATAAGTAAAATGTGTTGCTCCCTATTTAGGCAATTTTATGTTTACATACATAAATGAGAGAGCTGACACTGCTTACACAATTGCAAATAACCACATCGATTGCCAACGGAAATTAACATGTCATCTGTAACGGATATCAGTAAAAAATTTATTAGTGTCCTCCTTTAAACAGTGTTTAAATAGAAATAAGAAATATGCTAGTTTTAAGTTTTAAAGGAACAATAAAAAAATAAATATAGTTAACCGCTAAAAGAAAAATGTTCAATTATAGACTAACGAAAAAGATTTAAACAGTAATTAAATATGTTTTGTGAATAAAAGAATAGTTATTCTGAAGGAAAAGTCAATAACTCATCCAATTATGTATTTTTAAAGATAATTATTTAATTCTAATATGTAAACAATAACTTTGAATTATAATTAGTTTACATGATTTAAGAGTCTGCGCTGAGCGTTTTCGCATGAAAAAATAAGTGCAAAATTTAGTGTGCTTTTTTGTTACTGCATAATTTTTCAAGAAAAGTTTTTTATGAGTTTAATGAGTTAAATTGCCAATAACAGATTGTTACAAAATTCAAATGCAGATTCAAATTTAACGAACATGAAAATACAGCGATGGTTAAGTACAGTTTAATCAATCGTTTATGCAACATTATATATTTTTACAAGAAGCACAGGGCCTCAACAAAATCTTTCCAACTGGATCTGTTCATGGCGATCTTTTTTACTTCGTTCCAGCTAGTTCGCATATTTGAAGCTTCGGTTTCAATTTGTCTTCGCCATGTATGATCTGGTTGAACTCTTCTACCGCTACCTTGACGATTCCACTCAAGATTGGCAGCACTAAATTATACAACAACAACATGAAACGCAAAATAACGGAAATGGAACATTCCGGAATGTTTTATAAACAGCAACGAGAATATGAAAGATTGTTAGAAAAATCTGTAAGACAAATATTGATAGCAACTATAAACTAGAATGCCCTTAATTGATGACAGTTTAAGTTGACATTAATTGTTTAGTTCACTCAAATACGCAATACATGCTAACTGGCAACGTTAATTAAAATATTTTACGAACAATATCTAGTTCATCTTTGAACCGTCTAGAAAAAGCTTGCACTATAAAAGCTGATACCGCATAACAATAGGAATCAGTTGTGTAAAAGCCAACTTAAACTTCCTAAAGTATTATAAATTAAATAAATAGTATTGAGTATAAGAGAATAAATATGTTTGTGTTTTTTTAATTTCATTTTAGACAAATTAAAAGAACCTGAACGAACACACAAACGTTTTCAAAAAGGTCAAAACGTAACAATATTGTTAATTTGTTAAAACAACGTCATAAAAATTCAAAACTATTTGTTGTATCGTTCTGTCTTGTGTAAAAAAAAATTCCTACAAATATCTTGTTCCCTCAACACTTGAGGGTAAAATCTTAAAGTCTGTTTCTGAGTTTTGCCTGAATTTCACATTCCCATAAGAAAAAGACATGGAATTTCAGGTTTAAATAAATTTTCGTTTGCTACTACTGATTTAAAAAGAAAAGTTCAAGAAATATTTTACATTTAGTATCTCACGCAGGGATATTAAAACAAAAACGTGAGACTTTTTTTTTAATAAGCTCAGGCAAAAATTAATGTACAGATAATTATTTGTTCAAGGAATGTTTCAGATTTACGCGTGGAATATTGAGAAAACAGTTTAATTGGCGAAAATGTAATAAAACAATTCTATACAAGTCTACATGATTATCTTGCCGTGTAGATATAAATACAAATTTTCAAAACTGAAATTTGGGCAGAATTCAGTACCCGACTAAAGCTGTGAATAAATTAAAACTTTTAAGCAGATTTTTGCAAATGGCTTATTAAGCAATTACTTTAACATGAAGATATAATCGAAGGCAAGTACTTGCCACCTTCGCTTACAAATTATATCCGAAGATGAGAATATTTAATAAAACATTGAATGGCCAAAGTGCAGTATAAATTAAATGAATGTTTGGAGTATTGAATTCGTGCTTTTCAACTTATGATTGTGCTTGATGTCAATTGCTATACACACTGATCTACTGCAGAACAATTTTGTTATGCACTGAAAAGTTGTTTTACCGAACTTACGCACAATTAAAGAATTCCAGATTGATTCGCTAGGGAATGAACTGCTAATCTAGTGTATGTATGGTAAGCGCATGATCTACTGCTGCAGGGTACTTAGAGAATAAATTAGTGGCTTATTAACTAGTAATTAATTTTGTAACTTCTTTCAGATAATTGAGACAGACAGTGCTACAAACTAATTAACTTAAAGGTATACTTTGTGCTTGCAATTGACTTATATTTTATACTTTTCCAGAACTAACTTAAATTAAACTCTATTGAAATCTTGCTGGAAAATAAACAAATTTTCCTAATTAAGGATTATAAACACTTAAGATTTAATTGTCCTTTTGCTGGTTGGCAAGACAAGAGATTAGAAAAAATAAGTAAACAAAATCAATTCATTGTCATATGCGATTTTGTAAACTTAAAATGAACACAAAATAAAAATTAAAAAAAATGAAAACATTAAATATTTCTTCTTTACTTCCCAAGAGTAAAAAGTTCAAGTTTTTTATGCTATTATATGTCCTTTTTGTTTTTCTTGTTTTATTTTTGAATTTTTTGCAACAAGTTTATTTGTTTATTTTTTTCTCTTGTTGTTAAAATAATTCCTTTATGACCTTGTTAAGAATATATCTTTTTATGAACATAATACTTGGTGTACGTTTTTGTTGCATACAACAAGGAGATGCATGCATATGTATTGCCTGACTACGAGGAAGGATCATGTTGCTTTTCATTCTCTTTTTTTTAGACTAAAACTTAAGTGTTTTATATTATATTCTTTTTGTTCTTGTCTTTATTATCTTAGATTTTATGGCTTTTATTGGTTTTGAAATGTTCATCTGCTAAAGAACACAGACAATAACAGTCGTGTCTAGTGGTTTTATATTTACTATAAAACTTATAAAAAAGTTCATATATTGTTTTAGTTTTTACATTTTTTATATGCTGTTATTTACTGGCGGTATGTGAAAATAATGGTGCAACTGTACTCCTGCTAAAACAAAAGAAAAAATTGTTTTAAAAAGAATTTTCATAGAGAGTAGAAACTTTCTCAATTGCATTTTTCCACCATTTAGTATCACATAATTGACATAGAGTTGGATGTTTAGACAAAAGATATGAAATTAAGTGAAAAATATTATTTGAAAATTAATAAACAGTGAAAATAAAATGTATGATCATGTTTAAAACGTATGCATTTAGAAATTTTATGGTGGAAAGGAACTTTGATTTGTTTTTTTTTTTTTTGGTTTGACAAAGAAGAAGTTATGTGAAACTTTGTAAGCTTCTCAAGGCAAATGCCATTGAAATTACTTTCAATTTGCGGAAATAAAAAAATAAAACTTTGCTATTTAGTTTTTGATCCGTGTCGCCTTGAAAAGACAATAAGGACTTTTACGCTTGATTTGAAAAGAGGTGTTAGGATTGCTGAAGCTTTATGTCCAACATAAAAAAACCAGCTTCAACAGGTAGACCATTAAGTAAACAGAACTGCCAAAGGGTTTTTAAAAGTTGGCTCGAATTTTTTTTCAATTTTCACTCATAGTGCAAAAAATGGTCAAAAATGCCCCAACTTCAAGAGGCCACAAAAATTAAATTCGAGCTAACTTTTCAAAACCCTTTGCCAGTTTTGTTAAGTTAATGGTGAACTTTCATTTCCCATTGAAGTTGTTGAGGGTGGCGGCGATGACTCGAAATTTGTTGCACAGTGTTATATATTGAAAGATGTCTGTATAATTCATTGCAACAGTGCCACCATTGCTGCTTGAACGATATATAGTTATATATATTATATATATTATTTTTATATATATATATATATAATTTTTATATATTTATTTGTGTATGAAAAAAAATCCTGACAGACAGTTTGATTTGAATATATTTTTACATAATAGTGATTTAATGGTAAAATAATAACATCTACAAAAAATTCAGGACAAATACTATTGACTTATACATATATAAAAATTATGAGTTTAAATAGATTAATATATTGTTTTTTTTTTGTAGAAGGGCAAGAAGGGAAGTCAATAAATCTATCAAATTTGCACATTCTTCTCAAAGGGTCGGCATTATTTATTTATTTATTTATTTATTTATTTATTTATTTATTTATTCGCATTCCCATACAACAAGACAAAGTCTTATAATTATAGTACGGGATCAGCATAATTGACCAGACGCATGTAATGCAATAAATAATAATATAAAATGTTAATTATAAATATAATGGCGTTATCTTTTCTAGAAAAAAGTGCAGCATTTCTTGCCCTTTCTATTGAAAATTTGCAATATAATTTTCTGAAATAGTGAGTTTATTAGAAATTATTGTATCATCGTTTACAAGGCAAAATTTTTCTCTTAAGAAATTTTTGAAGTTCTATTTCATAAAAAGTAAAAGAAACGCCACACCTTTTTCAGAAAAGAAAACGGTATCAATAATAATAAAAATATATAAAAAAACTTTTGGTTTGTTGAGGTTTTTTTTTTAGCTATTTTTAGTATTTTTTTAGTATTTTCATGCATTTAAAAAAAATAAAAAATAAAAATAAAAAAAAACCCTCAACAAACAAAAGTTTTTGAAAATCTTTGAAAGAAGATATCGAGGCAATCTCGATTAAATAAATTTCATAATAAATATATAAAAATAAAATATATACAAATTTATAATTAATGTTTGTATTTATTGAAATTAAGATACACAACCTTAAATAAATTATATAATTTTAAGTTTGACTATAAAATATGAAAATAGTTTTCCTAAACTGCGTTGCATTATTTAAAAATTGTATGAATGACGGTAGCGAGTTCCAAAGACGAATACTATGAATTAAAAATGAATGAAAAGCAGATTCAGATACAAGCCCTTTAAATTTTATTTGTATCTGGTTGTTATTTCTTCTAGATTGGGAAACTTTTAAACAATTAAACAAGTAAGATGGCATATTAGTAAAAATTATTAATATTCTACACGTTTTTTTAGATCCGTTTTACGGCCGTAATACTGAACCGATTTTGGAAAGTTTTATATGTTTTTAAACGGACTTTTACACAGATATGCACAATCTGCATTTTATTTACATGGGTTCGATATTCAGGGAGCTGTAAGCGTTTAAAGTTGCTGCTAACACATGCACATTTATTATATGTGCTTGTTTCAGCTTCAACTTGAAAAATTAAGAAAGAAACATACATGCAGTATGTCTGTCCAATTTGCTTTTGCATAAAAATTAGACAGAGTTTGAAGTTGTTTATTTAGAATGTTTTTTGTTTTTGTATTTTATCGTTCCTAAATGTTTAATATAAATTTCTAGAATGCGGTCGATTGAATCGACCGCTGGATACACTAGTTAGTAAAAATAATCTTGTGCAAAAATATTAATGATCTTATTTTCAAGAGATCGCAAAAGCGTACTCCACAAAGTTTGCTCTCATAGGGAGTTATGTGAGAAAAAAGCCTCAAATTAAAAACATATCTGAGAATTGCATTGTATGCAGATATTAATTTTGTAGTGCTTATCTGATCACAACTTCGCTGCCATATATTAGTGTAGGGATGAGGTAAGGTTTGGCAAGTACGATACGTATGTTAGTCGGTGTTAGATGTTGTGTTTTGTAATTAGCATAATTAACTCTGAAAAATTTAACTCATAAAGCTTGGTACTCTGTTTGAATTTGCGAAAAATGTTGAGCAACATTGATTATTTCGTTTGAAAATTTTGACAACTGATCAGTGGTGACAATACTACGTTTTACAACAAATTTATCGGTTTTATTGCCTTGAAGTAAGCACCATTGTTTTTCTTATGTAAACAAAAACCATATGTTTATATTTGAAGTGATTAATTTAAAAAAAAATTTGAAAATGGACAACAAAATAATATTAGGAGCTTGCGCTGCAACGTGTCAATTAATGCAAATTGCAGCATCTATGGAAGACACACGCTCTGCAAAGAGTCCCTACCTTCAGCATAAAAATTATAAAGGAAGGTTTGCTTCAGATGTAAGTGTAATTTCCTATTTTATTCAGCTGTTGTTTGAAATTCCGTACGAAATAAGTGGTGCTTACATTATTTCGCAGTTGGAAAATATGTTGCCAGAAACATTTTGTGGTTGAAAAAATAATGCTGCCAGAAACATTTCGTATGTTTTCACAAGATGAACAGAGTACAACTTCGGCCATATTATTTTGCAATTATTTCGCATGATTTTTTTTATATGGACTTTTGACAGCAGTTCGCACGAAATGATGAACAGAGTACCCTGCTTAACGGAGGAAAATAACGTGACGAGTGTTGATGCACGTTGAAGCCAGAGCTTACAGCGTCAATAATTATGTTGAAAATAAACGATATGTTCAGCTTTTTAGAGTTGGAAGCTTGATAAGGGAACGTCTAGCAGAATCTGATAGTAAATTCATTGGGTTAAAGTTTAACCCACAAAGACACAAAAAACTGTTTTTGCACGGATTCAAAAGCATCAGAATGTCCCATATTAAAGATCCATACTCCAATCCAGGTCTTACAAGCGATGTACATAGACTTTTCGTTACATACCGACCCTTGAACTCTTTAGCCCAGCGTTTTACAAAACCAAATATAACTCTAGTTTTATTTGGTGTCATTTTTATAAGAGAATTAAAATTAAATTAGTTGTTTAGGATTAAAATATTTTGGAAATAAATTTGTTTGTCAATTCGTTCTATTTTAAAGTATTTGAACGGTGAAATCGAAATTGTCGCAATTAGCTTACGGACATCCTTAGCATATTTTTATTTTCCGAAATTAATTTATCTATATGCAGGATCAAAAATTACATCTTTCTATCCATTTGCCTAACCGCTTTCTATTTTCAATATCTGTATATTCATTTTTATATTGATAAACCAATTATTTCGCTGTTACGAGTGTTTTGATGTTAATATATTTTTAATAATGCGAACAAAAGAACCTCAAAACACATTTAATTTATTTAAATAACAATTGTACGATTGTCATTCAGGCGTGGAGACAGTGATGGGTGAAAAAGTATAGTTTCAACCCCCCCAACAAAACCATACGAATATTAATTATTTCTATGGCGTTACTTAGTTTTGGTTTTAGATACTATTTAAAATCCCATTCGCCACACAACAGTTTCCAAATAGCCAAATAGTTTCATCTGGAGTTATCTGTGCTAGTCGCGTATTGTAATTATTTATTTTATTTTATTTTTAATTTTATAATCGAATAACACAGGCTTTTTGTTTGCAATAATTTGCAAATTATTTTATTGGTTTAAATTGTTGCAAATAACAAATGATGCTCCACATTGTAGCAGTGTTTGAGAATAACCCAATTAACGGAATAATGTTATTGGAGTTAAAATGTTCTGTAAATTACAAAAGTTCAAATCACATGATTTTCAAATATTAATAACAGACAAGTAAATGTTTTGTAGATCGCACGAATTATTTCAGCATATCAGTAGTGCGATTCTGTAACTTTTAACAATAAACGTTAACGTTAATTTTACCAGCACAGTTTATTGCTTGTGGTAACAATGCAAAAATTCTGTAGTTCGAGTTTAAAAAAATCGTTAAGAATTTCAATCTGATGGCATCTTTAACTATTTGACTAGCAGACACAAAGTAAACTAACGTTAACGTTTATTGTTTAAAGTTACAGAATCCCGAAACAGTGGATTTTTATTTTAAAAAATAGTAAATTTTAATTCCATTAATGAATAAAAGAAAAATTATCCTGGTGCAAATATGTTCACAGAGTCATGCGGCAAAATGTTAACAAACATATGAAGATCATACTTCGTTGCAGATATTGCAACTCTGGCATACATGCTATTTTCTGCCAGACCACAACAAGAAAATACATGAAACTGAGATTTGCATCACTTGAACAGGTACGCATAACCAAAAAACGCTGCAGATTGGTAATTGCAAATGTTTGCAATGCTATAAAAACTTTGTTTTTCGTTTTATTTTTAACAATAAAAACAAGTAGACTCCTCTGCTTAAAAAAAAAATTACGGTGACGGAGTCGCCACAAAAACTGCCTGTGCTGAAATTAAATTGACTGTTGAAAAAAATATTGCTCAAATAATAAAAATTCCATGTCAAACAAAATTTTTAGAAAACTTTAGAAAATTTATCGGCGGCATTCGAGTTGAAATATTATGTGCGGCTTAGCTTATTTCATGTGGCAGAGATATTCATTTTACTCTGTGAACTCTAAAATCAGCTGTTATAATTAACTAAATGCTTGAAAAATACACTCACGCTTTGTAGCAGAAAATTATGCTATGTGCGCTAAACTTGCAGATGTTCAACGAAGGGTGATTTCCGCTACTATTTCCACTTTCGTTGTTTACCTAATTGCGCACCACATCTTTTGTTTTTAATAATAACGACCTAAAAATATAAATTTTTAGAAATCATTCATAGAAAAATATCAGAATAAACATTTAAAGTTTGCTTTGAGTGTTTTTTTTTGAGAAATTGTTATGTTTCATGTCAAGTCTTATAAATATTTTACTTTTCTATTTCATTTGTTCTAATTAACATAAAATATTTAATTTGAAAAAAAAAAAGATTTTTAAAGAAAAAATTGAAGAGAAACATGTGATGACAAAATATAAATCAACATGATTAAAATTTTACAATTTATCGTAGAACTTAAAGTAAACTAAATGTTTCCGTTGTTCCCCATTTAGATGTTTGATGTTTGTTTCACTTAGAAAACTTTTGTGCTTATTTTCTCCTTCGTTTTTGTATTAAAGTACGACAGTGAGTGTAATCATCGCCAAAATGAAGTCAGGGTAGATAAGACTTAATATTTTCCGACTAAAAAGAAATCGAAATTTAAATATAATTCAACAAATTATTTTTGATTTATTTAGTTGATCTTCATTACCTGTTGCTTTATATATCTAAAATCATATATTAATTTCTCAAAGTTCTTTGCATCAACAACGCCCGTAGCAAATTCGTTGCCTTTTTCATCAGGATAAGCTTTATACTTCGATTTTGCGCCATTTATGATTTTTAGATCAATATTTACAGTTCTTTCGATAGACATGGGAATGATATCGAAATACATACTATCACCGATACATTTGAAAGTCTGAAGAAGTTCTTTTTTATTTTTTGGATTGTTTTTTATTTCTAAAAGACAGCCTTTAGTACCCGACTTACATTTGTGTTTACCAAATGAATAAATACCTGTAAAATTTAAGATAATTAGTTTTTTTCCAGTTACTAATTTATATATTTTTTTCACAAATGCTAAATTTTATTATTGATTGCATTTAAAAATTGGTTACAATTCACAATCGGGATAAATAATTTCAAAGTAGTTTGATATGGGGGTAAGTGAATAAGTCCTTGCAAATCAAATACGGAGCAAAAATACTTTAAAGCAAAGTGCTTTTCTCTAAAATATCAAACTGCAAAAGTTGACTGACAAATTTTATACAACATCAGTGTTTGTGTTTCATTTAATGTAATTGAATATTTAAGAGAAATTTTGCTACTATAAAAAACTAAAATATTAATTCTTTGCTATATTCTAGCAAAAAATAAATTCAATGCACATAAGCAACAACGTTGAAAGCAATTTATAATCGACAAATAAATTTAAGCGCACATATTATCAATCTAATCCAGGAAGAGCAATTGAAGCAGACACGTCTTATATTATTTAAAAAAATCCACAATATAATTTTGAGTAGGCGACAAGTCAGGCCCCAATTTTGTTAGATGTAAAAAATTAGATGTAAAACATGTAGAACAAGTACCATTGCATGGCTGATTTATTAGTTTTTTCATCGCTATCCAGAAATAAAACAATATTCAAAAGAACGGATTTTACGAGATCTGAAAAAATTATCTAGTACGGTCACAACTTAAAACAAAAAGAGAAGCATGATAAATACAGCTTAATGTCAAAACAATTGGACCAAGTTAGTTTAGAAAAAAAGACTCAGCTCAACTGCACACTTTTGCATGAGTTGAGTATCTAAGTGCTGCCGCACTCTTCTTATTCTGCAGATTTGGTTCTTAGCGAAATTTAAAAAAAATTAATCATTATATTTCCGGTTTGGAAGATCCTAAAAAGCGTTCTCTGCGGGATCTCTTAAAATGTGACAAACAAAAAAAAACTGCAAAGACTTTTTCTACATTTTTGCAAACTTCTATTTACGTTCCTTCACATTCTTTAATGATTATTTATATTTACTTGCCATTTTCGAATTTAAAATTAAGGCTTTCCACAAAGGATGGTTCTTCAGTCGGTTTCGAAATGACTCCTTCCAGGCTCAAATGACTTATTAGTAATAGAATTAAAACACCTTTCGCCATTTCAAAATATCTTATAATTTGTACTTTCTTATAGAAAAGACTGCTCGAGACTGCTCGATTCGTTGGTATGTATTAATAAATAAACTTTTCCTAAATGTTTCTCTTTTTGCTTCTAAAATTTCGTAGGTAGCTTAAACAAAAATAACTAACAACAAAATTTGTTTGCTTACACGTGTACACTAATCGACAGAAAATGATAACTTTTTTCCAATGAAAGTATGAAAATACATCGAAAAAACAATCAATCAATATGTTAATGCCAAAAGGGCATATATGTCCTTTGGCATTAATAACAGTGATGGACAAAGATTTCCCTTTCGTAATCAATCTAGATTCAAGCTGAATGCTATGATCATAGAGTTGTCCCGCTTGCGCATATTGCACCCCACAACGTCAAACTGTCAAAAATGGCGACAGGTATTGTTTCCGGTGAAAAAAAAGATTTTTTTTGGGCCTCTTGTTCATTTAGCATCCATCCTGAACGGTAATCAATTAAATATTAATAAAATCCATTTAAAAATCTTAAACGATTGGTTTTTCTTTTCTTTTGGTTTATTTCATTACATTACATTGGGTTTTATTCATTACGAGAAAAAACCAAATAAATCAATTTATTTCCGTTTTCCTCCTTTGGTTCTGAGTTTAATTGACTTCCACATTTCTAAGCTCATACACAAACAACCATCTAAACACAATATTTATATATATTTTTTTAATTTTTAAAGTAATTATTGGAAATGTAATTTTTAAAATGCCAAAAAAATTTAATTACTGGAAATTTAAATTTTTGTAATGCTAATAATTTGCACAAAAACTTAACTACACTGCACTAATTCCCAATAATTGACTTCGCAATTAAATGTCATTTAGCTATTGCTACTTAAATTTAAGTTACACACTTAAATGCAGTTTCACCTTTTCTGTCATTAAATTAAATACTCATTTAAATACTATGCAACTTAAAATAATTATTGACAGTTCTTAAAGAAAAGAAAACAGATGTTTAATGTAAATAACTTATATTTAAAACAATTATGCGGAAACGACGAACAAACAGTACGTGCACGTGCCAACCATTTCAATATTTTGGAAGACTCTGATTTTAATTTTTTTAATTTTTAATGCACACAATAACTTTATTATTCGTTTATGAATAAGGCTGTGCACGTCTGCTTAAGACCAAGTCTAATGCAGATCATTAGGAAGCCTTTACACAATATACATTTTAAATAAATTTTGATTTGGGGAACTAAAATTCGGATGAAAGAGGTCCCCTTTTCCGTTTTTAAAATATCACAGTTTTGTATTAACTTCAGATAAATTAACTTTTTTTCTTAATTTTTTAGTAAAAATCAAACAAATAATAACATATTTTAAAACAAAAAAAAAATTGTAAATAATCCATGCCAGTTATTTTGCGTTAGAATCTCATCATTAAGGTGCTTGAGTCAGGATATCTGACTAATTATGCAATGAATATTTTTAATTTGTTTTCCTATTTCACAATCCTTCTTATGAGATCTCAATTTATTTTGCTAACACATATTTTTGTTGATGGAAAAAAATTGCGAACGATAAATTTGCAATATTCTTGCAAGACTGGCTGCATACATGTACAGAAATGCAGATCCACATGATTTTCAGTAAAGCGGAAAATGCTCTCATGAATTAATCTATAGACCAATTTTATTCCTTCTAATCCAGACATTTAAGTTAAATAAGCGAAAATTTTATAAATAAAATTTCGATATTTAAAAAACTGCAAAAGAAGTACAAACTTGTGTCAGCACATGGTATTTAAAAAAACGTTTAGGTTTGTCGAGTAGTGTAATTGTAGTGGAGCTATTATTACTGAGTAAACTGTTAAACCCTTGTAGATTTCAGCTTAAGAGTAGAGATGTTAAAACTAGAAATTTCTTCTTATCTTTATATTTATTCGAGTGTTGTTTTATTTATTAACACAAAAATGATTTTAATAAAAACTAAAATGGAGCATGATTTTAATACGATACGAATTAACTATCAGCATTCATATCTTATCATTAAAAAACAAACTTTAATTATATCCACGCAACAGCACTTGATAAAATTTAAGGATCGTAGTGTGTATTTGCTATTAAGGTTTTAATGTCAGATAATCCCGATCACAGAATATTTTTGCAGTAACTGATTGTAGTTTGTTTGATAAGCTTTCCACTTTGTTATGAAAATTAATTTTTACTGTCACATTTAGAAAGTTTTAATTGTGACCTGAAATGTATTTAGAAGAGCATTTTTTCGCAAATTTTGTCTTAATTTACACTTGAAATACAAATTATATTTCCTTTAATACGGTAGTTGGAATGCAAAGCAATATTATTTTTAACTAATTCTAACATATTTATGTTTACAATTCACATTTGCCGTTGTTTACTCCAAGAAGTTTGTGAAGAAAGCCTAAATTTTGTTTCGATATTGGGGAAGCTTAAATAGGAATCGCAGTAGAAGTGCTACCCGTATACTACTTTGTTTACATTAGTTTTTCAAACTGTGTATAGTTTATCCAAATATTATTGTGATCTTAAAGTTAAAAACTTGTTAAATGTTAATTTAATGTTTATTCAAGAATGTTTTTACTTTTTTCTAACAGAAATAAATATAAATTTTATTAAGTTTTTTTTTCTATTGAGTAATTATTACATTAGAGTGACGCATAAGAAAACAATATACATATGTTTGTTTATCTTGCTTTATGAGGATTTCCAAAACATTTTGCGGGTCTAGCGATGACTGTTTGTGAGCTGCACCGTGTTTAAAAAGTTATACTATTTAATTATATGCTTATAATTATAGTTTTCTTTATAACAATAACTTAATTTAATAAAATTTATTTTGACGAATTTTAAAATTCTTTTGAATAAAGTAACAAAAAAAATATATAAATTAAATGAATTATTTTAAAATTGGGTTTTTAGCGCGAAATGGATTCAAATCTTTCATTAAGTGAAAATACTTATTTCATGGCAAGTGATATTTTGTTTACCTTCTTTATTGCGCTATGCGCAATATTTTTGAAATAAGAAGCCCCCAACTTGGCTACAAATTATTTAGTAGTAAAAACACTACAGTCTCGAGCAGTTCTTATAAAAAAATTTTTATTATATTAAAAAATTCTGCAATGGCTAAAAGTATTTTAGTTCTACTGCTAATAACTTATTTGGCCCTCAAAAGAGTCACATCAAACCCCATCGAAGAAGTATCCTATGTAGATCTACTTGATGTTAAATATATAGGAGGTGAGAAATCATTAATAGCGTTTAAATTATAAATATTCAACAATTGAAATTAACCAGTGTCGCATGTGATCTATAATATCGGCTTTAGCAACATCTAATTCAATTAATGTTGGATTAATTTTCTTTATTTTTCAATAATTGACTAATGATTTATATTTTTAAAGGAAGATGGTATTGCGGTGGTTTTGACTGTGCACCGAAAGCTTCTGGCTGTCAAATATCTATAAAAACCCTTAAAAGCGATAAAAAAAACTGGTTCGGACAATTGAATGTACGAAAGCAAGTGCATATGTAGAGACTATTCAAGTGCCTGTGGAAAGGATAATAGACATTGAATTAACGACCTATGATGGTGCGAAATCGAAATATTGGGTTGATTATGGTTTGGGTGGAAGGGAAATGGCAAAAGGTATAGTAGCACCAGCTGATTTACCTCAATTAAAGAAGAAATTTAATAAAATTAAAAATCACGAAATATCAAAAAGCAAAAATTAAAATTCTTCATGATGTGCCAACAAATTTATTATTCTATTTGTCGCTAAAGTTTTAATGATTTTAATGAATAATATTTAGTATAATAAATTCGTTTATATTTAATTAATGGTGTTTCCGTAATTTAGTTATGAAAATATTAGGTTTCTTCAGAGATCTTTTAATTTATTTTTAAATATAAAATAATTTAATTTCTCACTTGTTGAATGAAAGACACGGAGAGGGAGAGAAAAATTCAAAGTAATGCAAACGATATGCACACGCCGCAGAATTTTTTTTTTAATTTGACAACAAAAGAAAAAATAAGCAATCGAATTGAATGAACAATTTATGTGAAAACCACTTAGTTAATTGAGTGGTTTACATACATATTTTCTACTTAATTCGATCGTTTGGATTACGATTTAAATGCATTTATAAAATATGATTCGCATTTTGGTTAAATTTTTAAAACGAAAATTTTTTGCGTATTGATTTGATTTCTGATAAATGTATATTAACAATATTGTTTTCCAAATTTGAATTAACAGAAATATAAGATTATAAAACAATTCTAAAGGGAAGTCAACCATTAAAAAACTTGTCACATGTCTGGTTGTTAAGTGATAGAAACTGGTTCTAGTTAGCATTGCCGTTGTGACACTTAAGTATCACTTTTGACACTTTTTCGTTCCTATGCCACCTTTTATGTCCCTTTTTTAATTAATCTCTGTATCATTTTAACAAAATTTATGCCACTTTCCAATATTACAATATTTGTAAACAGCAAAATGTATGAATATATACGTAAAATAACTTTGAAAAAATTTGAAAATAGATTTAATGAATTCGTTACAAATATATTTACTTTGCCTAATAGTAGTGCTTCCGTTGAACAAATTTTTTCAAAACTATCACTGATTAAAAAATAAATTTACAAACAAACTTAAAATAGAATTTTGTGAGTCCATGATTTCCTCTCTCAATTTGCTTGAATTGGAGCTTAAAAAATGGACTCCAAGTGAAGAATTAATTACGAAATATTGAATAAGTATTTCGTTGGCTTAATATAGAAAGGACGTATCTCGATTTTTTTACTAAGCGCCGTTTTTAATCTTTTCTGACATTACAATTCCAAATAGACAAGAAAAGCTTATAATCCTTTTTATATTAAGCCAATGATTTGTAAAAAATTGCAAATATTATCAAAAGTTTTTGTTAAATTAACTTCTTTTCTTTGATAAAATGACACATTGGAATGTACTTGGGAATTGTTGTGTTTTTTAATTTTTAAATTCATTTATAATTCAAGTATGTATAATTAATTACTTGTATTTAAGTCTTATGTATTTAAAATTATAATTTCTTTTTGATTTCTTTTTTAATTGAAATAAATACTATTTTTTTGTTCATAAAAAACTTGACCCTATTTTACTTTAAAATGCCATATTTTTTACACTTTTTTCTTAAATACCCTTTTTATGACAATTTTTCAAAATATACAAAACAAAATCCAAAACTATGTATTTCAAGCATGAAATTTAATTTAATATATATTTTTTTGCATGTCCTTTCTTTCATTAAACAGAGACTATAATGAATTTGCAAAAAATTTTATAAGATTACCTCAATAGAAAAACTTTTTTAGCATTTAATTAATCCTGTAGTTTTTCATTTGGACATCGTCCTTTAAGTTCTTTTAATTTAAGATTCCACAAAGAAACTTCCTTTTTAATTACACATACCTCCTTTTTAATACAGCATTTATAAGAATGTTCATAACGAAGTGCTACAAAGATTTTGTGTTAGTTTGTGTTTAAGATTTTGTTTCTATTTGTCTTAAGAGACAAATAAAACAAGCGAAACTAATACTAGTGAAACTAACTATAGTATACGATACTTGACTTTTTCAGCAGATCTTTGACACTATTAAAGTCATCGTCATGACAATTTATAAGCTTTACAAGTTAAGCTTAGAAACTACAACAGCAATCACAAGATATCAAAAGGAAAGTAATTCTAACAAACTGCTGCCACTACGTAAAGATTTCATCACTGCAACAACTTTGCTAAATACTAAGAAGTGAAGTAGCTGTACAAAAGGATACACATGCATACAAATAAATATAAAGAATCCTTGTCCATCCTTAACGGTCCCTAGACATACTCATAGAATGTTAACGTTTAAAAAAAAAGAAAAGTATAAACTTGTGCCGCTTGTATAAAAGAGTTCGTACACACTTTTGTGTGCATACAAACTTAAAGTTTTAAATGTGTAGCTAAATATTTGTTAAATAAACTTGTGGAACACATTCAGCCATTGACGGTAGAATGGGCAAAGAAATATTAAGAACTGATGTCGTTTTAAATAAGTTTTGGTGAAGAATGAGAGAAAATATGTATTCGTGAATAGATGAGGCGTTAATAGGAATACCAAATAAATAGAAGGGACCATAAAAGATCATGCCTTAAAGGAGGATTAGGGGACTCAAAAGTGGCCTTAGAAAACTGTATAACAGAAAATCTAGAAGATCTGCCTAATAGTGTTAGATTTGCATATAGAGAGGTGATAAGAGTCACAGGAAAAACTATTGTTTGGCAGCAATCAGGTTTATAAGCGAGAGTCTTTGATTGATGTTGTAGCCGCTGCTTTGAAATATGCTTCCAGAAAGTATGATTTTTGTTCGCTTTGTCTTTTTCTGATATAAATCGGTGCTTCGTTCAGAGAATAATAAATGCACTAAAATCATATCTTTTCGTTTTATAACGTCATCCAATTGTATCATCATTAAACTTTGATGTTGCTTATATGAAATCTTTTTTTTAGCAAAATAGTATGTTCAGACACACATTATCGCAATAAATACCATTATTGAGCTAAATATTCTATACAAACCGGCATGTTCTAAAAATCACATTTTTTCAAATCACATGTGATTTCAAAAGCCCTGCAGACGTTTGCAAAATCATATACGATAAATTTTTTTCATAAATAATATTTGATGCTCTGTGCAATAGGAAAATTAAAAAAAAGAGTGGAAAAATATCTGCATGACCATTATTACTTTTAAAATCGCATGTGATTTGAAAAATATGATTATTAGAACATGTCCGAAAATTTTAATATAATTATTGTTCAATAAGCACGGAATTGGCTTAAAATTTAGTAAAACTTGAAATACAACATTGTTCACAAGTTTTTTCAGTGAGCAAAACTATCTAAAATGGCAAATGCCAAGAAAATATTGAAAAATACGTTAAAAGTATGGAGAGTTAAGTTTTCGAAAATTTCAAACTTACCAATGGCTCCTACGCATTGTGGAAGTCCAAGCATTTAAATTCGATCAACACATTGATTTATGAGTTCTTGCGTCGGAGGCAATTTCTTAATAATCTGTGTGAACAACACCTGCCATACTTCCTCACAAAATTCAATTAAAATTGTGCAGACAGTGTATTTTGCAACACCAAATAGCTCAGAAACCACTCTATACTCCCCAGATGAACTGAGTGTGAATAAAGCGATGGGTACGCGCTTTTGTAGTGTTATTGCTTTTCGCTACTTCGTGTCGACTTTGTTCACCTTCCCTAAAAAACCACAGAGTATGTCAAAACCGGTAAAAAATGGTCATCATTGGAATGGCAATTGTATTTCCAGAATGTAGATTGGCGATTCTGTAAATTGGAAATGTAATAATTGATTTAAACAAAATTGTTCAAAACTAGTTTTCAGAAGGACCTTTCATTTGCGTTTTCTTCTCTAATATTGCAAGAAGCAAAAGAGGTTGTTTCCTTAAACTTTGCAGAACTACTAAATTTCTCTTTGTTCTTTTTTTTAAGTAAATCTACTTTGGAAGCAAAACAAGATCGTACCAACCGCAACAGCTCGGTGTTTCTAGTACATAATATGAATTTATTTCGAAACAAATTTTAACGACCAAAATAAAAACAATTTTATTTTCTAACTGTCAAATGATTATTGAATAAGCTAAATTTAGAATATCTGAACGCTAAAATAATTTTGTCAATTAGCCGAATATTGACACAATTAAGAATGCAAGTCTGAACACAATATTACTTTAAAACTCTCTCTTTAATTTTAATAAGTGAAAGATTAAATTATTTAAGGTTTAAAAACGAATTAATAGATCTCCTGTTTAGTTTTTGCTTATTCTTGATTGTGTTTCAAACTTGTGCATTTGGAAAGCGTGCAAATTTTTTACTGCTTCCAGTAATCGAATATTTATTTGTTGGTCTGGGATGATTTTTTTATATCTGTCATAAAACTGTAATTGCCTGGCCCGATATCGTTCTTTAGTGAAATTACATTTAAAAGAAGCAGAAAATTTTGGAAATTGTTTTTGTTTAATATGCAATTTTACAAAATAACGATATCGTTCGACATCGTGGGCCAGGCAGTTACAATTTTATGCCAAATGAAAAAATCATCAAACTTCGACTTTTAGCGGCTTTTAATTTCAAACTTTAAAATTTATTTTAAGACAAATTTTCTTTAAAATTAACCCAAATTATTTTAAATTGGTTGACAATCTGTATTTTTGTTACTGACTGGCTCGTTGACTCTTCACTAATGATACCTTCTTCCTCCCAAAAAACAAAGTATGCCACTACTTTATCTAAAATATCCTTTGCCTGAGGGGATGTTTGTGTATGCGTATCTAAGCATAACTACTACTAACAAATGCTTAAATGACAGAAAACACAAATAACCACAATTTAAGTTAAATACATTTGTGTTTATGTATGTACATATGTACGTACGCAATTTTGTGTTTATCTTTTAGAGCAAAGCTTAAAAAAGTTTCTCAAACGATACAAAAAGTTCGAAAATAAAGGTTAAACAAAAGTGCGATTAAAGTTTATTTACAAAGCACCAAAGTGGAAAAGGATATAAAGAGAAAATGAACAAAATATTTATTTAACAAAAAGTATTTATCGTCTTTTTTATTATATTACAAAAATAAATGAAAACTATTTATTAGAAATAAATGGATTTATGAGCTTTGCCAAGTTATTTTTTATATATATATTTTTTTTTACTTATTTAGACCTGTAGAATTATGCATTGTTTTTTATCTTGATATAAATTTTTAAATTTCATAAAAAGTCTAATAAAGTTTTTATAAATCTTTTTATTTTCAGGTATGTTTGCTCAATCCGGTTAAGGTAACACAACTATTTATTATTTTATTTTGGTGACACTAAAGGAAAAAGAAGATGAGAAATGCTGCTGTGCCATTTATAAATTCTCTTCAAGCTTAAACAAATTATTAAATACTCAGTTGGATTAATTTTTTTATTTTTTTCATCTAAAATTCCTATTTTTCACATTAAATGTTGCACTCAAGTAAATACACTTAAAACTGTTTATCAAAGAACACTTAAAACGAAATGTTTGCTCTGTGATATCGTAATATCCTCTTCCGTTAGATTATCCTTCTGACAATTTTATTTCACTCGATTTCCACCTCATATTTAGCTCTTAAATGTTTATTTGAGTAAGATGAGCTTAAGTAATTTCTTGAATTTATTTTTGTGTATTTCCAAAAGCAGACAAAATGAAAAGATTTATTACTTTTTTTTCAGAGAAGTTAAAACCTATTTTTAAATTATGCTTTTTATATGGTTTCTTGTCTGCTTCATTTTGTTTATTATCGTTTCCTCCATTTGCTTTTTGTATTATGTTTAGTTCTGCACTTAAATTTTTATTTGCTTGTTTTATCTGTCAAAATATACTCCTTTTAATAACAAACATCATTTATGCTTTAAAGATCCAGTCTGATGTAAATTGCACTTTATTTTCAATTTCTCTTAATACAAACGATTTGTCTTTTTTTAATTGTGGGACCTCATGGACACTAAAAAAGGCACCCTTTTGATTTGAAAATAAATAGATTTATATTTTTTATTAGAGTAAAACTCAACAGGGGAGACTGTTTTAAGAAGTCTTATGCCAAAGGACATAAGCTATTTAGTCGGCTTGTCGAAAGAAGAAATTAAAAAATAAACAAGAAATTAAAGGAGACTTGAGACACAAAGCTATTGCGGGCGAGGAAACATCACGCGTCATTTGATATTATTTTTGTTTATTGGTCGCACAACTGATGGTTGTATGTTGTTTGATTTTAACTGCAAAGGACTCGCAAACTCGCATTACTCGTCATGCTTCTAACTTACTGGATATAATCTGCCATTTGAGTTACTCATTCAAAAATAAAAAAAAACTATATACGAGTATAAGGATATAACCCGGATAAGGCTCTGACATGAGTAAAAACGTGTAAAGTGTCATCCATGAAATGCTGAGATTTAGTTTTTATGAAAGCTAAGCAAACGCACTTGATGTATTTCATCGTATCGATATATTCTCTTCATGCATTCGTTGCTTTTGTGAGTTTTAGTGAACTGAGTTTTGCGTAGTTTAAAATTTTTAAAACTATTTGGTCTCAACTGGTCTTCTGAAAATATATTGGTGGCCAATAAGCTAATCCGTTACTATTCAAAACACTTACGGCCTAATTCATAAACGATGACTAAAGTTAATGTGAATATTAAAACCAGTTTTACCATATAAAAAGCGTACAATAAACCTACTATAACTTTATTAATCGCTTATGAATACTTTTACATCTCTGAGAAGTGAAATAATACCGAAATGTCGAAACAGTTCCATCTCACTTAATATTTTTCAGTCTTGTAAAAACACATCGAGTACCTTCATTAGCCAAACACTCAGCCCGCTTATTGCCTGCACGGTCTACGTGACATGTCACGAATTCCATAACAACGGCTAATTGTTGCAAGACAAGGACCTTGAGTGCTATCTCGCTATACAAAATCTAAAAAGTTTTACCATTTCCACTCAAACATAACCAAACACAGACTTGTACTTTGTACTGCATTGACCTGCTACAGAAGCTAACAATGGGTAAGACGGCTTCTATATACTGGATACCTGGCTATAGTGGGCATCAGCGGCAAGAGGTAGCAGATGAAGTGGCCAGGCTGGCTGTTGCTACTTCCCTTATGGGTCTAGAACCTTTTTGTGACGTCAGTTGGTCAACGGGGCTACCTCACCAATTAGGAGTAATGAATTTTTTTCGCTTACTTCTCTTAGCATGAGACTGGCTAAGCCATTGTTCTAAGTATTTTCATATAGTGGTATCCTTGAATTCAGCAGAAATAAACTACGACTGGCTACCGGTTTCTTTATAATTATTTCAGTCTAAACTATCCTTTGCAGAGAAGTCTTGGTTATTTCGCCTTTATGTCGTTTAGGCATTCAGAAAGATAAAACAACAGCATACATTCTCTCCGAATGTATTGTTTAGCGTAATATTAGAAAGCAGGTCCTTCAGATGACACCAGGCGGGCCAATATTTTCCATTTCATTCACTTATTGAAATGCCCTGTGTAGAATACCAAAACCGTTTAATTTTGATCACTTATTTTTTCACAATGGTATACTGTATTTATATATTGTGCCAACATTTTGGTATACAATTTTTAGTTTCAGTTTGTGATTGTTTTTTTTTTTGTCTTTTAAGCGAGAAAATTTGAATAAATCATCAAATAATCTCATGGGAAATACTTGATTTTTTAAAGCATTATTTATATTTTTTTTATTTTTTGCGTAATAAGCTACTTATTGTAAAAGTGTGTTTGTGCAAAGTGTTTTTGTGCCGTGACATCCTTCAAAAGTGTAATAAAGTGTAAAGATATTTATTTTATATTTATTTACTATATTCTACTTTTTTATTATATTCTTTGTTTTTTTATTATATTCTACTTGCTGATGATTTTCAATGAACTCGACAATGCAAATAGACGAATTTAAAACATTAAGAGGATTCGATTGCAATTATGATTCTTTTTAATGGAGTGAAAGATAAAAAATTGAGTTTTTATTGAATACAAAAAACAATTTTTAATCTTTGATATGAGAAGCAATGAGCACAACTTAAACAAACAGAATAATATAAAACAAATTATCAAACTTTATTGAACACAAAATACAGAATTGGAACATTGACTTTATTAACAATTAAGGGCTTAATCTATGCGGTTCATTCAAAAATAACAAAGCAAATCGTCTTCCACATGGATAAGCAACTCCTTCCAGAATTTAAAAAAAAACAAAGATTTACTTGACAGTCATTATTTACGCTTCAAATGCATACTTTATTCAATTTTAAAATAACCTATGTACAAAATATTGAAATAAAAACTTTGAAGGATATGTTAAACATTGTTTTTCAGGCGATGTTCAAGTTTTTTTTCTTAAATTATTTGATATATCGAGGAATCTACAGATCAAATTTATTATAACTACATAAACGGTTTTTCTTCTCTTGTCCTATTGACTGAACTTTATATTTTCTAAAGATACACAACTTGAAATATTATTTTAATGTCAAAATATTAAAATGATCTGTATATTTTGAGAAACAAAGCTCCCGTGACGATAACTTTTTAAACATTTCCTCTGAAAACTTTTTCTTTTAATCTCTATTATTTTAAGAACTAAGAGAGTTTAAATCATAAAATTTCGAATTCTTTTTAAGTTCACTCAAGGCTACAACATATAATTTTTAAAACATCTTTTGCTGAAGACCTTCAAGCATGTGAAAGGATATATTTTTAAAAGGACGTTTTTACTTTTGTACAAGAGAACTGAAAACAAAAATTTTATTTGGTATCTTTGATATCACATTTTAATTTGCAAAATTTTTTTTTAAATAAACATTCTTAAAAAATGTAATGTCCTTTGGAAATGATGTCCCTGCACTAATGAATATATTGCGGGTTTTCTGACAAAAAATTGGAATTTTTAATACGGTGTATTCAGCTACATTAATTCACTTAGTTGGCCAGAGAGACTCTTTGAGTTCCGTAACTTGTCAAAAGTTCTACCAGGCAAAAATAAATCCATCATATAATTACCTTCGAAAATATTTAAAACTTCTCAATGCCTGCGTGCATTCACAGAGCAGCAATTGCTTTAATTTTATATTTTTCCATTATCGCAGTTTTTTGTTGATTGTTTTTTACCGCTACATGGAACTGGGTAATTGGAACGTAAACGAAACTTTGTTTATGTTTAATGCTGCAGCCATAATTGCTTTTTTTCTTATTGTTTTGCCCTTATAAAGAAAAAACCATTAAATTACTAAAATTGCAAAAATAGCTAAATAAATATAACTAACAATTGATGAGGGTTTTTTCTGTTGAAAAATAGTTTTTTTCCGTTCATAAATTAATTATAAATCGGATTAATTTCAAACTAATAACGTCAACTTGTGTGCAAAGTTTTGGTTGCATGTTGAATAAAATGTTAATTCAATAAAGTTTTTAATTTGTTAATTTTGTTCGTAATGAAAAAGAAATAAATATGCAAAAACACTATTTTTTGTTTAATGAAAATAAATTGCGCCCAAACTCTAAAAACTCTTGTATACGTTTTTCTGGGTAAATTTATTTAGTCACAGTCACAATAAAAATTTAATAATCATTTTAATCCTCCGGCATATAAATGTGTAGTAGAACGGCATTAGAAATATATAGAATCGTGAGTAAATTTTCTCTCATGTTTATTTAATAATAAATACTTATTCTACAAGTGTATAGTTTTAAAGGTATACATTTTCATTAAAACGTCCCTTGCACCATACCAAGATGCTGGTGCAATTAAGAAAATATGTCAAGCTCACAGCATACAAATTGTATTTGTATTGACAAAGGTTATCCTGAAAAGCAAAAGGACTACAAAAAGCGTGTTTGCGTGAATTCCTTTCGAATTCATAATTGCACACTGTTTTGTATTTCCACATATATGAGTTAAGCAATAAACCGCAACAGCATCCGTTACTCTAGTGGATATTGTCCCAGCAACTAATATAAAAACAGCACAAAGCATACGATTGTCTGTCTTCATCACTTGATTGTGTGTGGACGCTGGTATCGTGTTTTTGATTGAGCCTTAAGCATTTAAACCTTGTATTTTTTTTAAATAATAATGAAATCATTTAAATTATTGCTTATAATAAGAGCAGCCTTAATTTATAAAAAAATTAATAAGCCAAATTTGCATAAAACTGTATTCTATTTTCTTGCTCCACTTTTATTTTTTTGCAGAAGTTAAAATGTTTAAATATATTTCCACACTTGCTTGCATACATTCTCCTCCTGCTCCTTTTTCCTTAGCTACAGGGGTGACGTCAAGTCTAAATTGTACTAAAATATTGTATTTCGTTTCATATTCATGTGTACGAGTACAAGTATTTTAATAAATAAGTGAAAGAGCTCTTTTGTTTTTAATTTTATGTATTTATGTATTATATTAAAATGTTGCATGTTGCTCTTAGTGTATTTATTGTTGCTTGTTTATGTTGTTCGCTCAGCTTGCCAAAAACAGTTTCTTGTGCTTCAGTGGCATTTGAAATTGTGGCATAAACAAGCGGCCAACTCTTAACTAACTCTAGTCTTTTTTATATGATAATATATGGAAAACTCATATTTTTGCTATACAGATTTTTATAATTTACCCGATGCAACCCGGTTTGGTCCGCTTGCATCATCGTAGTGGGATAAAATAAAATAAAATTAAATAAAATAAAATAAAGTTGAATAAAATTAAGTTAAATAAAACTAAATAAAATTAAATTAAATAAAGTTAAATTAAATTAAATGAAATATAATTAAATAAAATTAAATTAAATTAAATTTTATAAAATTAAATTTAACAAAATTAAATTAAAAGAAATTGAATAAAATTAAATAAAATTAAATAAAATTAAATTAAGAAATAAAATAAAGGAAAGTAAAATTAAATCAAGTTAAATGAAATTGAATAAAATAAAATTAAATTAAATGAAATTGAATAAAATTAAATAAAAAAAATTTTATAAAATTAAATAAAGTTAAATAAAATTAATTAAAATTTAATTAAATAATAATAAATAAAATAAAATTAAGTAATATTAAATGAAATAAAATTTAATTAACTTAAAAAATTAAATTAAATTTAATAAAATAAAATTTAATTAAATTAAATAAAATTAAATAATTTTAAATAAAATTAAATAAAATTAAATTAAATAATTTTAAACTAAATGAAATTGAATAAAATAAAATTAAATAAAATTGATAAAATTAAATAAAATAAAGGAAAATAAAATTAAATAAAGTGAAATGAAATTGAATAAAATTAAATAAAATAAATTTGAATAAAATTAAAAAAAAATTTAAATAAAAAAAGTTCAACAAAGTTAAATAAAATTAAATCAAAATAAATAAAATTAAGTAAAATTAAGCGATAAAATAAAATTAAATAAATTTAAATAATTGCATCAAAATTATTATTTATTCTTATAACGTACACTTAAACAAACATTTCAAAGCTGTTTAGGATAATATTTGGAGAATCTAATGAAATTTGAATTTAAACTTTCCGAAAAACTTACGAATAGTTTATCAACTAAAGCCTACACAGGAAAAATAGAACAACATTGGTTGTGTACGATGCCATCTGTGTTCATATCGAAACAACATATCCCTTATTTCAAACATGCAAATTCTAGCTATATGTATATAAAAGTATACCACACGTTCTCGGTATAAATACCTTCCATATTTCGTGACACATTCTTGGTTAACAGGTTAACACAGAAAAAACCTCGGTTTTATACGGTTTCTATAAATAGTTTTTCTTTCATTTATGTACTTTTTTTCCTCATGCCAAAAACTATCGAAAAATCGATAGCACAATATCGAACAATTTTTGCCCTTACAAATCGGCCCAACCTAAAGTACATATGTATATTGACAATTTTTAAATATATTGTATTTATAAATTAAATAGACGATCCCCTAAAGAAGTTGACAAACAATCTACGTAATGTCGGGAAAATTGGAATAAGAAACAATTTTTGTTTACAAAAATATTTTAGGCCTAATTATTTTAACAAGTTAACTACTTAAACTAAAAAATATTGGTCTAATAAATTTAAAAAATAAGAGATTGTGTTAAAAAAAAAAAAAAAATAACAACATGTAGTGATGAAGAATGCATTTTATGGATAAATCTTATTTTTAGGAGTATATGAATTACCACGTCCACTTAAAATGTATATGTATATGCACTTTTACTTCTTGATATTTAGAGACAAGTAAAATTTCGCAAATAAGCTTCTATAGCTTTTCAAACATACAAACGATTGCACACCCATTTTGAATCATATTTATCATATATTTATTTATTTCGTTGTACAAATACCACTATTCTATGCAATTTAAATACTTTTCTTCCTTTTTCCTCATTTATTTAAGTCCCCAAAATTGAGAATTTTCATGCCAACTCACAGCACACTTGTACTCATAAAAATGTTAGGTTTAGCGTAAATGTGTATGTGATCCTATTTACATTCCAACACACAAACACACATGACAAACTGTGCTTACACATATTATTCATACACATAAAAAAAGCTATTACTGCTGTTGCAGCATGTGTGTCATGTGTTTTTTTTTGTGGTATAGAAAACCATAATAATGTAAACATGAGTTTTGGTTGGTTTCATGTTTCGACTGTGTGTACACGAATTAGAAATCATAATTTTCATACTCAAAAAGGCTAAAAATTGTTTTGCATTTTTTTAATTATTTTAACTGGAGTTTCAGTTTTTTTAATATTATTTTCTTGTTTTTGAAGCTAAGCAAATCATTATATTAAATAAAAGACAACTAACTGTTTTATTATTCTAATATAAAATATAAATAGGTTTTACTGGTTTATACAAAAAAAAAAAAAAAATAATAATAAAAAAGATTTAATTCGTAGTGACAAATTAGAGCGATAAAGGTAAGTTTTTACAATCTTTCTTGTATTGCTCTAACTGTTTAGCGCTTCAAATATCTTATCTGAAAATATTTTTCCATATATATTCATTTGTTATTTCTCAAAATCGCTCGATTTACAGAAAAGGCTCGTATTTCTTTTTTTTAAGATGACAAACAATATACATGATTATAAGAATTGCACCATGTAATAACACTGAAAGAAGTATGGGGTTAAGTGTACCCATGTCATTATTTTGTCAACAATTATAGTGTCTTTTTGGTGACATTGTCAAAAAATTGTTTTCCTTTTTGTATTATGTTTTTGATAGCTAAAGAAAATTTTTTATGGTTAAAAACAAATCAATAGTTTTACTACGGGCATTTCCCTTATTTTTGGGAATATCAATAGTAAGTCAGTACAATCTTACTATTGACATTTTCTCCATATAATTCTACAAGAACTATCGAGTCAGTATTGACATTGTCAATAGGCACTCAATATAATTCTATTATTGACATTTCCTGCAGGATACTTAATAAAATTAATACAATCAAAAGAAATATAAACATAAATTCTTATGGCGTTTTCTTTTATAAAAAAAGTGCAGCACTTTTTGTCCTTTTTATTGAAAATTCGGAATATGATGATGTTTTGAATCAGTGAGTTTATTAGAAGGTATTGTATCATCACTTTCGAGGCAACATTTTTGTCTTAAGAAAACGTTGAATAGGAATTTTTTTGATAAATTAAAAGAACTATTATATATATTTTTTTTTATTTAAAGTGATTATTTTTCGAACAAATTGGTTGTTTTATTAGTTTTTAATCCAAAGTGATTATTATTTTTTGGCTAATGTTCGTAACTATTATACTCAGAAAGAATTGGACATGAGACAATATTCCAAAGGAACAAGGAAAAATTTTGAACACTAATTAATTTCAACTTACACGGCAGAACAGAAACAACGTTGTTTTTCGAGAGCCGCTCTACACTCCCATCATCAGTGTTCATGTGTGCTCATGTATCCGCCACTGTTTAGGTGGCTCGGTTGAATGTGATTTCAAACTTGTATTTATACAAATAATGTCTAGAAAAAGCATACGAGAGTTATTTGTATTATTAGTTGTTATTACAGCAAACACTGCTTTACCACTATCAATATTCAAATTTTACCATCACTAATTAACGTTAAATTAACCCATTGTTACACGTTGGTTTTTATCTCATGTACCATTTTTTCTTTCTAATTTTTGGTTTTACTTAAGACAAACTTTTATGGTTTGATTAATACTTAAGTATTTTTTTTGTTTTTTGCCAACTAGTTGAGTTTTTTGATTTATTTGATCAATTTTAACTAGTTAAGTGACAGCAAACATTGTAAGGCTCAAGCCAGTAGCTAATTGTTTTTATTTAAAGTGATTATTTTTCGAACAAATTGGTTGTTTTATTAGTTTTTAATCCAAAGTGATTATTATTTTTTGGCTAATGTTCGTAACGCTTTTAGTCAGAAAGAATTATATTTTTTTTTAGAAAAAAGAATTATATATATTTTTTAGAAAAGAGAACGGCATTAGATACATTTTAGAAACTTCTAAAAATATGTGTTATTAATTTATCTACTAACACATTAAGAGTATTCTTTTAAACTATTAACTTTAACAACCCAAATTCGAAGAGCCTGGTATAACAATTTTGCATACAAATTTTTAATTATACTTTAAGAGCTCTCAAGATTAACAAGTGCATGTTAGAGGCATTCAGTCGCTGTGCTACACTTTCGTTATTCGCATTAAAATTAATTCTGTGTCGGTGGTACAAAGCTAATACATTTTCAAAGTATAGCAATTTAATCTAGAAAAATTAAAAGATAATGCTGTCAATCATTATCATTATCACTCCTTTTTCAAGGTATTTATTTAATACACTATATTTAACTGTCTAGTGTCTGTATCTTATTTTTTATTTTACTGAATAGTCTTCTAAATGTTGTAATGCAGTTTTCCCAGAGTTCGTCCAGTTCTTTCGGGCTCTTCAATGGTCTGCTTCCTTTGAGATTTAAACACTTTGTAGTATTGTTTTTGTTCCTAGATGGATACATTATGACAAAACCAAACGAAAATACACTCCGATGCTTTAAATACTTCGGAACTCGATTCAGCAAACGATTACGAATAAAATGTTTAGCAGTACGACTATGGATACACTCCTATGATATAAATGCTTCGTATTTTAGTCTTACTACGATATATCGGCTGTTTAATAACACAGATACGATCCGACAATATAAATACTTCACCGATATTGTTCGTAATGATATGAATTCATAAAAGCCATAAGCTACATTAAAAAAATTTTACAGGAAACTTTTTAATTTATTCAATTTAAGCTTATTTCTTATTAAGGAATTCTTATTAAAAAAGTCGATTTCGAATTTTTTGCAACTTAGGGATTTTTTTTAAATCATATGATACGAAAAAGAGAAAAAAGAACATTATTCCAATTCTTTTCACTTTCTTCTCGCAAAACCTTGATTACTTATGTCAAGCGTACTGTTGAATAAATGGTAATTGCTATTTTCTTATATTTCCACTCTACCAGGTGGCGCATAATTAATTTACCAATAATGTTTTTGAATATCATTTTTACTAAATAAAAAAAATAATTTTGAGTGATGGAAGTCCGCATTTGGAACATTATAGAATTTTTCTGTTAAGTGAAAAAGTGTTCATACTCATTTGATAACTGTTCGCATTCCTGTCGAATATTATTCTTAAGGGCTGTGATTGTTCGGGACTTGTAGGCATAAAACCGCGACTTCAAGTAGTCCCAAAGAAAGAAGTCTGGGATGGTTAAATTGGGTGATCTTGTTGGCCATGCCGAATCATCAAAACGGACGATAATGCGATCAGGAAAAAGTTCGCCTCGCTCTTGCGGAGTACAGCGCTCCATTGCTTGCCTTTTTGTATTCTGCAGCTGTCGAGTTCGAAAATGCCAAACATGATTGACCTGCGATGCCATTTGCAAAAATTATGACATCTTCCGATAGGGTGATTAATTTTGCATAGTGTTTGTATGATGTTTCAATACTGCCTGAGGCTATTTGTAATGTCACGTTACAGTGTGTTCTATGTCTTGTAAGCAGGGAAACTGCTGATATGGTCATTGCAAGGCTTTTCTTGTGCAACCTTTTTATGAATTTTGGCATCCATTTGTAATTGCACGATAACCAAGGACTATTCGATATCTGCAAAAACAAAATTTTTAAAAACCAATTGCCATAATACAAAAAAACCCCAACATAAAAATCTGTCTAAAATAGCTGATTACTACATATATGTGTAGATTGTCTAAAACTACTTTTACCTTAAATATTTTTTTCACGTTAGATTGTTTTAATTTTCCCTCTTGACCAGATTGTCATCATTATTTATTTATTTTAATTATCCTCTTCATAATTGCACAGCAAGTGACAAGCTGTAGTCATAGAAAATAAACATTAATAATGAATACATAATGAAGAATAGAAAAACTAAATAGAAAAAAAAAGAATTTTATCATACGCACCGTTAAACTCCTGTAAATGTAACCAAAAATTAATATCTTATAACTACAAGCGAAATAAAAGCAAAAAGCAAAAAGCAATATTAGCAACATCATCTATGTTGACAACATCATACGTGTAGTTGCTGATGCTTTGCCACGGGCTTGTTCTTATTATTATAGCGGTGATGGTGTTAGTTCTAAGGAAGGAAACTAGTCATTACATTTTCACACACTATTATACAATTTATAAATACTTAACAAGCAAGCTTATTATATGTAAGTTGTTGCTGTTGCTCTTCTAAATAAAGCACCAGCTTCAGAAAAGTAACAGCAATAGCTGGGATTTTTTGTTTGGCCCATTCGGTTTAACTATAAAATGATCGATGATTCTTTTGTATAATTGTAATGAAAACGATGGTTTTTTTGGGGCTTATGGCAGATGAGAATGATATGGGTGTTAGCTATTTTTGTTCGTTTGTTAATTTGGCTTTATGCTGTTTCGTATGTTTGTTTAGAAAAAAAGCAGTATATGAAAAGTGCTTGTGCTAAAATTTTAAGAATCCATCATAATTTTCTAAATGTTTTCCAATAAACCATAATGCTGGGAAAAGCAAGAGAGTAATAATTTATGAAATAATTATGCATCGAAAATGGGAATTCCGTACTAAACGAAACTGATTTAACTTTTTAACTCTTTAAAACTGAATAGAACGAATTTTCGTATCATAATTTGTAAATTAATACGGATATTCCTACTCACTAGTAGTCACCGTGTTAAGTAGTAAAATGAAATAGAGAAAACTGCACTGATGAGATGGTGTAGCGACCTCGAAATCAGCACCTATCCGTTCTGCTAGTCTGTTGAATAAATTTTTATTACTTTCTCAATAAAATTAATTGAAGTGATAAAAAATTTCTTTAAGTAAAATGAAATCTTTAAAGTCCGAATTGAACTTGAGCCAAACAATTCCTTTCAACTTAAAAAAAATACCGTTTAGCTATTCTTTTTAATATATAAGAAAAGTTTTCCAAAAACTAATAACCAGATGAAATGCAAATAAAATCGTGTGTTTCTTTTCGATAACTTTATTTGCATTTCATATAAACTTAAAAACGAGAACAAATGTCCTTTGGCTAAAACCATTGCATTTCAAAATGAACTTTTAAAAGAAATCCACAACTAAATAACTTTTAATACCAAGTTTTATTTTCTCATTTTTGTTTTCTTTTTTATATATCTTTCTTCTATTGCCTGTCATCACCACATTTATTGATGTTGTATAAACGAAATAGAAAAAAAACTCAAGTTGTGTCACCGGGCTTCTCCATTTTTTTCAGACAGTTTGTAATAGATTATTGTTTTTTTGGAATTGGAATAAAAGATAACCTCAATACAATTTTTGTATTGATAAAAAAAATGTAAATTCTTTGAAGCCGCGTGAGGGAAAAGTTTTCAAGCAACATTCATATTTATCAAGAGTTATTGTAAATACTTTTGATCTCTTGTAGATTGATTTCGTAGCACATATATATTTTTCATGATAGAACGAAGTCAAGAAACTTTTATAATTTTGATTAAATTGTAAAACGATTTTTTCTTTTCTCAAACCAATAGAGAGCGAACATAAAAAAGTTGGTTATAAGGAATGACAATTTTGTACTGACCGAGTCCAATAATGCTGCTTTAAAAAAGTTGATATGAGAATTCAAATTCTGGTATTCGTGTTCATTAAATAATTTTGTTAAATAGTTAACATTCGCAACAACCGACGGATGACCAGCTAAAATGTAACATAAAAATATACGTTAATGAGAGGTTGTTGCGGTCTTCACAAACAGTATGCTGTTTGTTATCTTTCGCTTTATAGTTGTCAGGATTTATCATTATTTTCTTTCTTGATAAAAATTATTTGAACTATGTAAATGTTATATATTATTTTTTCATTAGAGAAAGTTAACAATTCGATTGTATTTTTCATTTAAATGTTAGTTGCCTCAAAAATTTGCCGTTTATAAACCAATTAGAAAAATGTTTGCATTATTTGAAATTACTTGCCTCCAGATTACTCCCGTTATTATAATTGTATAATTCTGATTGTCTGGCCGTTCCTCTCTTTTGGAGTAAGTTGTTTTTTACAGGTTACATCTCACAAAAGTCAAATGAGAAAAAACTATTAAAAAAAACAAATAAAATTTTCTGTTAAAAATTAATTTGTCGAGTAGTGTTGTATTTGCAGAGCGTGTACATTATTTACAGTTGTTTTTCAAACTTTATCTAAATATTATTAGGACTTTAAAGTTAAAAATTTGTGACATGTTATTCTTACTTTTTTTATAACATAAATAAATATGTATGTATATATTTTGTTTTCTTTTTCTATTGAGTTGTTGTTATATTAGAGTGACGCAATAGAAAACAATATTTGTTTGCTTATCTTGCTTTATGAGCATTTCCAAAACATTTTACTGGTCTAGGGATGATTGTTTGTGAGTTGTACCATGTTTAAAATGTATGCATATTTTCGTATTTTGCTTCAAGACAAAATTTAAAAAAAATGCCACATGAAACTTGTCCACATTATGAATATCCACCCGGAGTTGCCTCAAAGATGAATGCTTAGACAAAAAAATGCAACACCAAAAAAAATATATGCTTTTAATTATTGTTTTCTTCATAAAAAATAACTTAATTTAATAAAATATATTTTGACGAACTTAAGCCTGAATTTTAAAATTCTTTGAATTAAAGTAGCAAAAAAAATTTAAATAAAATTAGTAATCGTAAAATGAGATTTTTGGCTGGGAATAGATTCAAATCATTCTTGCTGTTGAGTTGTGTAATTTTTTTTTAACTGAAAATACTTATTTCATGACAAGTAAAATTTTGTTTACCTTCTTTATTGAGCCACGCACAATATTTTTAAAATAAAAAGCGCCCAACTTGGCTACAAATTATTTAGTAGTAAAAACACTATACTCTCGAGCAGTTCGTATAAAAAAGTTATTATATTAAAAGTTTCTGCAATGGCTAAAAGTATTTTAGTTCTACTGCTAATAACTTATTTGGCCCTCGAAGGAGTCGCATCAAACCCCACCCAAGAAGTATCCTTTGTAGATGGAATTGATTTTAAAAATATAGGAGGTAAAAAATCTCTACTAACCTTTAAAATAAATATTCTACATTTGAAATTAACCAGTGTCGCATGTCATCTATAATATCGCCTTCACCAACATCTAATTCAATTAATCTTTGGTTAATTTTTAATAACTTTTAATAATTAAATAATTATTTAAATTTTCAAAGGAAGATGGACTTGTGGTAATTTTGAGTGTCCTCCGGATACTTTTGGCTGTCAAATAAAAATCAAAAACTTTGAAAGCGATAAAAAAATACTTATTCGGCATTTTATATGTACGGGATCAAAAGCACAAAGAGGACAAGGAGATATAATTCATTTGCCTGTGCAAAGGATAATAGATATTGACGTACAGACCTATATTCGGGCAAAATCGCACTATTTAGTTGATTATGACTTAGGAGGAAGAGAAATGGCAAGAGGTGTTGTAGCAATAGATAATTTGCCTCAATTAAAGAAAAGTTTTAATAAAATTAAAAAGTACGAAATATCAAAAAGCAGAAAGCAAACGTCTCATTAATGTGCCGACAAATTTCTGTACTATATGAATCAAATGAATAAATGAATATACTGAATACCATAATATTCAGTATAATAAATTCGTGTATTTTTATATAATGGAGTTTCAGTAATTTTTTATGAAATTTATTCAGGGAAAAAAATATTAGTTTTCTTTAGAGATCATAGTGATTCATAGTAATCCAAACGATTTGATACTACGTTGCCTAATAATTTCAAATGAGCAAAATCAATTTGATGACGCTACAAGACGAAGAGACATGATTTTCGATCATTGAAGATGCTTTGCACAAAGCACACGTAGTTTGATGTAATAAATAGAGTATTTCGAAGCTGGAGATAAAACAACAACTAAAGGCTGAATTAGTTTGTACGTTCTGTTCTGTTACGACTCATCTGTTTCGTTTCTGTTCAGTTGAAAAACTGTATGTGTGGTTTGTTGTTACTTTTTCGTTCTGTTCTGTTGCGGACTATTCTGTAGCAAATAGAATTCAACGTTAAGTGACAGCCAAAAGTTTGTATCTATTAATTTTTTGTGGTGTGAAATATTACAAATTTGGTTTTAAAATTGAGAATATATTATTTTAATTCAAATTATTAAATATTTATATATTTTTATCAAGTAAAAAACATTTTGCAAACCTTAACAAAATTCATTCATATAATTATATCGTCCACATCCGAAAGTTCAGACACAGAACAGGAAATTAAAAAATATTTTCTACAGAAACGAACGGCACAGAACGGCAACGAAAAGTAAAACCTAATGAGGCCTTAATGACTCTTGCTTACAAACCTGCTTCGGGCGAAGGAGTGGACTTTGCTGTGTATTGAAATTGAGATTGCAGACTTGGCAGTTATACACTCATTTGTAATATATTGTTACGTTTTGACCTTTTCGAAATCGTTTGCTTCCTCAGTGGGCTTGCGAGTATTATGAAACGGAATTCATTGGAGTTTGTGGATCATATACACTGTGCTTCGAAAATGTTTTCTTTCGTATCGAATTACAGGTTCTTTTAATTTTTCAAAAATAAAATAAAAACACAAATTGATTTATGTTTATGCTCTATTCTATTTTTATTTACTTTACGATACTTAAACTTTTTCTTGACGGTATTTTTTCAAAACAGTTTGTGGATGAGCTAGATAATGTTAATCTTATTGTTACGTTACGAGAAAGCGAAATATTTTGTTACCGTTGACCTTAAACTTGGAGAAATTGAGTTTCTTTAAGAAAAAAAAAACATAAAAAATAGGAAAGAAATAAAAACCAAAAGATTTCTAAAAAAATATTAAAGGAATGTATTCTACTCGTATTTTAATTTTCTAAATCACTCATTGATATTCCTACTTAATAGTGTCCACTGTAGCAAGCGGTGAAAGCGGTGTAGCAACCACGAAATCAGTGCTAATCCGTGCTGCTAAAATATTAAAAACATTTTCTTAATAAGCATAATTTAACTCGAACAAAAATTCATAATAAAAAATTGTTATACAGTTTGGATCAGCTGCCAGCGAATTGTATCGCTGTGCGGGCAACTTTAAAATCCAACTAAATAAAAATATAAGACAAACGCTCAAGAATTGTTGTAGGAAAATGGAAGATTTTCATTGACTTTGGGCCTAATTCACATCATGTTAGACTGTAAAATTATAATTATGACACGAATTTTGAAGTTTTATTTAATATACTCGTATACATATATAATTATAATATTCATGTCAACGGAAATTTAAGCCACCATAAAATAACATTCTTGTAGCTGGCATATGGCTGGCTGTTCTTGTTGGAAATTGCCGTGACATCAAAAGGAATGACTTCTTATGCTTTATTGTCTACGAAGTACCATTTTGATAGAGTACAACATTACAAATCGATTGATTTATTGAGACAGTGAAACATTGATGATAAAGACGTAAGATGTCTTAAAATCCTGCATTCGACACAAGTAGTGAAAGTTCGAACTAATAAAATGAACACAAAAGCAAAAATTTTTCCTTAAATCTAAAAATAGATAAAATAAATTTATGATAATCAGTTGCTCAAATACACCTCACACAAATGTCATTCCATGCAAGTAGAAAGATTTAGCTAATTTGTATATCTCGGATGGTGATCTAATACTACAGATTTGTTTAATAATCCAGCCTTATGTGTTTTAATAGTGAAAATTGTTAAGTTGTCAAAAGTTTTCTGTTGAAATCAGTGATGGGAAATTAAATTTTTTCGTCGGTACAAAAAATATTTTAAATAGTACATTTTTGACCCGTTTTACTCCTCCGGTTCATTTAGTTCTCAACATATACAACATAGTGAAAGTGTTTTAAAAGAGTACATCGTCTTAAGCTTGTCTTTAAAAAAGATTTTACTGATCTCGCTGCATATCAAGGTAATAAACAATTACGATATTAAATTAAGAACGATTTGCATTAACAACTCGCAAATGAAATAATTTCCAACCAAAATGAAAAAACGGCCATCGGAAAAAAAATTAAATAAGAACTAAAGTGCACAATGAAATAATTTGTAAACTAAATGATTCCTAATATAATAATTCCAAAGAAATTAAATACATCCCAAGCAAAAATTAATTAACTGCCAATTCCAATATTTCCCCAAGTTTAAAAAGCCTCACAAAAAGTAAATAAACTCCCATAACAGACATGAAAATGTGATAACTCCCAACTATAATTTCTGAAAAATATGATTTTCCATAAGTTTGGTTTTTTCTAAACTTGAAAAATGTGTTAATTCTTAATATGTAATTGAAATTAAATTATCCCATAATAGTTTATTTTTCATACTTTTAAATATTAATTAATTAATTACGATACTCTAAGGACGACCTAATACAACGGGGTTTTCAAGTACAAGCCTCTTTTTGATTGATGTGTTACTTTAATACTTATAGGTTTTTTCTGTCCGAAGTATTTACTATCGGTCAGTACCACAAAAACGAGGACCAAAACTAGTCGCTTTACGCATGCACAACGTTTTGAGATATTGTAAACTTATTAGCGCACAAACAACAATGTTTTACACTGAAATGTATTTTTAGTTTGAAAAACGCTACAATTTAGGAAAATACACTTAGGAAAATAGTCTTGAAGAAGATCAAGTAGTTTAACATTTACTCTAAAGTGAACGACAATTTGATTTCAAACTTTAATCTCAAACTTTTATCTTGATGTGAAAAAGGATTATGAATAACGTTTGATATCAGATAAAACCATTGTGTTTATTTCGATAATATAACATAAACGCAAGCACAAATAAATTTCATTTTATGTTTTTAGTTAATAAAGAAAAAATTACGGAGATTTCAATTTAGTACTGAATTTCAATTTTGTACCAAAAAAAATCATTTTCCATCACTAACATATAAAATACAATTTTCTTCAACGGGTTTTGACATTTTTGCGATTTTATACACAAACAAAATGCCTGTTGATTTTTTTATTGTTTTATTGTTGTAATTGTAAACAGACCTGTATTATTAGATCATGTTCGAATGTGTCTTGTACAAAAATTGGGACGTTATAAATATAAAGAAATCTAAACAAGTCGAGGAATCAACCTTAACCTTCGATTGAGGTTCATGAAGTGCTGCACTCACGTATGAAATAGAAGCGTGATCACTAAATTTGCTACCATAAATAAAGTGCTACCGAAGATTACTCCACATAACGTGGGTGTATAGATTATTTAATAATGAAGTACTGAGAAGAATGAAAAGCGATCGTGAATTACTCTCAAGCATTAAACGATGAAAAATTTCATCTTTTGGTCAGATTATACGAGGTGACAAATATGAACTTTTACAACTAATACTTGAAGAAAGAATAGAAAGCAAATGGAGGCGTGGCAAGAAAGGAAATATGTCTTGACTGAAGAATAAAAGAAATTGGACGGAACTAATAAGAATTGGTGATCTAGTACATACAGCAAGAAGTCAAGTTGAGTTTCTTGAATTAGTTAACAATTTAAATTGAATCAATTATACTGAAATATTTTATTACTACGATTATGGATTATCCATTTGATCAAATATATCCAGTAAAATAACATGGTACATCCGTTTGTATTAAAAATTCCCATAGAATAGAAGAAAAACCTAAAACCCGTTTTACTCCTCCGGTTCATTTAGTTCTCAACATATACAACATAGTGAAAGTAATTTAAAACAGTACAACGTCTTAAGCTTGTCTTTAAAAATGATTTTACTGATCTCGCTGCATATCAAGGTAATAAACAATTACGATATCAAATTAAGAACGATTTGCATTAACAGCTCGCAAATGAAATAATTTCCAACCAAAATGAAAAAAGGGCCATCGGGAAAAAAATTAAATAAGAACTAAAGTGCACAATGAAATAATTTGTAAATTAAATGATTCCTAATATAATAATTTCAAAGAAATTAAATACCTCCCAATGAAATTAAATACTCGTAAGTCCCAAGCAAAAATTAATTAACTGCCAATTCCAATATTTCCCCAAGTTTAAAAAGCCTCACAAAAAGTAAATAAACTCCCATAACAGACATGAAAATGTGATAACTCGCAACTATAAATTCTGAAAAATATGATTTTCCATAAAAGTTTGGTTTTTTCTAAATTTGAAAAATGTGTTAATTCTTAATATGTAATTGAAATTGAATTATCCGATAATAGTTTATTTTTAAAACTTTTAAATAATAAATCTTTTGATTAATTATTTACGATACTCTAAGGTACGATATTTTAATACAACGGGGTTATCAAGTACAAGCATCTTTTTGATTGATGTGTTACTTTAAAACTTATAGATTCTTTCTGTCCGAAATATTGACTACCGGTCAGTATCACAAAAACGAGCACCAAAATTAGTCGTTTCACGCATGAAGAAAGTTTTGAAATATTGTAAACTTATTAGCGCATAAACAACAAAGTTTTACACTGAAATGTATTTTTAGTTTGAAAAACACTACAATTTAGGAAAATACACTTTTTTTTAAATATTCGCAGTCTTGAAGAAGATCAAGTAGTTTAACATTTACTCTAAAGTGAACGACAATTTGATTTCAAACTTTAATCTCAAACTTTTATCTTGATGTGGAAAAGGATTATGAATAACGTTTGATATCAGATAAAACCATTGTGTTTATTTCGATAATATAATATAAACGCAAGCACAAATAAATTTCATTTTATGTTTTTAGTTAATAAAGAAAAAATTACGAAGGTTTAAATTTAGTACTGTGGGGGTCAAAAATTACTATTTAAAATTTTTTTGTGTACCGAAAAAAAATCATTTTCCATCACTAAAAAATACAATTTTCTTCAATGGTTTTTGACATTTTTACTATTTTATACACAAACAAAATGCCTGTTGAATTTTTTTTGTTGTTTTATTGTTGTAATTGTAAACAGACCTGCATTATTAGATCATGTTTCGAGTGTGTCTTGTTTAAAATTGGGACGTTATAAATATAAAGAAATCTTAACAAGTCGAGGAATCAACCTTAACCTTCGATTGAGGTTCATGAAGTGCTGCACTCACGTATGAAATAGAAGCGTGATCGCTAAAGTTGCTACTATAAATAAAGTGCTACCGAAGATTACTCCACATAACGTGGGTGTATAGATTATTTAATAATGAAATACTGAGAAGAATGAAAAGCGATCGTGAATTACTCTCAAGCATTAAACGATGAAAAATTTCATCTTTTGGTCAGATTATACGAGGTGACAAATATGAACTTTTACAACTAATACTTGAAGAAAGAATAGAAAGCAAATGGAGGCGTGGCAAGAAAGGAAATATGTCTTGACTGAAGAATAAAAGAAATTGGACGGAACTAATAAGAATTGTTGATCTAGTACATACAGCAAGAAGTCGAGTTGAGTTTGGTGAAATAGTCAACAACTTAAATTGAATTAATTATACTAAAATATTTCATTAGTACGAGTATTGATTATGTAGTTGATCACATACATATATCCAGTAAAATAACATGGTACATCCGTCTGTATTAAAAATGCCCATAGAATAGAAGAAAAACCTACATTTTCCTAAAAATTTTCTGCCTAATTTTTTTTGGCATTTCTAATTTTTTTCTACATCTTTTTTTGGAACAGTGCTACCCCATGACATTTAAAAATTACAACAAAAATTCAAAAGTATAAAAGATAAAAAAGTGCGAACAAAAATTAAAAAAAAAAAACAAAGTTCAAATGAAAATTATGTCGGTTCCCGTTTGTTTTGGGGATATATTGTGTTCATTTATTTTGGGCATTTGTCGAGATGCTGTGCGTTTTTTTCTATTTTATTTTGATGTTGTTGTTGTTGTTGGTATATCTATATATGATATAGATCACTCCTTTATTGCAACGTAGTCATATCTAAAATAAACAAGTTATTTAGATAATTTAATTTAATCACACCGCTGCATTCTTCAACTAAAAATCGTTTTCTTTGAGATATGTCTATGTTGCCTTAAAAGAACGGTATGTATGTATGTAAGCATGCATATTGTCTTTGGCAAATAATGGTTGCTTCTTTTTTGATGTGTTATGTATGTTACGTATACCATTATTTTAAATGCATTCTACTATCACATCCTTTTAGTAACTCTCGCCTCCTAATACATACACACTTGTGCTCAACACTTAACTCAAGCTATTTGTCCTTTTTTACGTTCGTCTTTTATTTGTTTTTTTCTTTTTTGTTTTTGCTCATTTCATTTCTACTTTCATGACGCAATAGTTTGTTGCCTTGTGACACTTATTCGTGTGTGTGTGTGTGTGTGGCTTAGACGCTAGTTGTGTGTGTGTTGTGTGCGTGTTTCTGTGTGTATGCTTTGTTTGCATGTGGTAGCACACGTGTCAGTGGCATACCACCCCCCAAAATGTCATAGTGTGTCAGAAGTTAAACCCCAAAAATGTAAAACTTTAACTCATTATGTATGAGTGAAGCTTTTAAGAAGTAGACAAATGAAGAGGTATAAAATACAAAGCAAACATAAACTAGAGTCGGGCTGACAGTTTGACAAATATGCCAAGGAAAGTGGCAGCTCAAATTTTTAAATGGAGCTATATTTATGAGTTTTAAATATAAAAAAGTTGCAGCAGCGTACTTTACAAGTTTTTGTAAAAAAGCTTTCTCAACTGATGCAGGAATTCATCCGATAATTATACAGATATATCGACGATACTTGGGACCTATCGACGACATATCAGTATTGACAAGTTTTGATAGTTTGGAAAATAAACTGTTACTTTATTTATTGTTGGGATATTTTAATATATTTTAAAAATCACTTTTTAATTTCATATTCAATTAGTTTTTAAAATTGTACATTATTGACAAATTTTATGAACGATATTAAAAAACGCTGAATCTTTTATCAGATGGAGAATTTTGTTTAAGGAATCGAGTAAATTTTTATCGTTTTTATTAAAATTAATCTCAGCACTGTCTGAAGCAGTTTTGTAGGCGAGAATTGTCGCTTGTTGTTGTTCCTTTTGCTTTGAAATACCCTTCCAGAAAGTATGATATTAGACAGAGACAACAATTTCAATTACAATTACCGATTATGACCTGCTTGTAGTCCGTCGAGCCTGACGAAGCTTGTGACGATGCAGTTTTATCTGATGGTACATCATAGAGAAGTATATAGTATGTACATGTGTACATTCATATCTTAGGAATGATATAAATATTCATAATGGTAAATTCTCAAATACATTTTAAATATTTCAAAAACTTTTCTAGTTATTTGTTTTTAATGGAATATTTTTCAAGAGCTTTTGGATTCCATTTAAAAAAAACACATAAAATGTAGAGAAATATATGAAATCTTTATGTGAGTCCATATAACGATCTATATAATTTAATCTTTAAAGATGATTTCATGTAAATATTGACCGCGTCTACGACTTAAATGTTGCATACGCTGTTTGCAATTTTGGCATAATCTTTGTACAACATATCAGCCTGTACCACAGGAATAAATTCTTTGATATTGGCTTCCGGTGTGTCAACCGTTGCGTGCACCACAAAAAAATTGCCTAAGGGCATTAAATCGCACGACGGAGGCGGCCGGGATTGACCGGTCCCAAACGTAAAATGAACTGTTTAACGAATTTGTCTCTCAATGCGCGATTGTTTTGCGTGCTGTGTTACATGTGTCAGCCAAGTCCATCTCATCCATTTTGGGGAAAAAATTTATTATCATGCCGAATTGATAATTCATGGGCATCAACAACACTTCTCGGACACAGCTACGATATTTTCCTCTATCCGCACTCTACGTATTCGTGTTGGTAGTTTAATATTTAAATTTAGTTACAAGATTCCGAAGAGCCGCCTCAGAATGTCGCCCAAACTGACCATAAAATGGATGCACTTTCTTAGGCGGGCATGCATTTTGATAATAAAATTCAGTAAACTGCAAGCGTTGTTTGTTTGTAGGTCGATTCATTGTAAAATTATAGACCAAACTAAAAATGTTTAACAGTAGCATTTTACACGAAATTAGCTGAGCTACCAAAAACAGTCTGGTCAAAAAGAAAGTTGCTAAAAAATCACCCTGTATTTAAATGATTTTATACATTTATGTATATAAAAACTGTAGCAACATTTTTAATAAACAACAAAAAAAAACAGCTAAAAAATTACTCAATTTTATTTAAAAAGAAATAGAGTTAAAATAAAGAAACTGGAGAAATACTAAAAAAAATTGCAAACATAAATATTAAGAAGCGGCAACAATATAAAATCGAATGAAAATGCTAAAAAGTTGTATAAAAAATAAAACGATGGTCATCATAAAATTATGGTGTGAATAAATAAATATATATAAAATTGAATTGCTAAAGCACACATTTGGGGTATCTATTAAATAAAATATTGAAATTGAGCAAAAGAATATTATGTAATAAAATGGACGTATATTTTAAGCCAATAATCTAACCTTTTTTTCCTACAAAATATATGCAGTCGAAAAGGCAATTTCCTGTATTTATGCCAACTAAAAGATTTCTTAACTCATAAATTATTTTAGCCGTATAAACATTAACACACACTTATGTACATAATTATATTAGGGTGGTTCTAAAAAAAATATAAAATTCAGGGAACCAGCTTTCAAGGTTTCGTTAAATTCTTTAAAACAATGTATCATGGATTTTACTGTAAACCGAATCTTTCATTAGTTACCCAAAAATCAGAAGGAAAAGTTATAATTTTTTTCTCTGTTATGCTCCCATATGAATCGAAAAGAGCACATCTTATAATTAGTAATAGCATATCCAGCGCTCGACTGAATCGACCGCATTCTAGAAATTAATATTAAACATTTACATAAATATATACGATAAAATACAAAAACAAAAAATATTCTAAATAAACAACTTAAAACTATGTCTCATTTCTATGCAAAAGCAAATTGGACAAACACACATGCACACTTTGTTTATTTTTCAAGTTGAAGCTGCTACATGATGCATGTGTAATAAGTGTGCATGTGTTGGTAGCAACTGTAAACGTTTCTAGCTCCCTAAATATCGCAACGATTTAAATAAAATAAAGATTGTTCACAACTATGTAAAAACCTGTTTAAAAACATATAAATCTTTCCAAATTCGGTTCAGTATTACGGCCGTAAAAGGGATCTAAAAAACGTGTTTGCCTCTTAATAACTAATATTAATAACTTATATTTTATCAGGCATATTTTAGTGAGAAAAAAAACTATTTTGTTGTTTTTAATAATCTCCCTAATACACATATTTATATGTATATATGCTCCTTTTCATACATATTCATTCACATGTTAAAACTTTTCACTGCTATATAATATAAAAAAGGTATCCTGCTTAATAAGCTGCTTATGTTTCATATTTTCAATACATGTATATAGTTTCCTTTTTTTATGTTTTACAAGTTTATGAAAAGCATCTTGGTCTTGCTTAGAATTTCTCTACTTCCAATTATAATTGTTGCTGAAAAAATAGAGCATGGAAAACTAAAATATTTTTCTTTTATTACACTTTCGGTTGGTAATTTTCTTAACTTTTTTATTTTCTTTACCAAAAAAAAGAACAATGTTTTTTTTCCATTTGCAACACATCATCAAAACCAAGAATAGTAGAAGAAAATGAAGTAAAAATCGAAAGCGTAGCAAGCATGGCAAACAATTTAATAGTATTGCCAGTTTGTTTCCAATCGAATCCAAATCCAATCATTCCCATAAATTCGCTTATGGCTCCCTTATGATTTTATGTCATACACACACTACCTCATCCACACATACAACTTTTGCACCATCATATCGTTTTTTCTTTTTCTTTTTCGTCCTCTCTTAATATTTTCATACTCCCAGTTTTTCGATATGATACTCCCTTTTTACACCCTACATCATGGGTAACTCACTTCTCACTTGTAAATATTATATAAATTTCCAATAAAACGTTTTTGACTCTTTTTGATAAACAGTGATGATGACTCGAAGCGACAATGAGAGACAGTTTATCTTTATATGGCGTTTGTTAGTTGTTTGCTGATCGTTACTAATAAAATCTTAAATATTGTAAGGAATTGCTTGGCTCAAGCTTAAACTCGAGTTTACCCATTTCTTTTTTTTAATTTTTTAATAGTACTCTCTTAATAAAAAATAATTAATTCATCCAAAAATTTTTAAAAATTAGAAAAAGAAATGTGTAAACTCGGATTTGAACTTGAGCCAAACAATTCGTTTCAATATATGTAAATATATGTTCGACTAATTACTTACAAACATCAATTAAAATCTTAAAGTAATATATAATTTATATATTTATTAAAATCAATTAATTACACTGGTTTACAGCCAAAAAATACCAAGAACGCCACATGCCTAGATAAGTTAATTGGGACCTCCTGAACACGAAAAACGCTGTAATTTTTTTTCTAAGTACCGTTTTTTAGATATCGGTACTTTTGTGTTTTTCGGTGTATGGTCCCACTCAAACCCTTGTGGAGCCCAACCGAAAAGCCCGATCGAGATAAATGACATATCGTTGGAAAGGTAATTGAATGCTGCAAATTTCTATGTTACAAGAAATGACAAGAAATGGCTGAGTTATGGCACCTCAAAGTTCTAAATTTGCCTATTTTTTACGTTTGTATAGACCAATTAATCCCAATTTATCTAATTAAAACAAAACCTCCATTAATGAATATCCTATTATGTTAAGAATAATACTAACATATATTTCTTTGGTGTAGTTAGTGAATATAGGTCCTTCACTTCATATAAGTGTGTATGACACCATCACTATAATCAGACCAGTAATATACTGCAGCGATTCCCTCATAAGGTCTATCACCTAATATGTACATTTGTGTTTCGATCACAGGGGCAATCTATCCCGCTTTTACACTTTCGAAGCTATTTTGCTTATTTTGCTGGCACTCAAAGCTCAGTGAAAAAGTATTCGTGTAGGAAACTTTTTGGCTATGAAATATATTCGTTACATAAACTGGATACCATATATTTCTCATTACAACCTTCCCGTTGTATCTGCATCAGGATGCCGGATACCGACTCTACTGTGGTGGAAATTACATTGTTGTTATTGTTAAGAGGGACTATTAGGTGATTAGGGCTTGGTTACACGGGTCCGTTGATCACCAAGCCCTATTTCCGTAGGCGATAATCTACGTTATCTTGATACTTGTTAGGCTGTATTTGAGGAGAAAAATAAAGCGTTTAATAACTTATCTTATCGCTCTCAAGAGTAGCAACAGGGTTAGAAATTAATTGTTCCTCATCCGTCTTGACTGGCAATAAATATGTTGGCAATAAAGTAATAACGCCGGCAGAATAACGGAACAATATTACTTATTGCTTTGATTATTGGTTTTCTTTGGGAAATCGTATTTATGTTAACACATAATTTACAAAATTTCAAACAGAAAGGTTCGATACTAATGAAGAAGAAACTGAAGGACTTTTTAAATTTTCACCTGAAAAACTTACCCTGAAATAATAAATTTTGCATTTTTATGGATATTATAAAATATTTTCCTTTTAACTTATTATCAATTACATTAATTTATTTAATTTTTTTGCAAACAATTTTACGTTTTGTTTTATGGAGCATCATTTCTTTTATTTTCTTTGGAAATGTCAAACGTTTTATGTTCGCAATAATTGTCAACGAAAAGCTGTTGACAATTATTGCCGCAATTATTACCATGGACATAACATAATTTTGACATTTGCTGCAATATATGTTAATGAATGTATTGCCAGTCAAGACGGGGCGTAAGTGTCTAGTGACTGACGCTGTTCCTAAGTAAAACCCAAAAAATTTGGTTCTTAGTTTCACATTAATCCATTGAACTATTTTACAAAGAAATTTATTTTTGGGAAAAATTAGAGTTCTTAAAGAATCATGACCATTCGGAGCACATAGGAGGTTTCTGCACCCCTTTTTAGCGGTCTGTATTTACAATCTCCAGGTGGAGTCAAGACGGTGCTTTTTATAGAAATTGATTAATGAAAATTGAATACGAGAGTTATACATTTAATATATACAATTGCAATATACGTTACTATTTTTGTTGATCAATAAAAACAAACTAAATATATTCCCGGGGGTGGTCTTAGATACCGTCAGCTTGTATCTTCAATTATTAGATCAAGCAGAGTATACTTTGCACCTGTCAGTAGTTGTTATTTTTTATTCTGTGTTCAATTCTGGCAGGTAGCACTTTCTTAATATAAAAATATTTGTAATTGAAAGTTAGGTGATTGTGTTCTTTGATGATTTTAATCGGTAATTTAATTGATTTTATTAAGAAACGAATACAGAAATATATATGTTAATAGGCAAATACGTTTCTTTACATCCTTTTTACGGTCGTAATACTGAACCGAATTTGGAAAGATTTATATGTTTTTAAACAGGTTTTTGCATAGATGTGTACAATCTTAATCGGTTCGATATTTAGCTAGCTATAAGCGTTTAAAATTGCTACTAACACATGCACACTTATTACACATGAATCATGTATCAGCTCCAATTTCAAAAATAAACAAATTGTGCATGTGGGTCTGTCCAGTTTGCTTTCGCATAGAAATGAAACATTTTTAAGTTCCTTGTTTAGAATATATATTTTTTGTATTTTATATTTTATCGTATGTATTTATGTAAATGTTTGATATTAATTTCTAGAAAGCGGTCGATTGAGTAGTAGCTACATACTGTTTCCGAATGCCCCTACGTCATCTCATAAGCGTTCATATGTTTTGTTTCCATTCCATTTCTTTAAGTTTTTGTCAGTTGTTAGAAATACTCGTACCAATTTTTAACCAAATTATTTATATATGTATTAAGAATGCAAGACTTGCATTACTTCTTCATATTGAGTTTCTAATACTAACAAACTCTGTTGGTTCGCTGATAATCAGCCTTTTGCCATTTTTGTTACTAAAAAAATATACAAGTTTTATTTTGCAAAAGGTAGGTTATATAAAATTCCCCATAGTCCTGCACACTACTTTTAAACAAATATTACAGCACTTGGGTTTTGTTTCGCTTTAAATAAAGTAAAGGAATCATATAAAAAAACAATATACGAAATGTACACTCATATCACGTAAATCTTTTATAGTTTTCGTTACTGATTGTAATGCGACAAGAAAAATAAGATGACAACAGGATTTTAATGCTTCTTTCAGGCCTAAATATATCTGCTTCGTTTGAAAATATTGTTAGATGGGCAGAAAGTTTATTTCAAGTTGTATTTCTTTTTTTTTAATATTTCAAAACCTGTTTATCGCATTCTGTGACTTAATTTTTACATCAATATCTAACATTTATGTTTATATGTTTTTGTAAGGACGATTTTAGATTTATATTAATTATTTAATGCTGAGATACTTTATTTTTGTATATGCAGATTTTAAATTTTTAATGATTATTTTAATAACTTATGAATATGTTTTTATCTTTGCAGGTATGCCCATCAAATATATTCATTTAAGGTAACATTTTGTTTAAGTTACTAAATTTTACTCTTCTGTAAAGATATAAAGTGTCTTTAAGAATATTGTGTTAATAAAATTGCTGTAAAAAGATTCTGAAAAAATATGTAAATTTTTTAATCAAAACATTATTGCCACAACTTTTTATGTTTTCGTGTGCTATAACGAAAAATTCTAAAACCTGAACAGAAATATTCATAAATTGTTTGAATAAAGCAAAACCAAAAGCAGAAAAGAATACAAAAATGCTTTGCCAAGAAAAACAAAATCTGGCCAAACAGAAAATAAAAACGATGGAAAAACTCTTAATGACCCCATTTTTCCACTTGAAAGCCGCATAAAAATGCAAATACCATGTAAATTAAAACCTCTTTCTTTTGTTTGAAAATACTTGTATAACTTTTCTTTTTCTTTCATGTGTTTTTTTTTATTTCAATACTTTTTATGTCCTCTCCGCTTCTACAGTTAACCCTTTTGAGCACGTTTCCATTTCACGTTATCTCTTTTGACATTGCCAGCAATTTTTGTACTTAATGACTTTCTTTTTAATTGTTTAGTTAAGGAACTAATGAACAGAAAAAAATCCAACAACTTTCAACTAGTTAAAATGTTGCAGAAAATCAGCAATATTCCACCTCTAACTACTTCTGACTTTCACATTTGGTAACCTTTTTGATTTGAATGATATCAATTAAAATATCGTATTACATTTCAATTTAAATATTTACACCCCTAAACACATTCTTGTATAGGTTTTTTCTTAAACATTTTTTGTGTACTTCTGCTTCAGATTTGTAAAAAGAAAGCTTGGGAAATTTAAAATGAAACAGTAAAGAAATTTAAAATGGAACAGCGCTCAAGTCGTGCAAAACGTCTCCTGGTTGATGTTTCTGGATTTTCCTCCGGCGTATATGTTGAATATTTACGGAGGTGTGCACTGTACGTATTCTCTCAGCACCAGGGAGACCCCTTACTTGGGTATTTATATAATAGGGCTTTTATTTTAATCGGCTTATCGCTCGATTAATTAACCGAGGCATTGGCTTTAATCGGTTAATAATTGGTGAATATTGTTATTAATTGGTTAACCGATTAATAAAGTTTTTTTTTTAAATTACGTAATTTCAATAAAAAGAAATGCTTAAATTATTTATTATTTGGAGCTTATTAGAAAAAAAAAACAATAACTGTGAAATCATTTTATTACTTATTCCAGTAGGTTAAGGGTTCTTATAAAATATCCTTTTGGAAAAATAATTTGGTTTAAATATTTAGGATTTAAGCGATTCTTTTCTTTAGTTTTGATAAGACTTGGCCTGGAAAAAAATCCTTCACTTATCGTAGATGTTGAAGAAATCGAAAGCAACCCATAATACAGAATATCCATTTTCTCAGTAATTTTCCCGGATTTCTCTGAACGTATAAAATCTTCCATTATACCATTAGATGCCTGTTTAAATTTTTTTACACTTCTTTTTGTGTCGGTTAGTTCTGTTAAAAAGTACATGAAACAAAAAGCTGTTGACAGCAAACTCTTATATAAAATGAAGATCACTGAACACTTTCTCTATTTGTATTCAAAATATTTTTCAAAAAGTGTGTGTAAGAAACAAATAATTATAATTCATAAAAACACCAAAAAAATGTTTTACTGCCTGAAAATGAAAACAATATTGTGTGTGAAAATTAATATTGAAAACAACAATAAAATACGAAAAGTTGTTTTTGAATTCAATATAAATTTTCACTCACAATTTTGTTTTCATTTTCCAAAAAACAGGCAGTTAATATTATAAAAAATTTGTTAAAACCGTTATTCGGTTAATCGAGTGAAATTAACCGGTTTAATCGTTAAATAAAAATAGCCAAATTTAAATTAACCAATCAGTTAAATGGGTAGTAATTAATATATTAAGCGATTAACGACTTATCGAATGAATACCCTACTCCTTACCAAACCGTGTTAACGGAAAGTGACAACCAGCTGATTTATTGGTGACACTATAAATCCACTTCGCACATCAAAATGTGGACGATAAGTACGCTGCGTCAAAAAAATTAAATAAAAACAAAATTCAATTACATTTGTTTTTTGTTCTATTGTAAACTGTTCATTTTAAATTTTCCAATGCTTTTTAGCACAAATCTTAAACAAAAGAAACAAAAAAAATTTAATTAAACAAATTGTAAAGCATTTACAGCGTAATGCCGTAATTTGCCCCCAGGTAATAAAAAAAATCGGCTGATTTGCTTTCTTAAATACCGTAGTTTTTCTATTTAACGAACCTAATGGTTGCCAGGCCTGTTCGTTAAAACGAATTGTTCGTTATGTCCAGTACTAAATCAAAAATTAATACCGTCGTCTAATTTATTCATAACTACAAATATGCATAGTGCTTTTTTAAATATTTTATTAAAATTATAGTAATTTAAAATAAATATTTAGAAAGGAAAAATTTATAAAAACAATGCTGTACAAAAATAATTTATTTAAAAATTGTTTGAGCACAGTCTGTTTTTTTTTTGGCAGGGATATCTTTTTTTAATGGCATCTTCTTGAAGGTCTATCAAAAGTATTAAAGCTCTTCACCATTTTCTTTTTGTTTTCCATTTGTTCGTTAAAACGAGTACAAAATAAAATTTTTGTGCGTAATATAAGGTACTTACTTAATAGAAATAAAAATTTGAGTGTTCGTTAAATGCCGTGTTCATTAAATCGAATGATTGTTAAATCAGAAAACTACTGTATTACCTTTCCAAGGTAACATTCAATACATACAAATAAATGCTATTCCACATACAATACAATATAACATATGAGCGCGTGAGAATAGAAATACGACTGAGAGGATCGTACAAGAAAAGAGTGGTGAAGTGTAAGTAATCGCGACACTCATCCCGCGGAAAGCTTTTTCATATCCAAATCATCATGGAAAATGGGATGTACTCGCTCGGTTGAGATGTCTACTGCCTCGGCCATCTCACGCACTTTAATTTTCCGATCGTTCAATACCATTTCAATGGATTTTAAAACCTTTGCCTGACATGACGACCTTTTGGGTGGAGACCTGTACGTTTGACATCATTTGTGCTGGTACGATCACAACAAAACTCAGTAAATCACTTTTTAATCATTTGAATTGGTGGTGCAGAGTCCCCGTAGTATTTATCAAGTTTTTCTTTGGTTTCGGTGATGGTTTTTATTTCTGCCCACGAAGTTCACTTTTTTGTCAAAAGCAAAAGCAGCTTCCTCAAAATTCGAGAGCAGTATAGTAATAAATAAGCGTTAAAGGGATCAGTATTGGGTTTAAAGTAGGAGCTTTGGAAATATAAGAAGTCACGGAATTATTAAACTGCCCTCGTGTCTTCCAAAAACAAGCAGTATTTGTTAGTTTTTACTATGATACTAAAATAGAAAGTAATTTGAAAAAATTTTTGCCTTGTAAGGGAGTTTTTTAATTTAAAAAAATTTTTTTTTCAGTATAAATCTTTATATGAAATTTTAAATTCGCACTAGTTATTCTTAACTAAAGCCTTAAAAAATACTTCGATTTGATTCAATAGTCATTAAAAATTATCAGAAACAGGAGTTAAATTGTTATCAGCTGTTCGATACATGTATGAATGTATATCTTTTGTAAACATATGATAGGCATGTAATAATACATGTGCGCAATGGTATAATTAAATGCTAATGGGTTAATAAATAAATCTTGGGAGTATAAAATTAAAATAATGGAAAATCGGACTTAAAAAGATGGCTTGGTAGCACAATTTTTAATAATTCCCTAAAAAATCAGAAGGTCAATGTGGCAGTAGAAATAGAGAATTGAACTATCTTGTATAATTGTAATATGTTTTTTATTATAAAAATAAACTGTTAGTGTGTCTTTGTAAAAAAGAGAAAAAGTAAAAAATAAAATTTATAAGTGATCTTGGGGGATTTAAGTGTATTTTGAAAAGACTGTCTTATTATGATGCACACGTCAATTAAAATATTTTACAGATTTCAATTTCAACAGAGTTTACTGATTTTTTTAAACAAATATTTTCAATGCTCCAAATTATCGTAAACTGTATGACCATCCCAACTAAACAAATACAATTGGTTCTATTTAATTAAGTTAATCTTTGTTTGTTTGATTTTTTCTCTTGGGTACGTTTGATTTTATACTGTGCAAAGAACGTGATAGGTTTTGTTAATGTGTTATTGTATTTGTGTGTTAAAACGTAAACAACAAAAAGCAGGACATGAATATTAATTTACGCATACAGGTCTTGAGTGTTTCGCGATTATAAATAACTGCAAAGTAGTTCGGTTATAACGAATGCCGCCGGCACTTTAGTTCGAAGGACGCTATAAACGGAATAGATATTTTTGTCCTTTCAGGAAATAAAATAGAAATAATGCCTAATTGTGTTTGTTATTTCACAGTATTGCTCAAAACTATAGCACACTTTAGAAATTGTTTTCTTTCCATTCTAATTTTTTAAAACAGCTTATACGGAACTAAATTTTTTGAGTGTACAATAAATTTTATTTAATTTTACTAATTTATGAGAAAAAAACATATTAAAATAAGAAAATGAGAATCTACAGAACTTTTTACAAAAAATATGTCCCAAGTTTTAAGTGTCATAATTATAGTGCACTCTGTTTAAATACCTTGCTTCCTCGTCTAATGAGGAGTTTTGTTACAGAATTGAAAGATTTTCAGAAATATCATTGTTTGGCTACCACGTGTGGTAGTAACGTCGTTACAATGCGTTCGAAATTTATATATATATATTTTTTTTTTCAATGAGGCGTAAAAAAGTCACTTTAGAACAATAAATTTCGAACTAAAGTTTTTGAGAGCTTCTCACAACAAGGGGGCAAGGTGTTTCTCAAAATTCAAAATCAAACGTATCAAAAAAGTTTTTGATAATCAATCTCTTACGAATAAGTTGGGTCAAGGACGATTAAAATGCACAACACATGCACAAGATCTCCATTTGGCACAAATGTGTAAAATAAATCGAAAAATCAAATTGAAACAAGCTTCGAACAATAAAGAGGTTAAATTGGTTAAGCGGTAAGGATATTGTACTGAACTGGTTTAGATTAAGGAAATTTTTAGCGATGAGTCCCACTTTGAATTGGTTAATCGTAAAATTCGATCATTTGTACGACGTAGAGTGCTCGAAGAAACATAATCGTGGACAAGGTGGTGGCGGCGCTATTAGCCTTTGCGGATGTTTTACTGCTCATGGTACACGTGTGTTAATGTTTTAGGAAAAACGTTTAAATGCTAAGAGCTACATTAAATTAATTTCTGAAAAACTGTCATCATATTTTAAGCAAGTTTTCGGGCGTATAACTTGCGCAGGCTTTTTTCAACAGCATAATTCTCCATACCATGAGGTGAAATTTTTTATGGATTAGTACAAAACTAAATAATAAAGCTCTGCTAGATTGGCAACAAACTTCATCTGATTTTAACGCTATTGTGAACATTTGGTCTATTATCGATCGCAATCTTAAAACCTACAAAACTTCAACAACAAATAAATAAAAGATTGCCATAAAAGACATTTTTTCAAAACGAACTATAAATGATTGCTGTGAGCCAGTGAAGTCAATTCCAAAAAGAATCAAATAAAATCCATTTGCTTGAATACAAATAGTTTTTAAAATCGTTGATTCCTTCTCTATTAATGTTCCAATCTTGAAATTGTTCCGACATGTGGTTTAAAATTTATAACATTGTATATATGTATGTTGAAACGAGTAATTTGGCTCAATTTCAAATCAGAGTTTACACATTTATTTTTTCTAATTAATTTTTTTTTTATTTCATTTTTAGAAAATTTTTATGGATAAATTCATTATTTTTTATTAAGAGAGTACTCTATATGGAATAATTTTTATTATTCATCAGACTTATAACATATATTTTTTATTCATTCCGACTCGGTCGAAGTTCAGCTGATAGAAGATAAACATAAATTAAATTTTAATCTTATCCTTTAAATTTAGCTTTTCAGTAGTGAAAATTAAACAATTCTAAATATAATGTTATGATAATCTTATATGTATTTCAACTTTAAGTGTCTCTTAAATTAACGCATTTATATCCAACAATCCGAATCGTATATTAACATAAAACTTTTGACATTTTCAATTTAGTTTCATTAAAATGAAAAGCACTCGCATTCACACACAATTCGTTTAGTTTCAGCAATCAGCTCTTTCACATTAAAATGGACAACATCCCCAAAGTGTTGATTTATCTAAATTTTTCTGAAATGAAATGCCCCAGGATTTCTGTTAAACCCCATTTATATGTTAAATGAGTGAATTAAGTTTTCGTGTTGGTCTTGAGTTTCACTCTTACCTTTTCTCTCTCTTTTGAATGGGCAATTTTGTTGGTGTATGTATTGGTATGCTTGCGCATGTGTGTAAGCGAAACAAAGTTTATTTAATTTTTATACAGCAAAAAAAACCTTTTTATATCCTTTTGGTGTTTTTCTGTTAATAAAGTTTTATTAGCTGGTATGTTTGTGCATGGGTGGTTACCTTTTGATTATTAGTTACACAAGCAATTACATACGAATAAGTTTAACCCTTTCAAATATCTATCGTTCACAGTGGGCGGTATTATTATTATTTGTATTTTCTTTTTGCTTGTGTTAACGTTTTTCCTTGCGTTTTTTTCCACAAAGTTTTTATGTTTGTTTAACTTTGAATGCAGGAATGGAATCAAGCAGGAAATTGATTCTTAAAATATACATTCTTCTTAAACGTATAAAATTACAAATTATTTTGTTTAAATAATATTATGTCCAGTTGAGTCAAAATAAATTTAATAATTGACTCCCAAGATTATTAATTCAAATATTTATTTACATAAACAAGCTCTACAAAAAACAATGAACAATGAAGGTCATTTGATGCATCATCTGATGTTCATTTTATTTATCAACAAAATCTTGCAAAATGGGACTATTGGAATAAGCTACTACGAAGCCATGCACGAAATTCACATGAATGAAATCGTGTTCGAAGAAAGCCACAATCTTAAAAAAAAATATATATATATAAATAAATATAATAAAGTAAATAGAAGTACTATTTAAAGAAGCTTAAAGGTTTCCATACGATTTACTACATTTTAAATACTAACTTTTTATTTGTCTGCAAAAGCATTTAATAAAAAAGTTTCCTTGCAGCTTGTATAACAAAGATTTATTTATTAGTTTATGGTTGTTAATACTTACTTTATATTGTTTGTTTAATGTATGTATGTCTATATGATTGGCTGTATATATGTCTGTATGTATGTATGCATGTACGGTAGTCTAAATATGCAAATGTTTGCATGTGTTTTATGAGGTGACTTGTATTATTAATATTATTATTTACTTGTGGTTTGATACGTTTAAAGTATGCAAATAGTATGCATCTACAAACCCACAGTGAATCAAAAAAGTTAACGTTCACTTTAAATCAGATATATAATATCAGCAATATTATTTAGAATCTCGTATTTCTGTGATTTTATATTCTTTAAATGCAATTGTCGGAAAAAGAGCGAGTACTTCTAAAAAGAAATGTTAGTCATGCGCTCCTGCGTAGAATATTAAGCTTTTACAAAAACTGTCGAAATTACGTAAAAACGGGCAACACAACATCTGAAGAGTTTAGCACAAGTGTACGCTAAGGGGATATTTTGAGCCCTTATGTATTTATCATATTGATGGACGATATCATTTTGGCTTTTAAAGAAAAGATGCTCCCGTACTTCGCAGGGAACTGGAAAAGGAAGCCTACTAAAATCAGCCTACCAAATGGCATATGCAGACAATGCAGTTCTCTTTGCCGTTTCGACGGAAATGTCAAACAGAGGACTACAAATTAACGTTAGAAAAACCAAAGCGATGATCATAATTAGGAAAAAAGTGTCCCAACTCATATTCATTGGGAATGAACTCTTGAAGCAACTAGAATAGTTTCAATAATTGGCGCAGTTTTAAATGATGAATGAAACCTGGATAAAGACCTGATTGCGAAAATTTCTACAACTAGCAGACTGCATTAATTAAAAATTGTATTGGCACAAGAGAAGGATCAGCAAAAACTATATTAGCAGTAAATAACTCCCACACTGACTTGTGGTGACGAGTCGTACTTCTAGAAAAATCCGCGTGCGAGCAACGGAGATAAAATATCTTCGCATGGTAGCTGCACAGAAAGAAAAATTCTGTACTAAATTCAAGTATTTTCTATTTACTTTGAGTACAAGTTGCACTCAAAATTTTGAGCGCAAATAACAGTAAAATATACTTTAATCAAGACGAAAACAAGATTACTGGAGTTTCTTAAAATGAGTACAAAACTCTTTGATCACGGGAAAAATCTTGAATCAACTAAAAAATTCTTAAATTAAATTGAGCATTTGAATCCGTCCGTACCTAAATCAATCTTTCGGTATTTGATTTTAGTAAATCTGGGATTACCGTTCTTTTAACACCGCTTGGAGTTGATTGAAGTGCGGATGGATTGATTTTTCTTTTCAGTGTGGAAAAGACAAAAAGTGACAGAGTTAGAAATGATATAATAAGATCCCATCCATGAAGTCCTCGCGAACAAAATTAATGCATGTAAAGCTAGATGGTTCGGTCGCGTGATGAGGAATCCAGAAATCCAAATCTTGTGACTCAATCTATATCCATATGAACTCGGCCAAGAGAGCGAAGAAGATTAACCTGGTCCGATTCAATGAAAGAAATTTTCATAGAAAGATCATTGATCCTAAAACAGCCAAAACCGCAGCCCAGGACCATAACCAATGGCGATCTCTTTGTTGATCCTCTACAGTGCAAGGTAGAAGAGGTCAGGAATAAGTAATTAATTACAAAATAAGAATATATGTGTGCATATACTACACTTTTTGGTTTCAATAATATGCCCGTAAACTTTTTTTTGGCTTACTGTACTTATTATTTGCTTAGTCTTGAGCATTTCCTTGGCTTTGTGACCGACTTTTCCTATGGAAACACAATCATGAGTTAAGCCCTAAATAAGCTTCAGTAACAGGTTGATTAATCATCAATATGCTGTACATTTATTTGAATATGTGTAAATTAATTACGTGAAAATTAATATTTTGTTTACATAGCTTTACACATACATACATAGATACATAAATACATGTCCATGGATGTTTTGTTTGTAAATAGCCCTCTCAACAAAAAGATAAATCCCTGAGTATTTATTAGATTTTTTTTTTGTAAAACTCGCCATAACACGCCTGCAAGATCCAAAATTTCAAATATATTTTTTAAATCCAAATTGACTATTATTTTGGCTAAAGCTCGTAAAATTTTTAGTCAGAAACAATTGAACAAGGAAACATGTAACATAAATTAACTTCAACTTCTTTTTTTCTAAGGTTTTATGAGCCCAGCAAGAAGTTTTTTGAAATCTTTAGTAAGAAGTCCTTCAACAATTTTGGGAATTTTTTTTATTTTTATTCTCCAAAAATGCATATTAATGCTGTCACACGTTCTAAATATCGTTTACATTATACAGAAGCTGTACTAAAAGCGGAGATATTCTATATAATAAACTAAAAAATAAAATCTTTTTCTTTTCACATTAATTTTCGCAACCTGTGGTTGAGGTTCCCAGCGTAGGCACTAAACCCATTCTGTGGCATTGAGGTATCTAATAAGGTCACATACATCAATTACTTACAATTCCGATAAGTTGTTCAGTATGTTTGACAAAAAGTATTGTAGGGAAGTCCTCACCTGCCAGCATGTCTTCAGATCGCTCATTGCCACGTCAACACTGCTATGAACCTGGATATGTCCTTACGGTTCTTGTTATATAGTATTGCTGAGCGCTTACCATTATTGCGAAGGTACATTTACTTCGCGACCTTACAAGTACTCAGCTTCCATCATCTGTCTTCGGCTCTTTGACTATAATGTCTGAAAATACTAAAAAACTACTAAAGTCATTGCAACGCTTGCAGCATTAAGGGTATTCATGACAGCCCTGACCAGTTGATCCGCCTGTTCAAAGTCAAGAAAGTATTAATGTGCAGGAACCCCGATACCAGTAACGTCAGTGGACAAAGCACCTTCTTGCATTGGATTACTAGAATTTAAAAAGTAGTATTATTTAGTAATAAATGACGCCTGGCTATCCATAAATCAACACCATAAATCATTCTTTATCCATCAGTGTACTCCCAGAAGTTGTTCCTATAAGTAGCATACGGCCGTAAGTCTTTACATAGTTGTTCCGATTGGGATGGGTATAGCGTTCTTGCGTTTTACATTCCCATTCGTGTCAGTTTTTTTTCATGCCAAAGCTCGTTTACTTATCCAGTTGCATTTCTTGATCTTCATTCATTACGGTTTCGTTAATCATTTAAGCTTCGGATGATAAGCGGAATGGGGCTAAATCATCCTGGTCTGGTGCTAGGGCTGCTAGTGAAGCCTAGCAGACAGGCACAGAGAACATCCGAACGCATTTATATAGCGATGCGATGTATCAAATCGTAGCTATTGGTTTTGAATAGCGCCAGTGGCTCACCATGTCATTTCGAGTATCATTGGCACTCAGAATTTAGGCGGAGATTAGAGCAACCCGATGTCCCTCTGAGACTCCACTCTCAAAACCGCTGATTACTCGCGACTACATGAAGCAGCTACCCCGCATATCTGCGGGCCGTAACACAATTCGCAACCCGTGATGCTTCCGGTAGCATTTAGCTATGCTGCCCACAGACAGGTAATAATCGGGCACCAACATAGGTGGTGGTGTCAGAACTATTATCAGCAATTGGGCGGAAATATGATGTCCTGTTCTGTTCAATATCCTCCGAAGAGTATGAGATCTTTGGACTAAAAAACAAAGGTACTTGCTCTGAAACGTTAAAAAGCAGCTGTAAAATGGAAACTTGTTTCATTCCGGTGTTGGGTTTTGTGCAAATTATGAATTTTTTGCAGAACAAAATAAATAAACACTAGAATCAAGATCTAGTAGTTCGGTTTTAGCTACAACTTTCTTTTATATCTCAGATAATTTTGCAATTATGGTTAGAATACAATTTTCATTTGAAGCTGCAGCAAGTAAGCTATTAATTTTTTTATTATTTTGTTTTGATTATAACCTGTACTCAGGAAATGAGCCCTACATATGCACTGCATTGTGCTGGAATTAGGTAAACAGAAGTAGTGTTTAGGCACATTCGATTTGATTCGTCCAAAGCTGAAAGTGACGCAAAAGACTTCTACGCTGTGGTAGCTTATTCAACATACGAACTGTGCGGCTAAAAAACGAATATTCTCTGTAGTGGGTAGTAGGATTCACCGGCCAATCGACCACAAATGGATGGGCTCTTAATGAAAAACGTGTGCTACGAAAAACAATTCGGGTATCGGCAACAAGATCCCTGACGTCATTAGTGCACATTCCAATGCAGTAACGATAAAACAACGACACACAGCCCATATTGCGAAGATGTTTCAGTAAATACATAGAGTTGGCTACCCTTCAGTCACCGATGAACTTCTTCGCTTTCTCCTGTACGCCGGCGAGCAACTTCAAAACAGACTTTGATGTACCCGCGTTCATTTTGTGACACCCTTTATATAAAAATTTCAAACATTAACATATAATATTTTAACGAATGACTGGTGGATGTAAAATCGTTTACATATATTTAGAAAACCTTATTGTTTTTTTATTCAAAAGCTTTTACAAACTAAAAATAGGTGAAAGCAACATTTTCTTTTAATAACTTTAGATTTTGAAGGTGTATTACAATTTAGAAAAATTACAAAATGATTTACCTAACAAGTCCAATCAGAGCTAAGAAATTTTAAAAGTATCTCCGATTTTTTTATAATTTTCTCTTTCAGTGTAATTCATTTATTTTTAATTAGTATTTTATTCATAAAACTTAAAAAATTAATTAGCAGAAAAAGCGGGCGCCCTTTAACATTATAAACTAACTGGTAACATAATTGAAAAAAAAAGTTCTAATAGCTCTTGCAAAAAGTTTAACAGACAACCATCAGTTAAGCTTTTACTGTAATGATATTTAATATTTTTTATAATATTCATTTTTATTTAATTGTCGTATATAAAATAATATCATATTTCATTATATTATTTTCCAAACTTTGTTTAGTTTTAATCTTAAGAAAAAAAAAGTGTCATAATATTTCCCTAAATACAGCTGTACATATAATCCTTTGTTATATGCTTGTAATCTAGAAGAAAAACAGAGTAATAGAAACTTAAATATTATTTTAGAACACAATTCGTTTGTGTAGAATGTATATATTTTTTTCGCAAATGGGTAAAACAACAGAGTTATTAAAATTATCATTGTCTTTTGATTTCAACATGCAGTATCTCGTTTTTTTTTTATTTTTTTTTAAGATTATTTCTTTAGTTTTGTGTGTTTGTGTGTGTGTGTGTTTTTTTATCATGTTTCAGGCATTTGTAATCCTTGTAAATTGGAATTTTAGCATTTGTGGTTATTTTGACATTTCTCTGTGTCTAAGTAGTCTGTAACATATAAAGTGCTGTCCATTTGTCTCTCTAGGCATGTGTAGGAAAGACTAAATGTATCTGAAGTAGAGGGTCAAAAGGTTAGGATTGGAGTATAAAATTGTTGTATGCAAAACAAAACAAAAAGAGACAAAAAGTACAATGTAGAATGGCACACAGCATATACTGTACACTTAGGATTCTTAACACACAAATACACATACATAAATATGTACATGTAAGTGCGTATGTATGTATATGTATATATTAATGAAAGTTAAAGCTGGCGTTGCATTTTGTTTTTTCTGCAATCATTTTTTGTTTGTTTTTGTTTGTATCTGAAAGTATCACAATCATACAGAAAAAAAAGCTTGAATGAGAACAGAAATAAAAACAAAATTAAAAAAAATAATAACTTGCACACCTTACAGTGAATGCAACAAACAAAGTAATACTTTTTTCTGGCACAGTGTAATGTCTCTATACAAATGTTATGTATCAATAAACGTAACAAATTGATCATGTATACCCTGCAGTCAGCGTAGCTAGCGCATGTCTAGCTATTTTATTAACTGCCAATCATTACCATTAACTACCACGATTTTAACATGGGAATGGCAATGAGGGTAATTAATTGCCACCATCTGCACAACCTGTTAGTAATGATTTCACTAATCACATGTGATGTGCGACTTCAAAATCTAACTATTCCTCTAGTCAAAATGTAGCAGTTGTATTTCCTAATGAAAATTCTGCGGAAATCTAACATTTTTTTATTATTATTTATTTAACAAAAACAAAATAAAATTTAAATAATTCATTTTTGAACTATAATTGAAAATTAAAATGAATTTCAGACCATTCATATCATTTGTTAAAAGAATAAATAAGGAAAAGTAATAGTTGTTTGTTTTTAAATTCTGTTTTTAGACATAGTTTGAATAGCACTTTTTAATTGGTCTTCCGCCGGGCCATGGAATTTCGCATTTCTTGTTATTGATTCTTAAAAATCACACGTTCACTGACCACGAACTTCCATTTGTAACTTGTTGATTTTCTTTGGAATAACGCACAGCTTTTTCCACTCGCAAAAAAAAAATAAAGTTGAGGTTGAAGTCATTAACATATCCATGAGTGAGAGAGTCAAAAGGCGAACTCTTGCATTACTTGTAGCAACTGTAGTAGGCAGTGGATTTTTCGTCAGGGAAATACCTAACGATTTTGAATTAATTTCTACTTTTAAAACTGCAGGGTAACGACCGAAAGACCAAACGAGAAAAACAATTTCGTTTGTTTTATGATGAGATTAATTCAAGTACAGTGAATAACAATACAATTAAAACTTTTTCAGAAAATGTTACTCCGGTATTTCATTTTTCAATAATAACACTTTTTACTTGGTAAATAAAAAACTTCTAGGAGAAATATAAGGTTACTAAGTTTCCTTTTCCGAAATTTTTCGGGCTTTTATGTAAAAAAAATTTTTCATAAAGAGTAATTACCATTTTAGCATTGAAAAAACAAGGTATACTTCTGCAGAAAAGATGATTTAAACAAAGAGAATAGATGAAAAACACTGCAAAATTTGTGTTATATTTGTTTGTTTGTTTGCTTGCTTGCAACATTCTTTTAGCAACTTTCTTTTTATAGTTACTTTTTTAACTAGTGTGGAACAATGTCTAAAATCACGATCTGCAAAGACTAGAAAAGCCCAATAATAAATGACTGAAGTGCTGGATTGAAGGAAAATTACTAATAGCAAACACGTTTTTTTTAGGCCCCTTTTACGGCCGTAATATCAAAGGGCTTTTGAAAAGATTTATATGTTTTTAAACGGGGTTTTACATAGATGTGCACAATCTTAATTTTATTTAAATCGTTTTAGTATTTTGGGAGCTACAAGCGTTTAAGGTTGCTACTAACACATGCACGCCTTATTACACATGCGTGTATCGGCTTCAACTTGAAAAATAAATAAAGTGTGCATGTGTGTTTATCCAATTTACTTTTGCACAGAAATGAGAAAGAGTTTTAAGTTGTTTATTTATAATGTTTTCGGGTTTGTATTTTAGCGTATGTATTTATGTAAATGTTTAATAACTATTAATTTCTAGAAGGCGGTCGATTGAGTCGACCGCTGTATTAATTATTACTAGATTAATCTACACACTATAAGAAAATTAAAACAAAAAAAAAAAACAAATTCATGCTTCAAATTTATTTTTTCTATAATCAAAAAATATAATCAGAGTCCCATTAAATACAGTTTCAAATCAAATAATTAATTTTTTTCGTAACTGTCATTTAACACCAGATAAAAAAATTTGCAAGCACCATTTCCAAACTCCTATATCTCGTTAAGTTTATGCTGCAAAAAATAATTCGAAAATACAAATAGGTTCAACATAATGTGACAAAATAGAACAGAACCGCACCAAAAACAAACTCAGAATCTGCTAGTCCTTTAAATAAGGATATTATAAATAACAATCAACCGCATATATTTACACTTTGTAGGAGTTCAAAGTTTATATACACCAAGAATTTGGTACATTTTACTTAGATTTATTAGCAATAATACATTTTCAAGTTGGCTTAGACGACATTACACAAAGTGCAAAAAAAAATATTCCAAGTGAGTTCTCTCTTCTCTTAAGCCCTAGAGACATTTCTAGGTGTAAACAATAAATGATACATGTATGTGTAAGAAAATATTTCATACATATCAAAATTCCACAAATATCTTTAACAAAATAAAATACAAAGAAGTGGCAAAGGAAAAAACTTACTTTTTATTTAATTTTTTTAATATTTTTTTTCTTATTGGAAAAGTAGAAAGAATTTTTCAGTTTTAAAATTCTATTCATAGTTTTTATTGTCTGTTTGCTCCAACCTACTGCTTTATCCAATATGGCGATGAATTGAATCAAACATAATTCAATTATAAATGTTTTCACTTCTATTGTTGGCATTAAAAATGTTCATTCATATGTGTCGTTATTAGTTTATGAGTTTTAATGAAAGGAAGTATTGAATTAGAAGCAGAACTGATATAATAAAACAAACTGAGGATAATAAAGAAACTAAGTGACATTCACACTAGAATGAGCTAATGCAAAGAATTGATAAGGATGATTTAAAAGAAATAGTATTTTTGGTGAGAAATAGTTTATGGAAGGAAATTAACTCATTGATGATTTAACTGACTTGGCAGCAATAAATTGCTGTTTAATATCATTTCCGGAATATGCATTAAATGAAACTTTTTTCTTTTTAATATCTTACAAAAGTAAAAAGTATAAGATTTAAGAGAAGTTATTTCACGGTGGGCGAGCAAAAGTATTTGGTATACTTTGTTGCAGCCGGTGAATATATTTTTTGCTATTCTCTCTTAATTAAGTTGCAAAACTATTTGTGATTGCTTAAGGTCTATTTTTTTACAAAAATTATAAATTTATTAACTCAGCTATTCTTCACCCCTTTGTGTGGCTTCTTGAAATATTACAAATTATTTTAATCTCCACAGGGAGATAGGGAAATATCGTAGTTAGAAAATTTATGATTTTTATAAAAAAAACTTATATTTGATTTAATGAAATAAAAATCTAAAACAAAATTCTTACCTCTTTTCTTTTATTTATATCAAGAGCCCTGAAAGATAACTTTACCATTCACTGAAGCTGGAAAATTAGCAAAAGGATCGAAATTGCTATGAAAAGAGTATTGATAAAAATTCGAAAATTACACAAAAATTAAAATTTGAGCAAAAGCTTCAATATTTATCTGAAGAAATTAAAATAAAAATAGAAAATTCAGAAAAAAAATAAAATTGTATTGAAAGGAATTGTTTGGGTTAAGTTCCAACCTAAGTTTACCCATTTCTTTTTAATTTTTAATAAATTGTTTTTGGATAAATTCATTATTTTATTCGGAGAGTAGTTTTTTTTTATCAGATTAGCAGAACGGATCAGTACTGATTTCGAGGTCGGTACAACATCTCATTAGTGCTCTTGACTCGATTTTACTACTTTTGACGGTGGATACTAGTGATTAGGAATGTCAACTATTTAACCGTATTACTTGACAAATTAGAATAGGAAAGTAATTTTTATTAATTTTTACAAGTTAAATCAATTTCTGTTAACAAGATATTCCCACCTCTTATGATTAATTATTGCGCATCTTATTACTCTGTTGCTTTTTCCAGCGTCATTCCCAGATGAAATCAAGCTATTTGCCATGTTTGTTTACTTGGCTTTTGTCTTTTGTAGTTAAATTTTTCTTGGGCCCACTTCGCACTTAAATGTCATTTAGCTAATTGCAACTTAAATTTAAGTTGCATTTAAATACTGTTTCAGTTTTTCAGTGCAAGATTATTGTTTGTATTTAATTACGATAAAACTATGGCAGCACCATGAAATTCTCTAAATTTTTTTTTGGAAAAACAAAACTGTTCAACAAAATTATAATGTGGATTCTTTTTTAGGCTGAAAATAACAACAATGATAGGTTGCTAAAATGTTTTAAAAGTTTAAAACAATTTCAAAAAACATAAAAAGAATAATATTAATAAAGGAAGTCCAAATTTCACGCCAAGAGATATTGATTTTTCAATGGCCGCAAATTTTTTGTTAATTTGTTGGGCGAATCACCAACAAGCGAGCAAAAACATGTGTTTGTGTATGTATGTGTGCATAATTTAAATGGAGTTTAAATGCAGAAGAATGGTCATTTAAGTTTCATTTAAATGTTAGTTAATTTTGTACTGAACAAATTAAATTGATACTTAAATGGCATTTAAAGATAAATGACACTTAAATGAGTGGTCAATTATTGGGTCTTATGTGCTGTTTCTAGAATCCAAGCAATCGAATTGAGTAGAAAACATGTATGGAAACCACTCGAATAACTGAGTGGTTTTCATACAAATTGTTCACTCAATTCGATTGATGGATCCTAGAAACAAAACATTAGTATTCAACCAAATATGTATGTGACAACGTAAACATTTCGTATAAATATTAATGACTTTTAACTTAATTTTTTATTTATGGGTGTGTTGTTTAGGGGTCTGGTTGATGTTGGCTTAATTTTAAAAATGTATATCGCACTTGTTCTTCCACAGAGAGTCAACTCAAAATTTTCAAATTTTCAGTAGAGGCAAACAAATATTTTTTTATAACACTTTTATATCAAGAGAAGGGATACAACTTTATTTTTTTTTTTTTTGGAAAGAGTAGAGAAAATGATGTAAGATATGACCACTGTACATAAATTTCTTGCAAAAAATGAACATATAAATTTTTGAGTTGACTTTCTTTAGAGAAACATAAAATTCATTAAAATTTTTTTATATTTGCAAGAGTTACAATGCTGGAAAAGTGCTTTTTACGCACAATTTCGTTAAGTTTGATCCACTGTGATTAGTGGCGTCTTTGCTTTGCTTGTTTACTTCCCTAGACAATTTTCAATTATGGAGTAGTTTATACGTTATATGTTTATTATCAGATAATTTGTGAAAGTTGCACGCTTTATGGCTTTTAAAAAGTGGAAATAGCATCCAATTGATTTACAAATGTAAAGAAAATTCTCTGCAGCGAAAAATATTTTTTAAATAATGATCAACTGAAAAATAGGGGTTCGTATTTTGTTCTCTCAAAATGGAATAAAAGCCACCGAAGAAGAAGCACGTCCAGCGTTCCCTACCGTGTTAACAACGTAAAAAATTTTGATTATCTTAACATAAATTGTATAGACTTAGAACCAGTTTCAACAACTCAACAACCTGACATGTGAATAGTTTTTTAATGGTTGACTTTTCTCTCTAGAACTGTTTTATAATGTTATATTTCTGTTAATTCAAATTTGGAAAACAATATGGTTAATATAAATTTATTAGAAATCAAATCAATAAGCAAAAACTGTTCGTTTTAAAAATTTAACCAAAATGGGAATCATATTTTATAAATGCAATTAAATCGTATGTTATGTGCTGTTCATAGAATCCAAGCAATTAGTCTTACTTAACTGATGTTATGTTATTTTGATAACAATTCCACAAATCAACTTCATTATACAGCAGACAATGTGTAAACCCTTACTACAAGTTTTATTTATTTTGTTATATTATAAAACCAGATGGGTTTACATTTATTTTTTCTTTTGTTGTCAAAATAAATAATTTTTTTTTCTTTTTATCTCCATTTTTTTTGCGCCGTTATTTTGAATTTTTCTCTCACTCTCCGTGTCTTCCATTCAACAAGCGAGAGATTAAATTATTTTACATTTAAAAATAAATTAAAAGATCTCTGAAGAAACCTAATATTTTCATAACTAAATTACAGAAACACCATTAATTAAATGTAAGCGAATTTATTATACTGCATATTATTCATTAAAATCATTAAAAGTTTAGCGACAAATAGAATAAAAAATTTGTTGGCACATCATGAAGAATTTTAATTTTTGCTTTTTGATATTTCGTGATTTTTAATTTTATTAAATTTCTTCTTTAATTGAGGCAAATCAGCTGGTGCTACTATACCTTTTGCCATTTCCCTTCCACCCAAACCATACTTAACCCAATATTTCGATTTCGCACCATCATAGGTCGTTATTTCAATATCTATTATCCTTTCCACATGCACTTGAATAGTCTCTACATATGCACTTGCTTTCGTACATTCAATTCTCCGAACCAGTTTTTTTTTATCGGTTTTAAGGGTTTTTATAGATATTTGACAGCCAGAAGCTTTCGGTGCACAGTCAAAACCACCGCAATACCATCTTCCTTTAAAAATATAAATCATTAGTCAATTATTGAAAAATAAAGAAAATTAATCCAACATTAATTGAATTAGATGTTGCTAAAGGCGATATTATAGATCACATGCGACACTGTGTACTTTCAATTGTTGAATATTTATAATTTAAACGCTATTAATGATTTCTCACCTCCTATATATTTAAAATCAAGTAGATCTACATAGGATACTTCTTCGATGGGGTTTGATTTGACTCTTTCGAGGGCCAAATAAGTTATTAGCAGTAGAACTAAAATAATTTTAGCCATTACAGAAAATTTTAATATAATAACTTTTTTATACGAACTGCGAACGAGACTGTAGTGTTTTTACTACTAAATAAGTCGTTGCCAAGTTAGGAGCTTTTTGTTTCAAAAATATTGTGCGTGGCTCAATAAAGAAGGTAAACAAAATATCACTTGTCATGAAATAAATATTTTTGGTTAAAAAAATTACACAATTCGACAGCGAGAATAATTTGAATCCATTTCGAGCTCGAAATATATTTTATTACGTTAAGTTATTTTTTATGAAGAAAACAACAATTAAAAGAATTTAATTTTTTTGGTGTTGCTTTTATTTGTCTAAGCATTCATCTTTGAGGCAACTCCGAGTAGACATTCAGAATGTGGACCAGTTTCATGTGGCATTTTTTTTAAATATTGTCTTGAAGCAAAATACGAAAATATGCAAGAAATATAACTTTTTAAATACGGCGCAGCTCACAAACAGTCATCGCTAGACACATAAAATGTTTTGGAAATGCTCATAAAGGAAGATTAGCAAACAAATTTTGTTTTCTTATGCGTCACTCCAATACGAGGGCGGATCAATAAGTCCGTGACTTTTCGAACTTCCCTCGTAGTTCTATGAAATGCAACACTGTTGCCATCAAGTACCACCTGTTAATAGACTACTGTCAAATTTTGTGCAAGTGTCGTCATTTACTTTACGTTTAACAGCTGTTCAAAACATACAACCTCGTGTATTTTTTCTAAAAATGGAATAAAGTGAATTTCGAGTGCTCATTAAACATTATTTTTTCGAAAAAAAAAAAACGTCAATCAAACCAAGGAAAAGCTCGATAAATACTATGGGGACTCTGCATCATCGATTTCAATGGTAAAAAAGTGGTTTACTGACTTTCGTTGTGGTCGCACAAGTACAAATGACGCTGAACGTTCTGGACGGCCAATTGAGGTCAGTACACCCGAAAATGTCGAAACAATCCACGATATGGTGTTGGCCGATCGAAAAGTAAAAGTGCGTGAGATTGTTGATGCCATAGGCATTTCATATGGCACTGTGGTTTCGATTTTAAGTGATCAGCTGGGTTTAAGAAAGTTGTCTGGAAGTTGGGTGCCGCGTTTGCTCTCATTTGACCATAAACGTAAACGTGTGACAACTACAAAGATTTGTTTGCAATTGGTACCTCGATTTGGTGACTACGTCCTATATCCAAACCTAAAAAATGGTTCGGTGGAAAGAGATTTAGCTCCAACGATGAAATTATTGACCAAACAAATGCCCATTTTAAGGACCTCGAAAAATCCTATTTTTGGAAGGGATACAAAAACTGGAGAAACGTTGCATTAAGTGTATTGACTTAAAAGGAGATTATGTTGAAAAATAATTTTTTGTTTTCCAAAAAAAACTGTGTTTCATACAGTTTCACACGAACTTATTGATCCGCCCTCGTATAACAATAACTCAATAGAAAATGAAAACAAAATTTATATATATTTCTGTTATAAAAAAAGAGTAAAAATAACATGCCACATATTTTTAGCTTTAAGGTCGTAATAATATTTAGATTAAATTTTAAAAACAACTTTAAATAATGTAGCACACGCTCTGCAAATACAACAAATCAAATACTATACAAAATTTATTTTTGGAGTAAAAACTGTATTCGAAAATAAATATTTTTCTTAAATACGCAGTTTTAAAAGATTCTGCCTCACCGTGCGCAACAGTCTCACACGTCGCAGTTAGATTTAACTACACCTACATATATGCATATGTTTATATTTATGTATATTTAAATATATCGTTATAATAACCCTCCGATTTATTGACTATAAATTCTACACCTATTGAGAAGCATTTGATAAAATTTCAATTTATTTATCTTTTTTATACAAATACGGATACTGTTAGTGACATTTTATTGATAACAATTTGCACGTTTATTTCTTTTACCGTAACTTAATAATCTTGTATTTGTTTTTTTTTTTAATTTTCAGTAACTGAAAAGTGGAAGGGACCAAAAAATATAAATACACATAAAATGTATTATAAAAATATTTTATTACCAAATATTTAAAGTCAGCCTTTCTTGTTCATGTAACTTTCTTATTTCTGTTTTCGCGATGATTCATTTTGTTTTTCCAACTCCTATTATTTTAACACTCAACACTCACGGTAGAAAATAATTTATAAAGGGAATTAAACCGTAAAAATAAATATACTGTCATTTATCACTCAAGAGCAGACAGTTCGGTTTTTGTTTTCTTTTCCTCTCTGTCTTTTTTTTTTTTGCTACTCTGGCTTTCGTTGCACGATGGTTCCTGTTGTTTTTTGTCTTTTGCTTAAGTGCTTGTGTGTGTGTGTGTGTGCCTGTTTTTAGTCAACGGAAATCGTAAACAACGGTAAATATAAGAATTCAAAGAAAAACATACATATTAACAAAAAAGTACTCCACATGAAATCCTTTTGCATACTGCCAAAAATCCAATCTAAAGAACAGCAACAAGAAAGGACAGCAATAAAGAAGATGGGAGCCTCTGCAATGAAAGTGGGTCAGCGTGTGAAAATGGCTTATAAGCTATTTGATATAATTTCTTCCCTTAGCTATGATTCTCGAGCTGTTTGTGGGGAATATGGGGATTAAATAAAGTATGCGAATGCAAGATTAATAGAAATCGAGTAAAAACTAAAAAAAAATTCAAACCAACTATTTTAATTTGGATACTTTTTTATATAACTTTTGTTAATTATATGATTTTTTTTTCTCATGAAACATTCTTAAAAATGTCTTAACTCAGTGCGTGTAGACTCATTAAAATTAAGTTTATTCCAACAAAAACATAAAAAATACGGCCGTAAAAATACTGAGATGGAAATAAGGATCAAGTTCTTGATTGAAATGTTATAGTACCAGCTCATTTCTAGGCAATTTGACAACTGGGCAATATTTTTTTGCCTTTTTAATGTAGGCAAGAATTATGGAGCGAATGTTGCCAAAATAGCAGACTGCCTAGTTCTCCGTAGATAAAAAACATCCGTTTTCAGATGTTTCTGATTGTTTTATAACCAAGACCTAGTTGTATACAAAATTTAAGCCATAGTGGAAGTGCCCGATAAAATTGATGAGTGAGTCAGTGAGTAGGTCAGTGAATAGTTATTAAAATATGCAGATTTTCACCTTTTTCTGGAGAGCTTCTATCACAAAACTTTAAAACTTTACCTATGAGGTTACCTGAATGAAAAGGCTTTATGTTTAAGTAAAGCAAAGTTTTGAATGGGTAAGAGAAGTAAACGATTTTTATTTATTAATCATTTGTTAGAAACAATTTCTTAGCGCAAAAGTCAATTACTGAAAAATATAAATAAAATCTTTCTAATAAGAAAAAAATTCTTTAATAAGTAGACAATTTATGGAATTTGATTTCCCCAATAATTCTTCTACAGAAAATTGTTTGCCTTCCATAAATTTTGTATAGACATATGTATATCCCCCTCCTCTTAATTTTTCAATAGACAATATTTTCCACAAATAAGTTTTATGTGTACAAATTTTTCCATCAAATAAGGTTTCATTAAAAATTTGTGTCCTTGATAAATTATTAATAAAATATTTTGCCATCGATAAATTTTCTTTAGAAATTATTTTCATTGATAAATTTTCTATATAAAATTTTTTATCGATAAGTTTTCGATAGAAAGGAATTTTTTATTGAAATATTTTTCATTGATAAATTTGCCTTAAAAAATATTTTCCTTACATACATTTTCTATAGCAAAATTTGTTTACAAATCTTTTGTCATCGATGAATCTTCTGTGGAAAATTATTTTCTTGATAAAAATCCAATCGGAATTTTTTTCATCGATAAATCTTCCATTGAAAATGTTTACTTTTTAAAAATTTTTATTTGTTATTTTTTTTTAGTTAATTTAGATACATATTTATATTTTTAAACAGCTACGAAGTAAGTCTGTAGTCTTCTTAAGAAAAAAACATAAAAATAATCTTTAAACAAGAGAAATAAAAAACTAAAAATGGAAGAAAATGTGCTAATTTCACATTAAAAGTGGAATATCACAAAAAAGCAAGAGCCCACCATTATGCAAAAGATATACATATTTGAAAATTTTACGATTATTGGTATTTACACAACATGAAATAACGAAGTAAATTGCGTTAACACATTTAAAAAAAGTTAATCCAATAAAAATTATTCAGTTTTTTGTCTCTCCTGAGAAATTAAAAAAAAGGACTTGAAACATTTACTGGCGAAGCCAACAATTTCCATTTCAAATGTAGGCATTGCAAATAGCTATTTTCTACAAGAATTGAAAATAAGAATCCTTCTGTTTTTTTTAAGTTCAAATTCTTGTTACAAATTTTACACGTTTTACAAAAAGGCTGGCCTGGTTTGCACACGAGCTCCAATATGTGTGATTTTCATTCTTCTTTGCAAAAGTTGGTGGGTTTTTCGTTTTTAAATACCTTCTCTTTTCTACCCAACTCTGCACCCGCTCTAGTTTTCTTTGAACCTGATTTTAAGTAGATCATTATAAATGCAATGGCAACACATCCTTCTAACACTACAAAAAAAAACACACGCTAAATTCCATATAGACTTCTAAAAATGTTTGTCACGATTTAGTCAATTACCGATAATTTTGTGTCAACAATAATTTTGCTGCCACTTAAAAACATTTCCAAAGGGAGAGAAAATAAAAAAAACTAAAGCGTATCGTCTCCACACAAAAAAAAATGTTTGAACAAAAAAGTTGCTACCTTTCCGGTAAATTGGTTAAGCACAAAACCAAACAAACAATAAACGCATTAAACACATATTTATAGCTTAAGCACATTCATTTAAAAAAAAGAAACACTTTTGTTTTATCACTAAAATACTCGTTTGTTATCCTGCAACTTAATATGTTTGTTTTTACAAGGATGTGTAGGCAGTGAAAATATTAGCGGATATATTGGTCGCCGCAACAGGTTTAACTTCCGCTTTTGTAGTTTCACATTTTGATTTCATATTACTGTGTGTGTATTGCTTAAAAACTTGTCAACATTTTTGTGAAGCGAACAATATGAGTCATATGTTACCCTTCAAGATATTAATAAAGTGTTTTTTTAATACTTGTTGTATGAATAAACATTTGTTGGATGATTTCTTTAATCTATCTCACACTTGATTAACAATCGAAATCTCTTGAGGGTTTGCCTTCATACACTTTTTTCTTTATCAACTTGCAAGTGGGCGGAATAAATAAATCTAAACAAAATGTGCTTATCATCTTATCATCTATTGTAATCCATAATGTTTAGACTTTAGTTTGAGCTTCCTGAACTTTTTTTTTTGTTTATTTATTTTCTTTGTTACATATTCCACTTTCTGTACATTAGAAATAATTTTTTTTGTGACATGTCATAAATAACATTTTATGCAAACATACGACAAGTATATAATGTAAATGAGATTCCCTCGAGGGTTACCTACATCAAGTGTTCTATCTAATTCAGTTAATAATTTTAAAGTTACTTTTATTAGGCAACTAAAAGATTTTTAATGTTTTTTTTAAAGTAATAATTCTGGAAATTAATGCTTACCAAGCATTTGATGTATTACCTCCTTTGGAATAGGGAAAGGCATAGTACGGAGAGGACAGATGTTGAGTGTGAGGAAGCTTCTTTTACAATATTGTTAATGCGCATTTTGTTAATTTTATAGAGCAGCTTTAAAACGCCTCTGGTGCCAAGAAGGCGCATTATTATTCTTTAAGCTTTAGAGCTATTTTATTAATTGTTTTAAATCGCCGAAGATTTTCGATACAATACCGAGCTTGAGGTGGCATTATTCACTTCGCATTAGTCCTTTGATTATCAAGATTTGAAAAATATGCCCACATAGTAGTTTCGTGCGTTAAGGTAGTTTTCCAAACGTTTCTGTATCGTACGACAACTCTTTCGAGAATAATTTTCAATCCGAAGCTTTAGGAGCTGTTAAGATTCAATGCCATGCTCCAAAGCACTCTCTCTAAATCTATATATAAAAAGCAATGACAAATTTTTAGATTCCTTTTCCTCCTTTGTTTGCCGACGGATTTTGTTCATTCTTTTACCAAATGGTAGACTTTGTTGAGCTTTAGTGACCCAATTATATATTATTTAAATCAGCTTAGTGATAAGGGAATAAAAGGCTCATAAAGTTGACACCACTACAAATGCTAAAAATAGACACGTACACGCATTCACTTATATAAGTATTGGTTCAAGCAAAGCGTATCATCGGTGTCTGTATATAAGTATGCATGCATATGTATGCATATGTATATGTAATAAGATTTTTTTTATTTGGTCTATTGTTTTTTCAATGAGGAAGGGAATAAGTAATTAGGTAGTTTTTCTGTTTAAGTGAATGTAACAAAAATAGATATACGCTTAAACTGGCGGTCGAATTTCGATCACTAGGCGTACTCTAGTATATATAAATAGCCTTTTTGACTCCACTGAAAGTGTTTAGAATTAACTAAAAAATTGGTTCGTTTAGCTTTGAAATTTCTCATAGTTTTGTCTTATTTCCTATTTCGTGCTGATATCTGCATTTTTACACTAGAGTTGGGATCATGAGTAATTCTTCACTCACGCTCACTACCAAAAATATTAATCAGGCACGATCTTGTATTTTTGCTCACGCTCGCGCACGCTCGCGGCAGTGGAAAAAATAACTAGTCATAATCACGAAATTCACGTTCACGAACTACTCACGAAACTACAAAAAAAAAGTTAAAAATAATTAAAAATGAAATGAAAAAAATTTCAATAAAGCAAAAACAAAACAGGAAACAATCTTGCGAAAAATCTATTCATGCACGTCAACTCACGCTCGATTTTTTTCTTTCCTATTTCGAATTCTATAGTCCAAACAAAGGAAATGTTTGTTTGCTCCTAGACTTCAGTTCAGAAATGTGGTATTCTTTTGGGAATCCCGTTTAGAATATCTATAATAACAGTTGATTTAAAAAGGTGTATTTGTGTATTTATCTGCGGCATTATATCTCAGCATCATAGCTCGGCTTCGGAAAATCTCTTCAATTCTTTGGGAGTTTTTATTCTCTTTCATAAAATAATCTTAATGCATTGAAATTAAGTGAATTGTTTAGCTGCAGACAATTTTTATTAAACTTTCATTCAAACTGATTTAGACTTCCGAACTAATGTAATGCCAAACCCAGCAAAGTCTTTATTCGAAAACGAATGAGCTAAAGGTTAACAGATGGAGGGCTCAGAGCTGAAGTGAACCAAGTCACAAAAAGACAAGTCGAAGATATTTTGAGTTTCAGTAAATGAACTGCTTCGAAAAAAATATAAAATGAGAGCCATTGACTTAGGAACGAAACACTTTTTAACTTAGTCCGTTACAGAACTAAATAGTGTTAAAGTTTGTGGAGAATTTCGCAATTTTGAAATTTGTCATATTTTATGACCTGGTTCACTTCAGCAGCCCTCTATATGAGGTACACACATTTCACTACTGTTACTTTGGTGTTTTACCTCATTACTTTAACATGACAGTGTCATTGGAGGCAAGTACTTACAAATAACACGACTTAAAAATTTCAATATCTTTAAGTCGCTGAAGGCACAAAACACAATAAACATTAAAGTCTGCTTTGAGTATTGAACTCGTGCTTTTGTAGAAATCGTTGTGTTTGCATGTCAAGTGTTTTACTGACTGGTCTATTGGGTAACTATTGTAGTACGCACTAAAAACTTGTTTACACAATCCCGCACACACAATCAAAAAAACTGCCTTATTTTTTTGGCCAGGGGTTGAACTGTTGAATCATCTGTATCATTAACGCACGCTCCACTACTCCACCACTTATTTATTTACTAATAAGGCCGAAATTCTCAGTCTGGTTAACTAATGATAATGGCTTAACTAAAGATATTTATATGAAAAGTTTTTAGTTAAACCAAGTTCATTAGTTAACTAAAGACCGTAAATACAGGACTAAGTAAACCCTACTAGAACTGTTGTAAAGCAATGAAGACAGTATATAAGTTGTGTGAATAAATTGTGGTTCTTGATAGATGTGATTATATACTTTTGCTGGGATATTTTATTTATTTAGGTGTAATCAGAAAAGTAATACTTATGGCCCATAATCCCAAAGAGAATAATTTTTTTAATATTAAATCCTTTACGATACTATACTAAGCATTTAGTGACATAATAAAACGTATTATATTTTACGACTTAACTGTGTGTCACAATTTTGTTGAACTTATTTAGTTAAAAAAGAAAACAATGAGAGTATTACGTCACAATGTTTGTATCCATGATAATATCCACAAACTTAAGTTTTTAAGCCTTAAATCAAACAATAACAAAAACCACTTCCATAAAAATGATTACATATGTATGTATGTAGATACATGCATTGAAATACATAGAAAAATTTACCAGCGCATGAATAACACAAACACACACACACATAAAAGTATTAAATAAAAAGATATATTGAGAACAAAAGAAAAGAAATGACTACTTTTCTGCCACATATGACCCAGTCAAGATTATTTTTCGCCTCAATACTAGTCGGAAATAACATTGTTAAACCAATGAATGTTTTTTTTTTCTCTCGTGGTGATTGACAATGACTCCTTGTGATGAAAAGAAACGAAGGCCAACAAGAGATAGAACAACATAAATATTTCTGTAGAAAATCCCTCTATAGAATGAATGACATGATTTTATGTGGCTGATTTGCTAATGAAGAGAAAAATAGTTATTTTGCCATTTAAGCGACTTGTGTTTTTTTTTGTTCTCCTAAAGATCATATTTTAAGTAATAAAATGCAGCAGCTTTCCGATTTAACGAACATTCCATGTAATGAATATTGCATTTAACGAACACCCACTTTTTTATTTCTACTAGTACGAACCTTATATTGCGAATAATAATTTTATTTTGTACTCGGCTTAACGAACAAATGTAAAACTAAACGATGAACAAAACGAAAATGATGAAGAGCTTGATGAAACTGAAATTTTTAATAAATGGGCTCAGCAAAACAATGTACAATTTAATGCTTTTGAGAGAGCTTCAAGAAGATACCATTAATAAAGATATCCATTTCAATTAGAATTGTGCTTTTCAGCTCTTTTGAGTAAGCGCTCATTTCAGCTCAGCTCATTTCAGGACACGCTTTTAGTTCACTTAGTTCAATAGTTCAATTTCTCAGTATACGAAGATAAAAGAAGTGAGCTTATATATCAGTATTTTTGAAATACATAACATAACATCCAGCATTTTTCAGATGTGCATTGTATTTGTTGTCGTCGGACTGTTTAAGTGATGTAGGCATAGCACTGGTCACTGAACAGTACTGACAGCAACTGATACTGGTGTATGCTAGCGGACATCACAGCGTCCTCCTTCATCGATATTGTAGCAAAATCGCCGGCGAAGTAAAATAATTAATAAAATGGCTACAACACCTTAAAACACATTTAATGCGCATACTTGACATTAGAAGCCCTGCACCACTGATCTAAAAACTAACACAACGCGCAATATCAGAGTTGTAAAAATTAAGCTCTTTCACTTTCACCATCTGTCCTCTCTCACTATCCTTTACCCAAAGAAGGTAACACACCTACGGGTTGGTAGGCATACTAATTGCCTGAGTGTTACTACTCTTTAAAAAAAAATTTTCTTTAAAGAAAAGCGACAAAAGTATTATGTACGAACAAGAGCAAAAAGTAAACAAATGTTTTAACATATATATTGGCTCGGTGAAAATTTTTTAATTACTATAAAGCTGCACATATTGTTTTGTGTAAATAATTAAATAAAACATTTAAAATGAGTTTATGTGATATATAAAGGTCAACAACAGATTTCTCCATCAACGCTTGTCTCTTAGAACTGTCAAAGAACATACAAAAGGAAATATTTGTATGGTATTTGATTCTTGGAATAAAGTGATGCAAATATTCAGAAAACATTAGTAATTATGTTACAAAATGTAATTTGTCTGTAGTGAGAGTGAGCGAAAAATAAAATACGAAACTGAAGGGCACTATACATTTGTCAAATGCTTGATGTCATGCTCGTGTACGTGTGCTTAACGTTAGGATATACATTGGCTTGAACGCATGTCAATCATTCATTTTGTAGTTTACTTTGAAGTGTCAACAGCGGAAGCAGCAAAATACGAAAGCGATTAAAAGTGTTAATTTAATTTTTTTGTTTTTCATCCAAAGCACTTTTTTCATACAAAACATGTTTTCTTTCATCCGACATTTTTAGCGCCTGTTTTGTTTAAAATCTCTTTTAAAGCGTGTACGTGCATGAAGAGTAAAACCTATACATTTATCCAAGTCACTCGTCAAGCATGCCAAAAATCTAAATTTTGAAAAGAAACATGCTCTTAAAAGAAACCTGAACAAAGGAGCCGAAAGAGCTCACTGCTATGAGCAGCTCACTTTGTTCGCTTGTTTGAGTAGTTCAATTGATCTAGTTCGTTCATGAACTGCCCAACTCTAACATCAATAAGCAGAGTGTGTTTATTAATTTTTTTAAATAAATAATTTTTGTATTACGGTGTTTTTATGAATTTTTCCTTTTACTTTAAAGAAATATTTATTTTAAATTACTATAATTTTAATAAAATATTAAAAATAAAACTATACATACATCCTTATAGTTATGAAAAAAATAAACGACGCTATTAATTTTTAATTTAGTACTAGATATAACGAACAATTCACATTAAAGAACAGGCCTGACAACTATTAGGTTTGTTAAATCGGAAAACTACTGTATTAAAATAAGGCTAAATGCAGTGGTACCCAAATGTTTCTTCGCAGCCCACTAACACGAGTAGTCTTGCAGCGCATTAGCAAGAGCTCAGTGATATCTTATAGCAGATTTAGGCAAATGTCTTTTAAATATTAGTAAAGTTTGCATTAGGCTACCAACAGGCTGTTATAATATAAATATTCGTATAGAATTTGTATTCGTATATGTATGTATGGCTGTTACAAAATATTTTTTGCGATTGCCAACAGAGTCACAACAACTTTACAAATAAATTTCAATAAAAATTTTTAAAATTAAAGTAAATCAGTGGTTAATTTGTGTGTAGAAACTTCATATTAAAATTGTGTTTGCATAACAAAGTTTTCCCTCAAACAAAACCCATAAACATTTGATACTTTTAATAGTTTTAATGTTTTGAAAACTACAAAAAAAAATAAACTAAAGATACTTTTTACCGTTCGGCAAGGCAAGTTGTAGTATGTGCTGCCAAAAACACCCAAACTATCAAATAATATAACATATGCATAAGTACTTAAATGGCAGAGACAGACAATCGAACACACAAACACAGAAGAACAAAAAATGAATAAAAAATAAACAAGATAGCAAAACAACAACACTTAAGTTGTTTCCGTTTCCTCTTTACCACGCCTCATACTTTTCCCAGAGACATTTATGTGCTTGTGTAGTACATACATACATATTGTTTTCATGATATTTTCCCATACAAGTTAAAGTTTTTTTTTAGTGCATAAAAATAAAGAAACAAGCTATAAATACCAACATAAGGCAATAAATTTAACGTACTGCATTGTTATCATGTAAGTGGTTGTGTGTGCAAGTATGGTAAGAACCAGCCAACAGATTCAAAGTATCTTTTTCAGCGACACTCTAATGCATATGAGCATTAAAAAAATTATTTTAATACTTATATACATACTTACATATTTGTTTAGTGTCGGATGTAAGTGCTGGCAAATAAACGAGAGTTTGTCATAATATGTTACTTTCATAATGGTTAAAGTTTCGCTTTCAGTTTGTTTGTACTTTACTTTCCTTTAACCTTTTCATAACGTTTACTATTGCGTTTGTAAGTTGTGCAATAATAAAGGTTACTATGAATTTAAATTCTCCGGCTCCAATTCGACGATTTCTATTGTATACAATTTTTTAAAACTATTGTACAATATTAAGACATTATGACAATATGACTTAATAGGACACCGTTTGAATCCCCCAAATATGTTTTCGAAACAAAGTGTACTGCCTGTTCGTCGATATCGAAAGAAACATTTCTTTCGAATTACTACATTTGAAACAAAAACAAAACTTAAAATTTTGTTTTTGTTTTAAATGTAATTATACGAAAGAATATTTTCTTTCGATATCGGCGTTCTGGCAGTAAGTGTCACATTCAAATTAAATGTTCACTAATTATCACAACAACAACAAAATTTAAATATGAATATCACTTAAGTCAGTGAATGTAGACTTAGGGTGGCGTTGGCTCAGGTAGTAAGCACGTTGACTACAAACCGAAGGACCTGGGTTCAAACCCAGTGTCAGACAGAGTCATGAAATAAAAACACCACGCATTTCTCTGGTGTGCATTGGTGTGCCTTTGTGTCAGTTGTTGGCGGAAGGTTTCAGTGGCGAAGGGCATGGTCACTGAACAGTACCAACTTCAGCTGATACTAATTCCAATTTAACATCAGAGCGCCCTCCTTCGTTGGTACTGAGTAGCACAGCACAATCAACGGCGAAGTAAAATAAAATTAATAAAAAAGAAGTGGCTGTGCTATACTAAACTAAACATAGCTTCAAAACTCGTAATGTCCTCCTCGCCACCAGAGGCGCTGCAACACTGCTCTACGAATAAACGTGCAGAAAAAAAAGCAGAGTTGTAAAGAACGAATGAAGCTTCACCTCCTTTCATATCTATCACTATCCCTTTCCACTAGTTCCAGCACAATGCATTGCATGTGTAGGGGTCATCCCCTGCGTGCTGGTCCAAGATAAAAAAAAATAAAAAAAACCGCAATAATGTTTGATTAGAATCTGCTTAAGTGAATGGATAATTGACAACTCAAATCAACACGGTTCCAATAAAAGTCTTAACAAAAAACTAAAATTAAATTTAAAATAGTTTGGCTAATGTTCAAATCCCGGACATGACGTGCAGGAATTTTGAAATAATTTTTGTTTAAAGAAGATTAAGATGAAGCCAATCATTACACTAGCAGATATGTCGCCACACAAAAGAACATCCACGTTCATGTGTTAAGTTCTTCGAAAAGAAATCGAATTTCGGTTTAATATTTAATTTTAAACATGAAAATCTTATACAGCCCAATTATAAATATTTCCAATCATCCAAATTATTCTAATTCCCTTCTGTTTTGTGAGGGAATTTATTTTAGGGAAAACCCAAATTTTATATTTAGTTTAACTACTTTTTAGCTTTTTATTTTTTTCTCCCTTTAACACGGTTGATAAAAGCGGACTAAAAAGTAAAATGAGGAAATTTTTATTTATAATAGGAGAAAAGAAAAACGGGAAAAATTTCATGAGAAATTTATGTTTATAATTGGGCTGATAAATTAATATCTTAAGAAAAATAAATCACATGTTATACAAATTAATTTTTTTGCACCATTTTTACAGCGTCCATGTATCATATATGAATAAAATTATAGCTGACTTTAAAGAGCAGACGAACAAATTAAAATTTTATTATGGGGACGTATATTGTCTAGTTTGTATTTATAAATAAGAAACCCACAGTAATTTATAATTTTTGTATATTTTTTTTTTAATTTTTTACTTTTTATTTATAAATTCTTGTTTATTCGTAAATGGCACGTGAACTGTTAAAAAATTATTTTTGCATGGGGACAGTTACCCTGTTAACTGTTTTCAAAATATTGTGAAAATAAACCAAGAAGTTAAAAATCGCCTAAACAAGCCAAAATTAAACCAAAAAAATTATATTTCATAAATTTCAAAATTTGACAAGTAAATTAGATTTCACCATATTAACGAAATTTAACTTAACTCAAAATTTATTAAAAGGCGTATTAAACAGGTAAAATTATTTGTACTACAATTACAACAATACAAGAACAACAGACATTTTTTTATATCGGTTCTGTCAAAAATATCTACAGAAAATAAATACACAAAAATATATTTATACCTATTTTAACATTAAAAATAGAATGCATAAGTAAGACAAAGAAATCAGGTGCCACCTGGTTAATACGCCTTGATTTGTACCAAAAAAAATTTTTTTACCGAAAATCGAGAAATTTGTGTTTTACCAAGAAATTGAAATTCTACCTAAAAATAAAATTTGGCAGAAAAAATTTATTTTAGTGAAAAATTACATGTCAGCAAAAAATCTAAACATCACCATGCTTACAAATTAAAAACAAACAAAATCCAAAAATCTAAATTTCATTAATAAACCGAAATTGAAAAAACACTAAAAATTAAATTTTCATAAAAATAACAAAACTGGGAAAAAATCTAAAAATCTTAAAAAAATTTTAGAAAAAAATTTCATCTTAAAATCGTAATTGCCACAAAAAGTCGAAACTTTACAAAAACTAAAAAAAAACTATCAATTAAAACAAAAACAAAAAAAATTAACTGCCAGGCCCACGATTCTAAATATTGTTTTTCTGTTAAATGTAATTGTACGAAGGAAAGAATATGTGCGACATCGTGCACCGTGCACCGTGCAGTAAACCAAACTAATTATTTCATAAAAAAATCTGTTGTAAATAATATGTATTTATGTGAAAGCTCTATTTACGAAAAGCGCATAAGAACGGACACCTGGCTTGGATGTACGAGTACGAATTCCAAAAACACGATTTTTTATTTAAGAATACAGAATTCAGCATTGTATCGCTCGAAGTAACAAATTCATACAAATACTTCGAAAAGCTTTTTTACTCCTTTGTTAAGAAGAAAATCTTCTTTTATCTTTCCATTCCGTTGTCAATAAATTTAATACTTCAAACTCGTTCTCTATAAACGACGGTCTTTTAATAACTGAAGGATATATAATATTATATTGCTTCATATATCCATAACTAAAGAAAGGGTACACACAATTCGTCATAGCCAAATTCAACACTCTTGTTGTTTTTCTCTTTGTTGTTTCGAATGTGAACGAAAAAATAAATATTATTTCTTTACTATGAAAACTTTTGAAACATTTATGAAAAAAAAGTTTTACATTTGTTATCAAATTTATTATATCACAAGTAGTTACATTGTTGAAAATACAAAATATTTGCCTGAGACAAAAAGATAAACAAATACAGGCAGAATAAGAAAATTTTCTTTAAAAAGAAACTTTACTAATAAATAAAAGTGAAAAATTGCTGGTATTTTTCTTTAAAAAAAAGTTGAAAAGCTGATTGTGAATACATAATTCTTTTGACAGCCTTCACTAGAGGCTAAAAATGTATTGTTAATATTGTTATTTTTGTGCAATTTGTATTTATTTGTGGATTGTTGGAATGTTTTTGGTCTTTGGAGCATCCGAGAAACGATAAATATGCCAGGATGCGCACAATGTTATTCCTTTGGGTAAATATCTCTGTCAGTTAAGTCAGAATATAATTTGTAATTACATTTGTATCATTCAAAAACTGAAATGAAAACATGTTTATATCATTCCACAGAAAATCAACCATCCAGTTGTACTACAACTTTTATTATTTATTAGACAATAAATATCCCCATTGGTTTTCTTTTTAGCCAAGCTAATAAATAAACTTGTTTAAATAAACATGACACTAAAAATACTTTAAATAAATTTATAACCATTTTGTACATTGCGGCACAAACCTATTAGATAGTTATTTAAGCTGCAGTATTTTTTATTTTCTTTTTTGCGAAGAAAAAAAAGCGTGAAAATTTCTTGTCCATAGTAGTTATTTAAGAAGACTTTGCTTAACTTGTAACGTTAAGCAGCAATATACAATGAAAGAAAGATATACAAGAAATAATAATAAAAATACAAAACAATATGTATTAATTAAGTTTGCGCTGCTAACATGACTTAATTACTTCAAACTCAACCATTAAGAATTTTATCTACAATATTTTTATCCTTCTCCTTTTTCTCGTTCGTCTTACTACATGGTAACTGCAACTAATTGTAACTTGGTAAGGGAATAGAGAAAAATACTTGTCGTTGGAAAATTGTAAGTTGAACACAACACAACACAACACAAAAAAGCAGTGAACAACCAATAAAAAATAAACTACAAACATAAAGATAAGACTATACCACAACTACTAACTAATACATTTGTATACACTTACACTAACCAACAAAAAAAGTTAATATCCCACCAAACCAAATGTTCCGATTTCGTAAAGAATTCGTAACGACCGGTCGACAAAAACAGAAAGCAATAATACTTAAGTATTAATCTAACCAAAAAAGTTTGTCTTAAGTAAAAACAAAAATTAGAAAGAAAAATGGTAGATGAAATAAAAACATCGTGTAGCATTTAATTTAACGTTAATTAGTGATGGTAAAATTTGAATATTGATAGTGGTGAAGTTGTGTTTGCTGTAAAAACAACTAATAATACCTTCCACAATACAAATAACTCCCGTGTGCTTTTTCTAGACATTATTTATATAAATACAAATTTGACATCACATTCAACGGAGCCACCTAAACAGTGGCGGATACATGAGCACACATGAACACTGATGATGGAAGTGTAGCTGCTCCCGAAAAATAACGTCGTTTCTGTTCTGCCGTGTAAGTTGAAATTAATTGATGTTAAAATTCTCCCTTGTTTCTTTGGCATATTGTCTCATGTCCAATTCTTTCTGACTTAAAATGTTACGAACATTAGCCAAAATAATTTGGATTAAAAAAACTAGTAACAACCAATAATCACAAAAATAATCACTTAAAATAAAAATCTTCCGATTTCGGAACCGATATCTTAACGATTTTTATATGAAATGGCTGACATGACTTCGCAACGATATGTAGGTATGATTTCATTTAGAGATAAAAATTATTTTCCATCATATTATTTATTAGTTTATTTATTATTTATGAGCTAAAATTTAATTTAATATAATATATAAAATCAATAAAAAAATTTTAAATTGACAGTTTTAGAGTCGTCAGGGTTTTTTTAATGACTTTAGGCCGGGGCACATAGAATCTGTCGTACGTTACACGTTGCTGTTTTCAACTGACGTTAAAGTATCGGCGGAGAAGGTTGACACAGTAAGTACTTTGTTGACAGACATTAAATCAAGCACATTTTCAATAGAATTATAGGATATTGTGTTTTTTTCTTTTTTAATTTAATTTTTTATTTAATAATTAATGTTTATAAGAAATTTTTTTGGATAAATTCATTATCTTTATTAAGAGAGTACTATATATAGAACAATTTTATTATTCATCAGACTAGCAGAACGGATCAGTACTGATTTCGAGGTCGCTACACCATCTCATCAGCGTTCTTTGTTAAATTTTACCACTTTTGACGGTGGATACTAGTGATCAGGAATATCAACTATTTAACCGTATTATTTAACAAATTAGAATACGAAAAGTACAACTTATTCATTTTTACATGTTAAATCAATTTCGGTTAGTACGAAATTCCATCTCTGATGAATAACTACTCCATTTATTCCAGTCTCTCTCGTTTATTCAGCGCCATTGGCTGCTGAGAATAAACTGTTTATTTTCATGTTGTCTGGATTTTGTCATTTGTAGTTGAATTTCTTTTTAGTATTCAACCAACTATGACCACGTAAACAAGTATATTTTTGATGGATAAACTCGGGTTTGAACTTGAGCCAAATTAATCGTTTCAATATACATATTTTTATTCGATTTAATTTTATCACCACACAACACAAAAAGCTTGATAAAGACAAAGCAAAAAATGATATTTTTCAAAGTACTCAAAGTATTCAAAGTGCGTTAAAAGTTGCCCAACTTTAGTACTTTGCGTTGACGGAGACGTACGGAATGTGACAAAGCTCATAAGAAAACTTGTATTTCAACTTATTTGAGAAGAGCAACGTATAACGTACAACGGATTCTATGTGCCTCGGCCTTTTTGCTGTCGGTCTTTTGCGGTATTAAAATATTTCTTTATTTTTTTCTCTATGTTTTCGTAGTTTGTCTGGCTATATTTGTTGATGCACGAATCTGTATAAATGTGGAAAATTTAGTATTTGTTATTTACTTTTATTGTGTGAATAGAACGTACATTTAAGAATTTTAATAAATTTAAAATTCTGCATCTAAACTGTAATATCCGAATATTGCTTTTAAATTTCTTTATGGCGTCCTTTGATTGCTTATTAAACTTTGTTATATTGTTTGTTATATATTCAAAACAAATAAGAAAATAAAATTAAAATATCAGGTGTTTTTTTTAGAGGTATAGAACTTCGAATTGAAATAAAACACAAGAAAATCGTTTTAATGTCCATCAATTTGGCTTTATTGGAAGGATAATTTTATGCCATTAATGTTTAAATATGATTTCGGGCATGTGGCCGCCGCGGCTGGCTCGAATAAAGCCAATTCTACAGGTCCAATTTTCAACCACTTTTTAGAGCATATGGGGCCGTATGTTGGCAATAACGCCACGAATGTTGGCTTCCAAGTCCCCTAACGTTTCTGGTTTGTTGGCGTAGACGAGCGACTTCACATATCCCCAAAGAAAATAATCCAATGGTGTCAAATCACACGATCTTGGTGGCCAATTGACAGGTCCATTCTGCGAAATTATGCGCTCATCGAATGTTTCCTTCAATAAATCGATTGTGACGTGCGCTGTGTGGCATGTAGCGCCGTCTTGTTGGAACCACAACTCATCCACATTCATGCCATCCAATTCGGGAACAAAATAGTCGGTTATCATGGCTCTATACCGGTCTCCATTAACGGTAACTGACTCTCCAGCATTATTTCGGAAGAAGTATGGCCCAATGACTCCACCAGCCCATAGAGCACACCAAACAGTCAGATTTTGTGGATGTAATGGCGTCTCAAGGGTCTCATGTGGATTCTCTTCACTCCAAATGCGGCAATTTTGCTTGTTGACGTAGCCATTCAACCAAAAATGAGCCTCATCACTGAACAAAATTTTGCGATGAAAATCAGCATCGAGATCAATCTCATTTTCGGCCCATACACCAAAATCACGATGCATTGCATGGTCTCGCGGCTTTAATTCTTGCACAAGCTGGATCTTGTAAGGTCGCAAGCCAAGATCTTTGCGCAAAATCTTCCATAAAGTTGATGGACAAAGCTCCAATTGCTGTGCACGGTGGCGAATCGATTCATTCGGGTCCTCTTCAACACTTTGCTCTACAGCGGCAATTGTTTCTTTGGTGCGCACTGTTCGACGTCTCTGCGGATGCGTATTATCACATAGAGTAAACGTAGTGCGAAAACGATCCATGGTTAACCGAATTAATTGCTCTGATGGACGATTATGTCGACCATAAAATGGACGGAGCTTGCGGTAAACTTCGCGAACTGAACCATTATTTTCGAAATAAATTTGCACGATTTGCAAGCGTTGTTCTTTTGTCAACCTGTTCATGATGAAATGGCAAACCAAACTAAATATTAATCACTTGACAGCTGACAAAATGGCCGCCAGTTAAAAAAGTGATGCCAACTTAAAGTTCTATACCTCAATAAAAAACACCCTTTACAAAAGATTATTTGTGGCTACAGAAAAAAGAAGGTGTACTTACTAATTCTAATGCCATATCGTCGTCGTCCACAAAATTTTTTCAAGGGCCAACAAATCATATACATTTTGAAATTGTAGATTGGGCAGTTTCTTAAATATATTTTTTTGACCCTCTAAAGTTTATAAGCTGCGTTCAATTGTCCGTTTTAGTGCAATAAACTCTGCTATTAAATGTTGATATATTTTAAGGTTGTCTTCGCGAAGTAGTTTGTTCTCTTAATTAATATTTTCGTTTGATTATTATTTTGCTTTTTCTGTTCTCTTGATACTTTCACTTTCACTTACATTTAAATCAAAGTTTTATATATTTTTTTAAGTTTTGTTTGCACAAACTCACATTAAATAAATATATTCGAAAGAAATTTCTTCATACAAACTACCGAAATGTCTCAACGAATTTGTTACGACAAGTCTGACTTCAGAAGAAGTCGAAATCTTTGGTTTGGTGGGATGTATCTGTGAGAGAAATAAAAGTAAAATTTAATAACAATAACAAATGCTTTAAAATGGGGGTTTCTTGATACCACAAAATATAATTTATACTTTCGTACAATTTTGATGGCTCGAGATAAATTGAATTGCAATGTTAGGAAATTTCTACATAGAAGAAACCAACACTTAGAATGGCTTTTAAATTTACTTTAATTGCTTATTGACTGCAAGTTAACACAGCTGAATTATTTAACCAACGCAGTCCTTTCTAATATCCTTCTTTGCTAACAATCAAGAAGTTTTATTTAAGAAGGTTGCTTCTTAATGTGCAATAATAAACATTCATATAGCAAAAAACATAAAACCGTTTAAGCCCTGAACAAAACGTGCAACTCGTTCCTATTTTAGCTTCTGCTTGTGCTCTGCTATTTAGATCACCTGCCAGCTAAACTGTTATAACAATCAGGCCGTAACGTATATTCAAAATCATCTGAATGGATTTGACGGTATTCGAATTGATTTGAAACGATGGAATAAGAATTGATTTTAACTGCTTCTAATTTAGTCGAGCTGATATTAAAATGGTTTGAACTAAATCTTACTGATATTTAATGGCTTAAATGTTTCGCAGTCATCCGAGTGAACCGAATTGATTCAAATATATTTAAATGATTCCAAATGATTTGAGGTGGCTCGAAGCGATTTAAATGATTCAAATTAATACAAACATTCATATAAACTATTTGAAATGATTTGAACTGAATTTAATGATTAGAGATGATTTCACTGTATCAAATTGATACGCATTCATTCGAATGACTTAAATTGATTCGAATGGATTCAAGTGATTCGAAGTGTTTGAATTTTATCTTGTTTTGCATAATTTGAACTTATTCGAATTAAGTTAAATTTATTCAAGTGACTCGCATTTATGTGAACGATGCGAGTTGTTTTGAAATAAGTCGAATGAATTGATTTTAATGATTCGATTTGATTTGAAAGATTCGAGTAATTCAAATGATTCGAAATGGTTTAAAATGATTTCAAATCTTTCGAATTACTTCGAATTTATTTAAGTTAGTCAACATAATTTAAATGACTGGAGTTACTTCCAATTGATTCGTATTCTTTCTCCGTTCATAATTCGATAAAATAGTTTCTGTTTATGTACAACAGGTACCATCTGAAATATGAATAGACGAATGAACACTGCAGAAATGTTTAGCGATACATCAAATCGTTGATTGTTTGCAAAGCTTACATTACAAATAAAAACTTTTTAAAGTTAAAATTTTACTAAAATTTTCACTTTTAAAATTATATGTTAAAATTTACTTTTTATATTAAAATTTATAGTGACTTTAAATTTAAATAAAAATCTTGTTACAAAAATCAAAGATTTTTTGTTGACTTTAAAAAAGAAATAGTGAAAAATTTAAATCTTTTCAGATTGTTTTCGTTTCTTGATCAGAACTTAGAACCCTTAAATTTTCAGATCTGATGAAAACTTGTGTTTTTTTTTAAATCAATACTACTTCCAATTTATTGATGGTGGAAAGTTAAAAAAATTAAATCTCGTTTTTTTTTGTTGTACTCGCACATAAATAACACAATTTAATGGCAACGGAAAAAAGTTATTATATAATTGCACCAATAAAATCTTTTAAAGAAAATTAAACTGCAGTGGATTTTTTTACATAAAATAACAAAAAAATCTATCTATACATAATACAATTCATTATATATATATAAAATCTGAAGATAAACACAAATTGATACATATTCATACGTTTTAAATTCATTCATTTCCATCGCCTTAAAATAACATTTATTTATTTTATATACTATAAGCTGATTTCAATTAAAAATTCATTTATACAAAATAAACTTGTAATATAAATTAAACATGATTTTTTCAATTGCCCCATTTTTTCAGATAGTATTTTATATATAAGCTATTTGGACTGTGAATGCCATACTGTTTTTAGTCCTTTTTAAAATATTTATGATGTTTAACATGCAACGCAGTTAAAAAAAAGCATATAAAACAACAAAACAATTGAGGTACTAAATATTGAATTAAAGAAAATCCACAAACACACAGGCATAACTATATAAACATGTGCCCAGGCACATGTGTTGGTGGCTGCACGAGTTTAAATGCATTTTCTTTTATTACATGCAACAGCAATCGCAGCTTTAGTATATAAAATATTTTTACTTAATTAATTTTTTTTGGCGTATATTTAATAATACATAAAGCTGCAGCCAAAATAACAATACTAAAGAAGGAAATAAACAGAAGTGATATACAAATGTGAAGCTAACGAATAAACTTACAGCATACTTTATTGTATTTATTTTGTAGTACGTACGTAACGAACCATATTAATATGGTCCACGCTTAATTTTGTTATTGGCCTCCAAAAGGATTGAGGGTGTATGATCTGTTAAAATTATGCACCGTTAGTGCGATAAAGTTTTGAGGATGAAAAAAGGCAGAGTTGTAGCTGAAAGTTGAAACTTTTTGAAAAATAATTGGATAAAAATTCTTAGCGAAAATGTCAAAATGATGAAATACAAAATTGTATCATTAATGTGCTTTTCAAATTATAACCACAGGGAAAATAATAAAAAATTTCGGGGAAACTTGATTCACAATAGAAAATTTCAGACATAGTTTTATTTATTTCATGGGTTAATTATTATGGGAAAAGGTATCAATATCATGCAAAGTCCAGTAAAAATATAAAGGATTAAAGGAACGGAAAATACGAAAATATTTCCTTCTTTCATTCGCTATAAAAGACAGCATGTATTTTAATGGATACACGGTCGACTAGATTAGGTTTGACACAAGCGTTCTATGTCTAACTTGCATTTGTTAACTGGAATTTTTTTTCACTCAATAACCGCAATCTGTTGCCATTATTATGGCCACTATATTGGATTGTGATTTTGTTTTCTTGCTTCCATCGTTCTGTGTACCAACTGCTTTTTTCAATGCTAAATGAAATTTATTTTGCAACAAAAAATATATTCATAACATTGCGAAAGGATTAAAGAAAAGTGGCTTTTTGCCATTAAGCGCGCACAAACACACACAAATGTTCATTTTACTACTCTTGCGGAGAACAGCAATTATTTATATAAAAAATCATTAAAATTGCAATAAAAGCAACATTAAAAATAATATGTGTGAATTAACAAATGTAAATGTAAAAGTTGTAATAAAATATACCACCGCCCATGTTATTCAATGGAAAAATACCACAGAAAAATTATATTTAAATAGAATTTATTACGTGGTAAGTTTTTTAATTTAAACAAATATATTTTCACTTAAACTGATGGAAAAACATTTCAAAAGACTTTAAGATCGATTTATACAAAATTCTATAAATTACAAAAAAAAATATTTGGTATATAATAAACTTTTTGTTAATGCAATTAAATGGTTAATTGAGAACAAGCCTGCAATAGTTTTTGTAAATACAAGTACAAAATTTGTAATTTTAGAAGAAAAAAAAATAACTTTTCACATTCAATTATGGTTTAAATTCAGTTGTTAAATTTTCAAAAATAATTTCAATACATACATAGAATATTGCCATAAAATATTCATACTAATATCCTTAAAAAATATAGGGAAATAAAAAACTGAGTACGAACCCCACAGCCCAAAAAGCATTCATTCCGTGACTTGTGAAAATGGTAGTGGTACAACAATTTAGAAGTCTGGAATGGCGAAATAGTGAATATGTAATAATTAGGAAAAATTTGTTTTAATTTCAAATGCCATTTGCGATGTAAAGGACAAAATAATTAAATTTTTTCAATTATTTTACAAAAACACGAAATTTTTAAACTATTTTGCCAAAAAATGCCAGCTTTAAAGTCTGACTTTCTTCTGTGTTGCTATTTTTGATCAGAATACTTTAAAGTCAATTTCCAGGCATCTGAACTGCACAAGGAGCCAGCCCATGATGGAATGGCAGATATTTTTATATGTAAATGAAATTTGTTAACGAAAAATGTGAAACTTGTCGTTTTCGAAAATGTTAAGAGCAGATTTAGCCGTACTATATTGTGACTTTATTATGTGTTCAAGCGTTACAAAATTGCAAAGTTGTTGTAATTTGTTGATCATGCGAATATATATTTTCGAGATGATTACAAAATTTTTTTTTTATAAATTTAATAAAATTTTCAAATTGCAATGCCGAGCTAAAAACATTGAATATTTTAATAAAAACCAAACGAGTGTGTAAATTGAAGTTTTATCTCCATCTGAATTAAATGCATTAAAATTTTCTTCAGTAGTGATGCCAGCAAAAATGTAACAAAATCCTTACATGTCACAAAAACAAATTCCCTACATTTTTCTATACTCTAAAAATTCATTGAGTTTAGGAAAAAATTACATTTTATTTTGATTTTTATAATTTTGTACATCTACATCACCAGATAAATATGGCATAAATTTTTAATTTCAACAACCTCCAATATCTGCCTTTGTGCCATCATAGTTCTCAAACGACTGTACTAAATTACAATTCTCCAAAAATTATTTAATTTTTAACAGAAGTCTTTGGATTAACTTAAGAGCTGTTGAACCATTTTTATTTTTGATTCTTCGCATTCATTTCTAATATAGATTTCGTAAATTTTTAAAATAAGGATGTGAAGATTTTAGAAGGCAATCAAAATCTTAATTTTGAATTCTTAATATAATTTTATCCAAGTTATATTTTTTTGTTTCTAAAAGAGGCATTTGAATATTTGAAATAGCTTAATATGTATTTTTAAAAAGTCTTAATTATTAAACCAAAAAATTTTCAAATTTTTTTTTTATTTTTAATTCAAATTCTATTGCCAAGAAAATCGGACATTTTTTGCCTTTCGTTGTTTCTATATATTATTTACCAAAAGATGTTTTCTGTGTTTATGAAATGTCTCGCGTAATACTGTGTTTTTCCCTATCCTTTAAAATTTTCAATGAATTCCCTACAAAAAGGCAAAATTCCCCACTCTTGGCATCACTGCTACTGATGTATTTGATAATAGAAGATCATTTCTCTTTAAGGATATAAAAAACATGATTGTACACAGCAATCAAAATTTTGTAATATGAAATCCTATTAATTTTTTTTTTTAATTTTATGTCCTGGTGATAATGTAATTATTCTGTGATATTTTTTTTAATTAAAAAATTTGCAACATCATATTTATTTCCTGATTCAAGCAAAGGAATAATAACACTGTACAACAGCCAATCTGGTGGGTGAGAAATTCCAAGTCAGGGGGATGGTACTAGGTCAGTATAGTAAAACCCTCAAAGGGTTTGGCGTTCGTATGTGTCAGTTTTTTTTATGACCTTTTAAATTTTTTCCTTATCTTGATGTTTTTTCGCTTAGTTGTAACATTTTGGCAAAAACGTAGTTTAACATAACTCGAGAACCACTTGTCCGATTTTGATGAAACAAATTTAGAAAAATTAAGAATTACAATTTCTCTAATCTGTTTCTATACCGTTTTCCTATATGTGCAACACTTTCGAAGTTAAAAATGAATGTATGAAGGGAAAAAAGTATTTTTTGTCTAAAAATTTAAATATTTTTTTTTTAAATTCATAAAAAATCCAAAATGGGAAAAAGTGCCAAAACTAATTACTTTCGCGTAAAGTCACATAACTCATGAGCAAAAAAAGGCATAGATCATGAAAATCGATGCATGCGTTTCTCATTCATTCACAATAGAAGAATATATTGAAGAATATATAGGAGAAGATATTGCTGCCTCCACTGCATATTAAACTTGGAATTGTTAAGAATTTCATCAAAACTGTCGCCAAAAGAGATGAAATTTTCTTGTGTTGAAACTAATTTACCCGAGACTCAGCGAAAGTAAAATTAAAGAAGGTAAGTTATAATATCACATTCATTTCCCATGATTTTCCATCTTAACAAATTAATTTTTTCCAATCACGCGTAGTAAATGGTCCAGATATACGAAAGCTGATTAAAAGTGACGCATTCAACAATACTTTGATTGACGCTGAATTGAATGCATGGCAGGCAATCAAAGAAGTAATAGAAGGCTTGTTGGGAAAGCATCGTTCTAACAACTACGATGTTTCTGTCGCAAGGATGTTAAGAGCATTCTCGGAAATTGGTGTGCACATGTCCTTGAAAATCCATTATTTACATCATCATCTGGACTACTTCAGCAAACAATTGGCTACCGAATCTGATGAACAAGGTGAACGCTATCATCAAGTTGCTATGCCATTTGAAATGAGGTAATACTGATTTTTTATTTTTTCAAACTCGTTTTAATAAAACAAAAACTTACAGATATAGAGGCAAAAAGTTGCCGAGTGCAATAATTGCGGAAATTTGCTGGTGGAGTAAGCTTGTGTGGCAAGACAAGGATGATCTTGATGATAAAGAATTTTCAGGAGATGCAGAAGCGCCAACAGTGGAGTCACACATTGACATTATGTGTGGTTCAGAAACTGATGATAGCGATGAATGCGATGCCACGAGTCCCGAAAAACCACCATCGAAAAAGTCTAGGCAATATTTATTAAAATAAATAAAAATAAATAAATAAAATAAAAATAAAAAATTATAAAAATGTTTACTTAATTTTTTTAGTAGTTTATGGCCAGAAGTCTGGAGTTATCAACATCAAGATAAGGAAAAAATTTACAAGGTCATAAAAAAAACTGACACATACGAACGCCAAACCCTTTGAGGGTTTTACTATACTGACCGAGTACCATCACCCTGACTTGGAATTTCTCACCCCCCAGACAATAATCCCAAAAATGTTCCATAGTGTAATGAAGTCCTTACATATATAAGTCAGATAATCATATTTGACTGACGCATTAAATAAAATTACTGACCGCACAGTTAATCAAAATATTGTTAGGAACTTAATTAGGAATAAATACGAAGGAAAGTTTATGACTTGAGAGAACTGCAATATAAAGCGTGTCCAAAAATTAACGCAAGATTTGAATTAAATAGAAAACAAAATTAGTAGTTTTTTCATTATTTTGGAGATTTTTCAATGAAATGAAAACATGTTCTTCTGCCTATAACGCTTAATTTTTGTATGCCGTAAACGCAGCTGGCCATCAAATAGTTTTTAGAGATACTATCACTTTAATGCACAATTGGCGGAAAGTTCAAATCTTGCGTTAATTTTGACACACCCTTTATATTGATTGGTTGGCAGCTATTCTGAATGGGTAGTTAACGAAAGTTGCCAAATTGTTATAAAATAAAAATTCAAAATCTAACAAATTATTCAGTTTCTTTTAAATAGTTTAGTGAGTGACACGTAACAAGTTGTATAAAAAGTGTTACTTGACCTCCAGCTTGTTCAAGCGGCTGGTTCCTTTCATATGAAGTATTCGGACAGGGACATATCGCTAAAGAGACAGTGACCTGAAAAATTTTGTGTGAGTAGTTTCACTACATTTAGTTTGCAGATCAATAGGAATATCGAATTAATCATGCCGAATAAACAGATTTGACTTTCGTCATACGCTAAGAAATTTGTTTTCGAAATTTTAATGTAAATTTTTAAACAGAAAAGTATATAAGAAAATCCAGTCAAATGCTGTCAACATATGACCATCAATATATAATTTCTTCTGATTGACAATTACAATTTAAACAATATAAATGCAGTAATTTGCAATATAAACACAACAATATGTACTTTGAACATCATTTGAGTATTTGTACGTGTAATATTTAGTTTTAAATTTATATTTTTGTTAAATTTTAGGTCTGTGCACTATCAAAACGTAGCATGATTTTACAACCAGATTTAGTATCATACAATGATATACCACAGCAGCCACCGCTGCTACCCGGTGCTATTGGAGCAGCTTCACCACAGGCTGTTGCAACTGGAGCCTTAATAGTTCATCAACAGCAATTGCAGCCGCAGCCACTACCGATGGCATCGACCAAAACGATACAACAGAATAGTATCATTATTGCCAATGCTGGCTTAAGTTACGACGATGTGCTGAATGATGATTTTCAATTTGATATGGATGGTCATGATGTGATGGTATTTCTGCATATACAAAAAACCGGAGGAACATCGTTTGGTCGTCATTTAGTGCGTGACTTGGATTTAAAGGTGAGTGTTTTGTTTTTATTTTGTGTGTTTTTTATTTGACAAAATTAAAATTAAATTTGTGTGCTAAACGTTTTAAGCGTTATTACAATAGAGATTATATAAAATATTAATCATTTTCAGGATAAATGCATTTAGCTGCTATTTGTTGTTGTTTCGATTTTATTTATTGTGTTATTTTTATTTTTTGATTTTAAATCCTTTATAAAATACAAATTTAAAATGTCATTCTTCAGTTCCAAGAAGTTACACTATATAAAAGAGTCAGCATTATGTGTTAACTTTCAAATATTATTTCATTGATAATCTTGAAAGACCTACATTTATGGCATAGTTTTTTTTAAATAAAACTTTTACTGTGCATAAATTTTTTCCTAGGATATTTATGTTACGAGTATAATAAAAAAGTTTGCAATAAAATAGTCGTGTCCTTAGATCATCTTTCTTTCTTTTATAATTTTTCTGTGAGATTTAAGGAATTCGTCTTACAGATTCAATAATTTGTTTTTCTATCGATAATTTTTATTAAGAATTTTTTTACATTGATTTTTTAATATAGAAAATTTTATAAAATCGCTAGTTTGTTTTTCAAAAACAAATTCTAAAATTTTGTTTTTGTTTTAAATGTGATTGTACGAAAGAACGAATACGTGTGACATAGTGGGCCTCGGTTTGGCCGAGTGACTTGCTTCACTGGACTGTAAAAAAAGAATTTTGATGAACATAAACTCAATATACAGCAGTTAGTATGCTTATGCAGCACAAAATGCTTATGCGGCACAAACAAGATTTTCTAATTTTCCATAAAAAAAATATTAATTTTTAACTGCATTCATGAAAGTTCCAAAATATGTACATTTTTGTTCAAAACATGTGTCGGAAGGAAGCAGTGCTGTTAAGTACAAAAAAATATTTTCAGGTATATTTTGAGAGAACTGAAGATAAGTTTTATTATTTTCCTTAATAAAAATAGTTGCGTTATATGCTACTATAAAAACTATATAAATTTATAGACACCGAGTTAAATTTTACTATCGATAAAATTAATTACAATAATTTTGTTATTCTTAAGAAGAGAATTCCTTGCGATGAGTTCGCTACTGGAAAGATTTGCTAATTATGATTTTTCATGGATTATGGATTAGATTCCAATTGAGAATTTATATTTATTTAATATATGTATCATCACAAAGGGACCTATTTTTCTGGACCCAAGTGGGCCGGTTGCTTGCAATCGGCAGCCTGTGCAACCAACCTAATATATGTATATTTTTCAATCAAACTTTATTTTCAATTTATTTATATATGTTTTTTTTTAATCATTTTTTCACTTCTGCTTTTGTAATTCACCATCCATTGACTTCTATTAAAAAGTTTAATCTTAAATTCTGTTCATAAATTTTTTCTTTATTAAATTAACGATCTCATTATTATTCAAAGCCACAAGGACAACTTATGAGCTTGTAAGCATTATTGGCAGTGGTTTATAGTCTATTTAATTTTTACTTTAATTTTATTTTAAACATTTTTGTTTCTCAGTTGGCATGGTTGGCATCATAAACTTTATAAAATATTTTCTTTAGCTCAAGTATTATATCCTTTTCATGGTCTCTTATTCATTTATTTAATTTTAAATTTACTTCTTATTTTTTTGTTTTGTTTTGCTATTATTAATTCGTCATTTTATATATGTACATAAGTTTGGCTTTTAAAAATGTTTAAAAGCAAAAAAATTAGCATAAATTGTCATTTTAAAGTCTTGTCAGGATTTGCTTGTCATTTCAAGTTAAACATTTTTTGCAAGTGTTGAATTTTAATAAAGTTGAATGATTCTATAAAATTAAAAAAAAACAACACTTTGAACACTTTTGCGTTCTGATTTGTGAAATATAATTTTATACATTTTTTCGAGATTCCAATAATTTTACAATTGGCTTGTGTTTTTTCTTTATTGAATATGATTTTAGGTCTTCTTTGAGATTAGTGTGAATTTATGAAATTTATATTCTTTAAGGGGAATAATAAAGGGTGTCCCAGAATAATGCAAGACTTTTAATTTGTCGGTGTTAGTGCAGCCCTAAAAAACAATTCGAAAATGAAAGCTTGGCGGCCGCAGTTAGATGTTCTTTTTATGTAATTATTTGAAATTGCAAGTCTCTATCAACAAGCCCACAAACGCCCGCGCATTAAAGGAGAAAGGAGAAGATTCAACGCTGTATAAACGAAATTCAATCACAGTTATGCAAAATGGGTATGGGAAATTTCGACAAACGAGTGTGTATTTGCAAGCAATGCCGTGGAGGCCATTTGCCCGATATGTTATTCCATAAATGGTTATTTATCCTGTGTATTTTAGGATTCAATAAAAAATAAAAATCTATATTTTCTATTTAATTGACATTTTGCATTAATTTTGCGATTTTTTTGAATTTTGTTTGTAATAACTCTTGACATGCTACGCATAATTATGGCCACACAGAGAACAGAAATTTAATTTGTCTACAAAAATAAAACTGAATTAATGATGAAACAGAACACGACTGTAACGTACAGCAAAAATCACTGTGAGGGTAACAAATCCCATAATAAAAACGACTACAGTAATGAAAAATTTATTAGTTTTATAAAATTAAAAATCTATGGCAGCGTGGCCTTCAAGTTTTAAAACCGTTAGAATAAAATAATATAAAAATATAAAAAATATGTTAGATAAAATAATAATGATCAGGGCAAGTTTTTGGTAACCCATCTTTTTATTCTTTTCATATTGCAGAGACCTTGTGAGTGTCAACGCCAACGCAAACGTTGCTATTGCTTCCGTCCACATCGCAATGAAAATTGGTTATTTTCACGCTATTCAACTGGTTGGAAATGTGGACTGCATGCCGATTGGACTGAACTGACCAGTTGTGTTGATCAAGAACTGGACAAAAATGAAGGTGAATCGGCGAAACGAAGATATTTCTATATAACTCTACTGCGGGAGCCTATAGCAAGATATATGTCTGAATACAGACATGTTAAAAGAGGGGCTACCTGGAAGGGCTCTAGACATTGGTGTCTGGGCAGGCAAGCGACATCACAAGAATTGCCACCATGTTATAAAGGCAAAGATTGGTTGGATGTCACCATAGATGAATTTGCTGGTTGTGAATCAAATTTAGCGGCAAATCGGCAAACAAGAATGTTGGCTGATCTAGCGTTGGTGGGGTGTTACAACAAATCGGCCATGCCCTCGCACGAAAGAGATCGTGTCATGTTGGCCAGTGCTAAAAGAAATCTAGCAGCAATGGCCTATTTCGGCTTAACGGAATATCAAAAGGTATTCGTAATAAATAAATGTATTCTTCTTTTTTTTAATTTTTAATTATTGCTATTTTTATATATTCTGCAGATTTCTCAATACATTTTTGAAGAAACGTTCAATTTGCGTTTTGCCATACCCTTCGAACAACATAATACCACTTTGTCGGTATCGGCCATACATAATTTGCGACCCGACCAAAGACGCCATATAGAAGAATTAAATAGTTTAGACATTGAATTGTATGCTTTTGCCAAAAATTTATTATTTGAAAGGTTTGTGTTTAATAAGAAATTGAAATAATTTTTATATACATGTTTTTTTTATATTTATTTTTTTATATTTAAAGTTCTTTGAGTTATTGTTCGTATGTAAATAATTGTTTGTTTTCTTTGCATTTTTAGATTTGAGCATCTTAAAGCTAAAGACAACGATTTTGAAAAACGTTTTGCCAATTTAGGCAACATTTATTATAAACAGGGTGTTACCGAATTCAATTGGGACAGTAATCTCGATGAAACTGTCAGTACAGAACATTGAATATTCAAAAAAAGTTAACTTGAAATAAAAACACTACAAAATATCTAAAGTGAAATACAAAATCTCTAAATTAAATGAAAGTGAACAATTGTTTAAACCAAAAATTATTATAAATAATCTAAAACGAAAAAAAAATCAACAAACATACACACAAATCCAAATTAGTTATTTAGTTATAAAATATTTTTAAATACATATGCATTTTATTTTTTTTAAGCTTATAAATTAATACTAAATAATATATACATATAAGGCGTATATAGTAAATATTTAAATATGAATTAGAATTTATATAAAAAAACTTATTTTAAGTAGTTTTTAAGTCAATACTCTTTTTTACTAATTTTATTCTAAAGCGAAAAAAACAACTTTTTCTGTTTCTTTGCTTCAATCACTGTATTATTTGTTTTTATGATTACTTTAATTGTACATATTACTTGCATATATTATTTTTAAAAAAGTACATACATTCTTAAGCACGCAAGTCAAGATTATAAAAATTTAATACTTTATAAAAATTAAAAAAAAAAAAACATTTGCCATTGCTTTTGCATCACATTCATACGTACATCTTCTACTTACCAGAATATTAAATACAGTAAACCTTTTTTTATCTCGCACGTTCATGAATTGTCTAAACTGCTCCGTAAATTGATTTATTTACACAAATTTATAAGATGTTTTTTTCTTAGCTGGGAGAAAGACAGAGAGACAAATATTCACCCTTATTCCAGTTGGTGACATCGACGTCACATTAACACAATACCAAAAAATTGGAGCTTGTCTACTCGCTCTCGAGAACAATTTTGTGCTTATGAAAGTGTTCTTCTGTTCTATAAGGTCTAGAAAATAACATGAGCCTGTCAATAGTAGGCAGTTGTTTTCGACAACGGGTAGACAAGCCCCAATTTTTTGGTATTGTGTTGACGTGACGTCGATGTCGCCAACTGGAATAAGGGTGATTTTCTTTTTCTGTTTTTCTTCCAGCTGAATTAAACTTAGCAAATTAAAAACGGCTTTTCCACAGTCAAAGTCTGCGTTGCAATGTTATTAATTCAGCTAGGAGAAAGACAGAGAGACGAATATTTTCTTTTTCTGTCTTTCTCTCAGCTGGATTAAACTTTGCAAAGTCAACTTTGACTGTGGGAAAGCCGTCAAAGTAAACTTTGACTGGGCCAAAGCTGTCAAAATTTTAGTGTGTAAAAGCCGTCTAAACAAGTTGGTGCTGTATTAATTGACCAATTTACTGCATCCGAAGTTAATTAGCTTTTCCTGTATTATTTTCTCAATAAAATAATTTAAAGGCATCGGTAATATGAATTAACCAACACAAAGATAAGTAAAACTATTTCTCTTTGAAATTTTTTCTCACTTGCTATCTCTCTCTCTCTCGTTAGCTCTCTCCTCTAAAAAAATCTACGGCATTTCCAATATTGCCAATTTTCGTATCCAAAACCGGGACAAAATAAATTGTTTTGAATTAAAAAGTTTTTCAAGTTATCCGAAGTAAAATAATTAACAAAAGGGATTCACAGCTTTAACAAATTTAATGAGCCTACTTGACAGTAGAGGCCCTGCAACACGGATCTAAAAATTAACATAACGTTTTTCACCGTCTACTCTTTCTCGATATCCTCTTCTCAATGAAGATAACATATGGTAGGAATATTTAATGTTCTCGTTGTCGATTTCAGTGCCCTTCTGTGTTTAAAACATAAGCGGAACGGTGCACAGTGGTGCCAATTAGAAATAAAGGGTAATAAACCTGTATCTTTGAAACTTGCGATCCGATTGCAAAACAATGTATGTAAGAATCATATATCATCTCTAAATTATTTAAATGTGGCCAAAAAAATATGCACAAAAATTTTATTGTTTGTTGTGTACAAAGAAATAAATAAAGCAATGTCGTTGCAACTACTTAATTTAATTTGTCAAAAGTAGTTAGATTTTTGCTCTGGTACTGCCATATATGTATTTGAAAAGAATAATTTTATTTCAAAAAGAAGTTATAACAACGAAAAAATTTAAAGGTCACTATTCCTCAGTTTAGTTAATGTTACTTTTTTATTATTATTAACACGAAAATTGTAATAATGGCCCTTATTATATTAAAAGTAACATATTTTTTGTGGGTGAGAGATTCGTGTATAATTAGACTTTTTTAAAGGTTTTTTCCATGGCTACATTTTCCTAGTCTCCGACGTACACAGAACTCTTAAAGAAATATATTAAGGGTGTCCCTAAATTCTTCTTTTAAAACAAATTGTATTGTTTTTTTATTTTTTTACAAGTTATAAAATATTAAGTACTTCAGGAGCATTATGAAAACGTTCATGAAGATTATTAGCATAAACTTTTGTATAAAGTATGTTGTATGTACATTTTTTTGGAGAGTCCAGGCAATAATATTTTTATATTGAATGTGCGAATTCAGTTCTGTTTTAAACTTTTTACTGAAATATTATAACTATTCATAATTTGTACTATAAAATTTACAACGAAAAATCAATTTTTAATTGTTCTTTTATATATGTATATATATATATTTTTTGCAACTACTCAACAAATGCACGTACAAACATAACGTCATATAAATTGCAAAAGGGCCTAACATAAGTTTTCATAATTTTACAGCAGAGTTAAAAAACACTATTGTGATGATGCGATTTTTTCAGGATAGTGTCATTAAACATAATTAATGATAAAATTGTCCTTAGAACTCGTTTTTGAAATCGTAACATAAAAGAATCACAATGAATAATTATTATAATAGTCCGTTTTGTAATTTATATGATGATATATAAAATATATAAAATTAAAATTGAGATCTCATTTTAAAATTTAAGATTTTTGTTATTTAGCTGAAAACTTTTTTTGTAAAAAAGTTTTAATAAAACCTGTAAACCGAAAATAGTTTCTTTTGACAATCTTTAATTAATTTCACGCTTGTAAAGCTATAAACAAATTCACGGCGCAAGGCTACCGACTACAACCTGTCAAAATTAGAATACATGTGTGTATATGAAAATAATTATTTTCAGGACTACACGGCTGCAGGTTGTTGTCCATGCTACTTTTGTCTTGTAGTCAAATTAAACTAATTTCTATTTTTGTTGGCTACGAAACCAAAAACAAAAAAAGAGGACAATATAACAAAATATGGAAAGCGAATTAGTGCTTAGAAATATTTTTTTAATCTAAAAAAATGTAATGCTAAAAATGTAGCTCTTGTTTTTGGATATTAAATTTTTGAGAAAAAATAATTTTTGCATAAAAATAAGGGCCATAAATTTCCTGCATATTAGATCAATATTCTGTGTTCATCTTTATATAATCTTAAAAACTCAATGAAGCAATTAAAAGGCAAATGATTGAATGATATCGCGATAATCGCAAAAATTCGCAAAATTTAGAAAAACTCGCAAAATCTTCTAAAACGAGCTACAGATACATGGAATGTGAAAAACTCGTTAAAAACTGCAAAAATTACGAAACTTAGCAATTACTTCCAATCATTGCGAAAAATAAAATGTTTAATGTCATTTAAAAGTCGATGAAACTATAAAATATTGAAAAAGTCACCCACATTGCAAAAAATTTTAAATTTCGCATTCCTTAAGTATTTACCTCCATTACGGAAGTTTTACGTTTTTTTTTTTAATTTTTCAACTTTTCGTGGTTTTTAGCTATTTTCACTATATGAATGATTCTTTGTCATTTTTGCTTCATTGAATTGTACATTTTGAAAAAACGCAACATAAAAAAGAAAACAAAAAATCTAAAGTGGCACCTCTGAAATATGAATGAATGAAAAATAACTAAGTAGCCAGCGGCATAAGTAGTCATGTAGCCGTGTAGCCTGTTGTCGTGAATGTGTTTACAGCTTTAATAATGAGTAATTCAAAACAAATAATACTTTTATTTAAGAATTTTTTAAATTTCAAAATTGAACAACATAAAAATAAAGAATGATGCTTAATACCTTTTGTTTTAAGTTATTATTGTTCTTTTTGACCAGTTAGAGGAATTTTCAAATTAAATTGTATTTACAAAAAACTAAATTCTTAAAATACTTTAAATATTAGTAGCTCGACTTACTTCTTATAAAAATCACGATATTTCTTATTGTTTGTAAAGACAATAACGCAAAGTAAAATGTTCATAGTTTTCAATTTACTCACAATTTAATGGAAAATCAAAATATTTTTTTCCTCTCAAGATATTTGTATGATTTTCTTTTTATACAACAGAAATAATTATTTTGTCAAAAATTAATATTTTTGAGTTAGAATATTTTTGCAGTAAATTCGCGATATGCTACTTATTTGTTGGGTAGTTTTTTTTACAAATAAAATATGTAAGAAATTGTTAATTTGAAATTGTATTTTTTTTTTTTTTAATTTTCATTTATAATTTATGACTGATCTTTGTATTAATTTAAATTTGTATCTTAATATATTTTAACTATATTATATATGTATAAGCAACATTTGTAAATAATTATTAATTAAGTTAAATTTAATATTACAGTTTAATATCAAGATAAGCTTGTAATTATAAAACAAATTATTGAATTACACTGGCCGATCAGAGTGTCATAGAAACAAAAGTATCGAGGCAGATTAAGAAAGATGGTAGCCATGGCGAATTCAATCTATCTTAATCGATTTGTCGTGTTAGGCTGCATATAAATAAAGTAAGAAATCAAATGTAAAATGAAAGGTTTATAGTTCTTTGCATATAAAGTTTGCAAATAAGCTAATAAGACAAATTGAATTCGTAATTGCTTGTACTTTTTCAAACTGCTTTGTAAAAGTATTAGATCCGTAATAATAAACTTTTATAACTCGGTCGTTAATTTATATGGGATTTCTTTGCATACACCGGCCAGTTTGATTTCAAACATATTTAAAAGAAACTATTTGAAGGTTTTTTTTCATAATTGAACTTTTTTTATTTAAAACCGCTAATTTTAATATTCTAACAAAATTTGAAAGCTTTTTCTTCAAAGATATCAAAATGCTTGCAAGCGGAAGCATTTATAATCCTTAAGACTAGAACCTTGGGAACATGTTCATTATAATTACTAAACGTTATTGCCCAGAGTCTAAAAAATAAGTTTTCCGCCAAGAATTGGTTACGAATCTTATGCGAAATAAAAAGGACCATTAAGAACTTGTCAAAAAGTTTTTCTAAATTGTTTAAACACATTTTTTTAAAGATTTTGATACATTCTTTCCCAAGTGGGCTTATTTAAAATTAAATCTTTATTAAGACAAAATAATTCCATGTCTATTTTCAAACTGCTCGAAATTATTTCGTTTTCCTTGAGAGCAGAATGATCCCGCTTTCGTAGAGTTATTCATTTGAGAATTCCTGTTGGAAGTTATGCTAAACGTTTTAATTTATTTTACAATTTGAAGCTGTAGCTTTTGCGAAGCTTATGGAGATAGTGTCAAATTTTCTATTTGGGCTTATAAATTGGAACTCAAGAATACTTAATTTATGTACTTGAATGCTAGAATACTTCCATCCAAATCTCGTAATTTACATATTTGCTTAATTTTGCGTTGAAATACACTCTTCTCGAACAAACCTATTTCGTTATGTTTTCATGAATGCTTTGAATTGAAATTTTTTTCCCAATCTATGTAATTCCTTAATGAATTCTTTGATCAAGCTGATTATTTATATCTTCGTTTCCTTCTACAATATCAAATCCAAATTCCACAATTTAAACTTGATTATTCCTCTACAGATATAAAAAGGTGTATTAAATTCGCGAAAATTGCTTAGAACCCGTAGATTTATTTTTTCAAAATTTAATTTTTTACACTATTAATAAATTTATGTTTAATTATGAATAAAACCTTAAAACATTTAATTAAAACTATTAACATTAAAAAACAAAGTATTGTTATACAAAAACAAAAAGCAAAAAAGAATATTTTAAGGACAATAATAAATAAAAATTAAATAAAGGTCGCAATAATAGAACACATTTGCAAATACAAATCAAATAACTATACGCCTCACCTATTGACAGGTCATATCTCTTGTAGTTGAACCAGAAATTACACAACAATATTTATTTTGTGAGAATGTCAGTTGTTAATAAAAAAATTAAAGTTTTATATTAATTTGTAAAATATAAAAATATGAAATTGTTTTCTTTTTCGAAATATCCCATGAAATTTTTCTATGACGCTTGCTTAATTGGAAATCAGTATTATTTGAACATTATTTGATGTGTGTGATGACATATTGGAATAATTCAGTAAACTAAATATGACCTTCATTAATTAAGGTGTTTGGTTAAATATATTTGTATATCGATAATATTCTTACAATGAAATAGATTTTTTATAAATTTTTTCCGCTCGCAAGTTGTGCACCTGTCATTCATCATACACAATTTTCGCTACATAAACTTATTTTTAAATATCCTTTAAGAAAACTCACTGTAAATACATGTTTTAACTTATAATTGCAATTCTTGAGCAAAATGTTGCTGCCTAAATTAGATATTTGGGCCAATTATTTAATTTTTCATATAAATAAAAAGAAAAATTACTCTTAATTGTCTGCTCTCATTATACTACGTATATTTAATAAATATCATTAAAAACCCAATTAATTTATTTATATTATAATAATTATAATTTTAACAGCATGTGCCATTTTTGTAAATTTTATTCATTCATAAAATAATTAGGTTTGTTAATTTTTAAATAATTTATGAAACTTAAAGTTTCCTATCTTTCTATTAAAAAAATATATTAACATCCTTTTTATTTTGTCATTTACCAAAAATTGTGCAATTTCATAAGTTATAATTAATGAAAATGAGAAAAAGTATAAAAATTTATAAATAAATAAAATATTAATTATTCATTAAAAGTTAGTTTTAAGATATAAATAATAAACATTTATAAAATATTGAAAAAAAACGAAACGAAAACCAACTAATTGATATTAAAATATTAATAAAATTTCAAAAAATATATATAAAAGATTTTCGATTTTCTTAACATCATGAAAAACGTAGTAAGTACATTAATATTTTATATTTATTAAGCTGAAGTAATAAATGATAATAAATAACTAATAATATTAGTCTGCAGGGATAAGAATTTCATAAAATTAAAAAGTGTCATCTACTCCTGTAAAATGTGCACTCAAAATGAATTAAATATACTCTTATTTCTAAAACAATTAAAAAAAGGATAAGATTATCATCTCGTTTTTATTATTTGTATGCGTATTCGTTGTTCACAAGCTGATGTCGGATTGTTTTTCTTTATTTGAAAGGATGTACTTGGTCCCGTGGTGAAGTGGGTCACGTCCTTAGAAACTAAATACTCACATATTATTTTTCAGCCCATTCTACTGAACTGATTTTTATGAAACTTTGTACATAGATTAAGTTACCGTTTCAATACTACATTGTGATCCTAAAAGTGGTCAGTGCCACGCCCATACCGTGTAAATATTTTTTCTCAACAATTAAACGGATGCTTATGAAATTTTTCAAATACATTTAAGTATCGTGACAGTAAAACATTATGGCTAGACAAGTAGGCAGTGTCACACCGAAACGAAGAAAGGATTCTTCTATTGAAATTTCGCACAAACATTAAGTGCCCAGGACTATACAACATTATGATTAAAAAATGGGCAGGTCCGCCAGGACAAAACAACATTTTTATTGTCGGCTTTATTTTGCATAAATCATTATATATTTTATTGAAAACGAGAACACTTAGATTCACCCTATTAAGACATAGAAAACTGAATAAAAAAAATATTTATTTATATATATATTTTTTTTTTTTTTTTTATCTTGGACCAGCACTCAGGGGATGACCCCTACACATGCAATGCATTGTGCTGGAACTAGAGGAAAGGGATAGTGATAGATATGAAAGGAGGTGAAGCTTCATTCGTTCTTTACAACTCTGCTTTTTTTTCTGCACGTTTATTCGTAGAGCAGTGTTGCAGCGCCTCTGGTGGCGAGGAGGACATTACGAGTTTTGAAGCTGTGTTTAGTTATAGTAGCCACTTCTTTTATTAATTTATTTTACTTCGCCGTTGATTGTGCTACTCAGTACCAACGAAGGAGGGCGCTCTGATGTTACATTGGAATTAGTATCAGCTGAAGTTGGTAACTGTTCAGTGACCAGTGACCATGCCTTCGCCACTGAAACCTTCCGCCAACAACTGACACAAAGGCACACCAATGCACATCAGAGAAATGCGTGGTGTTTTTTTTTTATTTATTTCATGACTCTGTCTGACACTGGGTTTGAACCCAGGTCCTTCGGTTTGTAGTCAACGTGCTTACTACCTGAGCCAACGCCACCCTCGTTCCCTATATTTTTACTACAGGGTGCAGTTAGCTGAAGTCGTTAGCGCGATGCTCACTAAGAACTTGACTTCGAGCTCAGTTTCAGGCAAGTCATAAAATCTTTCATTTTTCTAATGTAGATTAGTATGGTATTGTGTTAATTGTTGTGGGACTGTTAAAGGGATAATAAAGTACTATTTAAGGCCAAATAGCACTATTGTGAATGTCCTGTTGTATTGCCATATAAAAAATTTTCATAAATGTCAAACTCAATTGACAGAAAAAATATATAGTTTAATAGTCCATATGATTTTTTTGTAGCTTTGTGTTTTTTAACGGTCGAAAATTGTTAAGCTGTCAAAAGTTTTGTGTTGAAATCAGTGATGGAAAATTACGTGTTTCTTCGGTACAAAAAAAAGCATTTTGAATAGTACTTTTTTGAACCGTTGTACTCCTCCGGTTCATTTAGTACTTTCAAACTAATTTGACTTCTACGTGTCTAACAATCGCTTTACAGTATATCTCAGCATATATAACATTGTGAAAGTATTTTAAAAGATTAAAACGTGTTAAGCTTGTCTTTAAAAATGATTTTACAGGTCTCGCTAAATATCCAGGTAATAAACAATTTCGATCTCAAATTAAGAACGCTTTGCAATAACAGCTCGTAACTGAAATATTTTATTTGTATCATTAGAAAATAATTACAAACTATTGACTAATGTGTAAAGAAAGACCATGGCTACTGGGCCTTAGGCTCGATAAAGTTGTTATATCTTACAAAGTGTTTAATATTAAGACTAACATTAATTATTAAATTTTTTTTTGTTACTAGATTTTTATAAAAGTTTGTATATGTTAGTTTCTTTTAGAAAATTTAGAGTTAGTTTTATGAATTCGGTTGTGGGAGTGGATAGTAAGGATATCGGATCTGTTAAGCTTTTAAAAATGTTTTAGCGTTGTGTCTGAAACAGTGGACAAGAAGTAAGAATGTGCTCTCAGGTTTTCGTAAAGGCCCTATTGCAATTGCAGATTGCGGGTGTTGTTAAATTTTTTAAATGCCCGTTTGAGAGGCTTAAGTGTCCCAGGCGGATTCTTTCGAATTTGATCTGGTCTCTTCTATTCAAGAAGTCTGTTTTGCTTTTCAAGAAATTTTCAGTTGTTATTTCGTTATTATTCGTCGTTCTATACCAATCCGATGTTAGGTTAAATGTGTTGCTTTTTTTGAAATGATATGATTTCAGGTACATATTTATTTATGTCAGTGTTATTGTGGTTGGTGGTTGTGATAAGTGGAGATCTACTTGCGTCTTTTGCTAGTTTGTCAGCGAGCTCATTTCCTTTAATACCACAATAACCTGGAGTCCAAACGCAAACGAAATAATTACCAATCAAAATAAAAGAGGGCCAAAGGGAAAAAAGTGAAACAAATAATGTGTAAAATTAAATAATTTGTAAATTGAATGATTCCTAATACAATAATTCCAAAAGAAATAAAATATCTCCCAATGAAAGAAGTCCTAACAAAAGTGAAAGAATTCCTTATACAGAAAGTCTCAACAGAAAGGAAATAAGAACATAAGAATTGGATGAGTTGCAATGTTAGGACAAATAAAATAACTCGCAAATAAATTACATAAGTCTCACTGAAATTAAATAAGTCCCAACCAAAAATTAATTAACAGCCAATTCCAATATTTCCCCAATTTAAAAAGCCTCACATAAAGTAATTAAGCTCCCATAATAGACACGAAAATGTGATAACACCCAACTATATTTCTTTGGGTGTTATTTTATTTGATAATAATTTGAACGTAACTTCTGAAAAATAGGATTTTGCATAAAAGTTAATTCTTTACACACTCCGGTTCACTTATTGAAAGGCACTAAAAATTCCATATTCAGCAGTCTGTAGCTTTTGCAATTTTTAACCGATTACAGAATTTTAAAATTGAAATGGAAGCTGGACAAAAGTAGTTTCTTAACTAAAGAACTCTTTTTGAGCAATTTATCAAAAAAATTCCAAAAATATGCTACCTTTTCTGGTTCACTTGAATAAAGGCACTTTATTATTTTTTTAATTATTTTTAAAGTAAGCGATGATTTTTTTGTAGGGAGCATTTGTTTATTACATCTTTATCATTTTACGAGTCATAATGGCAAAAGAAAAATTTTAAATCTATCGGAAAAAACTAAAATAGATGTTTACCGCTCCGAAGAATATTCTAACCGCGCAATAGCTAAAAAAAAAATTGGACGATGCCCAACAGTTGTCGACAATTACATTAACGGCCACGAAAGGTACGGAAAAACTTTTAAAGGAAGTGTTTCATTGTCTATCTACGTATGAGAAAAGAAAAATCATCAGAATTGCTTCTAATTCTGTCTTAGCCTTGTCAAAAATAAGAGCTCATGCTGGAGTGGAAGCGAGCGGTCATCAATACGCAGAGTAATTAAGAGCTGTGACTATCTTATATACCTGAAATTACAAAAAAGCCGCCACTTAATGCTCCTCGTAAGGAATAGCGGCTTCAATTCTGTATGGGATGTGCAGCAAAGAGGTCATGTAAATGAATGTAGAACCGTTGTATTTACGGATGAGAAGACGTTTAATTTGGATAGGCCTGATGGCTACAACTATTATTTCCATGATCTGCGCAAAGAAATGCGATTTTTTTAACGACATCACACCCGAGAGGGCGGCGTTATGGTGTGGAGTGCTATTACGTGCTATGGCATCATCGATATTGAATTTCAAAGTGCAAAAATGACTGCTGCAAGCTATAAATCGTTATTCGAATGGGCTTTTCTGAACTTCAGTGAACTATTTGGTCCCATATCTTGAATATTGCAACAGGATGATGTGACTATAGAAATTCTTCTTAAATAAAATAAATTAAAAAAACAAGAAAAACTGTTTTTCATTAAAATTAGTTAAAGTGCCTTTATTCAAGTGAACCAAAAAAAAAAAAATAGTACATTTTTGGACTTTTTTATAAATTGCTAAAAAAATTTCTTTAGTTAAGAAACCACTATTGTCATGATTTTTTTATATCTCATTTCAGTTTTAAAATACTTAGTGCGTTTAAATAATTGAACCGGAGTGTATGTAATTGAAATTAAAATATTTCATAAAAGTTTATTCTTCATACTTTTAAATAATAAATCTTTGCATTACGATACTCTAAGGACGACCTAATATAAGAGGTGGTTCAAGTTTAAGCTTCTTTTTGATTGGTATGTTACTTTAGCACTTATAGTTTTTTTCTGTCCGAAATATTGACTATCGGTCAGCATCACAAAAATGAGGACCAAAATTATCCGCTTTACGTATGAATAACGTTTTGAAATATTGTAATCTTATTAGCGCACAAACAACAAAGTTTTACACATTTTTTTAAATATTCGAAGTCTTGAAGAAGATCAATGTAGTGTAACATTTACTCTCAACTGAACGACAATTTAATTTCAAACTTTAAGATTAAAGTGTGTGAAAAGGGATTAAGAATAACGTTTGATATCAGATAAAACCATTGTATTTGTTTCGATAATATAACATAAACGCAAGAACAAATACATTTCATTACATGTTTTTAATTAATAAAGAAAAAATTACAAAGATTTTAATTTGGTACTGCGGGAGTTAAAAAAGTACTTTTTATAATTTTTTTTGTACCGAAGAAAAATTTAATTTTCCATCACTAACATAAAATACAATTTTCTTCAACTGTTTTTGAAATTTTTGCGATTTTTTTTAAATGTTTTATTGTTCTGATTGACCTGCATTATTAGATTATGTTATTAACAAAGAAGAACATTGTCCCGCAAAACAGAAAAAAACTTAATTCACAACTTATTACGAACTAAATTTTATATTCAGTCACTAAGCAAATTCTATTTTTTTACGAACTAATACAAATAGGACGCAGTAGAACACTTTTTGAATTGGCTAAATATTTTAAAATTTGGAATAAATGATTTGCGGTCTTACTTTCTTTAAAAGTTTTAAATATTTCGTATGTCTTGTAGAATAAAAAGTCTTCAAATTTATTTAGCAACATATTTTTAACAAGAAATTTCAAAATTGTATTAATAATTATCCTTTATTGTAATAATCGGGAGGTCCTTTGTTATAATAGTTTTGGGGACCTTTGTTGTTCTGCTGCTGTTGAGCCAAAAGCAAAGGATAAGCGTAAGCAGCTTGATAAGCCGAACAATCAGGACAAGATCCGGGATCACCTGGAGGACCTCTTGTGCCAGGTTCACCTATGTAACATAAAAAATGTAATATCATTGCCATATAAAAACGAGAAAGAGTAGCTAACTAACCTGGTCTTCCAACTTCACCACGATCACCAGGTCGTCCAGGAATACCATCTATACCACGGCCTTCTGGGCCCGGAACGCCCATAGGACCCATTGGTCCGTCACGCCCCACTCCTGTTTCTCCGCGATCCCCTTTTTCGCCTGGTGGTCCTTGAGAGCCCATATCACCTCTTGATCCAGGGTTACCAGGAATACCAGGATAGCCGCGTTCACCCTGAGCTCCTTGAACACCAGTTTCTCCTTCAGATATATACAATTTATATAATGTAGTAATAAGTTTATAAGAATCTTTAATTTACCCTGCAACCCTTGAGGACCCCGTGGACCAGGGCGTCCTGTACCTCTTTTACCAGGAGGTCCTGGAGGTCCTACAAATGTGGCCGAAATTTCACTTATATACTCTCTGACAATAGACATACAGATGTCCCGAACTTCGCGTTCGTCTATATTACGATTTTCCAAGACTGCTGATCCGGGAGGACCTGGGGGCCCAGCTGGTCCAATTGGGCCAGGAGGTCCAGTTGGACCCATAGGACCTGGATAAGGTATAGAGTCACCAGTTTGTCTGGAAGAAGCTGCCCCAGGAGGACCGGGAGGTCCTGGTGGACCCACGGGACCAGGCTCACCCTGTGCTCCATCTAAGCCTGGTAAGCCTCTCTCACCCGTTTCTCCACGTAAGCCAGTTTCGCCAGTTAAACCTGTAAATTTAATAATTACATTATTTTTTAAACGACTTTCTTTGACCTAAGAAAACACCTCTGACTCCAAAACCGGGTGGACCTTGCGGTCCGGGTGGACCTGCGCTACCCTCTTCACCTGGTAGCCCAGACAAGCCGGGTGGTCCAGCTAAGCCAACCAAACCTGGTTCGCCTTTTTCCCCTTTAGCAGCAGCTGCTTCAATTCTGGATGTCTGAGCTGGGGTACCAGGTACACCCATTATACCCTAAAAAATTAAGTTATTTAAAATATTCTAAATGAGTTGAAAAACATCTCACTGGTGGTCCTGGTATGCCTCGGGGGCCCACAGGACCCGGTAGTCCTGGTAGACCTCGTGGACATTGTTCTGGGCAAGTCGATAAAGTACTAATCGTAGTTTCCTCTCCCTTGCGCCATGGTGAAGGGGCTGAGGTAGTATAACTAGAACGCGTGGTTGTTTCATATGCCACCATACCTTTATTACCACGAAAAGGTTTTATATCATCACAACTAGTGCGCTCAGGTTTATCTTTATCGCAGCTGAATATCATCCATTGAAGATCAATCTAAAAGAATATGTTCACATATGATTCAAATAAAATTATTATTTTCTGCAGAAATCAACTTACTGGCACAGTTTCTTGTTTATGGCACTTTTTAGCCACGGAAAATGTGCCATCTGTGACATCTATAGGTGATCTAACGTCCAGAGGAGCTCTTAGGCTGCCATTTGTATCTGGCATGTTCAGGCAATCCACCCATAACCGAACGCTATCTTGGCCCACTCCCAACATAACTTTATGCCAATTTTGATCAAATATCTATGGAAATAGATTTTATTTAATTCAGAATACTTCTTAAAATACATATAAATATTTTACCTGGGTTTTCTCAAATGTTATCGTCTGTATGGAACCATCATATTTGGGCAAAGAAAACTCTATAGCACTTTCATATGGCAGCAATTTTACACTCATTTGAGATTGATACTCGTAATCTAAAAGCTCAAATAAATACCACTCATCGAGTACAGGTTTTGGCTGCGGCACCCGGAATGTGCACTCAAAAGAAAACTCGTCCGGCACACCCTTTGGAAATGCCCTAGTTGATTCAATGGTCATATTGGAATACTCACTAATATGATACGCCTGCTGATAATGAGTTGAACCCATAATCTGTTCTACGCCCTGATATTCATAATGATACTCATCGAAACGATAAGATGAGATTATATCGTACGTGGTTAAATCTGGATCACCAGGACGCACAACATTACAGGGACTTGTGGGTGCAACATATTCGTCTTCATCTTGATCATAATACTCTTGACCAGCGTACCCTTAAGGTAGAAAAAAAAATTAAGAGTAAACAAAGAGTGCAAGCTTTGCTTCAAAAGGTTTTTAGTTTTCTATTTCTTCTCTGTTGTTTAGTTCTTCTATTTTTAATTGTATGTGGGGGTTATCAGTTTATTTAATTCCCTGATCTTTTGAAATGTTATGCTAATATGAAATTTATAAACTATTTCCGGTAAATAATGCAACATTTGAAACGAACTTCAAAAAAAAGATTAAGTAAAAAAAATAAATAATAAAAAAATTGGTGCAGAAAAAGTTTTTTAGATTTTTTAACAAAGCACAATAAAGACCGTTCGCAAACAAATGCTTGTAGCTTCTGATCTACTAGACCCATTGTAAAACAATGTACAGAAAGAACTAGAAGGCGATAAAATCAGGAATATAAATCCTTTCGGAGCTCCTAAGTTTTTTTTAATTTGTAGCGTTTTTAGCGATTTTTAGTGCTTTAAGCTCGAGGCACATATAGAGTCCGTCGTACGTTATACTTTGCTTTTTTCAAGTGATATTAACCCTAGAGTACTAACATGATTTTTTTCTACATACATTAATACTAATTGTTAGTCCAATCGGCGAACATGAATATAACTCCGATTTATTTTTTGTTAGCTTCACATGAAATAATTTTAATATATTTTTAATTTGATAACTTATTTTGTCCAGTGTCTAAAAAACAATAATATGAAAGTTTTCCAAAATAATTTAATTTTTGCATTTATTTCATTAAAGGTGCTCTTCTAGGAACACTTCCGCAAACAAAAATTTTTTAATGAAAAATAAAAGTAAAAAAATAAAAAACAAAAAAATTTTAAATTCATTGGTAATATAAGAAAACTTGTCAAATAATACTGAAAAGGCAAAAAAAAACATTTTTTAGAGTTTTATTTACATTTGTAAAATGCTCATGTTAGTCATTTTGACTAACATGACTTCAAAAACTCAAAAATAGCATTACTTACTGCAGCAAAGTGACCGTTCAAAGCAAGAACGTACCATGAACTGAGATTACAAAAAAAATCTTTCCATAGCAGCAAAAAAAGTTACACGCAAAAATAAATACAGTGTTAATCAAAATGACTAACATTAGTACTGCAGGGTTAAAGTATCGGCACAATGAGTACTTTGTTGATAGACATTAAAAGTTGAGAAAAAGTAAAATTTTGGGCGCCTCGTAAATTATTTTTTGATATGTCGAAGTGAAACTTTGCTTCCTTAAGTCAAAAGCTATCGAAAAATCGATGACACAATATCGACAAAATTGTTGTACAAATCGGCCCAACCTAATGTATATGGCTGTAAACATACATTTATTAGTATTTATGTTGTGCTCCACTTCATGTTTTTGTTAACACATATATAACTTTTCCACTTCGTAATCGACATTAATTAACACTGGATTTATTTTAATCACTAATAAATACATTTTAAAATAAATTGAAACGGAAATGGGATTGGAAATTAAATGCTTTTTTTATATATCCACGAAAAGGTGATCCACTTAAAACTATTGATAACTCAATTGCTCTTCTACTCAAAACCATTTAAAAACTAACAAGATAAATTAATTAATTTCTGTTTTCAATAAATTCGAAAAAAGCAGTCTTACGTCGGTAACTTTCGGTTTTAGGGTCTATATAATTACATTAAGGCAACAAAGTGATCTACTCAAGCTACTATCCACATTTAAATTTTGGTGATTTTACATGTTTTTCGTTCACTGTAACACAATGTAATCAAATGATTACTTTTTTGAAAATGCGAATAATTTTGTTTTACAATTGAAAAAAAAATCTTTTCTGAAGAAAAACCTTTTTGGAGCATTGTCGCCATAAATTCTCGTATGTATCATACTGTATTTTGCATTTTTATTTCAGAAAAAAATTGTTAAATTGTTAGAAAATGAGTTGCACATTTGATTTAAAAAATGTATTTTATTTTTTTTAATGTTATAACTCATAAACATTATTAAAGCTCAAATGTAGACAATCTCTATGCCGAAAGAAAATTTCTAGTATTTATTACAAACTAAAAGTTTTGATATTTTTAATAAAATCTTGGACCACTTTCTTAGTTTTTTGGTTAAAAGTAAAGAAAAAATAATTTCTCATGCTTGCGTACTGTATCCCGCATATTCGCAAGCTTCATTATTGAAAGTTTCATGCTTTACTGAAAGGAACCCACATCTCTTTTCACTCCTGCTTAATTGATATATGAAATATTTTATACAAAAAGATTTTTGTTTTTTTTTTAATATTTTCCCCAAAATATTTTAAAGGTAACATTTCATTGAATTGAATTTTTATTATATAGAATTGAAATGTTTTTTGTCGTGTATTTTTTTAGTTACACACCATTTGGAGCTGCAATAGCTGATGCGGCAATACAAAACTTAATTAACACGTAAAGTAATAATATTAAACATTTATTTTTTAATAAACTCATTCTATTTGTTTTTAGTTGTTATATTATGCAATTTTTTTTTTTATTTCAACACATGCTTTTTGCGTCCTGTAACTTTATATTCATAAGACCATACCGAACCTTTTAACGTTTAAAGCAAAACTAATTTGATAATGATTGGTTATATGCTACTCAAATGATTTGTGTATTTGAAAAATATTGTCTAGCAACATTAATGATGTTTCGTAATGAGCATACGAGTGTGTAGTTTTCATTTGTTTTAATCTTTAGAGACATTCATAAATTAAAAGCAAAAACTACAATTTCATAAATTAAAAAGAAAAACTTTGAATAAAATAGCAGATTTCTTATCAGTTATTTGAAAAAAAAAATATGAAACGAACTCTTAGAAAGACAAAATTATTTGTTTTTTATTTCATAAAAAATAATTAACTAAACATATGTTTGCTATTTATTGGTGACGTAAATCTGATTTTGAACTGTTTTTTTTTGGAAAAAGAAGTAAAGGCCTCATTAGTTTTTACTTTTCGTTGCCGTTCTGTGTCGTTCTATGCTGTAGAAAATATTTTTTAATTACTTGTTCTATGTGTGAACTTTCAAATGAGGACGGTGTAATTATAGAAATGAATTTTGTAAATGTTTGCAAAATGTTTTTTATTTTACAAATATATACTCGTATAAATCTTTAAAAATATGAATTAAAATAAAATTGTCTGACTTTTGATACAAAATTTGTAATATTTCACACCACAAAAAACTAATAAGTCTAAACTCTTAGCTGCCACTTAACGTTGAATTCTATTTGCTAAAGAATAGTCCGCAACAGAACAGAACGAAAAAGTAACAACAAACCATACATACAGTTTTTCAATTGAACAGAAACAAAACAGCTGATTCGTAACAGAACAGAACGTACAAACTAATTCTGCCTTAAAAGTTGAGTCAATTGATGTCATCTAGAAGTCTTACCTTCTTGGCAAAACTTAATTAATTTAACTCTGCTATTGCGCGTTTCTTTTATTTTTTACAACATATTTGGTGTTACGTATCTGCATTAATTTTTGTTAAGCTGTGAATACGTTTTATTAATTATATTACTTTGACAACGATTTTTCTACAATACAGATGAAGGTCGGGCACTCTGTAATGTACATTAGAATACGCCAGTATCAATTGCTGTCAATACTCTTCAGTGGCCTGTGCTATGCCTTCGTCACTTCGTCACAGTCCAACAGTGCCAAACACACTTATGTACATCTGAAAAATTAGGGATCTTATCATTGGCCTTGTATTCAACGTGCTAGCTACGACAGCTGACAATATGCCATGAAAAATTCCTTCAAAGCAAAGATTTCAATAATTTTTTAATTATAAACTAAACGTAAACGCTACTGATAGCGAGTGTTTGGTCGGAAACTATTTCTTCACTGACAGCTGGGCTTAACTATTAACCCTCTAATGTCTGAGAATGCCTTAAGGCACTCTTCACAAATGTTGTACTGACCCCCAATATTTTCCCACAGCTGCTAAAAGAAGAGCGAAATATTTTCAATAGCTTTGAAAGCTCTTAACAGCTCTTTTTTATATCTTTTATGACTATTTTTCTCAAAATATAAATTTTAATGTTTCTCAGTTCCTCGATCGTAACGTTAATTTTTTTTCTTACAGATAGTATTGTCTTTTATCATCTGGAAGTTTAATTTTTGTTAATACCGTGTTTTCATTATTTAACGTTCAAGGATGTTTCAAGGCACTTGAAGGCAAGCGACTTATTGTAAGGGCTTAAAATTATTTTTTTATATGACATTTTTTTCTTAGAGGGTTGTTACGTCACCCCAAAATTACTTAAGCTTATAATTTTGCTTGATTTTTACTTAAATCTTAAACATTCTGTATAAACAACTTGAAATTAATGATCACTTTCCTTTTTTTAACAAGGTAGAGAAAAGGCTCTGTATCATTTATTTGCAAAAACTCATGTATGTTTTGTTATTTTTCAACTTGAAGCTGATAAATGCATGTGTAATACGTGTGCATGAACTAGTAAAAACTTTATATGCTAATAGCTTCCAAGACGCTGAAGAGATCTTAATAAAACGTATATTGTTCTCATCTGTAAGCAATTACCTTTGAAATAGTTTTGTTAAAATCAGCATAAACTGCTTTACAAAATGTGGTCTCGCTTATTGATTGTATACATTTTTATTATATATTGATGGGCTGCTGTTTCCTTTCTAACTGAATTAAACCTAAAATTTCTTTCAACTTTAAAACAAAAGCCAACGAAGCGATATCGTAGAGGTAAACTACAGAACTTACAGAAAAGCATACATCCGAGGAAGAAAATTATATTGTAGACATTAGAGTTGGGTAGTTCATGATCGAACTACTCACCCAAGTGAACTAAGTGAGTTGCTCACAACAGTGAGCTCTTTCAGCTCCTTCCTTTTACATTCAGCAGCTTTCTTTTACATTCATATTTATTTTTCGTTCATGTTTCTTTTTATTTCCTATTTGCTTTTTCGCTCGCTCTCACTACCGGCAAATTACATACATTTTGTAACATAATGGCTGATGTATTCCGCATATTTGCAGCACTTTATTCAAAGTATCAAATTCCTTAGTAGCATTGAGAGAGAAATCCGTCGTTAACCTTTCACATAAGCTCATTTTAATGTTTTATTTGATTTTTTACATAAAACAATATGTTCAGTTTTATAGCAATTAAAAAATGTTCACCGAGACAATATTTATGTTAATACTTTTGTTTACTTGATGCCCTTGTTTGTACATGTCAAAAATACTGATTTTATATATGTAGCTCATTTCTCTAATCTTCGTATACTGAGCTACTGAACTAACTGAACTGAAAGAGTGTCCTAGATCCGTAAAGTGAGCTGAGCTGAAAAGAGCGCTCACTCAAAAGATCTGAAAAGTATAACTCTAGTAGACATGTTGTAATTTTTATGAATGTTAGTAATATTGATTAAAAATAATGATTAAATAGAAATATAAATTCGTTGATATTTACCTAATAAATATTTGCAGAACTTTGAAAGAATAATATTAACAATTTATAGTTGTGGTAAAGAAAATGTTGTTGTGGCAGTCATTTCCCAAATGGATGGTTTCTCCGCGTGCAGCCAAAAGGAAAGGAAATATGTTTGCAAGACTGATTCCTGTATGGTAACGAACAGTTTTAGCTAAAACCGGAATAGGCGAATTTAACAAGGCGTTGTCATTGGGAAGAAGGCAATTAACATTATTAAGATACTGAGTGACAAGTATCATACCTCGCCATAGTGAGCTTGTTCAGTGCCAGTAAACTGATATCTGATAAATGATTATATTCTAACCATGTATATGCTATGCTCCCCTCTTTTCATCCAATCATTATTGATACATGTTTTTTACCTAAATCATGCGATGAGTGCGTTTAGAAGAATTTTCACAAGCTTTCTTGCAGGGCCATTTTGATTTCCCCAAGTAAAAACCACCTTGTTTTTTTATTTTTTATTAGAAAACAATTTTTTTTTATTTTTAATTTATTTTTTTTTCATAATAATTTTTTATAATTTTTTTTTCTTTAGTTTTTTTTAATAATAATAATAATTTTTTAATGCAATATTTTTCACATTTTTAATGAAATATTTGGTTTATTTTTCATTTGTTGCTATAATTTGTTATTTCTGTTTTATTTCTTTCTTTTTGTTGTTTAAAGACATAATGAAATAAGTTTGGTTTCATAGTTTTAAGAGATTTTTTTATTTATTTAATTTAATTTTTTTATTTATATTATTTGTTTTTCCTTTTTATAATGTTAAACAAAATTTTTCACAGTTTATTGTCGCTTCTCGACTGTCGGTTCAGGGTCGAGATAATAAGTGTTTTGTTTTAAATTATTTAAATATATAATTTAGTTTTTTTATATATACATACATATACATGCACATATATTTTACATACCTACATATGCATTTACACACATACCGCATATGTATATTATATATAAAAGAATAATATATGTATGTAGTATGTATGTGAGTGTAAGTATGACTTCTTTTTTGGGGGGTTTCAAAGAGTAGATTTGTTAAATTTAATCAAATAAGATCTTTTTTAATATATTTCACATTCTTGCTTTCTTTTTAATCAATATTATTTCATTTTTTATTATAATTTATGTTTGTTGTTAATTTGTTTAATATACAATGGTTTATTTAATTTATTTAAATGTAATTTGTTCTATGTATTTTGACCTTTTTTACAATTCGATTTTTATTTGTTGTGGTTTATGTTTTTGAGTGTTACTCGTATTGGATTTATTGATTAAATATTTTTTTTATTTAAAACAGAATTAACATGTAAATGCATGAAATTTAATTTATTTTAATGAAATAAAACATAAAAATACTTGAAGCAATTTATGCACACAAACACACACACATTTGATCAGTTGATTGAGACAACATAAGTTGTAGCATTTATAATTTTTAAATGGGAACAAATAGTGAATTGAGTATTTTACAGAAATAAGAGGAAATTAGGAAACAAGTGTGCATGTTTTTGTTCTTATTATAACATTTTAAAATGTTATAGACCAGATTTTTCAGCCGTTTTAATTGCTTAGAAACTTTGTGTCTAAAGCATGGTACTCTGTTCATCATTTCATGCGAACTACTGTCAAAAGTCCATATAAAAAAAACCATGCGAAATAATTCCAAAATATTATGGCTGAAGTTGTAGTCTGTTCATTTTGTAAAAACGTGCGAAATGTTTAAGTCAAAATTTTTTTGGCAACTATAAAATGTTTCTGGCAAGATATATTTTCCATCTGAGAAATAATATAACCATCTCTTATTTCGTGCGAAATTGTAAACAACAGTTGGTAAGGTTTTTTTTTATAAAGAGAAGTAACACTCAGGCATTTAGTATGCCTACTAACTCGTAGGTGTGTTACCTTCTTTGGGAAAGGGATAGTGAGAGAGGACAGATGGTGAAAGTGAGAAAGCTTAATTTTTTTTTACAACTCTGATATTGCGCGTTGTGTTAGTTTCTAGATCAGTGTTGTAGCGCCTCTGATGTCAAGTAGGCGCATTAAATGTGTTTTTAAGCTGTTGTAGCCATTTTATTAATTATTTTACTTCGCCGGCGATTTCGCTACAATACCGACGCAGGAGGGCGCTGTGATGTCCGCTAGCATACACCAGTATCATCACTTAAACAGTCCAACAACAACAAATACAATGTCATACTAATGCACATCTGAAAAAATGCGGGATGTTATGACTTGCCTGAAGCTGGGCTCGAACCCACGTTCTTAGACATTATTTGCTTTTGTAGTCAACGCGCTAACTACTTCAGCCAACAGCACCCCCCAAGGTAAGGTTTTCTTGGGCACAAATAATTAAAATATTGAAATTTGTTGTAAATATAAAATAAAATTAAGGTAAGTGCTTTTTGCTGAACGTGTGTCTTCAAAGAGCTACTCCGCAGCAGCTGCAAGTTGTCTTAATTGCTACGTTGCAGCACAAGCTCCTAAAATTATTGTTTGTCCATTTGTTTTTACACATGCTTTTTGTTTATATAAAAAAAACAATGTTGCTTACTTCAACGCAATAAAACCGATAAATTTCTTCTAAATAGTAGTGCTGTCAAAATTGTCAAACGAAATAATCCATGTTGCTCAATATTTCTCGCAAATTTGAACAGAGTACTGGGCTTAACAAAAGCAGGGAGTATGTATTCTTTATCAACTGAACTCCAGCAGTTTTTATTTCTTATAATTAAAGTTTGTTAGTAAAGAATTTATATAAAATTTTCAATGACGTTTGATGTGTCAAATACAGAAGTCTATTCGCACAATTACTAATTAAAAAAAATATCTAGTAAAAGAAAGACAAAAATAAATTACTTATCCTTAAATGGACATAAATTTATGTTTATGGAATGATTTACAATTTACAAATTGGGCTTAAGGGCTGGATAGAATCTCCCATATCTTTTTGTGATGTCTGCAGCAGGCATTGATTGACGCATCTGAATTTTTCTTTACACCGAGTAGAAAAAACAAATTTTTCATTTGGCATGAATAATTTTGATATACCCTTTTAACTACAGACCAAAAGTACTCACACAGTTTATCATTTCCTCAGCTTTTTGTCCATTTTATAGGAAAGATACAAGATTTGTAATACAATATTATTATGAATAATTAATATTTTATAGCATAATGCTAGCAAATGAAGCGTAAGGACTTCAAGAGCTTTAAAATGAGTTATTCTTCGGTTTTGAATTTAAAAAGTCTTTTTAAAAGTCATATTCTTCCATAAAGTCGAAAGTTTTTATTTAGCTATTTTATATTAATATCTATTATTCAAGATATTATCCCAATTCAATTAGGCCAATAGCTGAATCAAAAAATCAAAATTAAAAAAAGGAATTATACTTGGCCAATAATAATAGCAACAACTTTCAACTTGTTTTAGTATTTTTAAATCTGATAAGGTCTACTGATGATTTGGCGTAAGCACAAATGAAATGTTGGTCTATACAACGAATGATAACTTTTTTTTAATAATAGCAAAATTAGTTAATTCAATATTTCACATTTGCTTTTGAGTAGCTGCTGTAAGGAAAAATATGGATAATTGTTTTTAATTGATTAAACAATATTGGCAGTTGAAAATTTTATATACATTCTTTAACAATTAATTAATTTTTTTTTGGAAAAATATACTTTACGTTTTGAATTTATAGTTATAACTCTTCGTAATTTCCTTATATTATTGTAATAAAAAATTGTTTCCAATTTATTTTCCATCAAAGAAAATATCATTTTCTATGCCAACCTATTTTATATGTAGTAAATGTAATTATGTAAATATTTATGAATCTTGATTTCTTGTTTTTAAAAATGGTTCAATACCATTTGCTTTCTATATAGGAATTCTTTGTGAGTGTTTCAGTAATGGATGGAAATTTGTATTTGTCTTCTGCTGTTTAAAATCTATGAACAAATTTTTATGAAAAATATCGTGTTGGTAGATCGTAACTATTTTCTTAAAGTTTTCTTTAGATCTTAAAACAGTTGATTTTCATTTAGTTTTCTTTGTGGCTTTTCAATATGAGAGGACGGAGAAAGATATGTATGCTCACAAATTATTAGTTTATTTTATGTCGATTCATGTACGATTTTCGAGTTCTTTATAGCTTTTGGATTAAATCATTATGGTTACAACATGTCTTCGATCATATTGTCTTTTTGATAGTTGAAACAAACAGTGCCTGTTTTTCTATATAATTTTATACATAGTTGTACAAAAACCTCTTTAAATTTTGAAACTTTTTAAAAGGAAAATAACAAAATATATTAACTTTAGCCTTGAAATTATTTTGGGTCCAAGGCGAACAATAACTGTTTACGATCTTATTCAAAATAAAAATATTTATTTGTAAAAGGCTTATTGAATGGATTTTATATGAAAATTTGTTTCATAAATCTTTTATAAGCCTTCGACAAGTTATTATAAATAAGGCAGTAAGTCTCTAAAGTTAAATTAATTATTTAAAATATAATATAATTAACTTAAAAAACCCTGTTTGAATGCAGAAAACTGAGCCCTGCGTTATTCTTCATATAAAATGATTTTTTTTAATAAGTGTGCTTCCAGAATTTCCTTATAGATACCTTAGGCGATAAAAAAGTGTCAAAATAAATGGCTTATAAGTGCCATGCAATGAAATTTTACCAAATGATAATACGAGCACATCTCTCTCTCTCTCTCTTACAATAGTGGATTGTAGATATAGACTATTTATTTAGAGGTTGCAGATTCGATTCCTATCTGAACATTTCTACAGGCAAGCCAAAGCAAGCCTTCAGCAGTTTGTGTTTATTTGCACTAATAAAATAGGTCGATTTGTGGTTTATGGTAGTTCCTAATGCTTTATTTTATCCTGCATAAATCTGCTGCTTATGGTCAGCGGATGTTTTCTTTTGCTCAAATCGACAGCTACGAAAGTTTTTAACGCTTCAGTAAGTATTTCAATGTTAGTACACAATTAATGACAACAATATTAAATAAATCAACGTAGTGCACCTGAACATGGCCCCGAATCACAGATCAGTTTAACATCTTTTCCGCAGCGATCTCGCTTTACAAGAACGCAGGCGAATCAGTTTAGGCCTCTACTTTCCCAATACAATTGGTCGGATGTTATTTGTCATAAACTAATCTTAATATTTTTCAGAGAAGTTTTTTATGTTTTGTAGATTAAACTCAAAATCACCGGATATCAGTATTTATGTCTACTTTAATATATTTATGCGTCGATTAAAAAATTGGGAAGTTTTAAATGTAATACCATTTAATGTGGGATCGGACAGATTGTGCATTGTTATTGCCAATGACTTTAAAAAGTAACGAAAACAAAAATGATCGTTTCTTATTGACGAGTTTCGTTTGTTGTTTAAAAGAGTGCGGAAAGATGTGGCCGGTAATGAAAATATTTTAAGTGCGATTCAGAAGATTTGTTAAAAAAAAAATTAAAAATTAAGAAATTAAATGAGTGCTATTATATACTACATTTGCAATAGCTTGATTTGTATTTAATAAACAGTATCTTCCGCACAATTTTCACCTAATAAAACACTTCATCTGTCTGTCCGCCCGTTTGTCTGCCCGTCCGCCCTTCTGGCTGTCTGTCTTTCCATCTAAAACCTGATTTTAAAGATTTCTTTCAACTATAATTTTCTATTCATAAATATGTTCAATATTTTTTTTTTACATATTTTGGTGCATCATGGTATTGATATCCGTTAAAATATGCAGTCGTATGCATGAATGAAAATATTTTGAAAACTAGTTAAACTTCCATGTAACATATGAGCCATTTATTTCGAACTTTAAATCGCTAAATCCGTCTATGAGAAAACGTCGAAGAGCGAAGTTGAGGAGCAACTTAATTTTAAAGAAAACTCTTTAACTTGATGTACTGAAGAGCTATTAATTTTGTAGAAATAAAAAACAACTTATCGAATTCATGTCAATTTTAATTTAAGTTTTCTGACTCTCCTGAAATATGTACTTATGTATGTTTATTTCAAAATAATTTTTTTATCTATTTCTTAATTTCTTGTAATTTCTTACAATATTCTTTTTCAAACCAAAACCTACAAAATCTCTACATAATTGTGCGTTTCATTTCGTTAGGAAAACCATTAGTTTTGTTACATTTATTTGGGGAAAAGTAAGAGTTTTTTAAAAATGTTAAACAAAATTAAATAAGAAATTCTTGTAATTATTATTAATTTTTTTTTTAATTTTAATTGAGTATATTTTTAAATATTTTTCTTTATATCTTTTATTATTTACTTTTTTTATCATGGCATTTTAAATGATATTTTCTTTGGAAAAAATAGGGCCTTTTTTGTAATAAACTGTTCGGGTTTAATGTTATAATATTGTTAATTTTGCTAAAATTTGAAAAATAATTGAATTTCTGTTTTGTTTTATATATATTTATATATTTTTTTGTAACTTTCAAGCAGGTAACTTTTTTTACAGCTCGTTCTATGTTTTAGGTACTTTCAACTTTTAAATATATTTTATATCTCTCTTATTATTAGTTTTGTTAATTGAAGTTAAAGAAAATTTGAATGGAAAAAAGAGAAAAATTAGGCTTTTATAAATTAAAAGTTGGGCAATAATTTTGAATTTTTTTGACACTTTCTATAGTTAAGAAATTTTCTTTTCCCGCACTTTTTCATTTTTTGGAAATTCGTGGAACAAATTTAAAATTCCCCAGAAATATAAATAGTAAATATTTTGTTTGTTTAAGTGGAGAATAAATTTAAAGAATTCTTAAAAAAAATTATTTTATGAGATATATTTATTAAAAAGATTAGAAAAAATTTAATTGTAGAAATAAATCCAGTTTCTGCTGAAACAAAGAAAACAAATTAAGAGCTAAAATAAACAAACGAGTAACATATTATTTAACGTTGTGTTGATAGTGACTTCTTAAAAACGACAAAGCGTGATGGGAATCATACGAATTCAATTTTGTAATTTTAGTTAAAAAGTTTCCTGTGCGAGTACAAACAAGTCCGCTTTTAGCGGATGCTTAAGACAATCGGACAATATTACTTCATATAATTTAATTTCTAGTTGATCACCAAAAAGATTGTTGTAAGCTTCTCTTGCAAATAAAATTTCAGAATTATTTCTTATATACAATTTTTTGGTGAATTCGGTAGAAATCGATATGTAAGTAGTTCGATTGAATTGCTTATACTGTTTGAATAACTAAAGTCTATATTTGTAAAAAGGGAAAAGTTCTTAAAATTCACTCCGGGAGCCCTAAAGAAATTTATCAAAAAATTTTGTGTACATTAAGGCAAGAAGAAACACATGATCGTGATTTGGATATTATGTCTTAAGATTCTAATAGTCGAAGTGCTAGAAATTAAGATATTTCTAACATAAAATGATTTGTAATAAGATCGCCATGAAATAATCGTGATGTAAAAGAAAGAAATGAAATACTGATTGGCTTGATATTAAAATTAAGGCAAATACATTATTTTTTAAAGCTAAAATTCAAACAACATGTGGAGGATCATTAAAAACTTTTGAAAATTGGTGGAAAGAACCAAAGAAAAAAATAAGAAAAGCTATGGCTGTTTTGGATTCGTTCAGCCTTAAAACGTGTGTCGGCTGCAAGTATTATTGAACTCGTTACTAGTTCATTTATCACTGATGACCGATCGCAATTTATGAAGTGAGTTGCTGCATGCTAAGACAATATTTTGATGATTTGGTCCCTGAGTGTGCCTTTATTTTTTATAAAGAAAGAAGTTGTTGATTGACACTTTGCTCATTTAATTTTGACAAATAGCTCATGCACTATCTTGAACTAGATATGAGTTATACACGAACTAGATATATGCGCCAATTTACAAGAATATATAGTTTTAAAAATGATCATTTCAACCTTATTCGTTTTTAATTTGCAGACTTAAGTTCCTCAAAATTATGCAAGTCTAGAACTGTGCTTTGGTGCGAACTACGGTTTTGGGTAAGATGATTCCCGGGCAAAAGTATCTATTGTTCTATTAAAGTATGAACTTTATTTCATATTTTGCTGTATCATATTATCAAAAATTTAAATAAATTTTCAGTAGAGCCTACAGCAAGGAAAACTAAGTAACTGAAAGATAATGTGAACATGATTCATATGAAATTATTAAATATCAATTGAATTTTCAATTTATTTATTTAAGTCGTTACAAAAGAGCATTTGATTGTTGAAGAAAACCTGTAATTATATACTTCCTTAAAACCAGTTGCCTCGAAAAACATATGAAAATGGAATCGTTTAATTCACTTAAAACCAGATGAAATATTATACGAAGTATGATAAAAATATTCTCTTAAAGTAAAGATAATTAAAACAACTTTGGAAAGCTTACTAAAAGATTTCAGCTCAGCTAAAGATTTTCTAGGAGAGTTTGAGTTGTCAGGAGTCAAATTTTGTAACACCCAACAGATATTATTATCAAATTGGGTACGAGAAAATTTAAAATAAAATTTAAAAAGTGAAATAAATGAAATTTAGGCAAACCTGGAAAGTATTACTAACGATAGGACTTGCCTCAGTGAAAGATAAATCATTTCTTGTATCGCTGGAAATTTGCGAGTTTTGCTAAGAAAAATATTTAAGAAAAAGTTTGTTCATTGATATAAATTATGTTTCAAAATATGAAGACTTTTCCAGTCAAAATAAAACTTAGAAGACGCACTAAAGCAAACAAGTAGAATTTTATTGAAAAATCAAAAAAAAAAAATTATAAAAATTTAGAATTGCTCAAAGTTAGGGATTGATTAAAAAAAATCTAGAGTTGAAAGCGATATTTCCATATTTCCCAATAGATGCTCAAAAGGCAAAACGGAATATACTCAAGGATTTGTTTAAGAATGTTATTGTATTGCAATAACTCTAAGGGCAGGTTCCAGGGAAGTCTGTAAACAAAGCATGAAAATGTTGACATTTAAATGTCGCATTTGCTATGATGCACATTCAAATAGGAAGTCCAAGCCAACACATTCTGCACTCTACAAAATTTAGCCATTTTTTGGAATTTTAAATAACGAGACACACTCCAGCTGTTACTTAAAAAAGTGGTGGTTTTAGTATTCAGTTTGATATGTTTATAGGAAAACCAGCATCATTAACACAGGAGTCGATTGTAAAGCGATAGACTAAACAAATTACCAGCCGAATAAGGGAAAAAATTGAAATCATATAATAATAGATAATAATAAAAATAACAATAAAAAATTATTTTGTTAAGAATGGCAAGAAATGATTTTCGCTCTTTTTAATTATTGGGATTATTTGATTGATTTTAACTTTTTTCTTGTATATGAAACTTGAAAAATATTTTTTTGTTTATATAAATTTTTCCTTTTTATTATAAAGTTTTTTTAATATTATAATACAAATGCTAATTTTTTTATTACATAATTTTTATATTTTACTCTTGCAAATTTGATTTATTTAAATATTAATAAATTTTTATTCTTTATTAATTCTTTGGTTGGTAACTAAGTTTTAATATTATTAAATATTTGTATTTTCTATAATAATATTTACTTTTATTTAATAATAAATTAACTATTTACAGAAAGTATCCTTTTGTTACAATTTCATTTTTAATAATAAATACAAAGAGTTGCTTTTATATTAAATTTAAATTTTCAGAATTTTACTTAATTTTTATAATTTAATTTTTAATATATAGCGAATTTTTTATATTATATTCAATTTTTTATTTAATGTTTTGTTACTTAGTTTTATATGGTTTTATTTTAATATATTATTTAATATAGTTTTTTTTTCTCTTAATAATTTTTCTTTTGTTCATTAAAGAATGGTCGTTTGTTTTCTTTTAATTTTACTTAATTGCTAGTTTACTATTATTATTATTATTATTATTATTATTATTTATAAGATTTCAATAATTACTTTTTTGCTTTGCTTTATAAATTAATAATAATATTTAACTATGAATAATTTTTTGTGTAAGAATAGTGTTTATATTTTATTATTTTTTGTTGGAGTTGTTTTTGTTGTAGTTTTAAGAAGTAATAAATTTATGTATTTTATGTTTTCATACATAAAGTGCGCCTAAAGGTAATAGGATCACTTATTTATCTGCTTTTTAAACTTTTTCTACAAAAATATTTCATGGCGACCGTTACATTTGTTAAGCTAATTTCTAATGGAGTCAAAATTATAGGTCTAGTGGGCAAAGTTTATTTTTGGTAAGTAGTGCTAAAAAGTTGCCACTTGAATAATAAGTTTATTGATAAAACGTCCTGTCCAATATAGAAATTGAAAAAGGAATATAAAAAATATACTACACAGAAAACGCCGTACTAAATTTAAGTATTTTCTACTTACTTTTAGTACGAGTCATACTAAAAATTTTTTGTAAAAATTTCTTTAGATAACAACTCCTGGAGTTCCTTAAAATGACTACAAAAATCTTTAATTACGTGAAAAATCTTGAATTAACTAAAAAATTAAATTGAACACATAATAGTCCGTACTGAAAGCGATCTTTCGGCACTTGATTTAAGTAAATCTGGGATTGCAGTACTTTTGACACCACTCGAGATTGATTTTAGTACGAATGGATTGATTTTTCTTTGAGTATACACACAAATGATTTTTAATTAAATCTACTTTTTTCACAATTTTGTATAATTAAGCAAAGGTTGTCGCTCGATGTCAAAAGAAATCTTTATTTCGTGCAATTTCATTTAATTAAAAAAAAATTAATTTAGCAACGCTTGGGAGTTCTCTCACGTTGACTTGCGCTTTCGTTAAATAATGTACATGCCGATTATTTACTAAAACATCCGTGATAGTTGAAAAAACGCCATATTTAATCTAAGGATGCAAAATTATTATTCGTATCTTTTTATGTAGTATAAAATGACTTAAACAAATATTTTGTGTACGCACCTATTTTTTTATTTTTATTTTTATTTTTATTCCGATATGTGTGAATTAAAAACTGTGTTTCCTGAACAACGACGTTTTTGAAATTTTATGAAGTTGTGTGAACAAGTACGCAATGTGTATGTTTATAACTAACATTCAGGATAATTTCAAAATTTAGACTCATTCAAAGTTATTCCTATTTTTACCAAGAATAACATGTAAGTTTTTCTATCTTCTTCCATGCCTTAAACTTATTTTCCTATTTTCTGGTATTTTATTTTGGCATTTTATTACCAAAAATAATGCTTTGGGTAATAATGGTAATTATCGTTTTAGAAAAATCGTGGAAGTTTTCTGTCTTGGTAAAGAAATATAAGAAAAGCTTTTCGAATACTTTATAAAAAAATTTACCCTGGAATGTTTTGGCCATATCCCCGGGTGGGCACACTCAAAAGAAAAATCAATCCATTCGTACTTAAATCAATCCCAAGCGGTGTTCAAAGCACGGTAATCCCAGATTTACTTAAATCAAGTTCAGAAAAATTGATTTAAGTACGGACAATTAAGTGCTCAATTTAATTTTTTAGTTGATTCAAGATATTTCATATGATTAAAGAATTTTGTATTCATTTTAAAGTACATTTTATATTTATTTGTGCTCAAAATTTTTAGAACGACTTGTACTCAAAGTAAGTAGAAAGTCCTTGCATTTATTATGGCGTTTTTCTTTCTGTGCAGGATTTAACAAAAATTACATGTGGATTTGAATTTTATTTTATTTTATATTGGGTATTACAAAACTAATCGCCCTTTTGGAAGATGTCTTAGTTTTTGCAAATGATGTAGTTCGTTAAGCATATTTAACATTTGTGAACTGGACAGCTGCAATGCAGCGCTATAGTCCGCAAGAAGATCGTATAATAATTGTGTTGTTTTTTTTAACAACAATCTGTTGGTGGTGTTAGCGTAGTTTAAATTTCGACTTCAAGTTCCTAATCGTGACCCCCAAACTGGGCCGCTTTGCTGCTCGACTTCAACATCATGGAACATGAAAAGACGTTGCAGGGCGTGGCCGCCTGCGCACTGGTCGTTCTGTTGAGAATATCGCTGAAAACGAAGACACATAAACCAGACGCTACAGGGCCTTTAGTGAATGTGTGGTTTAAATAAAATGTTGCAACTACACACATAACAGAAGCCACAATGGATATAGTGAAGGAAGGATGATTAATTTTGTGCCATCTTATATTAAATCAAACTCCGACTAGTTGAAACAAAGTGTCAATAAATATAATAAGATTTCTTTTTGTGAAATACATTTCAACAACTTTTATTCTATGTGCCCCAAACAACAATTTTTTTTCTTTGATGCCGAAAAATCATTTAAAAACATTAGAAAATACATATAGAAATAACTCTTAAAGCACCCACGGCGAAACTTTCTAAATAAACAACTTTTAATTTATGAGCCCCCTCTTCTGCTAAAAAAGTAGAGAAAAAGCTCGATATCAGTTCTTTGCAACATAAATTGAAAAAAAAAAACACATGCATGTTTTGTTTATTTTGCAACTTGAAGCTGATACATTCATGTGTAAGAAGTGTTCTTGAATTAGTACAAACTTCAAATTTTTATAACTTCCAAATTAGTGAACTGATCTTAATAAAACGTAGATTGTGCATATTCTACTAGAAAATACATTTAAAATGCTATATTTTTTTGTTTTGTTAAAATCGATTGAATAATGTTATCATCAACTGCATTACAAGATATGGCCACGTCTATCAATTTATATTAATTTGCTTCCCGCGTCCATAACAAATTAAAACTATTACTACATGCAATCTACCGCATAAACAGTAAGTTTATTGTTTGGAAATTATATATTTGCAAATAGTTGGGCCTGTGCATGGGTTTGTATGGCGATATATTAGCTTTTAAAAATAATTGGAAATTGTAGCATACTTTTAAGAACTAATTGAAAAATCATACTTGGCGTATGATTAATTTGATATAAACATGTATGAAACCGCAAGTTTATTTTTGGGTGTAAAATCTAAAATTGCAAATTAATTAATTAGTTTATACATTTAAAAGATATTTAAAGAAAATTTTAGAAGTAGATAAAAAATTTGCTGCATAATTTGAATATTATGCCCTGACCTTTTTTACATTTTGACTAATTGAAAATTTTTATCATTCTGGTATACAAATATTAGTAAATGGAAATTAATGAGCGCACATAATATTTAAGTAGTGATTGAATTCAATGCAGCTTGTTGTCTGCATTTATAAGCGAACGACTAAGCGACCTTATCATTTTGAAGCGCACTTTGTTTATTTATTTATTCATTAATTTATTTATTTATTTATTTATTTTTTCAATCAAATTATATAACAAATATTTATGTATGTAATTCATTTATTTTGTAAGCTTTCGGTTTATATTACAACTTCCTGCTATTCTATTATATTTGAATTTGTTTTACTAAATTTAATTTGTGGTATTAAATGCAATTTTCTTTTACATATTTTGTTTTAATTTTTATTATATTTCAATTGTTATTTCTTTAAAAATAATTTAAATTCTTAACTTTCTTCTTTTTTGTTTTTGTTCGATTTTTTAAACCTTTAAATGTCCTGATCAGTGTTTGTTTCTTTGCAATATTTTTTATTTGTTTTTCTTTTCTTATGTAATAGATAATTGGAAAATGTAAAAAAATGATATTTGTTATAATGATCCATTTCTTATTTTTAACTTCCTTATTCAGTTCCGCGCCTCAGCTTTTTATTTTCAGCGTAAGTTTTCTTTTGGGCTGATCTTTTTTTGTTGCCGCTTAGTAGTTCTTTAATTGGCTGCTGATGTGGCAGCCCTTTGTAAAGGTTACTGAAATTGAATTAATAAAAAGTGGTTATAATCACTTAACCTTTTAATATAATTGAGTTTGAATGTGCTAGTTAGTGCAGACTTTTTGAATATTTTGCAAAATGTTTATTAGAAATATATAAATATTTTTTGAGAATCAAACAAAACATTGTAAAATGGCTAGTAAAATTTTATAGCTCACTGCCTCTAAAAATAAAAAAGATCTTAATTTTTAATTTTATGTACAAATCAATGTTATGTAGAAATTATATTATTCAAGGATTTTTGAAGGTCTTAAAACACTGAAAAATCATTTTTACAATACTTAAAAAATACTATTTTTATTATTGATATTGAAAAAAAACCTTTTATACTCGTCAGTTTCCATGAATAGGGTAAGTGGAAACAACTTTAAATATTCATGCTTGCCAGTTTTCGCATATGTCAGCCATAAAAAAATTTCTTATTCTTTAAAACAATAAATAAATAAAAATTTATTTTAATTTTTTTTAAAACAAAATGTTGAATTTTTTATAAAATCCGGACTTAAAATAAAAAATAAACAAAAATAATAATAAAAACAGGTTTAAAAATTTTTTAGGTAATAGAAAGTCGTTATGATCATTAACATTAACTTCAAAAAAAAAAAAATAAATAAATAATAAATAATAAAATAATAAAATTAAAAAGCTTATTCACAAAGCAACTCACACAACTTATATGTATTTGAAAGCTTTTAGTTTTGAACAGGAGTTAATAAAATAGTTTAAACTTCTTTAATTCTAAGCATATTTCAAAATGAAAAAATAGCGTCATTTACTTAAGCAAAAGCTTTAATCATTTAAAATTGTTAATTCAACTGGAAGGCAATAAAATATTATGTAAAAATATTGAATTAGTTCAATGTTTCAAGACCTTAAAACGTATTTCTTTAGCTACTTAACTTTTGTTTTGCAGTTGCTAAGCTATCAATAATATGATTTAATAATCTGTTAAAAATAATTTTAGATAAACTCACACTTTTCTCCCAGTATTCAATTCCTGTCAAAATGTGTTGTGACTTTTAAATTTTTGTTAAGTGGTGTAATCATTTGTGTAATTTATGTTACTTGTGTTCACTTTGTGGCCGTTTGATTTTATTGTGATTTAAATTTAGTTCACAACCTTGTGTTTTTTTTTTTTTTTTTTTTTCGACATTTTTACTTACAATAGTTGTATGTGCTTTACAATAATTTTAAAAACAATAATTGGATATTATTCACAGTCTTCTTCCATTATTGTATCGCCAGCCCAAACTATAGGACGACCCTGTAGTGTATGTGTTTTGTTGTTAAAAAGAATAAATTAATTTTTTTTAAATAATTTAGTTAAAGGTTTTTTATTTGTATAACTTAAAAGAAAAATGAGCAGGACAAATATTTGCTATTTGTTTTATATTTATGAAGCTAAAAAAGCTTAAGTCTTGAATTTTTACAAAACTATATTCTTGAATATATTCAAATGTAATGAGTCCTAATTTTTTGGGATGATTTCTAATTGTGTTATTTTCATTTTGAAAAACTAGCCATTTTAAATTGTTGTTTTGAGGTTTTTGTTTAATTCGGAAAATCTTTATATTTTTCTAATGTTAAAGACAATAATTAACAATGAGAGAGAAAATGTTTGGAAATGTCTTAGGGAATTTAAAATGTTAGTACGAAAACATATTATACTAAAAAGTGAAAAAAATATAATGTGAAGAATTACGTTTGAGTACAAGCTTAAAAATTAGTTTGGATAAAATCTTACTTGATGGAATTCTATGATTTTCTTTGATAAAACAAAAATAATTTTATTTATAAATTTTCAGAAATAAAGTAAAGGGCTGTAGCTCATTTCAGGAAGCTTATGCAGACATTATATTTTTATCTAGTTTTTTCTAATGTCAAGAATGTATTTTGTGTGTTCTGTCTTCTGCCCAGTTGACCAGCTAGTCTTAGAGTACATTGTCCTTGATGATGTCTTTCGGACAATTTATAGTTTGGAGTCAGTAAAACAAAATTGTATACATTTATGCTGACTAGCTACACCATCTTGTCGGATATAGAAATTTGATATCGACTATATAACAAAAATTTTTCGCAAAAATTTTTATTGTGGACAAACTGATGGAAAGCATAACAGACAGTGTCCTCAACTTATCGGCAGTAAATATTGTTTTAGAACAAAATGAGCGAACGCTGTCTTTAACTTTCCATCATTAAGATTTTATTGAGGGCAACTTGAGTGGCAATGGGATTGAATTGTTGCTAGATGGACGATTGGGTAGTGTATTAGTCTATGAGCTTGATGGTTGCGGCTTTGATTTCCACAACAAGATAAAGTCTTTACTTTAAAATTACGTTTTTTCAATACTGTTACCTATTATAATTGGTGTATTCGATATTAATATTCATTGACGATATGTTTTTATATTTATCATCTACATGATTGTCAACGGCATTACGCATGACAATGTAGCTCATAAGTGTTTTGCCCAAATTTTTGTCCCCTTTATTCAAAAAAGTCGTGAATTGTTGGCATGAAGTGTCCCCTACGTGTCATTGATGATGTATCGTGTTCTTGCAGGCGTCATCGAGATATGACCATCTGGGTCATACCAGGTCACACATTCAAATCAAATAAAATTATTTTTGTTTCTTTGGAAAGTTTTATCATATATGTCTTTAATACATGCAGAATATTATTAAAAAAGGTCTTTATGCAATAAATAAAATCAGAAATTTTTTAAAGGCGCACTTAAAAGGGCGTAAAAAAGGCTTGTTTTATCTAAAACTAAAAAAACATAATAAAAACTTTTTTATTGTATCGGAAATTTCCATTTAAAAAAAGAACAATAAAAATAAAAACAAGCTACACTCTTTACTATGATGAACTGGCTTCCGGTGGACATATTGGCCAAACAGCTGGCTCTTTACTCGGCGATCAGATTGAACGCTACCTGCCCATCGACGAGAGCTGACTATGGGCATCGCACGATTGTTGGACAACATCGGAGTATCCATGGTTTCATTGATTACTGTATACCAAAACCTTATTTTTATGCTTTATTTCACGCACTTGTTCCTGCTAGGGAACAGCAGGTCACACCCTATCCCCTCGATGGATCGGTTAAGGTTTATACTGACGGCTCTAAGAAGGGGGACAGGGTCGGCGGGGGTTTCTATGTGGAAAACTTCAACGTTAAAGTTCCATTTAGACTTCAGGATGGCTGTAGTGTCCTGTAAGCTGAAATCTCTGCTACAACGCGGGCGGCAAGATGGCTTAGGTATTATAGGATATCTGGGAATATCTATATATTTACTGATAGTAAGACGGCCATTGCCGCCATAAATGGTGTCTCCTCTAACTCCCTCGTGGTTGTTGAATGCCGGCTATCTCTTGATGCGATAGCGAGACATTCAAGAGTTGCACTAATCTGGACTCCAGGATATGTTGACTGTCCTGGTAACTGCTAGACAGGTAAGGTATTGTTAGACAGGGTGTGGCATTGGACACCTCAATGACATGTCCCTTCACTGGCATTCCTCTATCACAATGTAAGTTGTTGATTCAGCGCGAATCGTATCGACTTGCTAAACATAGGTGGGACCACGAAGGTACATGCAAAGTGGCTAGGTCAATGTGGCCCCACTACGATCTGAGTAGGACATGTGATCTGCTCAGGTTCAAGAAAGGTCGAATGCGACTATTAGTAGCAGTGCTAACTGGGGAGTGGAACGAAGGGACACATGCTAGAAAAATGGGTCTTAGTTACAACGACTATGGCAGGAGTTGCAAAGATGATGAGGAAGAGGAGACTGTGTTTCATCTTCTATATCAATGCCCTGCGCTAATAAGCGTAAGGAGTAAGATACTCGGCTCTGATACTTTGTCAGTTCTAGGTAATCTGGCAGGTATTGGACTAATCAAACTAACCGCCTTTGTAAAAGAAACCGGGTGGTTTGAAGAGGCGGCGGGGCAGCTGTAATTTCTTGTCTCACCCGCTCTAGGGTATCACAACGGGACCGTACTGATGGACCCAAGTGAGCCACCATTTGAAGTGATATGATTGTCATGAGATATGTCTAATAAAAAGTCATTGAGAACACTTCTCTTGACGTAATTATATCAGCAGTTAGGATATGATTTTGTCTAAGAAGATGGGATATAGCCAACTCTTGAATGATTCTTTTGAAAATAAGAATATATATTTTTAGTGCCACCTTGGAAGACTATTAGTTAGTTTTTAATTGTAGGCGAGAGTAGCATGTGGAACTCCTTCTAAACACACAGCACAAGCCAAGAAGATTTTGCAACTTGTTGAAAACATCTAGAGAATAATTTAATTATGGAACAAGAAAATATTGCGATTATTATTCTTCAATATTTAAAGCACTCGTAGCGTCTGCATATTAGTTTTTTCAAGAGTTTTAATTCAGCTTCTTCGCACAAAAATATTCATGTTTTGCCGCATGGTCCCAAATCCAAATAAGATTTTAAATATTAAACAAGTAATCTGCTTATGATAGCTTCCATATAATGATGTGACATATTTAAGCACCCGTAATAAAAAGGAAGAAATTATTAGCAATATCAATTAAAATTGAATGCTATTGTATGAAGAAAAACTCTATCAAAGTTCTTAAACAATCCAGAGACTAAAATTTTCTATTTGATAGTGCTTTTCCGAGAAGAATGATATTAAGGGCATCGAAACTTTCGTAGAGCATTTTATAATCTCCTTTTGCAAAATTTTGCACTTTTGTGTTTCATCAGAAAACTTCAAACTTATAAATGATTCGATTCTCAGATTGAAAAGTTTAGATAATGGATGCATAATGCTATTAGATCGGCTTCAGAAGATTGAACAGCAAATTTCCAAAAAAATTAGTAACTTTTTTCGCTACAAGTCTCAGCTTAGTTGTATAAGAAACGTTTTAACATTTTTATTTAATTCAATATTCAAGTTTATATAAAGAACAAACACAAACCGCAAAGGCATCTTCGTTCGTCTGCAGAAAAACCCAGGGTCTAGGCAGAAATCGAACCTGCGACCGCCAGCCTAATAGTCTAGTAGGCTATCTACTAGTTTATGGGGGCTCCCAAATATTTTTTAATTATCATAAATTTGCATTGATAGCACAGCGGAGCTTTTTTTCAACTACCTGAAAAAATGCTTGTCAAAAGTTGTATTGATTTACACAAGCTCGAGCTTCCAGCTGTTGTTTCCATCATGCCGTAGTCATCTTCTAACTTAAACTCTCCTTGCAAAGGAAGAATGTCAACTACAGTGCGTGAATAATTCTGAAGGATTTTATAATAATATTAAAGTCCACATTTGTGTGAATAATGATGCTTGGTTTTGATATTAGGCCAGCAAGCTTTAATGCAGTAACGTAAGTGCATCATGGCTGCTGGCGCTGTGGATTCGAAATTTAATAGTAATCTTATAATTTATTAATTTTATCATACTAATGGAAGTGTAGAAGTTTATTCTATGTAAGTAAGAAAATCCAACTTTATTGGCTACCCGGGGACACAAACATATATTTTTGCTTGTTATAAAGCGTACAGCGAAGCGGATTTATAGCAGTAATTGCACTTAGCAGCCATCTCGAAACCTTTTGAAGCATATAATTAATAATAATATTATACAGCTAAATTACTTAACATATGAACATTAAGCAAGTTACTGGAACAAAACTACAAAAGCATGCTTTTAGTAAACAAAGTCAAAAATTCCAAAACAAAAAACGTTAATTGCACCAAAAGATATAAAAATTAAAACGGAGTGGGTGTATAAGAGAAGTAACATACCTAAATACTACGTTGTAGAAGAAAACTATATGCCAAATATTATATAAATTTTAACATATTAATGGTTTTGTTTTATGGAAATTTGCAAGAGGAATATTTGATATATTTTTAATGAAACAAATCATTTTTTCTTAAAGAAAAGTATAAAAAACATTAGTTAGCTGTTTTTAACATTACAAGGATATATATAATATTTGTTTTTGTTTTTTGTTTGAAACAAACAAATCACTACGGTATGCTCTAAAGTAATGGTGAAATAAATTTCAACTAGTTTCATTTCAAGGTATATTTTTGCTGGTTATGTTAACGAATGATGTAGGATTTTTCTTTAGAAAGATTTTTTTTGGGTATTTTCCTTAATAATCATGTTTAATATATTATATATGTGTAAATAGATTTTTGAAGTTTGTTATATGATGTTATTGATTGGATGTTGATAAGAAGTGTAGAAAAGAAACGATTGACTGTCTATTGATTTTTAAAATTTTAAATTAAGTGATTCAAGCGATGCTAGTGATGAACGCCTAGATAAACCTGTATTGGCAGGACAACTGACCAGTGATGTGGTGCCGAATAGTTTATACCAGCCAATCACAATGCCATTCGATAAATCAATTTGATCCAACATTATTTGAGCCACGCCCATAAATACTTTCTTTTCAATGCGGCCATAGTCACCCCAAACGGTAACCTGAAAAAGTTATTAAAGCAATTTCGTATTATTTTTTGTTTTTAGATGTAATAATAAGAAATGTAATTAAATTTACTTGTAAAACACAGCCTTTAGTGTTGCAGTGCTGGAATACTAATTGCTGCTGATACAGTGGCTCCAAGGTTCGTCTTGCGGTAGATGTTTTCATTTTGTCTATGCACTTTTTGCCCGAAACCAAATAAACTTTGACATATGGAGCCGGTAACATTTTCGATGTGGGTTTTTGCTGAAATTTATTTCAAAATATTACATTATCTTACGTCACCAAACAACTTCAGCTAAATTTTTACATATGATTTAGATGACTTCAAAGTTTTTAAGGACTATAATATTATTTCTATTTTTTTTCTCAAATATCTATTTCTATTCTTAACGCAATAATAAGAAAAATTTGTATTAGATACTTCAGCTTACCTGTAAACCTCTTGCTCTTATAACTTCAACTTCTAAACAATTTTTCTGACAGCACAGAGATAGTTGTATATCACCCAATGATGGTGCTCCCAGCACCTGACGTCCCACCAATTGTCCAGGTCCCAAGCCCTCAACAAATTGATTAATTTGTTCATCGGCTCTAATAGTGGGTGAATATCTAGTTATTTTGATAAATTGTTTTTTTAATAGAATTACCTTAATAAATGCTTTCTACTTATTTATTTAATTATAAAACTTAAAATAATGCCTCAAAAATATATATAAATATTAAAAAAAATATATATATATATTAAATTTTGTTTTAATAATACACAGGGAGATATAGAAGCAAATTTCGAAAATTTATGAATTAATTTGCTTTTTGAAAGAGCATTAAAAAACGTGCAAGTTATAACTTATAAACTATTAAGTTATTACACAAATAAAAAAAAAGAAAAATCATGCAAGTTATTTGTTGTCATTAAATAATTTTTATTTACACTGACAAAGATGATTTATTTTTTTTAATAATGTGCTGAATAAAATTAGTTTGTGTTTTAAAATTAGTTATTGGAAATTGTAAACTGGTTTAACAAGGTAAAAATTTTTTTAAAATTTGTGTAAACTGGTTCTCTAAAACATGTGGGGAGAATCGGTTTATCGTTGATGACATACATAGACTTCGTGAGCAGGCTCCCAGCGCAATGAGTTTTTTTGGAAACTGCAATAAAAAGAATCTTTTTGATGGTCCTATTTTGACTATGCATAACTAATATTTAAGGATTTTGATTACTTTTTAATTAATAGGTGAGACCCTTTCTAATAATTCAGTTTATAGATACTCATATCATGTTGCCAATTTTGACAAATCGTATACCATTTCAAAGGTATTTGCTAGCAAACATGCACAATCTGCGCTTCATATAGATCGGTTCAGTTTTGTGAAAGCTATAATCATTTCAAATTGCTGCTTATACTTGCACAATTTGAAAAATAGATAAAACACATGTGTGATTGTCTAATTTATTTCTGCGAAGAAACGAGGCATCCAGAGGAACGAGATATTATTAATTTCAATTTGTTTATTTAGATTTTTGTTTGATTTTGTGTTTCTTTTTCAATGTTTAATATTTTATTAACTATAACTGGAACAGGGTAGATGGCGACGGTCATCGAAAGTATCGGCTTACTGTTATTTTCGGTACCTGAAAAGTACTTAAAGAAGCAACTACGTGTTGTCAACATATTGTTTAATTCACAACTTATTGTATGAGTTGTAGGTTTTATAAATGTTGCTAGTGGTTTGTATGAATATTTGTTATCCAGACAGATTTTAGATGACAGTGGGATTGACTGACTTTTTTAATTCGGCTCACTAGTTCTTCTTTTGAGCCACCAGTTTTTGCAATTGTGCTACCCAGGTAGCAGAGTGTGTCCACATGCACTGCGCACTTTTCTAATCTTAATGTTGTATTGTCACAAGAATTAAATGCATTTAATCGAAATGTAGTATAACGGAAACATAATGTTTGTGAAAATCTTCATAAGCATCGTGTTATTAGAAATATTTGAACAAGAATATGTATTCACTTTACAAACGGAACAATTCCAAGTACATAAAGAATGCCCAAAATTGTATCTTATCCGGCGGAGAACGGTTAAAAAAGTATTGTATTTGTGTGTAATTGTTATTCAATTGATATAAAAGTTTTTATACTTTTTTTCTTATGTAAATAATAAAAAAACATTCTATTTATTTTATTTATACAACGAAAAAAATAAAAAGAAAAAAAATATAGTGCAACTAAAATACAAAAGAAAGCCTTAAAATTGAACATCGACATAAAAAGCTAACTAGATATATTCCACAAAAGAGTTTAAAAATATTATACATTTTGCAAATAAACTGTAAAAATCAAAAAAGGCAAATGAAAAGAAGACATATTTTCATTGAATTGATTAAACTTTTGTTCGCAAATACACTTAGAATTTAATTGTTCCAGTTTTTGTTTAACTTTTCAAACCTCAAGCGGAAGCTTCAGTCACAACAACAATAAACAACAATACATTAGCAGCAATATGGTAGTTTTAATTAATTGATTTTGATATATTTAGCTTAACATAAACACTTAGAGAAACACTCAGAGAAATAGACAATCAGAGACAATTAAAATAGATTCAAGTAGCACAAGTTTATAGTACGATTGGATAACAGAAGGTAATTTATAGTTAAAATAATTATTGAGATTAGATTGGACAGAAAGAGAGATAGAGAGAGAGAGCGAGATGAAAATAGTCAAACATGTGTATCAGACAACTAAAAACAATGAAAAAGAAGAATTTTAACGCAAGTCCGTTTTGCTTACAAAGGACACATTTATTTAAATTGATTAGGATTAAATTTAGTTATTTTTTACATTTAATAGCCAGGCAATATACATAATGTATATAGTTTTTAAAAGAGCTTTTTTTAGTTAAAAAGAAGTATATATAGAGAGAGAGCAAACTCTCTAATTTGCATTGCATTTATTAGTTTGAGCTAAACTTACGATGCGGCTTCAGAGCTGGACAATGAATGTATACTACCGGCACGATATTGCATTATTGATGTCGATGGTGTTACTTCAACAGATCTTTGTATACTACCAGCTGAACCACGTGACTGACGTTGATAATGAATTGGATGTAATTGATGAGTATGATGAGATGTGTTAGAGGTGGTATTGTTATTGTTGGCTGTAGTGGAGTTGGTGGTGGTGCTATATTGTACCTCATTTTTGTCTGTTAGTAAATAAAAAAAAAATATTTCGAATTTGTTGTTCAAAGCTTTAAGTTTACAAGCTATTCATATGCTAAAGAAGTTTTAAAGTGTTTAGCCGTTTATTTTCCTACACCACTTTTTAAAACTACGCGTTTTGGGGATTGTCAAAAAACAGATGAATCGCTGGATGTACAAGCTATTTATTTTACAATAAAGTATTGGTTTATTTTAAATATGTTAATCATAGAATGCCTACACAGAAAAAAGGATATTTTCAGCAAACTTATTAAAAAAAAGTTTTAAATCGGTTTATATTGATTTGAATATTATGTTTGTCAATAATACAACTTAAAAAAATTCATTAGAAACTATATCTTCGATTTTGTTTTTCAAATATATGTATGTACATCATCTTCGAAAATTCAAAAAATGTTTGTTTATTAAATCAATACTTCTTTTATTCAATATGCGCAAATTACAGCATTCGATATGGATCGAAATTTCAATAGAATTCTAATGCAAACTCAATTGATATTTAATACCGCTATTTGCCTTCAGTATTCAAAGATCGTCATCACAAAAAATATGACATTTTTTATTCTGTGTATCGTTGCCTCGAGTTTGGATAGTAATAAAAATGTCACGTGTTAGAACTTCTGAAGACCTTCCAAGTCGTACAGACAATGAAGCAATATCCGGTGAATTTGTGAATTCTGAGTCCTACTTAAGTACTTCTAAATTATTTTTTCTCATGCTGAATTGCAGCATTTAGGCCACACTAGAGACACAGCGTGGTCTGTAAAGCATCCATGTATAACTTTGATGAAGATATTGAGATGAATAACAAAGATTGATTCCTATTATCATTATGAAGTACATATTTTAACTACAGCTTAAAATAAAAAAACCTTTGTTGCCTTTTATTAGATAAGCTGCTGAACTATTTTAATGAATTTCAATAGTGTTTTGGTTATTGTGAGGCTAACCAATGAATTTTAGCTGTTTGCATTCCACCGATATATATATTTTCGTTTGCGAATTTCCCGTGCCCTATTTGCGCTAATTTATCATAAATGTATTTGTTCGGTGCGAAAACAAAAATTAGCAATAAAAAGCAGAAGATTTGAAAGCAATATAGAGCAATAATTTGTTTTTTTTATTGATCGAATTCAAATGGCGCACAGAGGAGTATTTGTGTCAAAAAGCTGACCAAAAAGGCAAAAATGAATTTAAAGAAATCTTAAGAACTAAGTAAGCAGCACGATACACAACAACATATAAAATCATTTTGTAAATTTTGAAGACTTTAAGTTATGATTTGCAGCTCTGAGACTGTTAAAATGAGAAAAGTGGAGAAAATTACATGCGCTTTTAATGTTTTTTTCGGTTTCAAGATGATATTTTTTGTGGCGAAACGAATAAAGGTATAACATTGATTTTTTTTCACAGAAAGGAAAATCAATTTTTGATATTTAAAAAAAATTATCTTGAATATTTTTGTAGAAACAATTCGTTTAAAAATAAAAAAAAAATCAAGTTTGTACTCTTTTTTTTTTTAAAAGAAAGCTTTTTAAATGTGAAGGCGGCAAATCTATAAAATATTTTTATGCCTTAATAAAATTTAGAGTCTCTAATTTTAGACCAAAAAAAAGTTTGCGCTATTATCTTTAATTCTTTTTTAAATTTTTAAATTTTATTATTTTTTTGCTCATCAGGCACTTCTTCAAATACTTTCTTTAACATTATAATATTTTGTGTCTGTTAAATTGTTGATGTTAAATCTTATTTACATCACTTTTAACATTTCACAATGTGATTACCTTCTTTTAAATTAGAATTTACTAAATGCTTATCATCGCTAATAATTAAAAGGAAACGTCCCACAGCCTTATAAGACAGTTTTTTATTTACCTGCGCTCTATATAACATTATTTGTTAGAAAAATGTTTGCACATACTCGTACCTAACTAAAGTATATTTTAAAATTTTTCTCAGAACCGTTTTTTAACTTCGAGAGATAACATAGAAAAAGTCTACAGAAAATTACAGTTATTCCAAATAGCTAAGCAATTTGATGCCGAGAAATTGCAGTTTTTAGTTTGAAAATTATGCGAAATTTCTAAGAGATGGCGACATATGACAAAATAACTTTTTCGTGTGTTAAGTATTAAACAATATAAGATAAATAGCGGGATTGTTGTTAAAACAGCTAGAAATCTGCCACTAGCTTTTTTATATCAAATTACACTTAAAACTGGTAAAAAACTAAATCTTGCAATTCGAAAAAAAACGTTTAATAATTTGGCAAGCTTTTTGGCTCAAATACTCCTCTGTGTTATGATAGCCGCCAAATCTATTTTAAAGAACTAAGTGAAGTAAAATCTACATAAAAATGAGGTAGAGAGATGTTGCTTCCTGAAATGAAATTTCTAGAATAATTATATATTTCTACACGCCATGCCTCTAAAAAGTCGAATATTTTCGAGTACCACCCGGCGTCAAATTAAATACAAAAAAAAAAAACACTGCTACACAATTATTGTAAATTATTGAGGAAATTATTTCCTATAAATGTTTCAGTTTCAAGAAGTGGTGTTGGATTTGCCAAAAAAAAAAATTCTCAAAAATGTGTTCGTTGACATAAAAAAGTATTTTGAACTTCTATTTATATTTTCCAGTGCTAGCAAAGCCGTTTTAATATTTTTAAGGAGCCTTAGTAACAAAAAAGAAAACAAAAATACCAATAAAAAATTAAACAAAAACTTTAATAAATGAAAATATCAAACAATCAACTGAAACATGGAAATAAATAATTATATGGGAGGTATAGTTGCAAAGGCTGCAATCTGATCTAATTCTTATTATATTTGCCGTTAAACCTTCAGATGAATTTGGTTTAAACTTACCTTATGGCTTCTTCCAAATCTATTCTACTGAATAGAATATAAATTTGTGCATCTTTAGATAAAGAAGCTTCTGTAATTAAGTTTTAAAAATTATTGATATGGAGATTGCTGCCTTTGCAAATATAATCCTCTTATTTATAATAACAGCAAATAAGCATACAAAAAAGCAGCAATTATTATATTGAATTTACTTATTATTATTAATATTGTTATTATTATTATTTTTATTATAATTGTAGTTTTATTTTTAACATTAAACAAATAATTTATGTAGTAGTGAGTTATTAAAAAAGTACTGATTTCTAAATAGTGTTTTTTATTAAAAAAGATTTTCTTCAAAACTGGTCCAACCTTAGCGTTTTTTGACTTGTAATTTTTGTCATTTGAATATTCCGAAATGCCAATTAATAATACTCTGATAATCTAAGGTCTTCCCGTTTTCGTTTTTTTACTGATATTTTATTTTATGGTTTTAATTTATGTATTATTTAATGTATATATTTTAAATGAGTTCAAGTATTCAAATTCAAAAACATCCTATATCTCCCTGGTTTTAAGTTTCTTTATTAAAAAGAGAATAAAATAATTAATTATTAAAGAAAGAAAAGTTATAAGGATGATAAACATTAGAAATTTATTATGTATATATAAATTTAACGCATGCAAATTTGAAGTTGATAACTTCTGTTAGCAGAATTATAGTTAACTGTTTAAAAAATTAAATACGAAGAGTTAAGGAAAATTGTGTATTATTATATTTTTTTATAACAACTCTTTAATTTTTTTTGTACTTGTATGATTTTAATTGCTAAATATTTATAAAGATATTTTATGTAAAAAAATATTTTTTTTTGTTTGCAGTATTTAAAAGGGAACGCATGTCAATTTGTTTTACACAAATATTCGATGTTATTAATAAAAAAAATATTGAACATTTTCTTTTAGGACAAAGCGGTTTTTGCTCTTTCTTAACTAAGTAAAATATCAAATGAGAAAATTTCGCTTTAACTAATATTTATTTGTTTGCTGCAAGACATGAATCAAGAAAACAGGATTACGCATTGCGCAGGTCCGTTATTTTGTTGTGTGTGATTGTGTTGCGTTGTGACGTAGACATAGAATATTTGTTGTAAACAAAAGTGTATTTGGGTATGGAAAGCAAGCCGAAACTTTGGTAGCCCGAGGAAGCTCTTCTTCAAATAGCTTCAAGCCCAAACTTAAAAGTTTTTTTCCACTACATATCTCTTCTGTCCATTTAAAATTGTTTTCAAATCGATGCACCCGTTTAGAAGTTATTTAGTTATTTTAGTTTTTCGCCAAAAATCTCCTACACTTTTTACAACAAACACTTATTTGTATTCTATGATGACGTAGATGTGCAGTAGAAATTTATTTTGTACGGTTGAGTACGCAATCTTGTTTTCTGGCTTTGTGACTGCAAGGCACATTTAAGAATATTGCAACGATTTAAGCTTTAAACTGATGGGCATACAAAAACTTTTCATCACTACTTAATCCTTTGACTTTTATTTTTCTGCTACTTTGAAATTATATATTATTTTAATATTTAATATAATTTATTAATATATATTATTTTTGAACTCTGAGATCATTAGAATTTTTAGGCAGTTTTAGTGTATTTGATATAACAGATTTTTTTTATAATTTTTAACCTTCTTCACAAAAATTTTACTGATGCCCAATATGCAAAAATCTTTTTATATTAAATAGCCTTTTTTACAGTTTCAAAAAGATGTCGCAAAATTTTTGTAAAAACTTCGAAAGCTCTTAAAAGTTCATTTTTATCTCTTTTATGCCCATTTTTGATAAGCACGTGAATTTGCATGAAAAAAATTATGCAGCTGGATGTCGTGTTTTCTAAAATAACAACTTTATTGTTTTTGAGTTCCTCGATCGTAGCGTTAAATTTTTTTTTTTGCAGATATTCTCTACTTTTATCATTTGGAAGTTTGATTTTTGCAGTGTTTATATTACTAAATGCCTAATGGTGCCTCAAGTCAATCATTAATAATTTCTCACCTGGAAGGTAAGCAACTTATTCTAGGGGACTATAAAAATACTGTAAAAAATTATTCGCATAATAGTTTCACACTTTTCCTTAAGCTGGTCATTAGAGGGTTAAGAATTTTTAGAAATTAATTATTTTAAGAGTTATTCGCCTCTTGCCGGCTTTGTTATTTTCTCTTCGCTAACGCATTTAATTTTTATTTTCTTCTTTTAGCTTTTCACTATTATAATTTTTAGTTTACAGTTTTTTTTTCTTCTCTCCCTCCATCTTCGTCAAATGAAAAGCTGCATGATTGTAAGTAAATTATTGCTTTATATCTGAGGTGTATACGTGATTTATTAATTTCGTAGATGCTCACGGTTGCATTTTTCTCTGAATTTGTGTTTTTTTCTTTTGGCCAGCTTCCAGTTTTGATGAATAAAGGGGTTGGTTGTGATCATGTGCTAAAGCTGGATTCATCCATGTGTTCGAGATAAATTTTTTCATAAGTAGTTGCCCCATTATTGTCCTTCAAAAGTGGTTTTATAGGAAATTTTTTTATTTGTAGTTGTTTTGGTGTTCTATAATTGTCCTTGGCACTACTTTCGTTTTATTTAGTTTATTTTTTTGGTCTTCTAATAACTATTATAAAAGAGTTTAATTTATTTGGGTCTTTCATAACACTTATAAAAGACCTTTAGTTCTTCAGCCTCCCATAACCATTACAGAAGATTTTTATTTTTCTAGGTCTTCTCGCAACCTTCAAGCAACCTCTAAAAAGCTCTAGTTAAATAATGGCTATGCAAAGACCGAGAAGAATAAAAAATTGGTGAGAGAAGACCAACATAAATAAAAATTTCTACAATACAAAAAATGCTTTTTCGAGTCATTATTTGTATAAATACAAATTTGAAACCACATTCAACCGAGCCACCTAAACAGTGGCGGATATATGGAAACACACATGAACACTGATGATGGGAGTGTAGTGGCTCCCGAAAAACAATGTTGTTTCTGTTTTACCGTGTAAGTTGAAATTAATGAATGTTACAATTTTCCCTTGTACCTTTCGAATATTGTATAATGTCCCACTCTTTCTGACTAAAAATGTTACCAAAGTATAGCAACATACGTTGTCTAGTTTCACACCCTCTCTTATTCTTATAACTGGAAATAACAATTATTTGTTTTATTTTTCGTGTGTTGCAAAAATATAAAAAACCTACGGCAAAGTGGTAGAAAAGGCACCATATATATTTGTAAGTTTAAGTTTTTATACAGTGAGAGAATTTATACTTAACTTGATTACATAATATGTGATTTTTTAAAGTAATTCTGCGATTTAAAAAAGTGCTGAAAATGATAAATAATTATAAAAGTATGCTAAAATAGCATTTAGCATTTTTTAAACTCAGAAAAAATAATGCTAGATCTAGCACTAAAAGTGTTAAAATGGCAAGCCTGGTATATCCCCAAAGAAAAAAAACTCCAAAAGTGTTAAGTCATAAGATCTCTGTGCCCAATTGTAATCGCCTTTTCGAGAATGTCATTTGGAGAATGTCCAACGCAAAGATCGACTGTGTTCATCTCATATTGAGTGTGTTTATCAGAAAGACGTCTTCAGGAAAAGAAAAAAAACATGTCTCCAGTAACAAGCTGTGCCGCCAAGATCTTGCTTACCGTGACTGAAATTATGTTCAAAATATTTATATTTAAAAGTTTGTTTGCCCCGACCACTTAAATCATGATTTTTTTTTGCATTTGTCAAGCGTTTGTTTCTTGTATATCCCTGTGGGATATTTGTGTTAGTTGTCATAAATGTGCTTGTTATGGGTGTGCTACGAAGACTTAGTAGTAAAGGCTGGTGCGAAATTAATGTTTTGTTGTAAATAGTTTATTGATTTAAAAAGTCTTTTTCTCTTTTGTTGAAATTTGTAGAAAAAGATCTGGGTAATTTAAGATTTAACAGTACAGAAATTCAAGATGGAACCGTGCAGAATATTTTGCTGGTTGATATACAGTCGTTTTTCGATTTAACGAACCTAATGGTTGTCAGCCATGTTCGTTAAAGCGAATTGTTCGTTATATCCAGTACTAAATTGAAAATTAATAGCATCGCCTATATCATTCATAACTATAAATATGTAGTGTTTTTTTTTAATATTTTATTAAAATTACAGTAATTTAAAATAAATATTTCTTTAAAATTATGTATAAGGAGAGGAAAATTTCATAAAAACACCGTAATGCATAAGTGATTTATTTAAAAAATTGGATAAACGCAGTCTGCTTATTGAAATGGATATATTTTTTTAATTGCATCTGCTTGCAGCTCTCTCAAAAACAATAAATTTATGCACTAATATTGTTTCGCTGAGTCCATTTAATACAAATTTCGAAGTGCGTAATGACATCTTCGTGTTTTATTTTGGTTTATAGAATTTCAGTTTCATCATGTTCATCCTCATTTTCGTTTTGTCCATCGTTTTGTTTTACATTTGTTCGTTAAACCGTTAAATATTGGAGTGTTCGTTAAATGCGATGTTCATTAAATCGAATGTTCGTTAAATCGGAAAAATACTGTATCTGAATTTTTTTCCACACTCACATACTAGTTGAATAAGTGCGACGGTGTGGAACGTACGTAGTCTTCCAGAATAAAAAAAACAATTTAACGAATCGTGTTAACGAAAAGTGGCAACCAGCCGATTTGACGTAGACAGTAAGGATTTAATCCGAATATTAAAATGTTCCATTATGAATTTCGCAAGTTTTCTTTGCACGAATCTTAAACAAAAGATACAGACACATTTAAATAAATAAGTTATGGCGCCAGCCAAATAGTATTTGATTTAGTACTTTTCTAGTTTTGAAATACGTTTAAAAAGCTCAAACGTATTAATCGGGTTTTTCTAAGGAAACCCAGTATTGCCAAAAGTAAAGAAAGTAAAATTCTTTGTTCGCTTGACGTACAACAAAAAATAAAATTAAATTAATAGGCATATTAAGATTATACCATTAATAGAATATGTACCTTAAACAGGCGAATTGACTCCCGCCAATGTTAAAGTGGCAGATTGCTTTTATATAAAGCACCAATGCTTTAATCGGTTTCTATCACTTGGCAACCACTGACTTGACTTATTTTGTGACAGTTTTTCTTTCCTGAGGGATATGGTATACTGTGTACGAATAAGTTCTTGAGTTGAAGGGAGCTCCGCCCTCTATTCCTGACACGCCCAAGTTTTTTTTCCAATTAATTTTTTGTATATTATTAATTAAGGTTGGCATTTTTTAATAAGCAAGTCGAAGCGATCTTTATTGCAGTAACCATAAGAGTTTTTCTGTGCTTTGAAGCACTCAAAAAAATTTATAATTCCATTTAAATGCAATTTTATACGGTACTCTCTTTCAGGAAATTTGATTTATAAAATTTTCTTTATTGGCTGAATACTGCAGACGTTTAGAAATGATTTGATTACAAAAATTGTCATGTAATGTTTTCTATCCGCGCCTTTCAAAAAAATCATGTTTTATGCAAAATATTTCTCGAATAAAATTTATATTTGTAGGGTAATTTTGTTTCGGCTTATGGTCATGCAAAATTAATTTATTTTGTTGTAAACTAATTTATTATCCTTTACCGATATTTCGGTCAATTTTGCTGATCAAGGCAAATTCACAACAGGTAGACTCGCCTCAATTTGTTTTGAAAAATACCTGATTTCTTTGTCAAAATTAAACGTCAAACACTATACATAAATCAAATATAAAGAAATGTTGACAAACAAAACAGAGCTAAATGTAAGGAGATGCAAGGAGCAAAAATCAATCATTAAGAGCTGCCGAGACCAGCTGTTATGAATTCCCCTTGTTTGCTGACCATCATCAGGGATCCACTAAAAACAATAACATATAAACTCCAATTAACAATGTAACAATTTAATATAATTTAATCTAATTTGTTTACATTTTATAAATTATTTTATTGTCATATCACACTTAACTTTTAACAAACTACTCGTTGGTTTGTCCTCTACTAATTATTCTTGTGTTTTGTTTACTGTATTTGTCTACTATGTGTCTATATAATTGAGCACATTTCTCTGTATCATTTTTTTAATTTAGCCGTTTATTTGGCGGTACGTTAATTGTATGGATTATCTCCAAAAATATATATTTTTTTTTATAACTCTCCTCTTCTTGTAATATTTTTGTTTTATCGAATGAAGGTGTATGCCCGTTCTTGTACAGTGGGCTGCTAATGCAGTTTTTTGTTTTTATATTATGCAAAATGAAATAAGTTGAAAAATCGAAGATCTTCGAAGTTTCACTTTTTCAACAAGAACCAAATGGGGTCACAGTTTTTCAGTAAAAATGGTTTGAAAAATTCAAAAACAAAAAAAAAACAAAGTTTGACAACTTTTTTCACAAGCAGCTGTTCACAGTTAAGTGGGTCTTGGCAAGATCTTACTTTTTTTATTATATAAACCTTGTTACTTTTTTTCTAGTAGACTTAAACAAATTAATAGTGTAGACAGACCACAGCGCTAATTTGCTTTAAAGGCTTTAAAAGCTTATTAATGCAAATTAAAATTTTCTTCTGACAGACGACAGTTTTTGAATTTAGTAAACTACATTTTTTTAGAATTTACATCGCAGAAAGTGCGATTAGCAAGCAGCTACGCTGTGGGTGCGAAATTGCTTTTCATTTGACAGAAGCTAAAATTAGTTTTGCTGAAACTGCTCCGTAATGTAAAAAAATTTTACATGGAATTGCAACCATAAATTGAAACGTATTCCTTGCTGCTCTGAAATAATAGAAAGGAAATTTTGGAAAATTGTAGATATAATATCATTTTTTCATGGAGGATAATTCGTATGTATATAGCATTTTTTAAACATGGTGCCAACACTTTTTGTGGAGTAAGACGTACTTACGATAGACGATAATAGATTGAAGTTGTTTTGTATAAAATCCTGCCGGAGTAAGAAATCATGATATAATGCTCTGAAAAGTTTAAGCTTTTATCACTCTGTAGAGCAATTATGATAATTGGTAGATTGTAGAACGTCACAAAAGATCTCTGCTTGTGGATTTTTTTTAATAATCCTTATTTTGTATTGCTCTAAACATACGTTGAAATAGATTGAAAATTTTAGCAATTATTTCATTACATCTGTTTGTTTTTCTATTTAAATAATTTGACATAATTTATTTGATTGAGAGCTTAGTAATAATAACACTCTTTTAAATACAAGCAATTCTGTTTCTTAAATTTAGTAAAATACTATTTGCAGTATTCATAAAAAAAAAATAATTTGGGATTGAAATATTTTAATTTTAAAGAAAATTTGTATAACAAATTTGTCTTAAAGTAAATTTCAAATAAAATTATTTTTTATGAATACCGGCCCAATCGTGTTATTGTAAACAAATTGAAATTGATTATTTAGGGTTAAAGCGCATTTCCCGGTTGCTAATGTAGATTATCAGGGAACTTTTCCAGATATTTTTTAGAGCTACTGGAGATATTATAATGAAACTTCATATGGAAAAAAAACCAATGAAAAGTTTAGACAATATCACAAAAAAGATCCATTTTTATAATTTGTATAGCATTTTAATTATATCAAAAGCTTACCGATACAAAATCCTGGTAAACATCTAAAAAAATAATCTTAAACTGGTAATAAAAATTGTGTTAAAGTGTAATTATGCTTTAGCGTTCTGTTGTATTTATATAGAAATGTTAAACATAATTGAATATAATTAAGTAAAAAGTAAACTACATGCAAAAACCTTAACAAACTTTGATGAACTATTTACTGTACATGGTATATGTATGTATTTACGAGTTTGATTGGTAAAGTTGTAAGAAAATGTAAACAATCGAGACGATTAATATCTATAGTATGTTTAAATAAAATGTAAGTGATTAAAATGTTTGTGGAAAAGAAAATTAGCAGTTTGCATAAACTAAAAGCTTATTAAGAATATTTAATAAAATAAATATTTTGATAACAAATTGTATCTGAGTATAAAAATGCTTATTGTGGGTCATCTTTGAAAAAAAAAGCTTTTCTTAAAAAAAGTTCATTTCCTTTTGCAGGTAAAGAACTAAAGTTTAGAAAAGCTTTTTCCAAAGAATTGACTTCTCAAATGTTTGGTTTTATATTTAATTTTTTTTAATTAGCCAAAGTAAAAGCCTAAAAATACGTATCGACTTTGGATTGGATTATTTTGATATAAATAATTATAATTTCAATATCATTATTAAAATAGATTTAAAGGAAATTGTTAAAGATTTTGGCCAAAATTCTGTTACTGTTTATTAAATTCACCAATTGGATTAAAGGATGTGGTAATGGTTTCGCAAATTTTTCCTTCTGAATTGTTTATATCTTAATTATTATATTATGATTGCTGCTGTTGCTGCTGTATAATTAAAAGTTGTATATGTAGTTTAGTTATTGGTAAATAAAAGCTCTCAAAAGCTTAAAATTAATTAGCATAGCTTTAAGATGTTATTATTTATTAATAAATCACTTTAGAATCTTAAAAACTAATGTTTATCATCATTATTTCGTGGTATAAATAAAATAAAATACAAAATTTTATTTTTAAATAATTAAGAAATAACTAAAATAATAATAAATCAAATAAATAAAATGATAATAATAGATTTGCGAACCTGTCCCCACCACTACCGGCTCCAGGATCAACTAAGCCTTCACCACCATCGGCTTCAGATGACGAGCCACGCGATAGCACCGCTCGTATCTCACCCGGCAAAACTTCTTCACTGCGATTCACCGTAAATGAGCTTTTACCCTTTTTTCCAAAGCCCATACGTCTTTTACGACCTTTTGTTTTAAATTTTAACGTAAATTTTAATTGTTTATTTAAATTTTTATTGAAATTCTTGGTACAATGAAAGCAAAACACTTTATACTACCAAAATAATAACAGAATGAACTAAACGATCTAAGAATGCTTAAACAATGTGAAATTTCTAATACAAAAGAAATATAAAGAAATTAAAACAAGTAAACTTTTCAAATAAAATGTAGTAACTTTTTTTTGTTTCAAAATGACGGCCATGACGTTAAAGTGATTTTTTTAATACATGATTTTCGAAACAATTATTTGTCGCTGGTTTTTAGGTTATTTGAAAATTTTTTTATATTGATATACAAAGAATATAACGAATATGTAAAAAAAATTTGAAATAAAATTACGTACCTGTGGCTGATAACTGAGAGGTGGAATTGGATTTTTTACCCATGCCGCTACCGCTTTTGGGAGAACGTTCTTGGTCCAATGCTCCTTTTTTACGGTCCTGAGCCGTATCTGATAAGCTGCCATCTAGTTGGAATTTAAAAATTTCTAGATTAACGTACACATACATACTTATAAAGTAGAAACAAGTAAAATCTTTTGTTAATTAAAGTTTTTTTTTATTAAAATAATTTTAAAAATATATTTCTACAAAACGTTTTCTAAGTTTTTTAGTATATTTCTTATCCTCATTGGCCACCAAGAAAATCATGCAAAACTATAGTTAGGTTTATTTATTACAAACAGATGTATAAAGGATTAAAACGAAGAAAACTGTTTACAAAACTCCTGTTTTTTATATAACATATCGGCAGCTCTTTTTTGGTTTGGCACAACGACGATTTAAAGCAAAAATTAGTTAGCAATTGCCTTCATATATTTTGAATAGCCCCTTCTTGAATCCAAAATCTGCAACGCAAAATTGTTTATGCTTTCTAATATATAATTTTCCTCCGTATCAACAATTTGAAGGTTTAATTAGTATTGTTTTGATGTACGTGCCATTGTTTGGCGTTTGCAGCAAATTTTTCGCACACAAATATACAAAATACATTTCACTCTTGCTTTGCTTCATTGCCATAACAAACAAAGTAGTTAAAACAAAGGCAAAATAAAATTAAGCCTAACAAAACAAATAAGCTTTAAAAAAATTCAACGGCGTCGGTTTATGCGAAAATATTATCACCAGCTAGCAGCCGTCACCTAAATAATCTAATATAACATTATGAAAAAAAAAATAATAAAAAAAAATCTGTTTTATTTAATTACAAATAAGAATAACAGAATTTTTTCATTTCATTCCTTATTGTAAATAAATATACGTACTTGTTGTCTAACTTAAGTGGCAGATCGATAGTTTAAAAGATTGCGGCAGCTTCTTAATAATTTTGTGTCGTCTTTGGACCAATAATGAGTTGAGCATATTTTTATTTCATAGAGCACTATATTTTATAAAACAACATTTATATTTACGACCCTAGGCGAAGTTCCTATTATGATGCTTACACAAGGGCTCAAGAGGTGTATCTGCTTCGATATACCTAAAACAAAATTACCGTATAGGACACCTGATCTAAGAGGCATGTGGTGGCTCGGCAAGACTTGCAAAATTTCATTTATCTAGATTTTTATACATAGATAAATAGATACGTAATGAATAATATAAGAATTCGACTAAAAAAGCTACAAAGATGCTATTTCGATATGACTTACTCAATCTTCCTATCCTCAATATATATATTTTTAAAAAATGTTTATTAAAAACTTTAACGGATATTAAAACATAAGTCTTTGAATACTAATATTGATCATTCTTTTCTACTCATAAGAATGAAAAAATATTTGCAAGAAATAATAATCCTGTTTGGTAATTAGGTTTTATTTTTTTAAATTATGCAGTCCTTAGAAACTTTGAAGTACGATTACTATAAAAAATAAAATGGATCGCGATATTAAAAACAGTAGTTACAGTTTTATTCCATAAAGAAATAATCTATTATCAGTATTATATCATCCGTTTAAAGTGTAAGACATTCATTCTGTCGGACTGTGATATTTTGTGGCCAATGTTTTTCTTTTCAAAAAGCTTTCTCGAAAAATCATTTATTAATGAAAAAATGCACTAGAAATAAAGTAAAAATAATTTGTCCAAACGCACTAGACTTACCAACTTTTTCATCAGCACTTTGTATTAAATTGGCATCATCTTTTTTTTCACCGCCTTCCGCTTTTGTGTCAGCGTATTCACTAAAATCATCGTCCAGCATTGCATCAATTGCGTCCCAATCAATGGCCGCATCAAGATCAACAGGAGCATCAGCATCGGCCGCAGCACCATCATCAGCGCCAGCAGTTGGTTCAACAGACATAGTGGCATTTGAGGGAGATACATTGGATGTGGTTGTTGTTGCCGCCGTCATTGGGTTATTCGTTGATGAGATTGATGTGGTTGTTGTAGTTGTTGTGAGATTAGTAGTTTGTATGATTGTTGTAGTTGTAGTTGGTTGATTGGTTGATGAGATCGTTCCGTCAGCGTTAACGTTTTGAGTAGATGCGTCGTTAGTATTATTGATGGTGGTTGAATGTTTCAATGAGGCACGTTTATTGGGTGATGTGGAATTTGCGACACCATGATGGGAATTTGCAAAAGAGGAAGAAGAAGCAGCATTATTAGCATTATTACTACCAGCAACAACATTACCGGCAGTGGTAGTTGTAGTGGCAGCACCACTACCACTCCCATTGCCAGTTTTCACTGCCTGTTGTTCTAAAACTTCTCCCTTCCCTCTTTGTCTAATAATACTACCGCTACCACTAACTGGCATAGCACTACCACTACTACTACTGTATTGGCGATTCGTGTTGTGATGTGATGTGTTGTGAGTTGCAGTACGATCGCCGTAATCGTCGTACTCAAAATACTCTGGTTGATCGTTAATACTGACGAGATTACTGCGATCACTGCCGGTTTCGTGTGGATGTTGTTGGTGTGTACGTCCACTCTGCCGTTTCGAGGTGGTAGACGAGGCCATGGCCGAAGGACGTGGTCCCGAACGACCAGTGTCGCCCAACGGTCCCGGTCGTTCATTACCTGCGTGACCATTGACCAAGCTACCGTGCGACATTGATGCAGATGAGTGCGGACCCTGGCCCATAAGGGTATCATCGTCGTAAGGCATGCGAGATCCCGGTTCGACTGGCGAAAAGTTGTGGGCATTTTGTGCACTAGGAGGATGCGGTAAATTACGACGACGCTTCTGATAGGGCATTGCCGCTGAACCGCCGCCATAAAGCTTGTCATGGGTCGACCGGTCCAAGTCTAGTGACATATGAGTTCGTTCGCGGGCCACGTCATAGCGACGTCGAGAGTCGCGAAACTGCGAGGGAGCTACACCACGTCGAGTCCAACCGACATCAGAGTCGTAAGTTATGGTCACAATTTTATCATCTGTTACCAGAAAATGCGAATGGCTTAGAGGATTACTTGCATCAACACTAGCCCCCATATACGACTGACGTATGTTTGTTTCGGAACCGTAACGGCGAGAAAGTTCGTCGTCAAATTGAGCTGGATAGACTTCATCTTCGTAGCGTATGCGTCTCCGGCCCCAGCTTTTGGCGTGTAAATCGTCATAGTCCAAGGAACGGGACTGACCCTCGTGAAATATTTTTCGCCGGTCCAGCGGCGTACGGCCCGTGGGTATACCGATTTTGGGTTTCTTCAAGATGGAAGGTGGTTGAGCTTTAGCCTCTGCTATCGGAACAGCTGAGACTAGAGCATCTTCGCTTAGTTGACGGGACAAACGTAGAACCGACTGTGTTGGTAATTGAGGGGGTGGAGCCAAGGAAGATTTGGCCTTTTTGTGCGCTGTTGGGGTGGGAGTATGGACATGGTAAGTAGGTACGGCGCCTAAGTCTACCTGAGGGGCAGTTAAGCCGCTGACAAAATGTTGATCCACACACTCACCGCACATTGCCGTATCGGTGGTGGGCAATGAAGGCTCCGAGGAGGAAGGCTGAAACATGGACAGGGATGGTCGTCGCAACAGCTGCTCCGCCGTATAGGGATAGGCAACAGGGTGATGCTGCGGATGTGGATGAGCGTCTACCAAACAGTAGGGCTCAGCACATGCCCCTATGGTTACGCCAGATGAGGCCAAGACGGCATTGGTCGACAAAACCACCGGCTGGCTGCCATTCTGGCAGTGGCTGCAAGTATTGTCGTAGTGATCGCGTATATAACCGACATACGACGATGGTGATGAAGATACTGTGTGAGCATGAGGCTGGCCGGCATCAACCGATAAGCCAAAATGGTGGGGGTGCTGACGAAAAAAGTTCATTACTGGTGATGTTAAACGCTTAAGACCACGCATTGCAACACCACCACCGACGCCGCCTCCCAAGTCGGCAGCCTCAGCTTCCATCGCACCTAAAAGACTATCGGATGCAAAACCTGGATCAGAAGGGAAATGCGTGAAATTGGCAGCATGCGTTTGAAACTCTGGGAATTGTATGGTGGGTATTGCATGGGGTGGAGGTGGGTATTGAGGTGGATTATATGTACTGAGTTGTTGTATTTGCTGTTGCTGTTGTTGTTGCTGTTGTGTTTGTGTTAGGGGATCTTGTGTGAGTCGAGGCTGTATTGCTGTATTTGCGCCGCCGCTACTGCTGTCTATCAAAATGCGATTGGGTTGGCCGGCATCGAGAAAATATTGCTCGACTAAATCGCCGCTATTGTCTGTCACCATAAGTTGTGTTGGCAGTTGTGGTTGTGATTGTAATCCTGCTGCAACGGTTGCCGTATTCGGTGGTGAGTCACTGGCGGCCAATTCGGCAAGACGTTGCAAATGTTCCAGCTGTTCGAGCAGCTGTATCTGTTGTGGTGTAGTCGTTTGTATGTGCATATGCGTAGGCTGAAATGCCGTCATTGGCAAAAAGTCACAGTCGTCCACTTCGATGGTATTTGAGCGAAATCGTTCAAAGAAACCACCTCTGCCGCCGCCGTCGTCGCCGCTACCTATACGCATACCTGGGCCAGCAGTTGTTATACTGTTGGGCCCAAAATAAGAGCGCCAATTACGTGGTAAGCTACTGTTATTTTTATAACAATATTTCATTTATGATATTATTTAAATATATTAATGGATTTGTTTTGGTGTGTGTGTTTCGTTAAGAGGTTGTTCGGAGTATTTTTTTTTTTTGCAAGAGAAGAATTCAGTTTAGTGTTTAGTGTAGTGGTGTGTGTAGACATTTTATAGGCGAAATATTTGTTGTTGTTGAGTGGTAGCAAAAATTCATGCAGAGAAGAAGAATTAGAAAGAAATATACGGTAGACAATAAAATTAAATACAAGTAAGAAGGAAAAAGAAACAATAAAACAAAATGAGAACCAAATGATGTTCAAATGGTGGCAAAGAGTAGTTGAAAATTTAAATGAGAATGTGTGAGTATGTGTGTGTAAATAAGTGAATGTTGTCGGTGGCGGTGGTGGTGGTGGTGGTGGTGGTTGTGATTGTAGGCACATTTAAAGGCATGTAAAACACAAAATAAAGCGCACGCGTCATTGAGTCGTTGATTGAGTTTTAAAGAGTTGAAATTATAGTTGAGGTTTTATAAATTTTTATTTGTAGTTTAGGTAATTGTTGATTTGTTTTTGTTGTAAATAATGCATAAAGAAAAGGGAAAACAATAAAAAAAGACGAAAACATAGTAAACTTAAAGAAAGTAAATAGCATGTTTTTTTGATTTTTGTTTTGTTTCTATATATAATTGCTTAATATTTTTTTTTTCTCTTTTTTGTGTGTTTGAAAGTTTTTGTAGTTGTTGTATATTTTGAATGCCAGCCAGATTGGGTATTTCAACGATTTGATTATAGAAAAGAAAGAGGATTTAAGCTAATAGTTAAAGTAAATTTTTGTGTAAAATTTTCCTTTTTGCCAAAAGGTTTAAAGATGTAACGCTCTTGCTAAACATCATTTACAAAAAGTGAATGCATGAATAGCTTTTTCTTCTAATGTTGAGAAGCTTTAATATGCTAATTTGTCAACTTCGCTCCAATTTCTTACGAGAAGCTTTTTAAATAACTAAGTGTGTAGGATTTACCAGTTTTTTAAACGTCTGTATACTCACCTAAGACCTCTTGACCCTCTCGGTCTTTCGGATTGCGTGGAGAAAGAACTTGATGTTACACTAACTACTGATTCCATATCAGAGTCTCCAAATTCACCCATGAAGTCTTTGTCTGGCGATAGGGAGTGCCTTGGCCGCATACGAGTTTCCATCGAGTGCAGATCACTGTCCGAAGCACCGGTGTAATGACGTTCCCAGCCACCGCCACCGGTACTACGATACAATGGCTGGTGATGTGGCTGACGTGTGCGATGCCGTCCGAAACGGCTACCGCCACCGTTACCAGCAGTTAAACGATCATCGAATTCCTGTCCCAAGCGATCACGTATCATAGCGCTGCGTGATGTTTGTGGGACCTGATAAAAAATAGTTGTTGGTTAAGAAATCTTAAATAAATGTATAACCATAGCTATGATCATGGTGTGATTGTTGGATGTAAAAGAATATGTATCTTGATCGCATACACATTCTTGCATGATTCATGCTTAAAGGTTTTTAAAAACCTTAATTCAAATGTAAACGTCTTAATATATTTATTTTGTAACTTAGTAAAATATTCTTATATTTTTAAGGTCCAAAAGTTTGCTCAAAAGAGTCTTCTTAGAATAATGGAAGCAATGACATTAAAAAAATAACCAAATACCAATGAAATATAGTATACCTTTGGCAGTTGTCTCTTTTTAGGTGAACCAGTCGGCGTGGCAGTCGCTGAACGTGATTGAAATCGTTGCGGTTGTGATGACGATGACCCTACACCACTGTCGTACGGTGTGATTATCGAAGTGCCACCACTGTAAGGCGGAATGGTGCCTATATCGTGACCTCTATATTCAGGTGGCGATAGAGAGCCACGTCTTGGACTGGAGCTGCGATAGTAGCCGCTATGATAGGCATCACTTGGAGCAGCTGAATGACTACGTTGGCTTAGACTCATGCCACCAGGACCAGTAGCATTAGCACCATTACGACGAAAGTAACTACTTTGTGCGCCAGGAGCCTACATTTTTAACAAGAAAGAAGAGATAATAATAATACAAATATTATTTAAGAAAACTTGTTACATTGCACCAGATTTTATGTGGTTTTGGCCAAATCAATTTTTAAAATTGCCATATAAATTTAAATAATACTATATTTTTTATTAAATAAAAATAAAATTTAAAACCCGTTTTGTGTAAAGCATACAAATAATCATTATATTTTTCAAATTGTTCCAGTTGTTTAAAATTGAAAAAGTAAATACTTAAAATCAAAAGCTTTTGTGAAAAAAGTTTAATAAATCCAGAAACAAAATATATAAAATTGTTGAAAAAAATATGTGAAAAAATAGGAATTCACATCTATTTATAGAGAATGAAGAAAGCTTCATAGAACTTTTTATTAATAATGGAAATAGAGACAAGTAAAAGCGAAAAGTTTTAAAGGAAATTTTATAGTGCATCTTTAATGCTTTAATGTTTGAGGAGATTAAGTTTTAAATGTAAATGAGATCTCTAAAAAAAGGCTTAATTAATTTATCTTACAAGAGTGTTGGTAGTAACTTTTTCTACACGCTAATATCCAACTGAATGCATATTATACTTAATGGAAAATATGAAAAGTTTCTGCTTTTAATGCTGTATTAATTGTTTTAAGACATATTTCAAGACTTTCTACTAAGTTTGCTTATTATTTTGTTTTAAATTTACAACCTTTCCCAAACTTATTATTAAATTATATTTTTTCATTTAAATTATTTATTTTATATATTATTTTTTATATAAAATTTCAAACCTGATTGTGATAACTTTGTCCAATGCCCGAAACCGTACGGTAATCACGAGCTACCATGCCGGCCACTCTTTTACGACCCTGAGGCGACATATCACGCCTCGAACGACGCTCTTGTAAATCAATCTACATTTTTAATTTTTATTTTTATCCGAAAGGACCATAAGGATCAATGTTTGAAAGGGTTGTTATTTATATTTATCAAAAAGGATGTAAAGTTTTTTAGGTGGAAAAAGGGAGGAACACACATTTACGTACAGGGGCAATTGTTTAGAAAAAAGACAAGATAATAGAAGAAAATAATTGGTTTTTTAACAGAAGAAATTCAAAAATCTTGACAACACTTAAAAAGAACTATTTTAAAAATTAAAAATTATGTTTTACAGTGTATATGGTTTTTGCGTTTTGTTGGTAAAGCTACTAGTTTTATGTGAATGCTTTAAATAGAAAAATAAAAAATTAAAATAAGGCTTGAACGAACTTAAAATTACTACAAAGCAAATTTTACAGTAAATAAGAAAAACAACTAACATGCAAGGTGCTAGAGAAGTTATTGTTTTACTATGTGCCTTAACTATTTATATTTGTAGCAGTTTTAGGAAGCGAGCTCCTATTAAAGTTTTGGCAATAATCCTTCATAAAAGAAATTTATACATAAAGTCAACGACACATGTGTTCTCTTGCATTGTTTTTTTTATATTAGTGTCCTTTTTTCTTAAAGTTTACAATGTGTCCTTTTTCTGTTTCGTTTAAGATTAAGTTTACTTTTTTTTAATAACAACACTTAAATTTATATCTTTAAGACATTTTCATACAGTTTTTCATTATATTATGATGTTTTGTTTATTTTATAAAAATTATAAAGTTAAGTTTACAGAGCTATGGAATTGAGAAGAAAAAATTTTACACAACACCGATTTATTAAGAGTTTTTTCATCTATTGTAAATAAATAAATTAAAATTTTTATGATTAAAAGAATGGTGAAATTACAAAAAGATAGACTTTTAAAATATGGATAAAACATTTGCACAAAAACATAAGTTTGAGAATACGGCAATTTTTATATACAAAAATTATGGCCGTTAGAAGTACTGAGATCAAATTAAGATTCCATTTTTAGGCAGCCTCTAAAGATTTTTTTCACAATTCTTTGCCATATCAGAAAGCGAAAAACTTTGGAGATCTGGCAGGTTGTCCAAAAATCGGAAGAAGTTAGTCTTTATTTTTTGTTCTCAGTACTTTTTACAGATGTAATTTTTCGATAGGAATATGTATATTTTTAAGCGGATTTCAATTCTTTTTTGTAAGCTATTTTTTTTTGTGAATATTAATATATGTATGTGCTCTAAACTTATTGTAATGAAGGTACATAGGCACTCCATACAGAAAAAATACTTGCTATGGTCCTAGAAAACTGAAAATTATTAAATAAACATGTCATGGAAGTGCCCCATGAAAATAAGGAACAGATGAAAATGATACATTTTCAGATTTTGTTAGCACTTTTCCACCAAGAGCTATATATATAATTAATATAATTAATTTTAGCTCTCTAGGTAAAGTGAAAGTGCCTAATAATATTGAGGATTGAGTTAGTGATTGATTTAGTGGTTAATAAAGCTTAGTACTCTGTTTGAATTTGCGAAAAATGTTGAGCAACATTGAATATTTCGTTTGAAAATTTTGACAACTGATCAGTGGTGACAATACCACGATTTATAACAAATTTATCGGTTTTATTGCCTTGAAATGAACAACATTGTTTTTCTTATAAAAACAAAAGAAATGTGTTTATTAAAAAAATTAAAACAAATGGACAACAAAGTAATTTTAGGAGTTTGTACTGCAATGTATCAATTAATACATCTCGCAGCTGCTGCGGAGGAGCTCATTGAATACACACGTTCTGCAAAAAGCACTCACCTTCATTTTATATTATATTTACATTATTTTCCATTATTTGAATTATTTCTGGGCAGAAAATTTAAAATTAAAACCACAACGCCCAGAAATATCTGATCATCTGTTGTTTGCAACTTCGCACGAAATAAGTGGTGCTTACATTATTTCGCAGTTGGAAAATATGTTGCCAGAAACATGTTGTGTTTGAAAAAATCATGCTGCCAGAAACATTTCGTATGTTTCCACAAGATGAACAGAGTACAACTTCGGCCATCTTATTTTGCAATTATTTCGCATGCATTTTTTTTATATGGACTTTTGACAGCAGTTCGCACGAAATGATGAACAGAGTACCCTGCTTAAGTAATAAAATACATACACACTTTTACACCTTCATGTCTTGGGAAGCTTTAATGACAGAACTTTCAAACTTCAGCTATAAAATAACCTGAATCGAAAAATCTTATGTTCTAAGTTTCTTTATTTGATTCTTAAATAAAGCGAAGCTATAATTAGTTAAAAACAGCTCGAATGGTTTCGTGTAATATACACAGTGCGGCCTGAAGTTTGCTCGGCGCACTTCTGTGATTCATGTATTCAATAAAAGTAGAATTTTGAAGCCCTAAATAATTTAAAGTTAAGCTATTTATTTCATAGAACAATTTGGTTATATTAAATAATTAATTTTGCATACATTTACATTCTGCAACTGCTTACACATACATATACTTAATAAGTAATCATTGACACTAGTCACTGGTGAAGTGGTTAAAAATTTCCCGCTATAAATGAACTGCTCTACTGCTAGGGCATACCCAAAAATATTTCTACATATTTTTCCAGATGGGTGCAATGCTATTAAACTTTATGTATATGATATCGTAGCTAGAACCTCTGCCTAAGATGTAGTAAATATTAAATATCTATATGGGCTGTTCCTAAATCAAAATTACTTTTTGTTGGGAAAGATTTTAATCTTATTCACAGTTCAGAGAGGTTCTCATTTTGGCTACACAAGTTTAACATGTTTGATATATCACTGTTTTCAAATACATCAAATAAATGGTGCTGGATTAAAATATGATTAAATAATTTATTAAATAAAATGACATGATATGACATTTAAAGAATCTTAACAAGAAGACGAATAAAAACACACACGCACTTACAATAAGAGCTATTTTTTTGACTGAGGATTAAACTTGGATTTTATTTTTAAATGCTTACATTTTAGAAAGTTGCGACTTTTTCTCTTATATTGACAAAATTATTGTCAACATTGAATAATCAGTCAAAAACATTAGGAGATATACATATGTGCATATTTTTGCATTATTTAATACAATTAAACTTAAACATGAAGATGGAACTATAAAGTAAAAAACTGCGGAAAACAAACAATTTTGATAAACAACTTCTTGTTTGCCTTTAATCATTGCATGTTTATTGCAAGAAGCTTGGACCGCAATCAAACTTTCATCACTTCGAAAAATAAGTTTGTTCATTTGTAATCAAAGTATGATTAAAAACTACTAAGTAAATAATTGTATACGACATAAATACACTCTCATCAATAACATGTTCGCAGCCTACGATGCTGACTGTTTGCGTTTTCTGTTATAGAAAAAAATTCTACATTTTTACACTTTTCAATGAAAATTTGCAATCTAATGCTTGTTTTGTTGTGAATAATGAATTAAATATAAGGCATTGCATCATCCTTTTACAGATTACATTTTTGGATTAAAAAACGCTGATTGTAAACTTATTTTTTTTTTTAGAAAACAAAAAGTTATATGTGTGTGGTGATCATATGGTAGAGTTCTCCTTTGGTTGATGGAATTGTTGATGACACGATTTATATAAAGAACAACTAGAACAATTTGCTACAAAGACTTATCAGGAGCACGAAATCAATCATTTTTAAAAACTGAACCTGCAGTAAACACCAGCAATATATGCGGCAATATATGACCATCCTCAAGGATATTATGGTCATCAAGAAAAATAACAGGATGATCACGCGAAAGTTTAATTAATGTTTAATTTTTTAATATCAAGATATTTATATTTTTTTTACTACATTGTGAAAATGACGAGTATTTTATTTGTATTTCATTAAAACATTATTGTTATATAGAAAACTAGCATTGTTAAGTTAGACAGTTAGTTTGTGAATATCAAAATTTGACTACAAGTCGAGAGTTAAATCAATCATAATATATTGCTCTGGTGGTGTTGTCTCCTCAGACTTGTTGTTTTCGTTGCGTCAAGCTAATAAACAAGTTTTTGTGAACGATTTTAAGTGTAACTCTTTTATTTTGTCTTAAATATTTTAAAGAAGAAAAAAAAAACAAAGAAAAAGTATTCCAAGTTTTAGCTCAGACGTGACTAATCCAGTAGTCAAACGACCGCTCTTAGAAGTAAGTTAAAAAATGAGGTAACCTTTAAAGGTGCTCTCGAATATTTCGATGTATACTAGATTAATATGTACAATTAAAAAAAAAAGAAAATCACGTTTCAGGCAAGAAAATATAAACTCTGGGTATGCAAAGCCACGTGTAAAGCACAATAACATAATATTCTTTTCAAGCAAAATATTTAGAGTGTTTAACTGTAAAATTATTTCTGAGAGAGTTAGAAATACAGTTAACCGTCATTTAGTGTTATTTGAATTATTGTTAGTAGAGTATATCGTTGTATTTTTATTATTGTTGTTGTTGTTGTTGTTTTTGTTGTTTTTGTTTTTGTAAGAAAGAAAGCAACATTTATAGAGAGTAATTTATATAGTAAGAAAGTGGATCTTATTAGTAGTAGGCTTAACAACAATTGTTCTGTTTACCTCTGGAGGTGGTGTACTGGCTGAACTTCCCATGGATGAGATGCTGGCACCATCGCGTTGGGATAAATAATCAATTTCGGACATTGTGTCAGAATCACTATGACGTGATGTAGTACTCGGTGGTGACAAATGATCACTAGGTGTTAAAATCACTATATCCAAATCTCGGGATGATGAGTCGTGACTGCGTAACTATATTCGATTAAAATGTGTTTGTTATTGCGTTTTAAGGATGTTGGGCAAGAGATATAAATATATAATGAAAGTGAAATAGTGATAAGGAAATACTGGTACAATATTTTGAAATGAAAAAACCAACATGGAGTTTTATTTTTAAAAGTTAGATATTATTTGTAAAATTTATTTCCTTCTCAAAACCAAAAACTCCGGGAGAGCTGTTCATCTCTTTCCAGCAAGAAATTAGTTTAATAGTTTTACAAAAATTTAAAAAAACAACTTTAAGTTAACAAGCAAAACTATTTTGTGTCTCTTTTTTTCAATTAAATAAAAAAAATTTTGCTTGTTTTTGTTTTGGTTCGCTTAAGTTCCTAAATAATCATAAAATGCTTAAATTGTCTGCTAAGTTTATTGTAAATAAAAAAGAAATTAAAGATTGTGTTAAAAAATCAAGAGCACATACGAGATATGAGGTATCCTGATGAGGTTGTAGCTTATACCAATCTGCTTCATCATCCAATGAATGATGGGCCAAATCAATAACAACTTCGCCAATGAAATCATTGGCTCCATAACGTACATAGTCCCACAGCGTGACCTGCAGTTCCAGATACAAATGCATTTAAGTTTTTTTTTATATAAATGCGAATCTATTTGGGAAATATTAAGAAATTACCTCTAGATATCTGCCGTTCAAATCACAACGTCGTAAACCAGTATAGACAAATGTTTGACCCCAACGAGGTTCACAGGTATTGGCTAAAGTTTTCGTGCGTCTTTTAGATTTTGTACCACGATCGGGTAAAAGGAACACCTAATTAACATAAAGTGTTTTGTGTAGATGATATGTTGTTTTCGTCCCTGATTTGTTACTTACTTTTGCATAAGGATTGCGGGCAATACCAGTCTGACGCAGAGTCAAACCAGTGGCACATACAATTGTTACAATCAACTGTAGCGTTGTTTGATCATAGCCCAATTTCATCTGTAGTTCGCCCTCAATGTGCAGGGGTATATGACCGACCATAACTCCTGTATGTGAGGTTTGTTGTTGCTGTAATTGCGTATACTGCTGCTGCTGCTGCTGGTGGAGGTGCTGCTGTTGTTGTGGTCCCAAGCCCGAGCCATATGTGTATATAGACGATGTAGACGACGTATGCGTGGGCGGCGGTGGTGGTACTTGATGACAATGATGATGATGTGATTGATGATAATGGCCCGCCGTCGTTGTTGCTGCTGCTTGTGTCGATGTTGCCGACGTTGGTGGTATTTGCGGTGGTGCTTGTGTAATGCTACTACTACAGCTACTACAACTACTGACCGAATTGCTGCTGTTGCTAGCGGCTGGTACGTTTTTTGGTCCCAAACGTTGAAAGGTACTCTCGTAGGTACGTACAACATTCGCACTGTGCCTTAGCGCAACCTCACCGGCACCACTTCCAACTCCGACACTACCGCTACCAACACTACTACTGCTATTCGCATGTAAATCTGGTGATCCGGGTGATGTTATAAGTACACTCGGCTTATCACGATGTATTTCAAGGTCATCGACTAAGGGTGCTAAAAGATGTTGTGAAGGATTGCGTAGGAAAAAGGGAAAAAATTGTGAAAAACAAGGATATTAGTTGTGCTAATTTTAGTTTTAAAGCAAACAAAAATTTTGGGAATTTTTTTCCGTTTTCTTATTCATCATGAACACAAAAAATAGTTGGTACAAGAATAGTTTTACATTCTTAAAATTTTCTTGCTGTAAGTCCGATTGTTGAGGAACAAGTGTAGAGAAAGGAATATAAAATTATGCATTCCTATTTTCTTAAATTTTTCCCGTAAAAATAGTTTTGCGGCAAGAAAACTTTCGTCGTTTTTTTAATGGAAATAAAATTATTTATCGTGAGTTCTATGATCGAGATTGTCTTAGTTTTAAAATTACAACCTTTTTACGAATCCGCTGGAATGCTTTTAAATAGACTTTTATTTTTCATTCACAAGATGTGAAAATTTTAATTTATTTTCAAGATCGAAACTAAACCTTTATTATTTGAAATTTTTCGATAAAACAATACCATAAAATATCTTGCAAAGTATTTTTTAAATTTATTAATCGAGATTGCCTCCTTTTTCAAAGATTTTCAAAAACTAGCTAAAAAACCCTCAACAAACAAAAGTTTTTGAGTTTCTTGCAATGCTTTAAATTAAATCTAAAATATATTTATCTACGTATAATAGGACGCTATAGAACCAAATTATGAAAATAAGCAATAATGTTATGTTCGAAATTTCGAATATATTTAAGGGTTTTTTTTATTTTTTATCTAAACCCGTTTCTTCTTTACTCTGAGTACACATAGAAAAGACTCTGCCATATTTTAAAAGTTTCCAAAAATAAAAACGTTGAATTTGAAATACACATAAAAAGTGTTTTAAAACATATTTTCCTATGAGTCGACGTAGCATGCTATTTTAGTCTGAGGTACCAAGTATTTGCTATCAACATTTTTGATCTGCTTCGGTTTCCAAAATTAGAGGATCCTGTTACTCACGGCTCTAAAGACTTTGTTCAGGGCTGCTCAATAATACGGTTTCTACAAAGTTTACCTGGTGACTGTGACTTAATGCCAAATGAACTAAAGATTTAAATCTAAAATATCGTTAAAGCATTATGACAATTTTTGACCTACTATTAGTGCTGTTCGTGATTAACTAAACTGCTTTTGCTGTAGAGAGATAGCTCCAAGTCCTCGAAACGGTATTGGGCATGGTTTGCTTCTATCATTTACTAAAACTGTAACCAGTGTATCAAATTAATATGCAGTAGCGCAGAACTTACGGCTTTATAGCAGCTAATGGTAGTATTCCAAAAGTAACTAGAAATTGTAATCAGTGCACAAAATATTTTCCCCGGCCTTCGACCATTTCTCGAAACAATTTTCAAACCTTTTTTTCGTACTTTCTCTTATCGAGAAACAGCTTCCAGCCTGTAATTGAAATTGCCCTGTCTGATTCTCGCAATGCTGAAAATCCGGTCCAATTGGTATTCCAAGCAGTATCCTTAGAAACTGTGCATCATCACTGTCCGCGCCTCTTACTGCATTATATAACAAATTTTTTGAATCTTGTTATTTGCCATCAGTGCGAAAAAATCGTATATAATTCCAGAGGTATCGCTAAAATTAATTCAGTTCCAAAGCTCCTTGAAAAAATTCTTACAGATTACCTATATCATCGAATTTCTTCCCTTCTATCACCATGTCAACATGCTTTTCGTAAGTCCCGCTCAACTACAACTAATGTTTTGAAACTCACCACTATTGGCAATGAAGGTTTTTCAAATAGAATGCAAACTGATGTTATATACACCGATTTTAGTAAGGCGTTCGATAAAGTTCACCACAATCATTTATTGCACAAATTATCACTTATGGGCTTTAGTCATTCTGCTTAAAAATGGTAAACTCTTATCTATCACAAATTTGGGAATGTTATATCAAAAGTCATTCAAGTACATTCTAGTGTCCCTCATGGCATGGGTCTAATTTTGTTCACTTTATTCATCAATGATCTTCCTTCCTGCTGTTGCTTTGCATTCTAAAGTACTTATGTACGTCGATGATCTTAAAAGTTTTAACTCTTTTAACGATATTAATGGACATACTTTATTAAGTGGCGACCTTCGGAATTTTCATCAATGGTGCAGATTTAATTTATTGGAGATAAATATTTTGAAATGCCAGCACATGTCATTTTCAAGACAAAATCTGATCACGACTTCTTATAATATTAATACTGCTATTTTAAATAAAGTTCAAACCTTATTGGATCTTAATGTTGGATCATAGGCTCAACTTTCGTGATCACATCTCTATAATGGTAAATAGAGTCTATGGGGTACTTGGATTCATGAAACGCTGTTCATTTCTGGATTTTCTAGATCAATATATAACCAAACATTTATATACTTCTCTTATTCGACCACTTCTTGAGTATGGATTAATTGTTTGGGATCTTTGCTATTTTATTCATATTTATTTATAATATTAAATCGGTACAAAAACAATTTCTAATTTTCTGTCTCTGCGGTCTTGGTTGGAATTCTGCTGGAATGGTGTTCTGGGACTGATTCGTGGTGATGTTAATTTAAAGTTCCCAATTAATCAACTAAATATAAATGTTCCTGTAAGACCTACATGCAATTTGGAATACTGGGTATTAAAATAAATGTGTTTACTTCAATAAATGCTTACTTTGTATCTAAATTGTTGAAACAATTATTTTTATATAGCTCTGTTTTTGTTATTCATATTTAGTCAGAAAGGGTGTAAAAATCTTTTGACCTAATAAATAAAATAAATAAACTACATATTTATTGTGCTGTTTCATATTGCACAAGCAATTGCAATTGTTGTCGTCAAAACCAAAACATCCATCCTTCTTCCACTCAAAGACTTTCCGCGCAGTAACATTTTTAGTTTGTTAAACTAACCATTGTCATCAGGTGTCGTATATAATAATAAAGATGCATTTGATTCTTAAAGTTTTGGAGTAAATATGATGATTGATAAAAACGAAGATTTCAGCTCAAAGGATATTACGATGATATATTATTGTCTCTGTTTGGCGGTACCAAATGCAGATTTTATCAACTATAATTATTCATCAGTAGAATGCAATCGCTTGTCATGACATAGGTACTTAAAAGAAAATGCAGAAAACAAGGAATTATTAAGTCATGAAACATAAAATAACATTGATTGAGGTTAATTGCATTAGTAGCCTCCACAATTAGTAGTGTCCACAATTATTTCTAATAACTTTATCTTATCTCTTGAGCATAGATAGGCGCAGATACAGATTAAGAATTTAGGAGTGGAAATTTTATATAAACATAGCATTTTTGAGATATTCTTTAGGTACGCAATAATAATGATGAATATTTTATTTGTCGTGAAAGGGAAAATATGCTTATTTTCTTTTCTGGGTTTGGGCATAGAACAGTCAATTTTGCGGTAGCTCTACAACCGGGGGTGTCAGCATATTTCCTGCACTTTTTGCCGCAATCGAGGCAAGTTTTGAATATTTTAATTTCTAAACATTCTCCATTAGATTCAGATCCACAATAGTAAATTTATTTAATTGAAACCAATCATTTACTAGGTTACGTTAGGTTTACAGATAATTGGTGGAATGCAGAAAACTGAAAAGATAGTAGCCCACTGGGTCTAAAAAATAATTATGAACCCATTGTGTTAACCTGAGTAAGAGAAGGAAAAGTAAGAGTAGACATAGAACAGAGGTATGGAGTGGAGAAAAATTGTGCTGGGTGGTCAAAAATGAAGCTGAAGAGAAATATGTAACTAACTTAGGAGTGTATTTGAGGTCATTATTTTTCTGGAAACACCGACGTAGTGAGTCGCATTTCTCACTCATCTCATGGCAACGTAAGTAACATTTTCCAAAATATTTTTGTATGAATGAATGAAAAAAAACTTTCAAACCATCATGTTACTGAGAACAGGTTTCATTGTTTTTTTTTATAACGTGTGTTGAGGTTTTGCTCTTTTGGAGGTGTTAAATTTACCCCAGCATCATTTTCCAACAAATTAATATCAGTTTCATCGCCTTAGAGTCATTTTTTAGTTTCCTCTGAGCTGCACCATATTTGATGGCGACTTCTGCAAATTCTTTGCTTTTAAAAAAGGATATTTTCGAGCTATTCGTCCCGGAAAATAAATATTACTTAGAGGACGCAGCACAGTTCTTGCCGAAATTTTATTTATTTCACTTGTGACTGCTACTTATCTATCCGTAATCACTTTAACGCACTTTTCTATTATGTTTTTTTAAGCCTAAGGGAATTAAAACTAAAATTTTTAGATTGAACAATTGATTTTCTATAAACTTTTCGAACTATTTCATTTCCTGAAGCCACTGAACAAGTCTCCGCTCTTCGACCATGCAATACTCTTGTTGACCGATCTATCATTAATAATACAAGTAATAATGGTGTTATATAATTATAATTAAAAAGAAAACATAAAAATGTTCATTTCGACCGTAACTTTTTGGAAAATGTAAAATTATTTGGCAACATTCTTATTTAATTGACATCAAAAAGATATACATATTTTTAATGCATTTTTCTGTGAATGCTAGTAAAATTCTCTATAGTTGAAAATTTTTTATATTAAAATAAAGCACTGTTGACAATTACAACCATGTCAAGTTTGTTCAAAACTTTTAAGGTTTTTTTTCTTAAAAAGAAAAAAATTTTGCCCATTTTAATGGCAAGATGTGATGTATTTTTTTATATAATTTGTGCCCACAATGAATAAGAAAAGTTAAATATTTAAAGAACGGAATTTTTTCGCAAGTATTCATATATATATATATACTTGTTCATAATGAAAAATAAAAATTAAAAACCCAAAAAATTATTTAACAAACTAAAATAATTTAAATAAAATAAAAATTCTTTAAATTTAAAGTTTTAATTGTAGAGTTGGACCTACATTTTTGAGCTTTAAACTTAATAGTTTTTTAAAGAGTTTTTTGTTTTAAATTTTTAATTGCGTATTTTTTTTATAGTGATATAATTTGTGGAAAAAGAAAACTATGAACATAAAATTTAATTTTACGTTTTTAATCGTATCTACCTTTTCTTGGCACATAACGTCCCCCACTGCTAACCACAGCACTACCCGCTATAAAACTGGCAATCGTATTGCCTGACGCTTTACGGTTAGATTGATTTACAGCTGTTGCTGCTACAGCAGGGACTGTTGTAGATGAATTTGTTGAATTGAACGGCCGTGAGACAACCAATTCAACTTGCGCATCCAAACGACTTTCATCAATAATATCATAGACCGCGTCGCTCGATTTGTTTTGTAACACTTGGCCATTCCATTTAATAATCTCATCACCTTTTGTTTTAAATACAAATTTAAACACACATACACACGCACGCATACATACAGGCATACAGGATGACACAATATGATGGACACATGAGTGAAGATGAAACGAAGAAAAAATATAATAGAAATAATTAAAAATTATTGTATCGGGAGATAGTTTGTGTATGCAGTATTTTGCAGAGAATCTACTAAATGGCTGCATGTTAGTATTACCTGGATTTATGTGACCTTCAACATCGGCCACCGATCCTCTCTTGACCTTTTCCACTATAGCGCCATAACTTGCAATATTTGTACCACCACACCTTCCCGCATTACTGTTGTGTTCGTAGTTCAGCGGCTGACCACCCAATACCTTTAACCCTAGAATATCTTCGCCATCGTAGTATTTACGTAATATCATATGACCAATAATACGTGTATTGTCCGTTGATACTTTCCAATTCACCGGTTGCTAATTATTTGTTTATTTAATTGTTTTTTTTTTCATTTCAATTTGGTTGTGCGAATTGTGGGAGCAATTATTTTCGGGCAAAGTCAAGGGTATTGTTTTTAGATTTGAATTTGTAGAAGTATTTTTAAAATGTAATATTTATATTGGATTTCAGTTTCCAAACACATAAAATGGAAAATGATTATGTCAATATTGCTGGTTTTATGATTTTACGTTAGAAGTAATAAGTAATAATACAATTTATAAATAACTTATAAAAATTTTAATTGCGGTTAGTATTTTGGTTTTGAAATTAAAATAGTTTTTACAAAAGTTTTTTTCTTTTCATTTATCGTACTTAAACTACACAGTAAGAAAAAAAATTAATCTCTTTTACAAATAATTCATTGGAGACTTAATAAGAAATAAATAATAAAAACAAATAATCAGAGAAGCTTAAGTCTATTATTGCTTTTAGTAGTAACAGGCTTACATCGATATGTAACTTTCATTTCTTTCCATACAATATAAAATGTTTTTAGAAATATCAATATTTAAAATGTAATATAATTTATATATTTAGACGTTTGGCACGCATTTTTTTTTAGCAGAGAACACACACGTTTTAGATTTTTTAAAATGCTTTTTCTTTTAATAAAGATTTACAATTTAAAAGCAAGTGCAAGAAAGCGAATAAAGAATAAGCGATGCTTCAAAATAATTATTGAATAGTGTTAAAGAATATAAATTGAACATAATATTTATGCCTACGAAAAAGTGAAGAATATTTCATTATAATAAATTTTATTTTATTTAATCTGTTTAAAGGAATTTATAAGTTAAATAAAGAATAATACGTGTATGATTATTATTGCATTTAACCGTTCTATAAGTGTTTGAAACAAAATCTCTAAAAACTTTTTTATATGTATGTCGTACCTGTCGTATGAGCGATATTTATTTCCTTATAAATAAAGCAGTCATACGTGTAGCACGGCCTTACAATATCTACACTATTTACATTAGGGTGGTTTTTATATTGATATTTTTTAAATCTGTTCCTGACTATATCAAGATCCAAAAAGTTCTGCGTTATACAAAAAAGTACTAGTGAAATTCAAGCTATTACTATTGGTATTGGTTTGGACCGGATGGCGCTTGAAGGTGGATACGGAAACTGCTTGTATTTTATGTAGCCAATGAAGTAGCTATTTATATTTCGTTCAAATAATTGTGTACTAAAAAAATCTGAAACTCAGCGTACACTTGAATGAATATATACGGAAATGATGTGGTCCAATGACCGACACTGCGTCGCGTAATATTTCGCGCCACAGATCTCTAATTATTCCAAGCTCTATATGACGCTTTTAATAAAAGTCAGCACCAATGCTGGAGACGGCTGCCTGACATTGCCCGAACACAAAAGTTCAGAGTGGAAAATGTGTCTTATTGGGTTAATTAAGAATGTTAAATTCACAATAGCCCCCAATTTTTTATTACTTATCATGATGCAGCCTGTAACTATTTGACAGATGACTAGTAAAAACTACGCCATTAATAAAATTGAAACGATATAAACTTTAACAACGCATTGAAATTATCACAATTCACTACAAATTTATTTTGGAAATTTCGAGATCCCAGTTTGTAAAATAAAATATTTTCGGGTTGTCGTGAAGCTCCTTCTCGGCCAGAGATTTTAAAACTGGTAGCATTATTTAGGCCATTGGGACAAATTAGTGATGTGAAGCATTGAACTCATGTACGAGTACATTGCTGATGAACAACTGAGAATATATGTATGTAGCTGGTGCTAAGAAATAACCATGTTTGTCAATTTCTCGTCGATCTTTGGAATTGGACATTCCACAAACGACATTACACCGTATTTTGCATAAAGACTCTGGTCTTAAAGCTTTTAAAGTTCGGTTAACATAAAAACTCAAGTGTACATGCTACAAAAGTAACAATAGCATCGCTCTTTTTGCGTGAACATGTGATTTGCCGGAGAGCCGATCACAATTGGCCACCGAAATCTCGAGATTTAACACCTTTATTATGTTTTGGGAGCTACATGAATGATAAGATCTATTACAGTGACCCACCCATAAGCGACTCAATGGGAATATTCATGGTGGAACATTTCAAGCAACGAATATGGTGATGTAGCCGTGGCGACCATTTGGCTGATATTGTTTTCTAATATTGATGGCATACCCTCCTCTTTACAATTAAGTAAACATCCGAAGATTTTCCTTAAAAACACTAGTATTTACATATAAAAATTAAACCGCTTTATTTACAAATTATTTGTTTGTTAATGTGAAAAATTGGTTTTTTCAACTTTTTTGTTTCTTCACCAAATTCAACAAAAATTATTATAAAATTATTATAAAATTTAATAACCTTTAGCCAAAAAAAAACGTTTCAATAAGAACAATATTGTTCCATTATGGCAACGTGGTCACATCTCAAAAAATTCATTCGTCAGAAAACGAGTTTAAAGTGTTTAATTTACACACAAATCCATTGAAGGTGAGTAAACAAAATATTTTTATATATTTTCTTACACAAAGTGAGAAGCGATATCTTTAGTAATTCTAAATTCATAACTCAAAAATCACGTTTTTTCAGATATGACTAATTTGCAATAAAGGAGCGATATGGAAAAGCTTTACGTGTTTTTCCTCCGACTGGAGGAAAAAGATAAGAAGACAAAGAAAATTAAAGTATTTAATTACACGATCAATAGCAGGTATGCGAATAGTTGCTCTTATATTTTTCAAACTTGCATTTTTTTATATTAAGTCTGAAGCCGTGCATAAAATTTAATATTTCTATTTGAGCTTGCCTAATTTTAGGAACTAAAAATATGATATCGAATAATTATCGGGTGGACGGATTTTCTCTTTTTCCATCCCCTGCTTAAATAAAAATGCTAAAGGGGCTTATGGCTTAAATTTAGTGCTAAGAGAGCAACAAAAAACTAATGTTTGGTTTTTCTCTTATGATATTATATTCATGTTGTATACGTACAAATAAACAATTGCAGGTATTATTCTTCTTCTTAGAATATAAAGGGGCAAATGTTTAAAAACTATTTTGCTCAGTGTAATCTCTAAAAGTTTAGTGCAGTTCTTCTTTAGTATATAAAGTTTCTATAAAAGATTTTTATTGCAATATCTTGGCGACGAACTTGGCGACATTTGATTACTTTTTCTTAAGGCTTCGCACAGCTACGAGTACAATGTTTGTGTCCTTGACCCTGTGTTAATTGCTAATAACAAAACTATGTATAACGATTTTGTGATTCGGTTCAGTGTTAGAAAATAAATAAAAAGTTTTATATGTACATTGAAAAATTCTGATCACTGTTTTGATTTAAAACGTTTTTGTTACATTATTTTAAATCAATTTAAGTTCTTTAACACACTTTTTGCATAAAAAAAAATTTAAAAAAAATTTATATGTACAAAAAATTGCTCTGTTTTTACATAAACAAAAAAATAATGAAAATATAAGAAAAATACAACATGCAACATTCTACTGCCGGCAACAATTAAAGCTTTGATAAACAATATGATTTTTAAAATATTGAACAAATAAATATTTTCTTAACAAAAAGTGGTTGGTATTGTAGTGTAAAGGCCGCCCGCTAGGCTGGCTTGAATGAATGAAAATGAAGTTAAAAAATAGATTCATTGTAGAAAATATATTATATTTAAACTAGTGATAGTGTGATAGAAAGTTTCTGTAACAAAATACAGAAATGTTTTAAAGTTAAATGTAAAAATATGCAGTTAGTGTGTTTTTATACAAACCGTGGTTTTGGTTGTGTTTAAAAAATGAAAGAAAAAATACAATGTTGATAGAAAAAAATATTAGAACTTTTAAAATATTTTACAAAAGTCTCTGGTTAATTTTTTTAAATACACATTCGTTCTGGAAGTTTCGGCTGTATTGGACGTTATCACACAATTTTAAAAACAAAACAAATAATATTCAAACTCAAACTCAACACAAACAGAGTGAAAAGGATCCAGTAGTAGACACAAAGTTTACACTACAAACGTGTTAAATATCATGTGGTTTTACTTAAGATGATTTTTTTTATTACTTTTGAAGTATTCTTCATTAACATTTTCTTTAACTACCTTAAGGCCATCGCCGCGATTGGAATCTTCACTGCTCGTAAATGTACTACTGGTATCAATACCCGAGTCCTTGGTAGCAGAATCTTGACTTTCCTGGCGTTCACTGTCCCACTGGCGGGACCAGTTTGTGGCATTATCACTTAAACTATTATTACTACTGGCAGTGTTGTTGGCGCCTAATTTGGCGCTGGTCAATATTGTGGCCACACCCACATCTACTGCAGTCGAAGGTAGTATGGTGGTGACCGGCGGTAGTGTTGTAAAACCTGGCACTAAGGGATCTTCATCATCGTGTGAATCGAATCGTACAGTCTTCTTTATTCTACGCTCCGTGAAGCGTCGAGAGTCTTGAGCTTTGTTCGACAGTGTTGAGCCAGGACTGGGAAACTCATCTAGATAACCATCTGCTAAGCTGCGTTCACGACTTAAATTACGTGTGGCCCCTTCAGCTGTTGATCCCGTTAGCGATGCCATTGTTGCACTACCGCCTATATAACGTTCATATATAGATGTTGTAGCTGATGTTGAAGACTTTGTTGTCAAATATCCTGCGTCGTCTATAATAATTTGCGGCTGCTTATGGTTGTGCGTATAAGTGCTACTGCCAGTACCTCTTGAGGCAGCAGTAGCCAACGGAGGTGCCCTTCTAGAACCATATAATATATCGCCACTGTTTAAACCTATTGTTGCGCCTAGTTGTACGCTTCGGTTCCCTTCAACCCCGCTACCTGAAACCACTGCTTGTCGATCGTGATTGGAGCGATTAAATGTATTACGTTGTTGCACATCCAAACGTGCGGTACGTGTTAAAGGATATTTTTCCAGTCTTTCACGATGCAAATCGTAACGATCACGATCTGCTGATGAATATAAACGATTGTTGGTCGTCAAACGATGATAATCTGTAGCATATGAATTGCTTACGCTTAAAAGATCTCGCTCGTTGAGACTGCGTTGCTGGCGCCAGGGATCCACGCGCAAATTTGCTGCAAGATTATCAAGAGTTGAACACAAGAAAATCATAGTAATAGTTGTAGTAGTAGTTTTTTTCATTTATTTGTGTTGGGACACTCATGGATAGATTTTTTACATGGACTTTCTTAATTTTTCATTGGTTGCAGGTTTATTGGTATACATTCTCTCTTGAAGTTTTTTTGGGAAACAAAATATTTATAAACTTTTCTGTGATAGGAATAATATTCCAGGAATTTGTAGGACTTCTATAACTAGACGGGATTTTTTTTTTTTTACAAAAAGAAATTGTTGGAAATTTTATACTACTTACATATATATAAAATATGTTTATTTAACTTAAAATTATATTCGGGAAGAAAATAAAGGCTTAAAAGAGCAACATTTTGTCCCCAGATGTTGTGGTCTTTATAATAATATATTTTATATTCAAGCAATTTTAAACAGCAAAAGTACCGAAGCTTCACTAAGGTAGGTTATTTCTTAGGAGAATAAATTTTCGAAGAGGTAAAAAAATACTTTTTTATGTTACTAATCCCACTCCTCTAGTTCTCCTTCTATATGAAGGAATATGTGAGCTCATAGGAAGCGATGTATTTTTTTTAGGAAACAGGTGGACTAGATAGCGCAGCTGATAACTTTTTTTAGTTTTATTCACGGCGAAATATAGTTGAATGTCATAATTTATTTATTTCTTTTGTTTGCATTCATGTTGAAAATTTTTATAATTAAACAAATTTAATTGTGAAATGAAATTGTTTAATGACGGCTTTTTTATATCAAGTTGAAAATGTGATTTTATTTTAATTAGAAACTACTTTCTTATATCAGTATAAATTAAAGGTCAAGAAATCAAGGTTGCAAGAATAATGAACTGAAGAGATTGAATTCATATGGATATACATATAATGAATGTGTAGCGATAACATTTATTAACAATAGGTTTCAATAATAGGATATTTTTGTTTATGAAATTAAAACTAATTTTTGATTCAGCAATCACAGCACAGGTCATCAAAGCGTTAACACTTTGTTCCTCAATGATATTCCAATGTGTACTAACATCCGTGTAAATTGTTTTTGGTGGTGGTGAGGCAATCACCGATTGAGAACGACGTTGCACGGCATTACAGATTGCAGGAGGCAGTAATTCATCAGCGGATCTTTAAAACATTTCCACACAACAGATTTCTTCAACAAAATAATATTTGTTAAATATTTCAAGGGATTTAAAAAAAACAACCCTTAAAAACCAAAACTTTTTGAAATAATAATAATATTCAATATTTTATTTTTTCGCCTCAGTCAAATATTTTTGACAATGTACTTTGATCTTACAAAAACAAAATCCTAATGGTTTTTATAGTGCTGTGATTGTTATAATATTAAAATCACTTGTTATGAATTCGCGTTGAATCAAGTCGAAGAAAAATTATTGAAAATTTTAAATTATTGTAATTTTCACAAAATAAAAATTTTCAAATTTTAAAAATTCATAACTTTAAAACGGAAAATAGTTGAACAATTTTATAATTCAGCAGAATGCGTTGTGTTCAATTTAAGCCACGGTGTAGATTTGCTTCCTGTTCATATGAATGGCCACATATCATTCAAATTCAAATATTTTAAGACAATTATTAAATATTGGAAATAATCCAATAACAATGTTTTCTGTCGTAGTCTTTTTATAGTTAATGAGTTAAGGAAACATTCGGTTCTCTCTCGGCTCGTCCTCTGGGCAAAATTATTCCGAAGTGTATTGATTAAGATTCGATTTATTGTCATACAAAGCTATATTATATATATTATATAACTTTTAGCCTGTGATTAAAAAGTGCATCTTTCTACGGTTAACAAATAGTTAAACGGCTTTTCATTAAGACATGTTTAAGTTAGTAAGTTGACATGATCAGATTTAGCTACCACTAAAGCTTTCTTTTCCCTACGAAGTATGCGTAGAAAATGCTTTGCTCGCACCATTTTTTCCCAAAAGAATATCGGACAAAAACGCATCATGTTTTGTTTATTTTTCAACTTCAAGCTGATACATGCATATGCAATAAGTATGCATGGAATAGTAGCAACTTTAAAAGCTTATAGCTCCCAAAATACTGAACAGATTTTAACAAAATGTAGATTGTGAAGATCTGTTAAAATCGGTTACATAATATGAGCGTAAAAGGGATCTAAAAAACATGTTTGCCTATCAGTTATTTAGCTGTTTTTAATTTCGAGATTGGTATGTTCTCAAAAATTGAAGACTAAGAATTGTTATACAAAATCGTGGGGAAATATAAAGTCATATTTTGAGGCTGGATCAAATTGTTGGCTCAAATTGTTCATAACAAATAAAAAGCGGTACTACTATGTGTAGAAAAATACTCTTAAACTGAAAGCGGGTGAGAGCTCTACTATGATTTTCAAAAATTTAATTACTCCCTCGCAGTATGATTTGGAAGCAAGCTGCAGGAGATCTGGCAAAGCAAGTTAAACTAGTTTATTAAGACTAGTTTTTACTTCATGGCGATATCTGATTTGTATTTTATTGAAACACATCTGATTTAATATTTTTAGTATTTGTTTAAATTTTTGTTACTCAATGTTTTCTATTGCAATTTATTGACTGGCCCACGATGCCGAAAATATTATTTTCTTTTTGGCGCAATTATATGCAAAACATAATTAAAAACGAAATTTTAGGATTTGTTTTTCTTTTACGTGTAAGTGTACGAAAGAATAAACTCTTTCAACATCGGTCGTCAGGCAGTATGCGACTTAAAATGAAGGATTTTAATTCGATATATGGGCAAGTCACAAAAACAGTCCACCAACCAAATTTTTTTTGAAATTTTTTCAATTGATTGTTCATCTTTTTTTATGGAATATTAGACTAGATATATAATTTTATAAATAAAATAAATGTATTTCGAACATTAATGCACAAACTATCAACAAATCCCACCCTACCTCAGATCTTTTAATCTCATACCAGAAATTCACAATTTTTAGGTATTCATGTCATTACTTTATTAGTGTTAATGAAGATGGCCCGATCGAAAACCATATTTTTATACATTGAACTCACTTGAATTTTAGTAAAAAAAATTTCTGTTTACTATTTTGGAAACATTGAAATTAGGTATGAATTTTTAGAATAGAAAATAGAATATAAAAAATGTAACGTGCGCCAGAATTCTCAAATATTCATATATATTTTAGGAACTAGATTTTGTGAGCTTTATTATGCAAAAAAAAAACGAAAACACACTTTAATTTTCAAAGTTACTTTCGATTTTTGTAACGTGCGTCACAAAACTTTGTGATCAATTATTTTATCACAAATACCTGCTGCAAAAATTACTTTTGTATGCCATTAAACACCTTGCATAAGTTGAAGATACCTCTTTTGAAAGACCAAAAAATTTATATATATATATATATTAATGAGAAACGCTTTTATCACGCAGGAATTTGCCCATATGTTTGGTTAAATCAAAGCGCTAAACTCTCTAGTTTCATACAAGAAGTGGGATTCATGCGTTACTTTTTAATAGATTTAGTATTTTATTTAAAAAAATGTATTGTGATGTCTTCCGCGCACGCGTCAGTCTCGAAAACAAATAGTATATTGATGCTTCGCTAAAAGGTATCGGTCACTCAGTAAAAGACTGTAGAAGAATTTTTCATAGAGTTTTCGTAGCTCATCTGGCAAAAGTAGTGTTCACCGATGACACACGTATGTATACACATAATTAATACTTTAGAGACTCCAAAAAAAATTATAAATTTATTAATATTTAAGTTTTGTTTTTAATTATTAGCAAACCTTCACCCTTGTTATATGTTTCCCGAAGCTTAAGAATAAAAATAAAGTTATACTTAATTTATCACCTAAAAAAATAGTTTTAAGATCTGTAATATAAATAATTAAAAAACAACTTGTATATTAAGCTTTTGTGTAAAAATATCTTAAGTGTCTTAAATGGCAAAATTGTTGTTTTGTTGTTTTTGTTGAAATTCTTAAAAAAAAACAAATAAAAATAAAATGAATGTGTTATCCAAAGTGTTTTTTTCTTTGTAATTTATTATGTTTTTATTTTAGTATTCGGTGTGAGGAATTAAAAAAATGTTTTGACTTAAGTTGATTCGAAAAGAGTAGGTTTCAAACAGAATTACGATATCCATGCAAATTTTCCACATTTCCATAGCAATAATTTACAATATATTGTTCAGTCATATTATTTTATATTCGTAATAAAATGAAACAAGGTAATTAGTAAAGGATCTTTGAGTTAAAGGAAATTTAGGGGAAATTGTGAATGTACAAAAAATCGTGTGTGAATAAGTGTGATACAATGGCTTGCAGGCAAGACAAGGCAACATATAATTGTTTTTATTAAAAAAAATCATAGTAGAAGTTTTGAAGGCAAAGGAAACAACATCAATTCTTTTGGTTTAAAAGTGCTTTTGATTTAAATGAGACAAAAATCAACACCTTGATTTCTTTTTTTTTTCGTTACACAAACACATATACAGTAAATATAAAAAAATAGTTTAAACAAATAACATCTATAAAATTTGTGCCAGAAAGTTTTCATTAAGAAATGTTAGAGAACAAAATATAAAATGTAAAGAACATATTGACAAGACATTCCTTGCAAATAATTTTTTTGTTAGTAAATTTTCATGTGTAAATTTTAGAGAGAGAGAAAAAAATTAAAACAAAAGTTAATAAATTTTAAGTAATTTTCTCTTACATTTGCATGAATTTGTAAGTCGCCGGGCGTTAATAGACCTCCAACAACAACACCAGAACTTGTTCCAGTAACACCACCAGTTTTATCTGATATTTGAAGGTAAGGACGTGTGGAATGAGCGTGGTACAATTTTAATACACGCACACATATGTTGATTGATATTTTGAGAATGTGGAGTGAAGATTTATATATTTGATTGTGGTTTTTGGTCAGATCATACACAGTTTACAAGACACATACACATTAAGTTGGTATTGAATAGGAAATTCAAGTTTTTCATTGATTCGTTTAAGTTTTTTTTTTCAGGGGAGGAAGGAAATAAAAAATATATACAAAAAGTATTAATGTTATTTTCTATTTGAAATACTGATTTATTATTATTTTTTTAATTTTTTATTTTTTTGTTCAAATAAGATACAACATCTTGGTAATAATAAAGTGTTAATTAATGATTTATAAGTGTAGTTACTGTATTTATATTTTTAATACATAAGAGCCAAAACTTTTAATTGTGTGCTGTTTGTAGGACTTTCTACCCAGTGAAAAAAATTAAAGAAGTCATTTAGATCTGAGATGGTTTTAACAAAAAAAATGGTTTTAACATTTTGTAATTGCTAGAAATTTTCTGTTTTGATGCTTATTAATTGGATTTGGAGTCATGCATATAATGTGAAAAGAGCAAAATTTTAAGAACGCTTCAGGTGGCAATTGCTCCTTGTAACGTATATATAAAAAAACATCCTGATCATATGTAGGTACCAATTGTGCAAAGCATAAATTGCAAGTAATAATTTAAATGGACAAGCGAAATAAAGTCTCGAAAATTTTGAACATTTGTTTTTTTAGTTTTCTATACAAAATTTTTTTTTTCAAAACAAAATTAATTTTCAAATTTTTTATTTTGCGTTGTAAGCACTTTAGTATCCCTTTTCATTAAAATTTTTGTTGGCTGCTACGAGTAGGATTCAAACTAGATTATTACTTGTATTTCATTCATATACATCACAATTATAAAAATCAGCGAATCAAGCACTTTTAGAGTATTTGAGAGAGTAAAAACCACCACATTTTTTAAAATTTAAAGTTTTATATACTCAAAATTTTTTTCATTTAAAAAATTTTTGATATCAGTAAATAATTAAAATGACTTTAAGTTGGTTCTTTATATACATACATATATACATATTATTTTTTAGTTTTAATAAAACATTTGAAATTGTGGAGAATTTGTAGGATTTTAATTTTTTAGCATTCAGTAAAAAAAAATATTATAAATTTTTTTTCCAAAAATACTAGTTAAAGATAAATTACTTGTTGATTAAAGTGTAAGATTTCTTAGATAGTATCTTAAAAAACCTTAAAACAAATTTATATGTCTGTTTAAACTTAAGCTACAGTAAAAGCAAATTCTTATAAAATATTATTCTTGACTTAGCTATTTTTCAAATAACTTAATATGTTCATACACAAATATATAATTATAGGGTGTTTTGTTCTTGCAACATATTTTTAATAACTAGATGAAAATACTCGCAACACATAACATGCAGGTTTGTAGTTACAGTAATGTTTTCAGCTTTAGAAATTAAATATATTTTTAGGGAAAATCAAAAATACAATACAACTCAAATCGTAGCATTTGAATATTAACTTCTTAAAACTATTTTATGCATTCAATTATGAATATAACAGCAAAGAAATTGTATATATGAACCGCATATATTTCGATCTAAAAATTGAGGGTATGAGGTCTAATACATAATTCATATGTGATTTAATTATGTGACAGAATCATCACTGAGTAAAATATCACAATACAAAAAAAAAAATAACAAACTACTTTGCAAGAGGTGGATCAAAACCAAACAATCGTGTTTTGACCTTCTGAAAGTGAACACCAAAATCACATTTTAAAGAGGGTTAAAGTTTCTTACTTTTTGCAGATTCTTACACAGATCTCCATAGAGAATCCTATGGTCCTATAAAGTGTGGTCAGCATATAAAAACTTGCAATAGCAGAGTAGCAAAAGACTTAAGCTTTCTGATTTCATCAACTCCCCTCTCTCACTGTCCTTTTTCCATAGAAGGAAACACGCCTACTGATTGGTATGTGTTAAGAGTCTGAGTATTACTTCTCTTTAAATGAAGCAAAGATTATTATTATTTGGCGGACTAGTGATGATAACAAATGAAGAAGCCTTAGAGAAGAACCTGATCCTTTAAAGGATGAAACCTTGGACCATTTGGGAGCAATACACGGGGTGTCAAACGTGACTACTTTGGGTATGCAATACCCAAATACAAAAAAAACTTAACCACTACTTTTGCGTATGCAATATTTAGAAAATATTGGAATTAAAGAAAATGCAAATTTAGTTTGTCTGTTGGTCAAGTATTTTTTGGGAAATATCTGGCAAGTGTGACCGTACCTTTAAGCTCTTTACAAATTTTAATAAATCTGTATAAAGGAGTTAATTTGCCATTACAATATTTCCTTCTTTCTCTATGGTGCCGCCATTAGTCTGGTGTTCGCCGGTTTGGTTCCTGCCAACACTTGGGTTGGCTTAGTAGGCAGCCCGAAAAGGTTTAAGTGGCTTGTATTCAAAAACGTAAGTAGGGGAGCAGATTTTTCAAAAATAGTCTGAAAACTATAACAAAATTAATGCTCAGACTTTATTTTTACAATTAATTTTAAAAGCATTATAACATTTTTAAGTCATAAAAATCATTAATCAGTCGGATTTTTTTTAATCTCTTCATTGAGTTATATTATTAATTACAAAAAATATATAAAATGGCTTTAAAATTGTATAAAAAGAAATAAGTTTTCCTGTATTCAGTATCCTAAATTTAGGCAGCTAATATTGTGGCCATAGTTTGCCCTATTTTCCTAATTTCAACTTTCGAAATCAAGGCAGTAATTTCTTATCAAATACCTTACAAATGAACAAACATCTATTAATATAAATCGATTACGATTTTCTTTGAAACAAATTTGCACAGAAAAAATTCAAATACGCTTTCAATTACTAAATTAATTGCGTTATTCATTGTTCGATAAAAAAACGCTACCAAACTTTTATTATTGATAAAATGGTTCATTGATTCAATTACTAAATTAATTGAAACCTATTTAAATTTTCTTGGAATAACTTTATCTGCATTCTGAGTATTAAAATTATCCTTAAATAGATTTAATGCTGCTAAAATTATTCTTATTAAAAAAATTAACTCATGTTTGTTTTCTATTAATGCCCAATTTCCAATAAATTTAATAATAAAAACACAAATGAAAAAACAACGAACAACACAAAACAGCAGTTAACAAAAATTAATTAAAAGAAATACAATTCAACAGCCTGCATCGAAGTCGCCAGCAACATTAACAAATATTGCAAAATATAAAAAACAACAACAACTACAACGTCAGTAGAACACATACGATGACAAAAAAGAAAATGCCACCGCAATGATGACAACATTCTGTGTAAGTTATGAGCATGTGTGTGTTTGTGTACGTGAGAGTCAGTCTGTGTATTGACTGCATAGATTTAACACTCTTGAATGTGCAAAATTAACAAACATAAACATTTACATACACACACACACATGTGTACATATAGATCATTCATACAGCACATTTGTACAGAGAAATCAAACACTTTTTACATTCCCTTTTTCCGCCAAATGGTTCACATCAAATTTATTTTCCTTTGCTAAATGGTACGAAGTGGAGAATATAGATCGAAGGATGTAGGCATGAGCTTAAGCATACAAAGTTAATGAAACAGCGAAAATAAAATAAATTGATGCCACAAAATTGTTCAGGGTTTGCAAAGTATATAAAAATAAATAAATTAACAAATGCTGTTTTTATTTATTAATTGTATGGTGAGTTAAAAATACTGAATTATACAAGATGTGCAACTTTGCATATGCACACAATTAGTTATACGCACACACGCAAACATACATATACAGATAGTCAGATACAAATTTATTTGTTTGTTTCCACTCAAACATAATGGTGGGGCATGTAAAATTTACACATCACAGTTGATACGGTATCCTCAAAATCCCATAAATTCAGAAGGAATTGGAAATGCTGTCTCAGAAGCTTTTGCTTAAGCATAAACAGCATGGTTCAGGTGACCATAATCTGAAAAATATGATTGAACTATATAGTTGTATACTAATCATAGTATTTTCATATATATATCATATTTTTATCCAAAAAAATTTTTTTTTATGATTGATTGCAATATAAACACACTTCAAGTGAAGTATAAATTCGACTGCTTTATTAATTTTACTGTTAATAACATCATTACTACAATCAGAAAGTGGACAATCATGCACTTTACGTGGAAAGTACCATATATCACATTAATAATCTGCGTGCATATAATAATAGTGTTTCCAAACGAAAAGATATTAAAATTAGAATATTTATGATGGCACACATTATTCTAAACGTTTTTTTACACTCATGACTATTTTGGCAGTAAAACGCAATAAATAAATTTAACTTAAACAATACTTTGGAAATTTGACACACAACTGGCATCAAAAGAATGGACAAAAAAACTATGAAATATTGTATAAAACTACAGAAAGTGTCACTAAAACTTCGCATAAATTTTAAATTGACTGCATTATGATGATTTGTTTGTTTTACTAAAAAATAAAGTTTTTAGCGCCTTAAAGCTGGTTTTGTATAGACCATTGTTTTTCTTTAGGGAAAAATAGGCGCTAGCAAATTCGATAATAATAAATGTGCCAAAAAAAATGTTATAGACGATAACTAAAACTGACAAAAGAAATAATAATTTGTTCAATATTATAGAATATTTATACGCATGATAAGGATGTGAGGTACATAAAAAAGAGTTTTATTATTAGTTAAATCGAAAGCTACAAGGATATTTATATTGTGATTCAAGTGAAAGTTTAGTTTAGTGTTTATTATAAAAATATGCCGTATGAAACGCTCAGTTTGTTTATTGGGATTTCAGAGTAAAATAAAGGCACAGTATGATGTTGATGAAATCATACTTTTTATTTTACAAAATAAGTAGCGCAGATAAAATCCTGCAGATTTTGAATTTTTGTCAAAATGTAGAGATTTAACTCTTATTTTTTGTTTTTTTTTTGTTAATAAATGAAACGCTTAAGAAATGTTTTTTTCTGAACTCGTATTTTAAATATTAACAAATGGAATCACTGATATTGTAGCTTGAACGACAGTTACATTTGTTTCTTCTCCGTATAAGATATTATTCTAGGTTTAAAGATTATTTAAGCGCATGGAAGCTGTTGTGCTCAAAAAATTTCAATTAATGCAATTTAGCAAACATTTAAACTAAGTTCAATTAATTCCATAATTGAATACATTACTTATGTGATCATTGAAAATTTGAAATTTTTATATTTTTATACTTGAAGTTTATTTTTGTTTAATTACTTTCAACATGGTTTATGCATTTTTTATTAATAATAAAAAAAAAACGTTGAATTATGAATAAACCTTTTTCAGCCTGTTTTAGCTTTTATTTGTGGGCGATTTAGATTTTTCTGGCATTTTTAAAAAGCCAATTTAGCATCTGTTCCTCCACCTCCTGGCAACACTACTCATTGTGATTTAAATAAAAAAATCTAATAAAATCTCCTTCTTTAAGCATAAATATTACAAGATTTTCTATACAGATTCAGAATGCCAGATATAAGTTTTTAAAACGCCGAAACATGCATATATTGTGGTATCTTCTGCTAGAATTACCCGTTAGTACCGGTATATTTTGTTTATTGTGTTTTATGGTGTTACTTGTCGCAAAAGATTCTTGGTTGTTTTATTTTAAGGGATAATTTTTGGCGATCTTTCATTAATTAAAGCATATTTTTTTCAATTTCGAATCTTTTTCTGTGTTTTTTTTTCTATTTTAAACTGACCATATTAATGAAAAAGAACACTTAGGACTAACATTTGATACAATTATAAGTATATCGTGCTAAGCATCAAAGATGCAGGTAACCCAGTTTTTAAAACTTCTCGTACAATATGCTTTGAAATGTTGAATAAACATTTTTGAGAAAATAATATATGAAGGATTTGAATATTTTGTAACTCAAATCGAAATTTTTTTGCTTGAGCAATAATGCTAGAAGGATAGAAATTCACAATGTGTTTCGTAATATTTAGATTCTGATGTTGAATTAAAATAATGGGTGTTTTTTTAAGCTAGATAGAACTTTAAATTGTAAAAAGTAACACAAAAAATTAAATTTTGATGAAACATTTTTTTTTATTTGTTTCAGTATACTCTGACAAATCATCATGAATAGACTCACGCTTGAACAACGCTACGAAATTATCCAAATTTACTTTGAAAATCAGTCGTCGATTTTGTTTGTTGTTTTATCGCAAAATTGTGTTCAGCGATGAGGCGCATTTTTGGCTTAACGGGTTTGTTAATAAGCAAAATTGCCGCATATGGATTGAGACCAATCCACAAGAGACCCTACAGACTCCATTACATGCAGAAAAATGCACCGTTTGGTGCGGTTTTCACGCTGGTGGCATCATCGGACCTTATTTCTTCAAAAATGAGGCCGGAGCTCGCGTTACGGTCAATGGAGATCGTTACCGCACCATGATCAATGATTTTTTGTTTGAAAATATGGATGACATTGATCCGGAGGAGATGTGGTTTCAACAGGATGGCACTACGTGCCATACGGCGAACGCAACCATCGACTTATTGAAATCAAAATTTGGCGATAAGTTGATTTCGAGAAATGGACCTGTCAATTGGCCTCCAAGGTCGTGCGATTTGACACCTCTCGATTATTTCCTTTGGGGCTACGTGAAGTCACTGGTTTATGCTGATAAACCAGCAACAATTGACGCCTTGGAGGCCAGCATTGTTCGTGTTATTCGTGACATACGGCCAGCAGTGCTCGAAAAAGTGGCCCAAAATTGGACGTCCAGAATGCGCTTCGTCAAGAACAGCCGCGGTGCCCATATGCCCGAAATCATTTTCAAATGTTAATGTCACGTATTGATCTTTCGAATAAAAAAAAATTTTGATTACAATTTAATTTTTTGTGTTATTTTTTACAATTTCAAGTTCTATCGGGCTTAAAAAAACACCCTATAAAACTGTTACACAATTTCGGTTCTCAATTTATAATAACTAAAATGCTTCCCTACTTTGCATTTCAATAAATAGAATGAGTCTATGTCTCAGGGTTGATGTCATTCTTATTTTTAACTAAATAGCAAATAAACGTGTTGTAGATAAACTCCTTTATATGATTAATAATTCCTGTAAGAAAATGTTTTGTCATTAGATAATATTTAGTATTTTCAATAAAGATTAACTTCCATTGATTTTTATTGTACAAGTGACAATTTGAATTTTCTTGTTTTCTGTTTATAAAATAATCTAAAATGTATTAAATATGAATATCAAATAAAAGGATTGCATGTTTTATTTAGTTAGTTCGATTTTATTTATACATTTTGTTACAATTTATGTTTTGTAGAGCACAATATGCATTTTATATAAATTGTTATTTTTAATGTAGTTTTTTTGTCGCTTTAAATTGTTATTTTATTCTTGTTTCTCTTGATTTTTCCTTTCTTTGTATTATTTATCTTTTGTTTTTATTTGTGGTTTACCGCATTTCACTAGAGATTTTGTTATATTTTTTGTGGTACTTTCTTGCATTTGTTGTATTTTCTTCTCGATTTTTTTTTTAGTTTCTAACGTGACCAAAATCAAAAAAAAACTGAACAAGAAACAGAAAGTATGCCAGGGGTACGTGCTACTAAATCTTATTTTGTTCGTTTTTTTTAGTTTCCACTTTCCATTACAATTTCTGTGTTGAAGGTAACAATTTTATAAAATTAAAAAAAAAACTTTCATATAGAAATGAAGAAAAAAAGAAAGACTTGCACAAAAAGAAATTGTTTTTATAGAAATAAGAGGGCTGTCTGGTTATTTTAGAGCGTAAAATAAACACAAAACTAAATGTGAATTATTTATTAAAAAAAAATCTCTTTTCTTGAGTTATGATGTTCTTGCAGCAAACAAACGATATCTATTTGAGTGATTAAATAATGGTATTTGTTTATTTCCTTTTTTCTGGACTTGAAATTTATAAAAAACATTACCTGTCAAGGTATCGTAGTAGTTTTGGAAATTTGAAAAGAAGGTTCACTGAGAACAATCAAGTTGAAAAACTAAATTTTAGTATGCGTTTTGGGCAGTTAAATAAATAGCTATTTATATTAAAATCTATGAGAAAAATTTTTTGTTATAAAGTTAATTTTAATAAGCATATTTATTATTATATATAAAGAAAATCGAATAAGTGATTAATTTGGGAAAACAATTAAGGAACTCTTCACATGTAGCATTTTGGACACTTTTAATTCTCCTTATATTTAAGCTCAAACTTATTTTGCAAACATCGTCTTCCCTAATTGTTATCTCTCTCATTTGATATTTAAGGTTATTGTTTTATATCACTAACGATTTCTACTTTGGTGTCTAATTTATTTCTGCTTCTCTCGTATTCACATTTCCCTGTCAACGCGCTAGCGTCAATCCTGACTGAAGTTTAGGTATTAACTATTTTACTCTGACAAAAGGTCATTCATTATGTATGTCATTCCTTTCAGCCAAAAATGATTCCTATCCAAATCTGGTTTTGGTTCCTTTCCTAATAACAATGTATGAACAAGCTGCAACGATCCTAAGTTCTCGTCATTCACCTACCATTGTGCCTTGACAAGCCCGTGCAGTAAAGCATATTCTGCTCATGCGGGAAAAAGAAAAATTCTAACCTTAACTATTAAAGGCTCAGGTAAATTAATCTCTAAGAAAATAGCATAAAGATTTCACTTGAAATTAAATTAAAGTCAGCTTAAACGTGACATGTTCACCGAAATTATCGGTTGTTCCGCTAAGTATTTTGAAATAAAATTAATATACAAAAACTCTTTGTGCAGTCTTTTCTTACATAAATTTATTTAATCTTTTTTTAGATAAAAATAGTTTTTAACATTTTTGCTATATTTGTAATTAGAAAAAGAAAATTTTAAATAAAACTTTATGGTATAAATTGAAATTTTCCAATAATTAACTAAAGAATTTAAAATTTAATTAAAAGTTATTTAAGTTTAAATATTATTTCTAAAAATTTGTTTTATAAACCTTTTATAAGCCGTCAAAAAACTATTATGAGGCAGAGATAATATAAAAAAATTTTACATACACAACGAACGATCATTACTTTATAAATACAAGACTATAAGAACAAAAAACAAAGTTTTATGGCTCTTAAACTAAGAGCCTAAATAGAAAATACTAAATAATAAAGCCTAAACGGTAAACAAATTATTTTAATTGCTGTTGTCAAATATTTGCTAAGAAATAACAAAACGGCTAAATCTCTTGCGTCATTGATAAAAATATTCACAATTTCAGCGGCACGTGTTTTTTATTTTTGATAAACATTTGTATATACATTAAATGTATATGTGTCGTTTATTGTAAAATTGATGTAACTCCATATTTTTAATAAATACATATTTTTATAGAAATACATATTTTTATAGAAATACACATTTTTATCACATTTAGTCATATTTTTCGTAGTAACAGTGAAGCAACTCCAATATTTGCACCAAAACCCCATACATGAAATAATAAAGAAACCCTGAAATAATTGTTTTTTCCTTCACAATGATTTTCAAAAGGCTCTTTTTCTCGAAATTTAATTACAAGGACGTAATTCACATCTGAAATCGCATGTTCGTACACTCACAGAAAAAATATGACTGATATGACATATATATCGACGGTTATCGACACTTATTTGGTAATCGACTTTTTATGCAAATTGGTTCTAAATCCATTAATTCATCTGTTGGCAAAATATTAAGGCGATCAATAGAATATTTATGGAAATAATATAATGCATATTTTTTCGTATATAAGAGTTTTATTATATATAATTGTAATACAAATGGTAATACAAACGCTCTCCTGCAAAATTTTGATTTTGTAACATACGATAATGTCGTGCACAGCGCTTGATATTATGATTCAAAAATATTTTGTACCCAATCCTTTTGCTTATGAAACTAATAAGGAGGCGGCGGGAGGGTCCTATTCAGGAATACGCGATGACAAGTGAAAATTTACATTAAAAACAACAAAAATATATAACAAACATTTTTTAATTTGTTTTTTTTTTTGCACACAAAATGTATTTGCATTTATGTATTTTCTCTTTCAGTTTCAAAGGTAATTGCATTAGAATTTTTATGTTTTGAATTATTTGGCGTGGAGGACACATCTAAGGTTTGACAAGTTTCTGAAAATATCAGCTCTATTTTTGGTAAAGTTTTAAATCAGAATGCAGAAAATTACAATTGTTTATTTGATTTCTCCAAAAAGTTTGACGCATCTGAACTTGGAAAATTTATAGTTGTTGCAGTGTCGCCCAAGAAGGTGTTAAAACCGTAATATAAAATAATTTTATTCCGGAACATACAAAATTGTTTATAAGCTTTTAAAGCCAAGCGCTTCTGTCACCAGCCCTATATAAAATTCAATAATATCGAAACAAAATTTAAACATTCTTCGCAAACTTCTTAGAGTGCAAAGCAACGATTACACCAAAAGAGCATTTCTTCGATAGCACTTGGTGTTGCGTAATTTTTAAAAAAATGTTCTTTAATACCACACTGTAAGCAACGGCAAAGTGATCACAATTGATCACTTGTATATATCGTTAGATTAATAAAGAAAATTCGTTTCTCAATTTTTTTTTTCGAAATACCGTTTTTCATCTTTGCAGGTATTACATTTCCAAACATACAAGAAAAGCTTAGATTCGCAATGTAAAAAACCGAGATACGCACTTTCTATATTAAGCCAACGATATATTCAAAATATTATGTTAGAAAAATTCAAATTACACATATAAAATTAACTCATTAACTTTAGCTTAAATAGCTATCAAGCAAAAAATAGCAAAAGACTTGAATTAAAAATAACGTGCTCTTAAACTCTAAATTCTAACCGTCTGCATTACTTTACACTAGTTATACAATCACTTAATAGTAAATATTTGTTTGTGGTCGTGAAAACAATTTTTGAAGAGCATAATAAAATTCTTATTGTGCAGTGGACCTTGAAAATCACTAGTTTATTACTCAAAGCAAACTCTTCTGATATCTTTGTACACCCAAGGAATTCTAAAAATAATTATTTTCAACACGTTATTTGTAAAAAAGTGGTTCTATGCAATTATTTAAAATGCAAAAGTGGAAATATGTTCTTCATTTGATTATTAGCATTTTTTGTATCTGGATAATTTTTCTTTTATGACTCTTTTTTTTCATTTACAGATTCGAATTTCATATTTACAAAATAAAATAAAAAGAAATGATGAAAATAATCTGATAGACAAAATTAACTTCAATGCATACGCATCGTTTGTAATGTAAATTTTAAACATAAATGTGTTGGAATCAGTTAAAATTAATATTGCTTTGCATTCCAACTACCGTATTAAAGGAAATATAATTTATATTTCAAGTGTAAATTAACACAAATAATACTTTCAAAATGCGACAGTAAAAATTAATTTTCATAACAAAGTGGAAATTTATTTTTACTAATTTTTTTATTAGTGTTTGTTTTTTATGATAAGATATGGATGCTTACAGTTAGTTCGTATTGTATTAAAAATATGTTCCAGCAGTTAAAAACAAATTTCTAGTTTTAACATCTCTACTCTTTGGCTGAAATCTACAATGCTTTAACAGCCACCTATGTCTCAATCATAAAAACTTCATAATAATTATACTACTCGACAAACCTAAACGATTTGATGAATACGTTGTGTTGACATATGTTTCTAGTTATTTTGTAGTTTTTTAATTATTGTAATTTTATTTAGAAATTGTTCGCTTGTTAGTCTTTAATGTCTGGATTAGAACCATAAAATTTGCTATTAGACTATGAGGTGGGTGTGTATTTCCGTACAAGTATGCAGCCAGTCTTGCAAAAATATTGCAAATTTATCTTTCGCAATTTTTTTTCATCAACAAAAATTTGTGTTAGCAAAATAAATGGAGAACCCACAAGAAGGATTCTGCGATAGGAGAACAAAAAAAATCATTGAATAATTAGTCAGATATCCTGACTAAAGCATCTTAATGATCACATTCAAAAGGAAAACAATTTCTATGGATAATTCACAAAATCGTTTTTTAAATATGTTATGATTTGTTTGATATATTTTAAAAAATTTAGAAAAAAAGTTAATTTATCTAAAGTTAATACAAAACTGTGATATTTTCAAAACAGAAAAGGTGACTTTTTCCATTCAGATTTTAGTTCTACAAATCAAAATTTATTAAAAATCGATATTGAGTAAAAGCTTCCTGATGATCAGCATTAGACTCGGCTTTAACTAAACGTGCACAGCTTTATTCATAAACGAATTATAAAGTGTGCATAAAGCGACTTCAACTTTATTAATAGTTTAAGACAAAGACCGAATAAGACAAATATTATGGAAATAAACAAATTGCTTTTTAGTGTATCTAGTGTAGTTAATTTTTTGTGCAAATTATTAGTTTATAAAAAGATTTGTTGTTATGAAAGTTAAATCACAAGTAGTGCATTTAAAAATTTAGCAAATGTCTTAAATATAGTTGATTTTTTAGGTATTTCTTATTCTTCCGTTAAAAAACAATTATAATTTTTCTGTCGATTAGTGTACATGCGCAAGCAAACAAATTTTGTTATTAATCTTTGTTAAGCTATACATGATATTTTAGAAATAAAAAGAGGGACATTTATGAATAATTTAGTTATTACTACATACACCAACGAACCGAGCAGTCTTTTGTATAAAAAGTTATAAGATTTTTTGAAATGATAAAAAGTATTCTAGTTCTAATGCTGATAAGTTATTTGAGCCTGGAAGGCGTCACTTCGAATTCGATTGAAGACCACTGCTTTGTGGAATGCATTAAAATTGAAAATGGTAAGTAAATACAAATAATCAATAAAGAATGTGAAGAAATGAAAATAAAAGGTTGCAAAAATTAATAAACTTTTGAATGAGTTTTCTTTGTAACGATACTCTCTTATTTTAAGACATCCTGCAAAGAACGATTTCTAAAGATTTTCGATGCGGTTTTCTATTGCGAATATAATATTTGCAAATAAAAAGATTAATTTTTTTAATTTCGCTAAGAACCAAATCTGCAGAGTAAGAAGAATGCGGCAACACCTCGATGCTTAATTCGTATAAAAGTGTGCAGTTGAGCAGTATCTTTTTTTCTAAACTAACTTGGTCCAATTGTTTTGACATTAAGCTGTATTTATCATGCTTCTCTTTTTTCAAGTTGTGACCGTACTAGATAATTCTTTCAGATCTCGTAAAAATCCGTTCTTTTGACTATTGTTTTATTTGTCGATAGCGACGTGGCATATATTTTACACCTAATTTTTTGTATCTAACAAAATTGTGACCCCGACAATTTTACATAGTTTGACTTGTTGCTTACTCAAAGTAAAAGGTATCTGCTTCAATTGCACTTCCTGGATTAGGTTGATCATATGTGCACTTAAATTTAGCTATCGATTATAAATAGGTTTAAATGCTGTTGCTTATGTGCCATTGTATTTATATTTCGCTAGAATATAGCAAAGAATTAATCTTTTAGTTTTTTATAGTAGCAAAATTTCTCTTATATGATCGATTATTTTAAATGACACATTCTTACTGATATTGTTTAAAATTTGCCAGTCAACTTTTACAGTTTGATATTTTAGAGAAAAGCACTTTCCTTTAAATTATTTTTGCTCCTTATTTTATTTGCAAGAACTTATTTATTCACTTACCCTCATATCAAACTGCTTTGAAGCTATTTATCCAATTTTTAATGCAATCAAGCTATTGTGCAAAAAATTATAAATTAGTAACTGAAAGTATCAGGTGTTATATGCCATTTGTGACATCACTTCCAATAAAAAGCTACCCTATTGATATTACTGTTGTTTCTATAAAATACTAAGTATTTTAAATTTTACAGGTACTTATTCATTTGGTGAAAACAAATGTAAACCGGATACTAAAGGCTGCCGTTTAGAAGTAAAAAACAATTCAGAAAATGAAAAAGAACTTATTCGGATTTTCACGTGCTTCAATGATACGGAATATTTCGATATAATTCTCTTGTCTGTCGAAAGAACTGTAGATATTGATCTAAGAATCATGGATGGCGTAACATCGAAAATTTCAATTTATTTTAATAGTAATGGGACCGAATATACTACGGGCATTGTTGATGTAAACAGATTTGAAGACCTTACATATTATTATCGACACGCAAAGTAAGTTTAACCAAATAAATAAATATAATTTTTTGAGTTAAATTTAAATTACGATTTCTTTTCAGAACAATATCTAAAATGGGAACAAGTAGTTGACTTTAAAGTAAAAGTTTAATCATGTATCATATCACATGTTTCTCTTGAATTTTTTCTTCAAAAATCTCTTTTTTTAGATCTTATTCGAATAAAAAAAATAAAAAATTTATGAGACTTGACATCAAACATAGCAATTTCTTAAATAAAAAACACGAGTTTAATACTCAAAGCAAAATTTAGATTTTTATTACGATACTTTTCTTCATTCAATGACTTCTAAAAATTAATATTCAGGCCTGCTCTGAAATTACGGTGATTTCAAACCACGTGGTTTCCAAAAATAAATTGTTATTATAACTGTTTTCGTTACTGTTTGTTACGTTTTTGGTGTTCACAATGGAATATTTTATTCGAGCTTCTTCGAATGTCATGAATCCTACGATTTAAAAAGCGCTAAAAAACTGCTTTTAATTCTTAGAAATCACATAATTTGATTTGCAGAACAGGCCTGATTGTTATCTTTTTGGTAAACAGATGTGGTTTTTTGCAATTAGAAAAAATGCAAATGGGGAAATAGTGAAAATTATGTTCTTCATATGTTTGTTAACATTTTATCTCATTACTCCGCGACCAAATTTGTGTCTGGATGATTTTTCTTTTTTCATTAATATATTAGAATTTACTATTTTTTAAAATAAAAGTAAAATTAATAATAAAAATTAGTTGATATTATTAATAGTCGCATATTATTGAAATTGAAATTTTAAATGAATGCTGTAATCAGTTCCAGCTGCCGTATTAAAGAAAAAAATTTTTGTACCTTAAGTGATCATTATTGGAACAAATTTTTCACACAAATTTTATTTTAAATGCATTTAAAGTGGCCTTTGATTATTTTTAAATGCGACAGTAAAAATAAATTTTCCTAACAAAGCGAAAAACTTTTCAAATACGCTACAATCAGTTACTGCAAAATTATTCTGAGATCGGGATTATTCGAGATTTACCCATTTCTTAATGCTGTTGCGTTTACGTATCATTACATTGTAATTTATTGAATATGAGCGTAATGAGCATTAATTTTGTTTGCATATTTAATTTGGCCTCTTATCTTTTGAACACAATGATAAAGGTTAAATTTAGCATAATTTATTGGTTTCTTGGCTCGGAACTAAAATTTAAAATTTAATAGAGCAACCGCTTCATGCCATTAAAAAACTCTTAAAATTGTTTAGCCGAAAGATTTTGAAAATATAATTTTTTTTTATGAATGATGAATAGGATGGGAAGTGGGCGTTCCTAGAGAAGGCTGCTACGAAAATGTTCGGTTAGATGTATTTAATATACTTAATAACATTGCGGTGACCTATATTTGATGAGCCGAAGTGGAAAAAAATAGGATAATAGTAAATATTTTTATTTTTTGTCAAAATTTAAGTCTTTTTTTTAATTTTTATGAAACATATTTATTACTGGTGGAAAATTAACCATCGATAAAAGTGGAAATCATTTGATAATACAAAATAGAAGCAAATACAAAAACTACAGCTGTCAAAAAAAATTTATATTTAGTAGATCACGTATTTTTTCATAACAAACTTTATTTACAATCTATTATCCTATATAAGATAATAAGCAAATTAGATAAATTTGAACATTTCATTCGCTGTTGTACTCCAACGAGGACAACAACATGATAACAATTAAGTTAAAAGAAAAATATATAAAAATTATTTTCAATATTTAACATATTAAAGAGCATTAGAATTTTAAAGTATTTTACATAAAGTTACCGGAAAGGTAAATCAAGAATGTGAAGTCGTTATGAATTGTTTTGTTAGATACATACTTTGGTGCGTTGACAATTAATCTCAAATATTTTTTAATATGTTTTTTTGCATACAAAATGCTATGTTTATAAAGGAGAAAAGTATACATAAAAATTTTTGCGATGGTTTTATATTTATAATGTAAGAAAAACAAAAAAAAAATAAAATTTTGCGGTTTATTTTTCGTGTAAACTTTCACTTCTTCGACGCGTTTATCCGAATAGCCACCAATGTTTTACTAAGGAATCACAAAAATATTTAACTATTAAATAAGTATTCATGATTACGATTGGATGCAAAATTACAAAAACACAAACGCAATCACCAATGCAGTTTAAAAAAAATTTTGATTTTCATAATGGATATTTCACATAAGCTGAGGTTTTAAATCGACATGAAAGTGAACGGCTTCGTATCATCAAGAAAATTCTACGACGGACCTCCAAATTTGGCCACCTCTTATATATAATTAAAAAATCCCCAAAACTTTATTTGTAGTCCAAATGAATTGTGGAACTCTTTACATTAGAATAGTTTCTGAAAGTCTACAAAAAACACGCTCACATTTATGTATTTTCTCTTTCAGTTTCAAAGGTAATTGCATTAGAATTTTTATGTTTTGAATTATTTGGCGTGGAGGACACATCTAAGGTTTGACAAGTTTCTGAAAATATCAGCTCTATTTTTGGTAAAGTTTTAAATCAGAATGCAGAAAATTGCAATTGTTTATTTGATTTCTCCAAAAAGTTTGACGCATCTGAACTTGGAAAATTTATAGTTGTTGCAGTGTCGCCCAAGAAGGTGTTACGGTTTTCTCTTGAGATAAGATAATTTTCTTCCGGAACATACAAAAAATGTTTATAAGCTTTTAAAGCCAAGCGCTTCTGTCACCAGCCCTATATAAAATTCAACAATATCGAAACAAAATTTAAACATTCTTCGCAAACTTCTTAGAGTGCAAAGCAACGATTACACCAAAAGAGCATTTCTTCGATAGCACTTGGTGTTGCGTAATTTTTAAAAAAATGTTCTTTAATACCACACTGTAAGCAACGGCAAAGTGATCACAATTGATCACTTGTATATATCGTTAGATTAATAAAGAAAATTCGTTTCTCAATTTTTTTTTTCGAAATACCGTTTTTCATCTTTGCAGGTATTACATTTCCAAACATACAAGAAAAGCTTAGATTCGCAATGTAAAAAACCGAGATACGCACTTTCCATATTAAACCAACGATATATTCAAAATATTATGTTAGAAAAATTCAAATTATACATATAAAATTAACTCATTAACTTTAGCTTAAATAGCTATCAAGTAAAAAATAGCAAAAGACTTGAATTAAAAATAACGTGCTCTTAAACTCTAAATTCTAACCGTCTGCATTACTTTACACTAGTTATACAATTACTTAATAGTAAATATTTGTTCGTGGTCGTGAAAACAATTTTTGAAGAGCATAATAAAATTCTTATTGTGCAGTGGACCTTGAAAATCACTAGTTTATTACTCAAAGCAAAGTTTAAATTTTTATTCTGATATCTTTGTACACTCAAGGACTTCTAAAAATTATTATTTTCAACACGTTATTTGTAAAAAAGTGGTTCTATGCAATTATTTAAAATGCAAAAGTGAAAATATGTTCTTCATTTGATTATTAGCATTTTATCGCATGACTCTGTATCTGGATAATTTTTCTTTTATGACTCTTTTTTTTCTCAATCATAAAAACTTCATAATAATTACACTACTCGACAAACCTAAACGATTTGATGAATACGCTGTGTTGACATAAGTTTCCAGTTATTTTGTAGTTTTTTAATTATTGTAATTTTATTTAGAAATTGTTCACTTATTAGTCTTTAATGTCTGGATTAGAACCATAAAACTTGCTATTAGACTATGAGGTGGGTGTGTATTTCCGTACACGTATGCAGCCAGTCTTGCAAAAATATTGCAAATTTATCTTTCGCAATTTTTTTTCATCAACAAAAATTTGTGTTAGCAAAATAAATGGAGAACCCACAAGAAGGATTCTGCAATAGGAGAACAAAATAAAAAAAACATTGAATACTAACTCAGATATATTGATTCAAGCACCTTAATGATCACATTGAAACGGAAAACAATTTGCATGGATTATTCACAAAATTGTTTTTTAAATATGTTATGATTTATTTGATATATTTCAAAAAATTAAGAAAAAAAGTTAATTTATCTAAAGTTAATACAAAACTGTGATATTTTCAAAACGGAAAAGGTGACTTTTGCCATCCAGCAGTGCGATTCAGTAAATTTTAACACTTTAGCAGGTGTTAGCTTTATCCACATATTTTGATGTTTGCACTAGCCACAATGTTATTCATAAACTTATTTTTAACCCCGGTAAATAGTGTTATATTTTATTTCCAGTGATCCTAGAACCTATTAGAACACCATCAAGTTGGAAAACAATTTCTTCAGCCAATTCTGAACTTAAGCGGTAGAGTTTTTTAAATTCTGTTGCTCCCAACTCAAAAGGATTATCTACAATACGAAGATCACGCCGGTTGACTGCAGGAGCACTATCAACTGCCTCATTCTTCAATAAGTTATACGCTAAATACTCCAAAGCCATTATATTTCACAATTTTATATGTATGTAGGCAAAACAATAAATAAACACTTTTCTAAACGAATGAAACCGCACAAAAAATGCTGGTGTTAATAAACAACAATTTGTTTAGTTAGAAATAACAGCTGACTGAAACAGATGTCTTTAAATGACAACATATAGCGTTTAAAGTGTTAGTGAATAGCAAAACGATTATTTTTGTGGTTAACATTTTTAACGAAACTATTGTGGTTTAAAAAGCATAGTGAATCGCTGTACAGATTTTAGTTCTACAAATCAAAATTTATTAAAAATCTATATTGAGTAAAAGCTTTCTGATGATCAGCATTAGACTCGGCCTTAACCAAACGTGCACAGTTTTATTCATAAACGATTAATAAAGTTAATGTGTGCATTAAAATTGGGTTTCCCATATAAAAACCATACAATAAAGCGACTTCAACTTCATTAATAGTTTCTGAATGAATTCTTTAACATTTAACCGAATAAGACAAATATTATGGAAATAAACAAATTGCTTTTTAGTGTATCTAGTGTAATTAATTTTTTGTGCAAATTATTGGTTTATAAAAAGATTTGTTGTTATGAAAGTTAAATCACAAGTAGGGAATTTAAAAATTTAGCAAATGTCTTAAATATAGTTGATTTTTTAGGTATTTCTTATTCTTCCGTTAAAAAACAATTATAATTTTTCTGTCGATTAGTGTACATGCGCAAGCAAACAAATTTTGTTATTAATCTTTGTTAAGCTACACATGATATTTTAGAAATAAAAAGAGGAGCATTTATGAATAATTTAGTTATTACTACATACACCAACGAACCGAGCAGTCTTTTGTATAAAAAATTATAAGATTTTTTGAAATGATAAAAAGTATTCTAGTTCTAATGCTGATAAGTTATTTGACCCTGGAAGGCGTCACTTCGAATTCGATTGAAGACCACTGCTTTGTGGAATGCATTAAAATTGAAAATGGTAAGTAAATACAAATAATCAATAAAGAATGTGAAGAAATGAAAATAAAAGGTTGGAAAAATTAATAAACTTTTGAATGAGTTTTTTTTGTAACGAAACTCTCTTATTTTAAGACATCCTGCAAAGAACGATTTCTAAGGATTTTCGATGCGGTTTTCTATTGCGAATATAATATTTGCAAATAAAAAGATTAATTTTTTAATTTCGCTAAGAACCAAATCTGCAGAGTAAGAAGAATGCGGCAACACCTCGATGCTTAATTCGTATAAAAGTGTGCAGTTGAGCAGTATCTTTTTTTCTAAACTAACTTGGTCCAATTGTTTTGACATTAAGCTGTATTTACCATGCTTCTCTTTTTTCAAGTTGTGACCGTACTAGATAATTCTTTCAGATCTCGTAAAAATCCGTTCTCTTGATTATTGTTTTATTTGTGGATAGCGACGTGGCATATATTTTACACCTAATTTTTTGTATCTAACAAAATTGTGACCTCGACAATTTTACATAGTTTGACTTGTTGCTTACTCAAAGTAAAAGGTATCTGCTTCAATTGCACTTCCTGGATTAGGTTGATCATATGTGCACTTAAATTTAGCTATCGATTATAAATAGTTTTAAATGCTGTTGCTTATGTGCCATTGTATTTATATTTCGCTAGAATATAGCAAAGAATTAATCTTTTAGTTTTTTTATAGTAGCAAAATTTCTCTTAAATTATCGATTATTTTAAATGACACATTCTTACTGATATTGTTTAAAATTTGCCAGTCAACTTTTACAGTTTGATATTTTAGAGAAAAGCACTTTCCTTTAAATTATTTTTGCTCCTTATTTTATTTGCAAGAACTTATTTATTCACTTACCCTCATATCAAACTGCTTTGAAGCTATTTATCCAATTTTTAATGCAATCAAGCTATTGTGCAAAAAATTATAAATTAGTAACTGAAAGTATCAGGTGTTATATGCCATTTGTGACATCACTTCCAATAAAAAGCTACCCTATTGATATTACTGTTGTTTCTATAAAATACTAAGTATTTTAAATTTTACAGGTACTTATTCATTTGGTGAAAACAAATGTAAACCGGATACTAAAGGCTGCCGTTTAGAAGTAAAAAACAATTCAGAAAATGAAAAAGAACTTATTCGGATTTTCACGTGCTTCAATGATACGGAATATTTCGATATAATTCTCTTGTCTGTCGAAAGAACTGTAGATATTGATCTAAGAATCATGGATGGCGTAACATCGAAAATTTCAATTTATTTTAATAGTAATGGGACCGAACATACTACGGGCATTGTTGATGTAAACAGATTTGAAGACCTTACATATTATTATCGACACGCAAAGTAAGTTTAACCAAATAAATAAATATAATTTTTTGAGTTAAATTTAAATTACGATTTCTTTTCAGAACAATATCTAAAATGGGAACAAGTAGTTGACTTTAAAGTAAAAGTTTAATCATGTATCATATCACATGTTTCTCTTGAATTTTTTCTTCAAAAATCTCTTTTTTTAGATCTTATTCGAATAAAAAAAATAAAAAATTTATGAGACTTGACATCAAACATAGCAATTTCTTAAATAAAAAACACGAGTTTAATACTCAAAGCAAAATTTAGATTTTTATTACGATACTTTTCTTCATTCAATGACTTCTAAAAATTAATATTCAGGCCTGCTCTGAAATTACGGTGATTTCAAACCACGTGGTTTCCAAAAATAAATTGTTATTATAACTGTTTTCGTTACTGTTTGTTACGTTTTTGGTGTTCACAATGGAATATTTTATTCGAGCTTCTTCGAATGTCATGAATCCTACGATTTAAAAAGCGCTAAAAAACTGCTTTTAATTCTTAGAAATCACATAATTTGATTTGCAGAACAGGCCTGATTGTTATCTTTTTGGTAAACAGATGTGGTTTTTTGCAATTAGAAAAAATGCAAATGGGGAAATAGTGAAAATTATGTTCTTCATATGTTTGTTAACATTTTATCTCATTACTCCGCGACCAAATTTGTGTCTGGATGATTTTTCTTTTTTCATTAATATATTAGAATTTACTATTTTTTAAAATAAAAGTAAAATAAATAATAAAAATTAGTTGATATTATTAATAGTCGCATATTATTGAAATTGAAATTTTAAATGAATGCTGTAATCAGTTCCAGCTGCCGTATTAAAGAAAAAAATTTTTGTACCTTAAGTGATCATTATTGGAACAAATTTTTCACACAAATTTTATTTTAAATGCATTTAAAGTGGCCTTTGATTATTTTTAAATGCGACAGTAAAAATAAATTTTCCTAACAAAGCGAAAAACTTTTCAAATACGCTACAATCAGTTACTGCAAAATTATTCTGAGATCGGGATTATTCGAGATTTACCCATTTCTTAATGCTGTTGCGTTTACGTATCATTACATTGTAATTTATTGAATATGAGCGTAATGAGCATTAATTTTGTTTGCATATTTAATTTGGCCTCTTATCTTTTGAACACAATGATAAAGGTTAAATTTAGCATAATTTATTGGTTTCTTGGCTCGGAACTAAAATTTAAAATTTAATAGAGCAACCGCTTCATGCCATTAAAAAACTCTTAAAATTGTTTAGCCGAAAGATTTTGAAAATATAATTTTTTTTTATGAATGATGAATAGGATGGGAAGTGGGCGTTCCTAGAGAAGGCTGCTACGAAAATGTTCGGTTAGATGTATTTAATATACTTAATAACATTGCGGTGACCTATATTTGATGAGCCGAAGTGGAAAAAAATAGGATAATAGTAAATATTTTTATTTTTTGTCAAAATTTAAGTCTTTTTTTTAATTTTTATGAAACATATTTATTACTGGTGGAAAATTAACCATCGATAAAAGTGGAAATCATTTGATAATACAAAATAGAAGCAAATACAAAAACTACAGCTGTCAAAAAAAATTTATATTTAGTAGATCACGTATTTTTTCATAACAAACTTTATTTACAATCTATTATCCTATATAAGATAATAAGCAAATTAGATAAATTTGAACATTTCATTCGCTGTTGTACTCCAACGAGGACAACAACATGATAACAATTAAGTTAAAAGAAAAATATATAAAAATTATTTTCAATATTTAACATATTAAAGAGCATTAGAATTTTAAAGTATTTTACATAAAGTTACCGGAAAGGTAAATCAAGAATGTGAAGTCGTTATGAATTGTTTTGTTAGATACATACTTTGGTGCGTTGACAATTAATCTCAAATATTTTTTAATATGTTTTTTTGCATACAAAATGCTATGTTTATAAAGGAGAAAAGTATACATAAAAATTTTTGCGATGGTTTTATATTTATAATGTAAGAAAAACAAAAAAAAAATAAAATTTTGCGGTTTATTTTTCGTGTAAACTTTCACTTCTTCGACGCGTTTATCCGAATAGCCACCAATGTTTTACTAAGGAATCACAAAAATATTTAACTATTAAATAAGTATTCATGATTACGATTGGATGCAAAATTACAAAAACACAAACGCAATCACCAATGCAGTTTAAAAAAAATTTTGATTTTCATAATGGATATTTCACATAAGCTGAGGTTTTAAATCGACATGAAAGTGAACGGCTTCGTATCATCAAGAAAATTCTACGACGGACCTCCAAATTTGGCCACCTCTTATATATAATTAAAAAATCCCCAAAACTTTATTTGTAGTCCAAATGAATTGTGGAACTCTTTACATTAGAATAGTTTCTGAAAGTCTACAAAAAACACGCTCACATTTATGTATTTTCTCTTTCAGTTTCAAAGGTAATTGCATTAGAATTTTTATGTTTTGAATTATTTGGCGTGGAGGACACATCTAAGGTTTGACAAGTTTCTGAAAATATCAGCTCTATTTTTGGTAAAGTTTTAAATCAGAATGCAGAAAATTGCAATTGTTTATTTGATTTCTCCAAAAGGTTTGACGCATCTGAACTTGGAAAATTTATAGTTGTTGCAGTGTCGCCCAAGAAGGTGTTACGGTTTTCTCTTGAGATAAGATAATTTTCTTCCGGAACATACAAAAAATGTTTATAAGCTTTTAAAGCCAAGCGCTTCTGTCACCAGCCCTATATAAAATTCAACAATATCGAAACAAAATTTAAACATTCTTCGCAAACTTCTTAGAGTGCAAAGCAACGATTACACCAAAAGAGCATTTCTTCGATAGCACTTGGTGTTGCGTAATTTTTAAAAAAATGTTCTTTAATACCACACTGTAAGCAACGGCAAAGTGATCACAATTGATCACTTGTATATATCGTTAGATTAATAAAGAAAATTCGTTTCTCAATTTTTTTTTTCGAAATACCGTTTTTCATCTTTGCAGGTATTACATTTCCAAACATACAAGAAAAGCTTAGATTCGCAATGTAAAAAACCGAGATACGCACTTTCCATATTAAACCAACGATATATTCAAAATATTATGTTAGAAAAATTCAAATTATACATATAAAATTAACTCATTAACTTTAGCTTAAATAGCTATCAAGTAAAAAATAGCAAAAGACTTGAATTAAAAATAACGTGCTCTTAAACTCTAAATTCTAACCGTCTGCATTACTTTACACTAGTTATACAATTACTTAATAGTAAATATTTGTTCGTGGTCGTGAAAACAATTTTTGAAGAGCATAATAAAATTCTTATTGTGCAGTGGACCTTGAAAATCACTAGTTTATTACTCAAAGCAAAGTTTAAATTTTTATTCTGATATCTTTGTACACTCAAGGACTTCTAAAAATTATTATTTTCAACACGTTATTTGTAAAAAAGTGGTTCTATGCAATTATTTAAAATGCAAAAGTGAAAATATGTTCTTCATTTGATTATTAGCATTTTATCGCATGACTCTGTATCTGGATAATTTTTCTTTTATGACTCTTTTTTTTCTCAATCATAAAAACTTCATAATAATTACACTACTCGACAAACCTAAACGATTTGATGAATACGCTGTGTTGACATAAGTTTCCAGTTATTTTGTAGTTTTTTAATTATTGTAATTTTATTTAGAAATTGTTCACTTATTAGTCTTTAATGTCTGGATTAGAACCATAAAACTTGCTATTAGACTATGAGGTGGGTGTGTATTTCCGTACACGTATGCAGCCAGTCTTGCAAAAATATTGCAAATTTATCTTTCGCAATTTTTTTTCATCAACAAAAATTTGTGTTAGCAAAATAAATGGAGAACCCACAAGAAGGATTCTGCAATAGGAGAACAAAATAAAAAAAACATTGAATACTAACTCAGATATATTGATTCAAGCACCTTAATGATCACATTGAAACGGAAAACAATTTGCATGGATTATTCACAAAATTGTTTTTTAAATATGTTATGATTTATTTGATATATTTCAAAAAATTAAGAAAAAAAGTTAATTTATCTAAAGTTAATACAAAACTGTGATATTTTCAAAACGGAAAAGGTGACTTTTGCCATCCAGCAGTGCGATTCAGTAAATTTTAACACTTTAGCAGGTGTTAGCTTTATCCACATATTTTGATGTTTGCACTAGCCACAATGTTATTCATAAACTTATTTTTAACCCCGGTAAATAGTGTTATATTTTATTTCCAGTGATCCTAGAACCTATTAGAACACCATCAAGTTGGAAAACAATTTCTTCAGCCAATTCTGAACTTAAGCGGTAGAGTTTTTTAAATTCTGTTGCTCCCAACTCAAAAGGATTATCTACAATACGAAGATCACGCCGGTTGACTGCAGGAGCACTATCAACTGCCTCATTCTTCAATAAGTTATACGCTAAATACTCCAAAGCCATTATATTTCACAATTTTATATGTATGTAGGCAAAACAATAAATAAACACTTTTCTAAACGAATGAAACCGCACAAAAAATGCTGGTGTTAATAAACAACAATTTGTTTAGTTAGAAATAACAGCTGACTGAAACAGATGTCTTTAAATGACAACATATAGCGTTTAAAGTGTTAGTGAATAGCAAAACGATTATTTTTGTGGTTAACATTTTTAACGAAACTATTGTGGTTTAAAAAGCATAGTGAATCGCTGTACAGATTTTAGTTCTACAAATCAAAATTTATTAAAAATCTATATTGAGTAAAAGCTTTCTGATGATCAGCATTAGACTCGGCCTTAACCAAACGTGCACAGTTTTATTCATAAACGATTAATAAAGTTAATGTGTGCATTAAAATTGGGTTTCCCATATAAAAACCATACAATAAAGCGACTTCAACTTCATTAATAGTTTCTGAATGAATTCTTTAACATTTAACCGAATAAGACAAATATTATGGAAATAAACAAATTGCTTTTTAGTGTATCTAGTGTAATTAATTTTTTGTGCAAATTATTGGTTTATAAAAAGATTTGTTGTTATGAAAGTTAAATCACAAGTAGGGAATTTAAAAATTTAGCAAATGTCTTAAATATAGTTGATTTTTTAGGTATTTCTTATTCTTCCGTTAAAAAACAATTATAATTTTTCTGTCGATTAGTGTACATGCGCAAGCAAACAAATTTTGTTATTAATCTTTGTTAAGCTACACATGATATTTTAGAAATAAAAAGAGGAGCATTTATGAATAATTTAGTTATTACTACATACACCAACGAACCGAGCAGTCTTTTGTATAAAAAATTATAAGATTTTTTGAAATGATAAAAAGTATTCTAGTTCTAATGCTGATAAGTTATTTGACCCTGGAAGGCGTCACTTCGAATTCGATTGAAGACCACTGCTTTGTGGAATGCATTAAAATTGAAAATGGTAAGTAAATACAAATAATCAATAAAGAATGTGAAGAAATGAAAATAAAAGGTTGGAAAAATTAATAAACTTTTGAATGAGTTTTTTTTGTAACGAAACTCTCTTATTTTAAGACATCCTGCAAAGAACGATTTCTAAGGATTTTCGATGCGGTTTTCTATTGCGAATATAATATTTGCAAATAAAAAGATTAATTTTTTAATTTCGCTAAGAACCAAATCTGCAGAGTAAGAAGAATGCGGCAACACCTCGATGCTTAATTCGTATAAAAGTGTGCAGTTGAGCAGTATCTTTTTTTCTAAACTAACTTGGTCCAATTGTTTTGACATTAAGCTGTATTTACCATGCTTCTCTTTTTTCAAGTTGTGACCGTACTAGATAATTCTTTCAGATCTCGTAAAAATCCGTTCTCTTGATTATTGTTTTATTTGTGGATAGCGACGTGGCATATATTTTACACCTAATTTTTTGTATCTAACAAAATTGTGACCTCGACAATTTTACATAGTTTGACTTGTTGCTTACTCAAAGTAAAAGGTATCTGCTTCAATTGCACTTCCTGGATTAGGTTGATCATATGTGCACTTAAATTTAGCTATCGATTATAAATAGTTTTAAATGCTGTTGCTTATGTGCCTTTGTATTTATATTTCGGTAGAATATAGCAAAGAATTAATCTTTTAGTTTTTTTATAGTAGCAAAATTTCTCTTAAATTATCGATTATTTTAAATGACACATTCTTACTGATGTTGTTTAAAATTTGCCAGTCAACTTTTACAGTTTGATATTTTAGAGAAAAGCACTTTCCTTTAAATTATTTTTGCTCCTTATTTTATTTGCAAGGACTTATTCACTTACCCTCATATCAAACTGCTTTGAAGCTATTTATCTAATTTTTAATGCAATCAAGCTGTTGTACAAGAAATTATAAATTACTAACTGAAAGTATCAGGTGTTATATGCCATTTGTGACATCACTTCCAATAAAAAGCTTACCCTATTGATATTACTGTTGTTTCTATAAAATACTAAGTATCTTAAATTTTACAGGAACTTATTCAATTGGTAAAAACAAATGTAAACCGGATACTAAAGGCTGCCGTTTAGAAGTAAAAATCAATCAAGAAAATGAAAAACAACTTCTTCGGCTTTTCACGTGCTTCAATGATACGGAATATTTCGATATAATTCCCTTGTCTGTCAAAAGAACTGTAGATATTGATCTACAAATCATGGATGGCGTAACACAGTATATTTCAATTTATTTTGATAGTAATGGGACCGAACGATCTACGGGCATTGTTAATGTAAACAAATTTGAAGAACTTAGACATTATTATGGACAAGCAAAGCAAGTTCAACCAACTAAATGAATATAATTTGTTGAGTTAAATTTAAATTACGATTTCTTTTCAGAACAAATATGATTAGTCTCATCTGATCTGACTTCCATATTGACAATGATTACACGGGCATACTTTAACACCAAAACGAAGGAGAAAATAAACGCCAAAAGTTTTCTAAGTGGAACAATATCTAAAATGGAAACATGTAGATGACTTTAAAGTACTATCAGAACTTTTATAACAAATTGTAAAAGTTTAATTATGTACAGTTATATTTCATATCACATGTTTCTCTTGAATTTTTTCTTCAAAAATGTAACCTATTTCACCCGATATAACCATAATAAATATGGATGGCACTTCAATCTTTTGAATTCTTCATCAGAGTGACCTAAATTTTTTTCATTTACCTTCACGGTTTCGGGTAGTAGTACGAAATGGGTTTATAATAAATAATACTAGCAGTGTTTCTTAAACTTCTATTTAGGGCTGGTGCTTGGATATAATTAATCTTTGTTTTTTAATGATAAGATATAGATACATATTCGTATTGTATTAAAAACATGCTCCAACAATTAAAAATAAAACACTTTATATTATATTTTTATTTGTTAATAAATAGAAAAACACTTGAATAAATATAAAAATATCAAAAAATTTCTAGTCTTAAGATCTCTACTCTTAAGCTGAAATCCGCAACGATTTGACGATCACATGAGTCTCAATCATAAAAACTTTATAGCTATTACACTACTCGACAAACCTAAACATTTAGAAGAACACCGAAGAATTATACGCAAGATGTGCTGACAAAAGTTTTTAGTTTTTTTGCAGTTTTTTAAATATCGTAATTTTATTTATGAAATGTTCGCTTAGTAATCTTTAATCTCTGAATTAGAAGCGATAAAATGTGCAATTGAACTCTGTCTCGATTCACGAAAGCAGTTTCCGTTTAACTTAAAATCAGATAGGTGTGTATTTCTACACACGTATGTCGCCAATCTTGCAAGAATATTGCAAATTTATCTTTTCAACAAAGAACAATGTTAACAAAATAAATTGAGAACCTATAAAGAGGATTGTGAAATAGGAAAACAAATTAATAATATTCATTGCATAATTGATCAGATATCCTGAATCAAGCACCTCATTATTATTCAAAAAATCTTTTTAAAATATGTAATTTGTTTTCTAAATTGCTAATTTTAGTTCTCCAAATCAAAATTGATAAAAAATATATTTTGGGTAGAGGCTTCCTGATGATCTTCATTAGAGTCGGTCTTAAGCAGGCGGGCATAGCTTTATTCGTAAACGATTAATAAAGTTAATGTTTACATTAAAACTGGGTTTCCCATACAAACACATTCAACAAACCGACTTTAACTTTATTAATCGTTTATGAATAAATTCATTAATATTTAACCGAATAATAAAAATATTATGGAAATAAACAAATTTTTTTAGTGTAGTTTAGTTTATTTTTAGTGCAAATTATTAGTTTATAGTTAAGTCACAAAAAATGAATTTAAAAATTTAGCAAATGTCTTAAAATTTTTTGTTTTTTTATTTACTCGTATTTGGAATCCTCCATTAGAAAAACAAATTTATTTTTCTGCCGACTAGTGTACACTTGTAAGCAAACAAATTTTGTTATTAGTCTAATTTTGTTTTCATCTACAGTAAACTTTGCACGATATTTTAGAAATAAAAAGAGGAACATTTAGAAAAAATTTCTTTATTAATACATACACCAACGAATCGAGCAGTCTTTTGTATAAAAAATTAAAAATTTAAATATATTTTGAAATGGCAAAAATTGTTTTAACTCTACTGCTAATAAGTTATTTGAGCCTGGAAGGAGTCACCTCGAAACCGACTGAAGAACCATCCTTTGTAGAAAGCCTTAATTTTAAATTCGAAAATAGTAAGTAAATATAAATGATCCATTTTAAATGTGTAGGAAGAAAAATCGAAGTTTGCAAAAATTTATAAAACCTTTTTTGAGCCATTTTTTATTTTTCAACTATACTCTAACATTTTAAGACATCCAGTAAAGAACGAATTCTTAGGGTCTTTTATACGGGTTTCTATTGCAATTATAAACTTAAATTATAATTTATTTTTTGGTTTGGTTACTTTTATATTTAAAACTAAATAACTTTATTTTTAAGAAAGATGGACCTGTGGAAAAATTCAATGTCTCTCGGGCACTACTGGCTGTCATATCGTAATAAAAAACAGTCCATACAATGCAAAAGAACTTCTCTACACTCGGATATGCATTGATGATATGAGTTATATTGATACGATTGATTTGCTTGAACAGAGAACCATCGATATTAACCTGAAAACTTTTGTCGGAGCGAATTCGAGTTATTACGTTGATTATGGTCACGACGGAAAGGAAATTGCTAAGGGCGTAGTAGCGGTAAATGATTTGGATAAACTAAAGAATGAGTTTATATTTAACAAACAGCAGGTAAGAGAAATCTTCTAGTACTAATTTAATTTAAGAAATAATACACTACGATGCATTATAATTAAACTATAATTTTTTTAGTTTTTAAACCTTAAAGAGTTAGAGCTCATTTAATATACGGACATACCATACAAAAGGCGGCGATAATTGTGAAAAAAGAAGGAAGAAAATTACAATCAAACTTTAAAATGTGGGACAACTTTTCTAATAGCCCAATAAATGGAAACAGTTTTTCATAGTTGAAAGCTGTTATTAAATAATAGTATCACTGCCTTTAAGATAACTTATAAAAGTTATGTGCTTTGCATTCACGTATAATATCTTATGTATTTTCAAAGTTAAACATTTTCTTAGGTTCATTAACTTGTGGAAACAGCCGTTTTTTTTCATACAAAATTGTTTTTAATCGCGCGGAATTTTGAGCGAAAAGAAATCTTTTCTCTTTTCACTTAATGTCTTATAAATTTCTTAAAGTTCTTTAAGTTCGCAGAAAAGTAACATTCATCATATTTTTATAATTAAGAAAATAAACCTGGGGCAAATTACGGCATTCGCTATTAAACGAAATTCGATACAAAATTTTTGGAATTTGTATGGAAATTTCGTTAGATATCAAATGCCGTAATTTGCCTCAGGAAATTTTGTTAATTGGAAGTAAAAATCAAATTCCGCAAAATATATTTTCAAAATATATTAATAATAACGTCAAATAAATTTTCTTTTTGAAAATCTGTTAAATAATTGTTAATTCCATTAAATTTGTTGAAGATAAAGAGCTCAAAGTGCAAAGTTTCCGGAATCAAATTAACCAATTACAGAAATTCAAAGTGATAACTGAATTTGTTTTTAATTATATTTTTCAGTGTAGGCTTTATTTTTCGAACTCAATGCCCACAATTTATCAGTCTACCCACCTACAGTGCGTTTTATTATCATTTATTTCTAAGTCAAAGTCTTCGCTTACTTTTGTTTTTATTTTTACATTTTGTTTTATTCTTTAATTGGCAGTGACACACATTTTGAATGCAGAACAAAACTAAAAAAAATGTGGATTGCATTTTAGTGGTTACATTAAGGTAAAAGAAAGTAAATGAATCCTATTAAAATTGAATGCCATAAGTCGAGTAAAAGTAGTAACAAAAGTTTTTCTTATCATATTGTCACATACATAAATACATTTTTAACTGTGAAATTCATGATATTGTCATAAGTTTGCTAGTTTTTTTAATATCAGCAAAAATAAATAGAAAAAAGAAATAATATTGAAAAATAAAAAAGTTTAATGGAACCTGATAATACTTTTTATACAGAACAATTTATTATTTCAAAGTTTATGGTGAGTTCCAACTTTTATTTAAAATATTGTAATAAAAACAGAAAAAATCAACAAAGAGTATTAGGTGAACGTCATCTTCAAACAAACTAAAGATAACTTTATATAAAAGCCGCTTATTCTGATTTTGACATTTGCTAAAGAGGATAGATGATACGTCATGACTGTATATTTAAAAATTTAGAATTTGTTTTTTAATTATAAAACGAACATTAATTTGTTTTTTAATTTTGAAATTCTTAAAAACTCAACGCCCAAAATATTGTAATGATTTTCGTAAAGTAAAAAGATTTGCATATAATTTTTAAATCTAAATTACAGAAACTTTATTATGAAAAGATACACAAATTTAATATTTTTAATATTATGGTATTCAGTGGAGCAGATTTATAAGAAAATATTTATGTTGAAGGTTGAAACCAAATTTATATAAAGCTGAAGAAGGCCAATCGATAAGAAATTTGCCGATACATTAACAAAAAAATTTAAGATTACATGCTTTGCAAACAGTACAACTAAAATTTTTAAGGCGTTGTCATTTGAAAACAAAATAAAAATCACTTGGCATAACTGTTGGTGCTATTAACATATATCGAAAATAGATCGGTATTCACCAGTTCAAGACAGAAAAATACTTATTCTCTTCTTAGGTGAAACAACTATAACAAAATACAAAAAAAAACTAAAATAACAACAGTACGACAATCTGAAATTTTGGTTTCAGAAATGAAAAAAGATAATGGGTATGCTGAGGGCTTATTAAAAAAACAGTAATGATTGATTTGCCATTTAAGTGATCAAATCAAAATATGCTCCAATTTTATTGTAATCAAGCTAAACAAGTGTGTATATCAGTTATAGTCAATTCGCTCAAGTGGTAGCAGATGTTTAATATGCACTAAATGATTTATAATGGGAACATAATGATAGAATATGAGAGAAAAGAACTCCATTCATAAGCTAACACATACACATAACAAACACACACACGAATGCAAAACAAACAATTTAGACTTAAACAAACACACTCGCACAATCATTGCAATACAATCCCTACACCACATTTACGCACACACACATAAACGTTTAACAAATATTCATTTGGTTTCGGCTTCAATAATTTCACATACACGCGTACGCTTTTTATTTATATTTATACATTCATATACATATATATATATATATTTTGGCAAGTATAGAATATTAGTCAATCGACAAATGTGATTTTTTGTTTTGATTTTTGCTCTTCTCTATTGTAAAATATTTACAAATTATATTTTAAGTATTGAAAAAACAAAAAAAAAACATTAAATAAATAATGATGGAAAAAAAAGAAAATAAATAAATACTTTGCAAAAGAAAAGATTTTGCATTATTCCATTGTACTATTTTGCAATATTTCTAAGTGTTTTGAGTTACCAAAAATTAAACAGAAAAATAAAACAATACGTGGCGAAAATATATTTGTCTATTGTTTAAACATATCTGAATTAAATACACTGAGAGAATAACTAATAGGTTGAATGTTTGTGGAATTACTCGCAACCCAAACTGAGAAAATAATGCAGCTGATATATTTTTCATAATTCACTTTTTAATGCACAACTGTTGTACTCATCCTCAAGCCGTTATATTAATTTATTACTAGAGTATCCAGCGGTCGACTATATTGACCGCATTCTAGAAATCAATTTTAAACATTTACATAAATACATACGATAAAATACAAAAACAAAAAACATTCTAAATAAACAACTTAAAACTCATTTCTATGCAGAAGCAAATTGGACAAACAAACACACATGCACACTTTGTTTGTTTTTCAAGTTGAAGCTGATACATTCATGTGTAATAAGTGTGCATGCGTTAGTGTCAATTTTAAACGCTCATTTTAAAACGCTTTAAATAAAATGAAGATTGTGCAAATCTATGTAAAAACCCGTTTAAAAACGTATAAATCAGTTCAGTATTACGGCCGTAAAAAGATCTAAAGTAACGTGTTTGCCTCGTTGATAAAGGAAATCAATATTTTCGTATGGAATACTCGTCTGTCTATCAGTTAAATTGATCTGAAGATAAGAACGTTAACAACTTTTCACTCACAATAAAACTGTATGTTTTTTTTAGTATTTAAAATTTTTATTCTCACTTTTTCCCAAAATTAATATATTTAGTAAAACATTAATAATTTTGTTAAAAACAAATTGAAATTGACCATTGAGATGCAAAGATTGTTCCTATGAGCATTTCAATGTTGCTAATGCATATTATCAGGGAACTTTATCCAAATATTTCTTAGAACAACTGGAGATGTTATATTAAACTTTCATTAAAACAAATGAACAATTTAAACAATATCAATTTCAATTTGTTTTTAACAAAATTATTAATGTTTTACTAAATATGTAAAATATTTATTTTGGGAAAAAGTGCGAATAAAAATTTAAAATACTAAAATTTCCCGTAAAAAGCACCAATTACATGTTTTTTTTTTATTTCGTTCACTCAAATGTATGCTAACGAGAATATAATAAAAAATTAACCATTTAAGTCATCTGTTCGCTATAAAATCTACGCTTAGTTAGATATGTAAAATGGAGCTTGACCCCACTGATATTGAGAGTTTGGAGTTTCAGTTATCTTTTGCATGTGATAAGGAAAACTCTAATCAGAAACACCCATGATTTAGGCAGGAATCGAACCTATTTTTTCACTTTAATAGCCTAGTACACTGTCCACTAGATTATGAGGGCCATGCTTAACGTAGTTTCATTTTAAAACAGGCTTATACTCAGTCCGTCCAGATTTTTAAAAGGTCCTTCCTTTGTTTTAAACAAAGTTCGTTTAACCAAACTGTCAAATAATGAGCAATTATATTCATTTTAGAAGTTTATTTTAATCCAAAGTGATTATTATTTCGGTTAAAGTTCTTAACATATTTGTCGAAAGAATTGGATATGAGACAATATTCCATAGATACAAGGGCTAATTTAACATGAATTAATTTCAACTTTGCCATGTCTTGAGTTCTGCACAAAGGAAAATGTTTTCAGTTGAAAAAATTTACTCCGCAATTTTTTAATACATATACAAAATATTTGTTCATTTGTTCAAATTAAAAAAATTTAATACATAAATTTTATTTTTGTTAATGTTATCTTCAGGCTAATGATGGATAGCTAAAAGTTCTGAAGAAATTGAAGTATAGTAAAAATTGGATTCGGTACGAAATCATATGGTTGGATTTGTTTTTAAGATTAGTTGTAAAAAACTTTAATACAGCAATACATTTTTTGTTTCCTTTTTAGTTACTACAAGAATGTTATTGCATTTAGTTGAATATATTATTTATGTGAAATAAATTTTTTATATTTTAAATTAATACATATAATTTTTCTTGCATTTATTTACACTTTATGTATCTTTTTCATGGGAATATTATTAATGTTTTCACGTTAATAGTATGTAAATATATATTCGCAAATAAACAATGAATGATAATTATGTTCTAGCTTTGTGGCCTTTTCATTTTGAATTTATCCTTAAAAAGGCTAATCTTTTTTTCCTATTTCCGATTGAATTTAATCGTATATTTTTAATTTCAGTTGAATAGCGGGGTTTTCAAATAGAGGAAATGACGAAAGTTTAAGCTTATATTGAATTTATGAAGTCAAATCTCTGAATATAAGCTTTTGAACACCTGATTATTGTAGTTAATTAAAAGAAAATTTATAAGAATTTAAGTTCACAAAATAAACGTCTACGAAAACTGCAGAAAAAGAAAAACAAAATAATATTTTTGTAAATGAATATTTTTTTCTGCTACTGTTGATAAGAAAATAGCATATAAATTTCTAATAGAAATCTATTCACTTTTGTAACTTCTTTAAGCTTTTCCTGGTCTTTGGTAAAAGACGATTTAGTTGATGTTCTCCACAGCCCCTGCCAACACTACTAAAGGCTATCATTACAAAAAAAATATTTTATAAAATTTTATCATTAATTTTTACACTTAAATACAGAAACGCATTTCTGCGCTTACACGCACACAATATCAAAAACGAAATAATAAACAGTCTAAAGAAACTAATTCTTTAAGCCAAAGACTTAACAGAAAATGTTAGACCGTAGCTGTCAACCTCGCTTATAGTAAAATGAAACAATTTAAAGACCTTCTTATTTTTCTCTCAGTGTACTTAATTTATAGTATACAAATAAATATATTGTTGTATTTGAAGGAAATTGTATGACTGACTTGACATACCTGCTGAATTTTAATCCAAAACTTTATTTGATTAGATGTTGTTCTTGCTGTCGTTGCTTTATTTTATTTGATATAAAAATATTGTTTGTATTGCAACTGCTGATGCTGGTTGCCATGACTGTCAAACACGACTAGTTAGTTAGTTTTGTTTTAATGTTCTTCTTTATGCACTCCCTTTTACACTTGTGGTGATTTTTTTTTTAATTTATAATTTGGTTTTGTTATTTAGTTTGTTATTTCATTAGAAAATATTTAATAATGTTTTGTTGTAGAAAAATATCATATTTACAATATTTTTGTGGCTTATTACATTTTGTTTTTCAGAACTTTTTCCTAATTAAATTTTAGTTCTTGATATTCTGTTATTTTATTATATGACTTCATTTAATAGCTTTTTATATAATTTCTTCGTCTTTTTGTGGCTTTAGGGAAAAATTCTGCATCTTAGTGCTTCAGTGCGTATGAGTTTTAAGGAATAGAAAGTTTACTAGAGCTGGCCATATTTCTACCTGAGTTCTCGTCTGCTTACAGTTAATATTCGAATTACGAATATATTAATTGTGAAATAGATTTTATTTTTAACTGCGATAGCATGAAATATGCGATATTCCGCTTTTAACTATTCAAACCGGATGAGAACTCAATCAGTCAAAAATTAGTTTTAAAAACCGAAGGCATAATTTTTAAATCAAAACCAAAACCTTCATCAGTTCCTAGAAAAGTGTTTAATAATGGGTGACCATATAAAAAAAGGTCGCTGCATTACACAGTATAACACATGGTTTTGGGACTCAATTCTGAGAATTTCACGTGAAAGTAGCTCCAAAAAAAGAACTTCTGCATCATTCGTTATGTCAAGTTGACTGCATTAATAATATAATTGTCATACGAATTCTTTTGTTCTAAGTGTATTTTTAAAACTTTTTATATAATTTAATACGGGTATATCTCGGCATATCGTACGTATACTTGTTATTTTCCATATTGAAATATTCAATGTTCTTTATGTTTTAACATGTAAATTAATAAAGCAGCCAACTTGACAAAACAATGCTGATGCAGAAGTTCTTATTTTTTGGGGCTACTTTCACGTGCAATTCTCAGAATTGATCCCCAAATCAATGAGATAAATAATATTGCACTACACCAGTTTTAGTTTTTTTGCTAAATACCTTTTAATAACGAGTTAAAGTGGAAGTGATTTAAACGCGTTAAACAATTTAAAATAGAACTAAATTTTACAAAAATTTAAGTTATAAAAAAAACTGGTTCTACATATTTCCGATATCGACATCCTATTAGGTAAATTTCAATGTATATTGTTCGAAAATTAAGAAAACAATGTTAAAAAAAAATTTTACAGATGCCATTCCTTGGTACTAAGTCCAAAATTTCATTCGTTTATTGTGCTACTGGTCGTACAAACAATATTGAACAAATAATAATCTTCATACGCCCCATGAGCCTGCCTGCTCATCTCTTCTTCGTGTGTCAATAACAACAAATTGAGCAAATTATCACACTACTATTACTCTTTACAGTTCGGCAACATTAAATCAATATCTTGGTTCTTATTACCGAAACCGTTTTCCATTTTTTGGGACTGAATTTGAATCTGACAAATTTTCTTTTGCATTACTGTGTTGGATATTGATAGTTTTTCGAGACTAACATACTTCTTTTTTTAATTTTTCAATGTTAAACGATATTATAGAAACATAAAAACCTTGAATAGATGCTACAGCATCTCTTTCTAAAATTTTTAATTTTTAGTTCATTTGGCTTCTTTTTCTTGACTTGAACTTTAATATTCACTATAAGTTTTTGATTCGACCACAATGACTTTTTGTAGGTTTATTTTTTTATATTAAATTTGTCTGCAGTCGCTTTAAAATAGCAGTTCATTGGCAAATTTTACGTCGTAAGAAATTAAATGGCATTCTTCAGGTCAGCTTTCGCTGATCCAAAATGTATAAGGTCGCATTGTTTAAAAATGCTTAAGAGTGCAGTTCGCAAAAAAAAACATACCAGATCACATGCAACCAAAGATTGCATGAAAAGTAAAAGTACGTCTCCGAGATAAGTTTTGAACTAACTCGTGAGCAGGAGCAAAAGTGAGAGTGACGATGAGATTTTTCCTTATTAGGTATAAATAGTTTAAAGATTCTAGCTAATTTTTTAGTTCGAAATACTATAGTGGTATACTTAGCGGAAAAACGGATGGAAAAAGGACGACATAGAAAATGTATTTGCGGTCATTTTTCAAATTACGAAACCTCATGACACTTCCATTATAGTTCTTTCCCAAATTATTAAAAGTGTATATTCTAGTTATAGCGTATTAATTTAGTTCAATAATAATTGTACTTGGGCACTAAAATTCATTAATTTAGAATAAAAAATATCCAGAGAAAAATATCCTGTGACCAGGCTTTCAAGAATTCAGTATAGTGCTAAATAGTATTAGAAATTAACAAGCGCTAGTCGAATTGAGCTTAAATAGTTATGTTAAAATTTTACTTTTTCGCCAGCTTACTGAATACTAAATAAGGCGACACGATATCTGAGATAAATCATGCATTTCAGTCTATTTAATTAAATAATTATTTTTGATTTACTTTATACTCATTTCACTTGATGTCTGGGTCTGTTTCTCTAAATGCGGAAGAAAATTTCATTCGAGCATTTACAACAAAATATTTGAATTACAGTTTCTTTTTCCCCATTTGAAGATACAGGCTTGCAAAAAAAAATTAGCTACTTTTATCCTTTATTACAATCCATTATGTTTGTCATTTAGTCCAGCAGGAAAAACTTAGGGAAATAATTTCGATGCGTAAAGTGCACAAAATATTTCCTTTTTTTAAGTCCTCAAACGCCAAAGAGCACTCGAAATGTATTTTCTTTATAAGCCTAAAATGATGCTTGTGGTTTCTTTTCTTTTTATTAATTTCATATTATTATAATTTTCATGCTCCTACTTTTCTACTTTTACTTTCTTTATTTTCATTGTTATTGCTTTTGTTGTACAAATATGTAATACGTGTATGAAAAAAAAACACACAATACATTGATGTACACATACATCTGTTTAAATATATGCATGTGTATATTTACATACATATTTAATTTTTCTTCTTTTACTTAAAATAGATCTCATTTTATTTTAACACTTACATTCACTCACACTCATAGCAAAACGCAACTACACTCAAACTTTTATAGCATGTAGGATATATATATATATATATATATATACATATATTTTTTTTTGTTATTATATGCCCACTAGTTTTTTTTTTACTTTTATTGATTTTTAACAAAACAACATAAAAATTGCCCAAAAACTTTTTTTTAATAATAAATACAATGAATTTAATATTTTCTACAGTTGCCAAGATTTGATTTTTTGAAGAGAATTTGTCTTTTGAAAAAAGTTTATGTGGAATTTATTACGGAAAAAATAATACATTTTCCGTTTAATAAAACTTATGCACATATTATTTTTGCAATACTGAAAAACTTGTAAACTTGAACTGACGTTTTATTTATTTAACTTAATTTATTTGTTTGTTTTATTGATTTAAATTTGATTTTTTTATTCCTTTTTTATATAATTTAAAAAAAATATATATTTTTGATTTCTGTTCTGTACTAAAAGAACAAATTTTTATTATTTGGTTATTTGAAGGTTATTTTGTAGTAAAAATGTTATTTTTTTCACATTTCGTAGTAGTATTTTTGCTGTGTTCTGTTGTTAAATGAACCAAGGTTATTTAAACACTAGTTAATATTATTTGTAAAACAATACACACTTCACATATTTAAACTCGCTAAATATATTGTTAACAGTTTTTATATAAACACTTTCGATTTAAACAAACTTCTAAAATATATTTAACTTTTTTCTCTATAGCAGAATCTTTCAATTTCTGTCTTTTATGTTACAAAAATCAATCCTTTTTCAAAATTTCTTTTTAATAAAAGTAAATTTTATTTGTGAATAAACCGTTAAATGTTTATACGCTCTTTGCAAGTTCATCGAAAACTAATTTAAGCAGCTTCGATTTCATAAAAACCAAAAAATATACGCACACACTCACAAATTTATTCACACATACTTTCATACAAACTGAGAGAAAACTTGGCTGTAGTAGCAAAATTTGCTACTACAATAAATTCTCAATGGAAAATTTTAGTTGAAATTTTCCAATTGCAGAGACTAAAAAAACAAATACAAAATACTACCACAACAAGAAATATGTTTGCCAAATGGTAGTACAGTTTCTCTCAAAATAATAAAAGGACAATGCGAGTAAAAGAAGAGAACATCACATCACCAACACAATGGCAAAGAGGCAGTACATAAGAAAAAGTACGTAGTCCTCAATGGTATAAAGCGAAGTTATTTTGTAATTTATCTGCTAAAATAAATTTTTTAATGTATTTTTTTCAGCCTCACAAGCCCGATGATCGATTTTGAAGTATTTTTTTGGCTTTATTTGGTAGGATTGGGACCGATTTTTTTTAATTTTATATTTTGAGCAAAATATCCGTACGTCTGTCTTCTTCCCTTTATGATTTGGCTGCTTTTTGCATTAATAATTAACCGCACGAATTCGTTTGTAATTCTCTTAATTTGTGTTCGCTTAGAACTCCACTATTTATGAACCGTTGCTTATAAGATTTTTGCATTCCATTGAAGGACATACTTCCTGATTGTTATTTAAATTTTTTATTTCAGATTAAGTCCCGTCTACTTCTCTGCCCGTACTTCTATGTTAGAGTCGGTTAATTTTGTAATGAAATATTTTAGACAGCTGTTGTTTGTTTTAGAGTCGCAGATAACAGTGTTAAAAAGACTTGTGACATAAAAGTGAAGCCGACATTTTCAGCTTTTTATTTTCTTTCCTTGTTAGAGAACTTTAAATTTTTTATAAAAAAAAAATTAAATGCGATTTTTTATTCTAATTTGTTAATATTAGCAGTAATTGAAAGAGGACAATTTTTATTATTTTATGAAGTCGTTTTTGCATACCTCTCAAATCCTCTGAAACTTGAAACAACAGTTTGATAAAATATGGCTTAAAGTCTACTGATGATTTAGTATAAGCGCCAATGAAACGCATCTATATAGACTAACTAAAGCCCTAAACAATTAAAACTTTTTTAAATAAGATATCGAGGCATGTCTTCAATAATAAATTAACTAAATATTTTATTTTCACCTGAAAAATAAAAATTTTCGTTAGCAATAAAAAATTTATTTATATCGAGAATAGATGTGGATATTTTTTATATAAAAGTGACCTGAAGCCCATTAATGAATTAGAAAAATAATATCAACTATTGCGAAACACAATCAAAATTTGTTTTTGAGAAATGCAAAAAGAAGTAAATAGCAACATCTTAGTACGATTTCTGCACAAAAATATGCCTTTGCATATGAGAGTCTTAAGGAAGCAATTTTTCAAAGAATTTATGTAAAATATTTTTAAAAGTTATTTCTTGCACAAATTTTTAAAAATGATATATTTTTAAGACCAAAATGTTTGGTCAACTTTCAATTGCCTTCGGTAATTTTAAGCCGAGAAATGATATCTTGCCCTCTAATCTTATATTATTTAAATTTTTTAAAGTTACGTTTTGTTTATTTTTGTTACATATTTTTATTTTTTTAAAGTCTTTTTTCAACAACCACAAACTGTTCTTTTGACTTGTCCGCTGAAATCTTGTTCAATATCCATTAGCTGATATGCCGCAAAAGTTAAAAATAAGAGAGTAAATCCAATAGCTTTCCTGCTATTTGTTAGCTTTACAAATAATTTAGCCTATACAATGCCAAAGTTTCATTCAGGGAAACTCTCTTTTACACTTCAATTACTTTTACTTAAAGATTACGTTCCAACAAAATGCAGTCCCTAGAATTGCTTATTGTACAACAAACAAAGTTTGGAAATTGCAAACCAAATAAAAAGCACAAATTTTACTAATTAAATAATTTCTGTAAACTTATTTAGTTTAATTTTTTTGGCTACGCATATTATTAATTAACAAAATGTGTTTTAAAAAAAATGCATTTAAAAAAATATATGTACATTAGGGTGGGTCAATTTTGCGATAGTTTTTGGCATAAGGAAAAAAAGTTTCACTACGACATATCAAAAAAATCATTTTTGAGGCGCCCTAATTTAAATATTTTACTTTTTATTAACTTTTATTTTTTGGCACAATATCGAAAAATTGTTGTTCTTACAAATCGGACAGCCTAATGTAAATAAGTATAAATAAAATACTTGAAGTAACACTGCTGCCACACGATCAAGTTTTTCTTTCAATTTTTCACACATACTGATTATCAAAATGCATTTGAATTGATGGCTGTGACGTAAGATGGACCCAAATTTTTAACAATTTCGTTTTTTAAGATGTCATCGTCAAAAAACATCTTTAAATTGCTGCTTTATAAATCGCATAACATCATTACTTTTACTTATGACTTCCATTAACAAACATACTTTATTAGAAGTTTTAAATTGCGGCTGAATATTGAAAAACAAATCAAAAAATGTTGGCGGCACAATATTTGTAAAATAAAAAATTGCTTATAAGAATTGTACTCAGCTGGTTCTTTTTTTTTTACTGTAATTTGAAACACACGACTGCAAAATTCCAAAAGCAAGTTCGTATCAAGTTTTTAAAATATGAGAGAGTGTGAGTGTATTGAAACTTGATCGTTTAACCCCTAAATAAGAAACAGCTGCCATTTCGTTACAAACTAGTAACGTAAAAGAAAAAAAGCCTAATCCCATCCCAAACTTAGTAATTAATTTTTCTTTTAACTTCATCTGAGTTTTGCTTTTTTATTTAATATATCTAAAAATGTATGTTGCTCGTTATCTAGCTATCTTAATGAAATCACAAAGGAGATAGATAAACGGAAAAATAAGCAAACAAACAACCAACAAAAAAGAAGAGAAAACCTTCCAATGACAATGAAATTTGTCAATTGTAATTCTTTATGTATTATTGTAGATTTTGCATTTTCAGTGTTATTCATTGTGTTGTTGTTGTTTTTTTTCTCTATCTTTTTGGCACAATATTATGTTTCTTAATGTAGGGTAGTATATCCAAATACATATACACGATATTGCAGCACATATTGTTAGTAAATGTAGATAGTTATAAACATAAGTATGTGTGTATAGTACATGTCATATACATATACAAACGATTTATGTAAATGGTGTAAAAACATGTGTAGAATTTAAAAAAAAATTAACTTTTGTGAGCACAACAATCTATTCTCAGAGAGAGTATTGATACTCTCTTTGGAGCAAAAAAATAAAAATAAATAAGATATAGAGAAAGTATTATTTGTTGTTATTATTATGCGTGGGAAACATTTGTAAATTAAACAGCATGCGCCAACTAGAAGCAATTTTTTTTTGTTTTTCCTCCGAAATACGTTTCCTTGGCTTATTGTGAATTATTTCTATTTAAACTACACTTTTTACAACGTCCCTAAATGACAACTGTGGTTGTTGGAAAATATATGCTTCAATGAAAGTAAGTTTGTGCTGTTAAAAAAGAGCTTTTACTTTCGCCCAACAGATTTTCTCAGTTGGAATTTTGTTCAAATTATTACGTTGGAATTTTGTTCAAATGATTACGTTACAAAATGTGCTTTTATTACCATAAAACCTTTAAGAACTGTTTTCATGCGATAACTTTCATTCGAAATTATATAATAAAAACCGAAAAATTTGTAACAATGGAAATTACGGAGCTCTGACAATGGCTTCTGCTAGAGGAGATTAAAAAAATGTATTATATACGCGTGCCGGCGTGGAATATATTAACCTCCTAACTCCTCCGCAAAACGGTAATTTCGGGGCCTATTCTAAGAAATCGTTAAAAAAAATATAAAAGGACAGAGGACGGTTATCAAACGTTCTGCAAAAGTCAGCCAAACTCAACATTGAGTGTCAAATCTTCTTTTCAGAGAAATGGGATGACCTGAATATGTGAACAATAACATTTATTAGTAAATTTTGAGGTTGTCTAGTTTTTGCTGTTTGTATTAAGTTTCGGGCTTTAGTGTACTCTGGCATAAATAAGTTTTCAATAAAATTTTATTCCCAACATTGTTGTAGAAAATTACATTACCACTCTCTTCTTTAGGGGAACATTTTTTATGGGTTTCAAGAATAGCGAAAAGAGTTAAAAATTTTAATCCCAATAGAGATAATATCACTCGGAGTACAACTTTATTTTTTTTAATGAACAAACATAAGCTGTGATACCGTTTTGAGTACCTAAAACCAGTGTTAATTTTTCCATTGCCATTTGCGGAGGACAGCTGTGCTTGGACACGGTTGCGAAACCCAATTATGGTTATGCTTATTATGATTATGGTTATATAAAAATATATTGTTGCTATTTTATATTTTAAACAAAGCTGCAGCCTAGCGTTGCCCTGTGCCATATTATAGTACAAAAACTGTACTATTTAAAAATATTTGTATTATTTTTGTACCACGAAATTTTTGTAACAGTTTTTTGTACTATTAAAACAGCAAATCCACCAAAGTATATTCATAATTCCTTTCATATCCTCTTGGTATTTTAACTAATTTTAATTTAATTTTCCTATCTCCAATGTTACAAAAACTAAAAAAAGAAGTTTTAAAAATGCTTAAATTTTTTTTGTCTAATTATATAAAAACAGATATTATAAAACAAAAAAATTATTTCTGATTAATCACACAAATGAACTTTTTTTGTATAAAAAATTAAATGTACATATATTGGCGGCGCTGCACAAGAGACTTCTTCATTTTATTCCGAATCAGAGCTGAAATTTTTACATTGAAGTTATTACCAAAAATAAAAGAAGGCTAAATTTTGATGATAACCTTAAAAGATATAAGATAAGGTCCAAAATTTGCTTAATCATTTCAAATAAAATCGTTATCAAATTTTAATATTAGATTTCCGTCCGTTGAAAGAGATTACCGAAAATTAGACAATGAGTTGCACGAACTCGCACTTTTGGACCACAAAGTGCTAAATCTTTCTTACGACTTAGATTTCGAAATTTATTGGACAAGAGTTTTTAAATTAAAGAATTCTACTGATGAAACTCTATTGGCAAATTTAGAAACTTGTAAAAAATTTCTTCTAATATTACTATTTTCTAATTCTTCTAAACAATATTAAAACGGATTCGAGAAATAAATTGTCAACTAACACAATTACATCTATCATTTTTACGAAAGAGGGTATTGAATAAAAGGAGAACAACACAAAATTCGTAGCAATTTTGGCTTATCTTCTGCGGAAACACCCAGGGTCTAGGCAGGAATCGAACCTGCGAACCCAGAATAATAGGCTAATACGCTATCTACTAGTCTGCGGTGCTCAGGCGGATAGCAAATTTTGAAGCTACTAGTGAAATGCAAAAAAAAAACTTGGAAAATAATTCTTACTTTTTTATTTAGAACAGAAATCTATTGCTATTTTAACGATACAAGAACTGTGACCACTAATATATGTATGTATGTACTTAAGTATTTATAATATATATGTGTACTTAGATGGTATATATGTAAAAAATAAATGGATTTTATGCTTTATTAATAGTTAAGTGTATTTGATATATACATGCATAAATGGCTACATATATGTTTACATTTTAAAGTACAAATATAATGCTCCACATAAGATTTTTAAACACAACGTTGTCCTATTCAGTCATATTTTTATAATGTCTTAATATAAAAAAAATTTTTGTTGTGCTTCAAACAAAAAATTCATAAAGTAATAAGACTTTTTAAGAAATGTTTATTGTTTTGTCAATTCCAAACAGTAGAAGTTTGAGAGAGTGTGAGAGAAATTACATACTGCTTGTTCATCCTCGTCATATTTTTTCATATCATTATTTTAAAACATATAATTTTATGACTACCATTTGAATCCCCCAAATATGTTTTGATGAAAATAAAAAAACTTTTGTTGAAATTTTTTTTGTACTATTTCATTTGGTTTTGCAATATTTTTGCCAAACTTCTGCACAATTTTAACTTGCTGTGGTGGCAACTTTGCTACAGCCGTTATAAACAGATTCTTGTTTGTATTTTACCATTCAGTAATTAACATTCGTAACAGCTAAAATATGCCTGTACTACGTATAAATTTTCATTATTATACAGAATTAACTTTTTCTTTTTGTAATCAAATTATGACTAAAATGCAAGCAAATAAGTATTCTCCATACATGTTCATCACATAAATGTCATGTACTACATACGTTTTGTATTCTATTTTATTTGTTTAATATCGAAGGTGATACAAGTATTAATTTCTACACTGCTTTCTAGAGCTTTTTACAATATTACCTCTTTTTTTCTTATAATATTTGATAATAATTTTTAGCCATATTATGATTACTCATTACAATAATATTTTGATATTCAATTATAACATTATTGCTATATGGCAGAATATTTTTGTTGACTTAAACAACAATATGGTTCATACAAAATTATTGGTTTGAATTTTGAATATATTTGACTTAAACCATATAATTTAGCCATGATATGTTTCGATTGTAAGTACATAGTTCAAAGATAGTATATTGCTCAAAGATTATGGTTGCCTTAACCATATTTTTCTCTGCGTATTGCCTGGAGACTTAATTTATTTATTATTCTAGGAAAATAAAATAACTGTTATAAATGTACAATTTGTATTCTGTACGATCTCTGTATTTTTATCATAAAGTTTTAGAATATTTGAACTATTTTATTTGCTATAAAAATTAACTGGAATTAAAAGTTACCAAAGTCTATGTAAAGTCACATTGTATAAAATATTTTATACTTTGAAACTTATAAAAATAAAAAAACAGTTGCACTATTACTAAAATTTTTTAAAACTTGCAATTATTTAATTTCAATTTTTTTAATTTTAATTTATGAGTTTCTAACATATAACTAAGTTGTTATCAAATTTTTACAAACACGCTGGTTTTTGGTAAAAGTTTTATAGAAATTTAAAAACTTGAAAAAAGAAAACTATAAAAACTGCAATTAAAATCAATATATAACATTAGGCTACGAATTTTTAGGAAATACACAAAATTACAAGTGTTTCTACAATTTCCTCGTTTAATAGTTAAGTTTCTACAGACAGAAGTATGAAAATATCACAAGCATATGCTGTGTTGTTCTTTCTTTTTTCTTATTTTTTGTTTTTTTTTTGTTTATGCTTTTATTTCTTTCTACAGTCCTCCTCAACACTTACAACAAAAACAGCTGCACCAGCAACAGCAACAAAAACAAAAAAAAACAACAACTAGCACCCATAAATGACGTTTGTTTCAGCACATCGTTGTTGGTAAAAACAACGTTCCGAGTGAATCCTTAATGTTGTTAAAACAACACTAAAGGAACTGGAAAAAGTTTTTGTATTATTTTTACAACTAAATCATAGTAAAAACAATATCAAACAAAAAAATAAAAGCATACAAGTGTTGGTTTGTTTTGTTATACAAGTGTAGTTGAAAAATAGCAAAGCATTCTTTTAGGCAATGTTTCAACAGTGTATGTGGAAAGGGGACAATAAAATGGAAAAATTAAAACTCTTTATAGTGGCGCTAATATACTATAATTTAAACAGTAAGAATGTAAAAAAGTTTTTGGTAAACGAAAATTATCACTTTCCGTAGCACATGGAATTTCCAACACCTTTCACTTTTTTCTCTCTTATTTCTTAAATGTTTGTAACCAATGCCAGTTTCTTCGTACGCCCGAGCATAGGACTTACAAGTGCATTTGGGGCTTATGTTTATATGTATTCGTATTAGTTTTAAACCATTTAATTGAAATCATAAATCTTGATGAAGCACACTTGAAATAGAAGTTAAGCCCGCGAAAACTATGTTACCAGCAGGCGTGCTAATGAAGGGAGAATGCCAACAAGAAAAATATAAAAATATATATATGTATACGTTATTTACTAATATTCTATAAAGATATCTGAAAAAGAGTGCAACTATATCTGTAATATTTTAAGCTGCATGTCGTGTGGCAGAAACTTCTGCTGCCAACAAAAACTTCTTGAAAAAGTTTTACAATTGCCAAAAGAAATGTAGCATGTAAATGGCCTTAACATACATACTTTTGTACGTACGTGCGGTATAAGCTAACAAAAAATATTTAAATTTTTTAATTTATTTCATCCAAAAAATTAAAATATTTCAAAAATCTTCGATATTTAAACGAAGAGCAAGACAGCTGGTGGTAGTAGAAAAAAATAATAAAAATAAAGTGGATACCATAATGCAATAGCATACAGGCAGAATGACCTCTTCTTTAAACACAGTTTAAGAAATGTTGCTTTTTAATATGTTACCAACATTTACAAGATATAAAAAAACATATAGAAATCTAAGAAAAGGTTTTTACAAAACCTTTTTTGTAATATGAAAAATAACAAAAAGCTCAAAGCATATCAAGCAGATACTTACACTGGAACATCTGACTAAAAATAATCTATGCTAATTGCGTACAATTTTGTTGATGTTGATGAAACGCTCATGGATTTTCATTTTATATATATTATATCATACGCTTTTCATTTTATATGGTGTTTGACATTCAATTTGGGAATAATCTGTGCTAACAGGGCTCATCCAGTTTTTAAAATTTTGTTCACAACTACTAAGTTCGTTTCTACGACATATTTTGTATTGTTATAAAGAGAAAACAAAACCAAACTAATTTTAGTATAAAATTAATTATATAAAAAATTAAATTTATATTAATCGAGATTGCCTGGATATCTTTTTTTCAAAGATTTAAAAACTTTTGTTTGTTGAGGGTTTTTAGCTAGTCTATATACATGCATTTCATTGGTGCTAAAGCCAAATCATCAGTAGACCTTAAACCTAATTTTTAAATGTTTGGTTTTAGAGGTTTGAAACATTTAAAAATTAGGTTTAGGGTCTACTGATGATTTGGCTTTAGCACCAATGAAATGCATGTATATAGACTAGCTAAAAACCCTCAACAAACAAAAGTTTTTTAAATTATATAAAAAATAAAAAAAAACAACAAGATTTTGGGACCAACCTCCTCAGAATGGAATTAAGCTTGGTTTGGAACTTAAGCTTTGTGCAACGAGGATTGTTTGTATTTCACATGCCGCCAGTTGCTAGAAACGGACCTACTAGGGCCAAATTGCCCGCTCTGTGACACCATATATGGATATGTAAAGAAATGTCCTTATACATATATTCTAAGTTGAGTTCATTCTTTAATCAACCTGCTCTTTGAATAAATGAATTTAAACCTTTATTGCATTCGGCAAGGTCTGCGTAGATAAGTAGCTCTATGATACAAATAGAGCTGGGGATTGATAGAGGAGGTGCTTGATAGCCTCTCTCTCTACCATTACAGATGTTGTTTATTCAAAATCCGATGATGCTGTTAATAAAAAAAAAACATCAAATAAATGCGTTTTAGTTTGGAAAACACTAGGAAAAATCCTAGTGAAAGACTTAACTACCATTGTCGTCGTGCCCAATAACTGGTTGCTTTTATTTTTTTTTATTATAGTATTTTTAGATCTCATCCGATTCCGATCATTGTGGTTTAAATTTATTGAAACCTATCGGACTATTTATATGTTCTACAACACAACTTCTGAAATGATGACAATTATTGAAAATCTTTTAAAATGTCATGAAGCTTGATAATATGTAACTCATCATTTTTTATTTGATCGAAGCAAATTGCGATTGATTCGATGTGCGTAACTTTATATCATTTCAAACAAAATAAATTTTATTTTAATTGAACCAAATACGCAAATGTTCAATTATCTCTGGCCGACAGCCGAAATTAAAAATGAAATTTTTTTTTCAGCGACTAGATAAATAATTATTGAGACAACCAGCGGTAAATGAAGCTAAGTATGCTCAATGACGTTGGTGTAGCATCCTAAGCTAGGAATCTAAGTACTTAGATTTGAATGAATGAGTAATCCGATTAATAATGCACTACTTGCAACTTCGATTACGATCTAAGCGAGGAGTCAATTACTAATGTCTAAATATTTAGAAAAAAATTGTTCTTGTGCTTCAAACAAAGAGGACATGTTTATGTTGAGAGCGTGTGAGAGGAATTACATTCTGCTTGTTCCTTCTCGTCATATATTTTCATTTTTGTATTTTAAAACATATAATTTTATGACCACCATTTGAATACCCCACATGTTTATTGTTTTGTCATATCCTTACATTAGAAATTTGAGAAAAGTGTTAGAAAAATTACTCGTTTTTTTCGTTTTATTATTTTAAAACGTATGATTCTGTGACTACCATTCGAATTCCCCAATTATTTTTCTATTTCTTTCAAAGTTATTCGTTTGCGCACATGTGTTTTTTTAACATTGTTGAAAAGGTTTTAAAAAAAATTATAACTTTGTCAAATAGATATCAAAGGTATTCTCCTTCCCGAAATTTGAAACGATTGGCAAAAGCACAAAATTTTAAAAGAAATCAGTAAGATTAGTGGTACGAAACACCAGCTTTACCTTGTATTGGATTACATTGAAAGTCGCGTGGCTATGTTGGGTCATCAGCTAGCTCGCTGAGGACTGTACCATCGGCGCGAGCGCAAGGTTAGTGACACCTACTGACAGCGTGGCTTACTTTCGAAGCGAGTGAAACCGATTACATAGCCTATGTTCCTTTTATGTTAAATCTTAGATGGGAAATAAATAAACGAATCACCAGTGATCGCTCCTCAATATTGCCTTTATACATATGTATATAATCGCTTATGTGATGTTTATTTTTACCAGTGGAAAACTATCAAATTTTAGTTTTTGTGTTGCCTTTCCTTAGAGTTGATAGAAGATCTTGACAATTTGATTTTCAGTAATTTTTTTAGTTTCACGGATTTATTGAAGTTTCAGTATTAATTCTCCTACTCTTTATTATATATTTTCGGATGTTTCGATTGTTCAATTTTCGGCTATTATTGCATTTGCTTTATATTTTGTTTTGTTTCATATAATGTTCTTTTTTCTTCTTTTCATTGACTTCTTGTCTCGATTGGCAAATTGTGTTTTTAGGTCAGAGGCAATAAGGCAAACTTCTACAAATGTTTATGCATGTATTTGTATGTTCGTTGGCAGTTAGAATCTATGATTATATCAGATGTAATTTTTTATCCGTAGATGGATAAAAAATTACAAACATACTATATATGTATATATAAAAGTGTAAATATGTAATATGTACATATGTATATTAAAAATTAAAACAAAAAAATATCAAAAATATCATGGTGAATTAAATCTGTGGCCTATTAAATATTTCAGTTTAAGCACAGTCCCTTTTTAGCTGGACACAATTCATCCTATGATTCCCCAACTGGCTTGAGTGGCCCTCAAATTAAGATTTTGAAAAGTAATTGAAAAATATTTTAAATTTATTAATCGATATTGCCGCGATATCTTCTTTCAAAGATTTTCAAAAAACTTTTGTTTGTTGAGGCTTTTTTAGCTAGTCTATATACAAATTAATAAATACTTTTATTGTCACCCAAATGGCGTCCAATTGTATAAAGGTTGTAAAGAAAATAAAATAGATTCATATCGAATAATATAATTTGTTTGTAGGGATTTTTGAATAAGTTTCAAAACCTACTATGCTTATTTATATTTTTGTAATTTTTGAATTTCTCATTGTTTTTTTTAAAGTTTTTGTATAAGATAAGAGGTTTGAAACATTTCAAACATATGGTTTAAGGTCCACTGATGATTTGGCATTAGCACCAATGAAATGCATGTATATAGAGTAGCTAAAAAACCCTCAACAAACAAAAGTTTTTGGTAATTGAAAAAGTATTGCTCTATTGTGTCAAGTTGCAAATTTTGTAGGAAAATCAAAAATTCACTTTTGTTCAGTAAGCGATTGGATTCGATTTTCTTAAAGTGCTGTGCTTTCAGAAAAAAAAACTTTACTTGACAGCCTACAAAGCTTCCGATATAAGAGAAAATCAAAAAAGTGTAGTTACATGGTTTTACGTTTTATATGACGATATGTGGAAAATTCAGGGTGTAATTTATATTTTCTGAGAGCTTTATATATTTCTATTATGGGTTTCTAGTGTATCTTTAAAGTTGCGAAATTTCCAGAAGTTATAGATTTTTTGGTGGCTTTAATTTTTATTGTAAATGTCCTTTGTCTTAAAGGGCAATATTGATTTCTGGCTAATTCAGGACATTTTAGCGAATTTTCGAATATGCGTTGTAAATACATTAGTTAATGTTTATGAGTAATTTGTTGAATTGTTTATGTTTATATTGAAATGAATTGTTTGACTTGAGTTAAAATCTTTTAATTTTATTTAAGAAATTTAAATTCATTTCAATATAAAAAATATATATTTAAAAATCTTCAGGGTTTTTTTTACAGCGAATCCCTTTTTGTTGCGAATTTTAAATGTGTTTTGGTCAAATCATATATGTCTGCTAAATTGTTAGCCGTTACGCGCTCCTTTAACTATTGAGTTTCTAAAAATTTTAGATTTTCTTGAGTTACATTATCTTTATCATAAATTGTTAGTTTTTGAAAGTTTTAAGTATTTTACATTTTTTTCATTTTTTCGAAGTAACTGCGAGTTTTTACTTCGTTTGTTTTTTTCTGCGATGTTATGGGTTTTCAAATATAATTATAAATTTAGCAATTTCCGAATATTTTTGATATTTCGTTATTTACTTTATTTATGCGAATTTTGTCTAATTTTAGTGAAATTTAGGTCTTCAGATAGATTGAAGACACGCACGTTGATGCATTTTGAACTTGGATACTTTCAAATGTACTATGTTTGTCATTCTCAGGGTTCCTGATCCATCCAGGGCACTTAAAGAGTATTTCGATTAAATCAATAATTTTGATTAGAGCGAAAAACATTTTAGAAGCCCAATGAGTTGAGCATCTCCGCTATAGAAGACTGCTTTAAAGGTCTTCTAAGATATTTTCTGCACAAAGAGACCGAGACAGAAGGCAAATACCTTGAAAACCGTAATAAAGAAAAATTGTATTGACATGACAATTCACTCTAAATAATTGCTTTAGATATTGTTGCTGTCTCACTGCTGATATTTGATAGGATTTGATAGTTTTAAAATCGCATGAAAATTAAAATATACCACGCTAAAAATATAATACACACCAGAGATGGCACAATTTAGTACCCCACAACGGTGTCCTTGAGAAATGTGAAAAAATTATAATGGAATCCTTCTCTGATATGTATGTCAATGCACGATTTTTTTGGCTATCGAACTTGTCCATCGGAAATAGATATTTTTTAAATATAAATACTTTGATCTTCATTTATTCGCTATATATTAGTAAATATAAATATAAGTTTGAACTTTTCGAAGGAAAAGTTTTCTTTCATAAGCTCGTATTACGGAATCGTATAGATTTTGTAAATAAACATACAAATAATTGGTTTTTTTAAGAGAATAATATTAACTTAGTTTTCATAAAATTATTATTTATAATTATTCTAAAATCGTTTCATGTGTTCTACTAATAAATATATCTTATAGTGTATAATTAGTTAAAACTATTTTAAAACACACCTGAAAATACAAGAAAATTAAAATCCTACAAAATCTTAATTGTATTTTAAAGTTTTAATTGTTTTCAATTTTACTTAGAAGAAGCTTGAGTTTAAAATAATTTTTTTTTAGTATAAAATTCCCAACAATATATTAAAATGATCGCCAAGGTATCAGCTTCATGAAAAAGGAGATCATAAAAAGTGTGAAAGGTTTGGGAAAACTCAAATTAGAAAACTGAAATAAATTTAAAATGAAAAAAGCAATATCGTCTTGTTCTAAGTGTAGTTTGGAAACAGAAAATTGTGTTGAAGTTAATAAGATTTGGTGATTTGGTTTTGTTATTAAAGAGAGAGCGCATACACAATTGTTAGAAGAGAGAAAGATAGATAGTGAGATAGTGTCTGAGAGAGAGATTAATTTGTGATAGAGCACAAACACAGACAAGCTTGGTACAACGATCTAACTTACCTTCATACTCGTATTGTTGATGCTGTTGGGCATGCTGCGCTGCAGAGGTGGCTGACGATGTTTGATGCTGTGCTAACATTTGCTTCGTTGGCAACTCATCATCGTAGGAGCTAAAACTTCTCTGTTGCGGGATGGGATATTGATTGGCGGCTGTCAAGTGGCGACGAGCATTGTAGGTTGTAGGATCCATGGCATGACCACCACTAATGGTGAGATTACGTTGAATGGGTGGAGGTTTTTGATAGCCCTGGGAGGCACTGGCGGAAGAGACAGAAGTCGACATGGGCCCTGTTGTAGGCGGTGTTGGCAACTGGGCATTTAAAGCGGCAGATGATGAGGAACCGTAAGCAGCTGATGATGTCTGTAGATGCTGTTGCTGCTGCTGCTGCTGCTGTTGTTGCAAATGATGTGGGTGATATGATTGCTGAGATGTTGGAAGCCTTTGTTGTTGTTGGTGTTGCGGTGCATTATACGAAGAGATGGGGGAAGATGTAGATTTAGGTGACATATGCTGTTGGGAGCGCATAGCATGTTGTTGATTATTAGAATATTGTTGATGATGTTGTTTTTGTTGTTGTTGTTGTTCCTGCTGCTGTTGTTGTTGCTGTTGTTGTTGTTGCTGATATTGAAACTGTTGTTGTTGTCGTTGACTGGGATGGGCCAAGTGCGGATGTTGCTTCATTAAGCCATCAATTTCACCCTAAAAATACCAAAATAAATTTTAATTAAGTAATTATTTATATATGTACATATGTATGTATTTTATTTAATTAGTTTTAGTCCCACCTGGTATAATCTTGGATCTTCATCAGTGCGATAATTTGTATTCGCTCCCCCGCCTCTAGTTTGTCCTCTATACTGCGTCTGTTGTTGCTGTTGTTGCATTTGTTGCGGTGTCATAGGCTGCATGCGTTGCCGTTGTCCGGGACTTGTAATTTCCATGCCGCCATCGTTTCCCATCATTCTTTGATTCGTTGTTTGCTCCTGCTGTGAATATTGTCTTTTCAGCATGCTACCTGAACGTTGTAATGGCAAATTTTCTTTTTCGGCTGCGCTTCGCGTTCGTTCGAGTTTCGGTCGTTTGTCAAGAGTATCATGAACATCTACCACGGCTTGTTGCGAAATATCCTAAAGAAACAAACAAACAACAAAATTAGTTTTTCTTACTTTTATAAATTATTTATATTATTATATTTGCTTCGATTTTATAAGAGTAGCAAGATTTAGCTAAAGAAATATCTAAAATTCGTTGCATAAGATGACAAATCATTAAAAAAAATATCCGTCGCCGAATATTGCATCATTTGGCGACGGAAGTTTAACATGAGCAAAATTTATAATGAGGAGATCTACTCAGATCATATCAAATATTGAGTAAACTTTGGTTACAGCGAGTTTTCACTGTACTCACATTAACCATGCAAGAACAATGCATTTTATGAAGATGTCAGAAATGTAAGTTATGGTTCTTGTGACTGCACTCACTGCTCTTCTTAGACCAAAAAGAAAGGTTTTCTTTTCTGAAAAACATGTAACATTTCTTTTATTTTTTATTAAAAAAAATGTATACCTTATGTTTTCGTAAGAAAAAAATGTTGCATCGTAAGTGATGATGCAATAATTTTTAATATACTCATTAATTAAAAATAATAATTATCTAGCAAATTTTCAATAAAAAGGGCAAAATATATTACACTTCTCTCTAGGAAAGAAAACGCTATAAGTATCATAATATCTGCATTAAATTATTATTATTATTATTCATGACTTTTACAATTTTATTTTTCCCCTCTTTGCGTTTTGTATCTGATGTCCCATTTTATTTAATTTATTATTTTCACTGCTTTTAAGCAACAAGATTGGGATCGATAACTTTGCACCGAATACAGAACAGGATATCTGGAAATGTCATCGGAAATCTTTGTTATGCGTATGATGATGTTTATAATTTTACAAGTCTTTCAGTCACGCTTTTATATAAACGACTTTTTATTTGAAACAATCGTATATTTAGCTTAAATTGAAATTATTAATTGTGAAAAACACAAAACAATTTTAAGTTTGTAATTGATTTCAAAAAATTTCGCGTAAAAATCAGCCATGCAGCCCGGTTATGAGTACATTCAACTAACTACTGCACATTAGAAAAACTAAAATTCTTTAACTTTTAATATTTAGTTTAAAAATACGTTTTACTTGTTTATAAAAGATGGTTTATAAATTAATTGCAACACCTGAAGGAGTTAAGGTAAAAAAATGGCACACAGCACTTTAGTAATATTTCAAAAACTTAACGTCAAAATTAATATTTATACGTAATTGTAGAACTGCTTAAGGTTTATATTAAAATAAAAATTTGAGTTTTACCTATTTCTTCTTAATTTTTAAGAAATTATTTTTGGATAAATTCATTATTTTATTAACAGAGTACTTATATTTGAAATAATTTATTCATTGGACTAGCAGAACGGATTTGTGTCGCCACCAAGCACATTCTCTACCATCAATTATTAAAATAGTGTTGGGAGAATGAGGGCAAATTAACTTCTTGCTGGTGTAAATCTTTGTTATTTATGATTTTTTTCAGAAAGATATAAAAACGTTCGAATTTTTTTTATCTTGAAATTTAAATATTTTTTTTTGTGTGTGTCCTGAATTTTTTTATCAAATTTTTTTATTGCTATTCTTCTATGTATTCCTTAAATTTTAATTCCATATGGAAACTGTCCATATGACACTTAACAGTTTTGTTTTGATTTAAAAAAGAATCACTGGACCGCTTAATTTTTATTTTCTTTTTTCTCAATTTGAAATGTTTTTTATAGATTCTTGTCTTGGCCCCTGGCTAATCAGCATCAAAGTTTTTACTTTTTAGTTACACATTACTCCCACTCAACTGTTGTTTCGTTTAATGGAAAACTTAGAATGCATGCATATGATACTTTAATAATTATTTTCCAAGATCTTGCAAGTGTCAAAGTTGCCAAGACTTAGAAACATAAATCGTATTCCTCGCTCGTATGCATGTATAAATATGCATATACTTACACTACTGCCATCCGGTTCATTACGTCTTATGAAACCATCCTGTTGTACCGCTCCTTTATTCATCCATTGACCAGTCTTTGATAATAACTCTTGTTTTTTACGACACAATATGCACACCCAGATAACCTATAAATACAATTGAAAATAATGAACAAGAAATATTATTTGATAAAGAAAATCGCAAACATATAAACAAACAAACAAACATAGAAGTAAATTTATATTTTAACAGTCTATTTAATTGGCATAAGTTCAACGACACAAGGTGTAGATAATGTATTGAAATATTCAATAGATTTTATACATTTACATGAGTTTTGCGCCCATGTGCAGCAGGACTTTGTGCAAATGTTCATTTAGTTTCCGTTAATATATAAAAAAATTCTTTTTACGTTTCATTTAATTACAAAAACATTGAACAGGAAATGTTTGCCAACTGTAACTGACCTGATAAAATACAATTGATTTTAAAAACCTACACTTGTGTTTTAAGGATCTAATTTCATCAAATGAAAATTGTTGACAGTTTGCCAAAAAGAAAAGCAAAACGAGTATGTATTTGAAAAAAAGGCCCATAAACAAATGGAAAAATATTAGTTTAATTTGGGTTGACACTGAATAATGAATGAATGAGTGAATGAAAATCTAAAAAAGACAACATAGAAAAATATAAGGAAATGAAATTTGATTTTAATAATTAGAAAAAAAAAACTAAAATTTATTTATTAATAGTATTATATTTTTATTCTTTTTATTAATATTTTATTAAAAAACATCTTTAAGCTTAAGGTCAACAATAACAATATGAAACCTTTATCTCTTCAGTATTTTGCTTTCTCTATGGAAAGCTCCTTCGGGGATATAAATAAAATTATTAATAACAATTGTTTAGATATAAACAAAAAATTAAAAACGTATGCTAAATGGAAATTTAAAATGGAAAACAAAATTGTCAAAATCAAAAATGAATTAAACAAAAGTACAAAATTACTTAAATCTTTTACAAAACTATTAAATTTTCTGTTCTATTTTTATAAATTAAATGTCTAGAGTTTTGAGATAAATTATCTGTATCAATTTTAAAGTCCATTCTTTGTCCTATTGGTGTGTGTGTATAATTTGTAACACTTCTAGCCTGAAAAGACGTTTGTATTTAGTTTCTGCATTTAAAACTGTTGTATTTGCAATAAATGCTGTTTCGTGAAACTTCGCGGAATATTGGAAAAAACTAAAGTTTTGATATTGTTATTGTTGACCTTAAACTTGGAGAAGTTTTTTTTAATAAGATATTATTCATAAATAATCATGGGGTATTGTACAATAACTAATTAAAATTCAGCATAAGTAACGACTGAATAATTTAGATTAGTTTAATTAATTAAGTTTCTGACCGACCTTCAACTATTATTGTTAAGGTTTTACTTTAATTTTCAATAATTTTCCAGTCATATCAATTTTAAATTAACCATTCGTTTTCTTTCGGTAAAAATTATCAATTATATTTGTATATTTTGTACATTGAAGGTTAATTGCAATATCAAATTACATTCTCATTTTTGCATTTCCATAACTGCTGCCAAGAAAAAGGAAATGTGGGTTTTTATCTCATTTCCTTTAAGATAAAAAACTGCAAAAAAATGAATTGAATATTAAAATATTAAATGAAAGCATTGGTTCTTTGATGGCAAATGACCTAAATTTTCTATTGAAGACTCCCACTCGAACAACTGCTGGCTAATTTTGAATGTATAATAAGAAGAAAAAACACTAAAAAAGCAATAGCAAGAGTAATGCAAACAAATCAAAATGATTTCGCAGTAACATAATTATGTATGCACATTTGGATGACCATGAAATTTTTCTTCGTAAGCTCTTGCAATGTATGCAAAGCCATGTGTTGGCGCCCAACTTTAAGCTCACTTCTACACAGCACCTCCGATGAAAGTTTCATTGCTAAGCCAGACTTATGCGGAATTTGTAAATAAATTCATTAATGATGATAACTGGCCACAACTATGCTTACGGTTTAAGCCATCCTTGGATTTGTTTTGAAAAGAAATCACGAATGACCACTATTATTCTAGCCACTATAATCATATATCTTTCTCTGTTGTGCCATTCCTGCTTGTACTACACGCTAATGAAGTTACGTTGGTCAGAGAATCGAGCAGAGAATAATTTCATATAATGTGTAGATATTGTTTTGCGGAGCACATAACTAGAGAAAATCTACTCGCGTAAGATGATTCCTCTAGTGGAATTGCAAGCTCTCACTACTCATCAAGACAGTTGGAAGACAAGTCAGAAATGACAATAGAAACGGACGCGGAAATTTTTCTGCCTTATTTAACGAAATAAATGTGTTAAACAAAGCATACAAAGGTGACAGAAAGGAAGAACTACAAGGGCGGATTGATATTAAAGTTCCCTAGCGCTAGATGGCAGCACAAACACAAAATTTTTTTTTTAGAAATTGCGATCTGTCAAACGTCAGCTGTTAAAATTTCACCTAAATTCATCGATTGGTCTATTTGTTGTAGTCGTTTGAAGTAAGCAACTTTTGTGTTTCTTGAAAAATGGAAAAAAGTGAATTTCGTGCAGTGATTAATTACTATTATTTGAAACGGCGAAAGAGACAAAAGAAAAGCTCGATAAACATTACGGTCAGTCTGCTCCGTCAGATTAGATGGTAAAATATTGGATTGTTGAATTTAAACGCGGCCGAACAACCAACAACAGGAAGGCCAAAAGAGGCGGTTACTGAAGAAAATAAAGCGTAATCCTGTTGATTTTTGGCGTCGGTTAATAACTGTTGATGAAACGTGGGTCCACCACTACACACCTAAAACCAAAAATCTATCGAAACAATGGGTGGAAGCTGGTGGAAGTGCTCCGAAGAAGGCGAACACAGTGAAATCGGCAGGCAAGGTTATGGCCACTGTATTTTGGGATGCACACGGAACATTCCTCATCGATTAGCTTAAAAAAGGATCCACAATCACAGGAAAGTATTATAGTGCATTATTGTATTAATCGAATGATGCAATCAAGAAAAAACTACCACATTTTAAGAAGAAAAAAGTGCTCTTTCTTCAAGACAACGCACCGGTTCACACAGCATCAGATACGATGCTAAAATTACGTGAAATACACTTAGAATTGGTTGATCATCCACCTTATAGTCCAGATTTAGCTGCCAGTGACTTTTTCCTGTTTCCAAACTTGAAAAAATGGCTCGCAGGAAAAGGATTCATCTCAAACGAAGAAGTGATTACCGAAACTAACACGTATTTTGAGGGGTTCCCAAAATCGTATTATTCAGATGGAATAAAAAAGTTGGAATATCGTCTTACTAAGTGTATTGAGCTAAAAGGAGACTATGTTGAGAAATGTTTTTTGAAAAAACAATGTTGTGTTCCTACTTAGGTAACTTCAACATCAATCTACCCTCGATATTTTGTATTAAATAAGATAAAATACCAACATATAACCGCACTAGACATTTATCAAAAAACTTCTTAGCTCAGTAAAAATGAAAAAAAACTCAACTTTCTTGAATATGTAAGCATTTTCCGTGTACAATTTTTTATTTTTGTATTGTTTGCATCCCCTTATTCGTAGCATTTTGTACTTTATAATTGTGTCTTTCTTCGCTGGCCAGCGCTTTGGCTGATTTAGACCATTTGCAACTGTAATTTTTTACATGTCTGTTGTTATACTATTCAAAAAGAATGAAAAGAAAGACTGAAAATTAAAGAAAATACGATGATGCAGAATCAGCAATATGGTTCAAATTGTTTATAACTTTGAAAAATGATATCATTTAATTGATAGTCATTTTCTACTACACACATTCATGCCCGTTTTAACACATTTTGGATTACTTCTCGGGAAATTGCGGTAGTAATGACCATGATTTAATTTCAAATGTTGGTTTTTAGTTGGAGCATGGGCTTGGCTTGTCAATATACATTGGTTTTTTCAAATACCCCCAAAGTAAACTGTCAGAAGCTGTCAAATCCGGAGAATATTGTGGCCAATTAAAATTGTTTGAGCGCGAAGTAATGCGTTCGCCGAATATATTTCTAACCAAAGCCAAAGTAGGTGTCTGCAGTATGTGCTGCTCAAACCACAAGTTTGGATGGTGCTACACAGACGGCCTGATAATATTTTCCAACATGGTGCGATATGCACCACCGTTTCCAGATATAAACACACCAATCCTCTCGGGCGATACACAGCACCAAGTAGTACACTTGAGTTTACTTATTTGTTGTTTATTGTTGACACTGTTGGTGCAATCCGAACAAAAAATTGACGACCATGTGCAAGCTGCATCAATACAATGAATTTTCGGTTTGAACTATTAAATCCAATTGTTTTTGTATATTGATCGATTTTGTAGTTATTCATATTGAATTCCTCAAATCTATTTCACAAAATATTGATAGAAACATGTTCTTCGTCACCCTGTAAAAAATGGGATCCAAAATTATGCAATTCTGCCAATGACTAAATTTCGCAGCCAAAAAAAATGCATGTTCAAGTTTTTGGCAAAAAAAATCCGAACAGGAGCTTAAACTAGCAAACCCCCAAAAGGGGTTTTGTTGTGCTGTTTCCTCTTCTAAAAAAAAATAAATTTCTATTACTTTTTATCAAAAAAATTGCTATTCAAAGTTTTCTTATGACAAAAATTATCATCAAAAAATCATTTTATTGCAAATTTTCACCAAAAAGGGTAAAAAATTTTGCACTTTTTTCTAGAAAAGAAAACGCCTTTAGTTTCGATAAGTAGTTCGAGAAATTCCATATGGGAAGGAGTTTGCACTCAATGACTTCAAAAATGTTGCACTGTGAAACGTTGTTTAAGTTCTACTTTTTCTTAAGTACTGTGAAATTTTGTTTAAACTCTATTTTAGAAAAAGGATGTTTTTAATCCTGATATAACCGACAAAATTTTCAACTGTCATACTGCACGCACTTTTTGACACTTATGAGCAGAATACTATGGCAAATCGTCATTAATAGATTGACGATTGAACATCGCTACCAATTAGTTAAGCTATACTTTGTAACTCAATTATCGATTCGTGAAACCTCTAGACGACTTTGTGATGTTTATGGCGCACATAATCGTCCATCGGAGCAAACCATCCATCGAACTGTTGATAGATTTCATACTACATACTCTCTGAATGATGCAGTAACACCAAGATGTCAAAGAGATGTACGAAGAGAATATCTCCGCTGTAAGCGAAATTGTAGAAGAAGTTTTAAGTTTACCGATTCGTTATCGGTTACAGGAATTTAGCCTATGTCCGTCCTTTTCTTGGCAAATGTATCGTCCTTTTCCCGGTTGGACTCTAGAGTAGTTGAAAACTGATGCGATGTTTTATTGTAATATTCTGTTCATCGTTGCGGCTAATTTTTGGTTGAAAGGCTTATTAAGAAATTTATCAATCATTATTAAGAATAAATCAATCCACAGCAGACCCAACAGACTCCATTTTATCCATGAAAATGAACAGATTTTTGCGGTTTATACGTTGGTGGCATCAGTGGAAATTTTTTCTTTAATAATGAAGCCAGAGTTTGCTTTGCGGTAATTCTTTGTTTGAAAATATTAATGAGATTACGTGCCATATGGCGACCGTAACCATCGACTTATTGAAATCAAAATTTGGTTAATTTGATTTCGAAAAATGAACCTGTCGATTGGCCACCAAGGTCGTGAGCTCACGTGATGTCACTGACTTACGCTGATAAGCCAGCAACAATTGAAGCCTCGGCGGCCAACATTATGCGTGTTATTTATGACATCCGTCCAGCAAAGTTGAAAAAAGTGACTACAAATTGGATGTACAGAATGCAAATCGTCATGAGCACCCCCGTTGTCTATATACACGGATTTATTTCCAAATGTTAATACCCTGATTGATTTTTCAAATCATGAAACGGAAAGTTCTATCCGTTTTTGGAAAAGAACTCTCTTTACTTGTGCTTTTATTTACCACAATATTCAGCCAAAACAAAGAATGGGTACGAGTATATTACATGAAGTTTTCTTTATATTGTACGTTTTACCGAATAACCTTCAACATATTGCTACCACAAATATAACAAAAAAGAAGAAAATTCTAAGTACAACAGCAAGTAAGAAAAAACACCAAACTCTACTCAACCAGATAATGGAGAAGATAAAGTTACGCAGTAACCAATTTTTCAAAAGAACAAAAAAGCCAACCAAGATAAAAAAAATGAATGCAAAATTAAAACTAAGCCAGTAAGTGTATGGAGAATAATTTTTGGTAGAATCATCTGCGTAGCCTATTTTTAAGATTTTTGGCGTCACATAAACCATTCTTTTAAGCACAAATAATGTGTAGTACTAATGTTGCAACAACGATGTATATAAAATATTGGCTCTTTAGTGCTTGACAACAACGACCTTAATTTTGCAAGCATGACAGTTTAAAGCAAAAACGATTTGTTTTGTAAAACCCTAAAAGCAAGTCAGTTTTCAAATAAATAATTAGTTATTAAGAAATATAAAGAGTATAGAATACCCTTTTACTGTCATTTAAAGTAAACTTAACATTTTAGCATCACTTCTTTCATTCCAAAACTGTCAAAATATTTTTTTTTTGGTAGGAAAGTGTGCAAAACTTTAATGGTTTTATTTACTTTTGCCTGAACCTCGTCTCCTTCACCACTCTTACCGCTAAAATACGTTGAATCTTACCTTATTGCTACGTAGTGTTACTTTGCCACCGCATCGTGCACAACATCTTGTGTTACAGTAGTGACAAATATGCCCAACACCATCGGCAAATTTTGTTTTAAGGCATATGTGACAGGTTGCATCAAGTTCAACACCAGCTTTTTTCTGTTGCTCCGACCGTTGCCGTATTTGCATTTCCAACGATATTACCTCATCCTGTTTGCGTCTATAAATATAGAAAGAGAAAAAAATAAATAAATGAATTTATTAAGTTGTTACATTTTTAAGTCTCTTTTTCACAAACTTGGAAAAGTGGTTGACACTCTGCTGTTAAAATAATTTTAAGCTTGAAATACATGTATGTGACAAGATAATGAAATAACAAATAGAAGTAAAAGTTAAATAATTTTTAAAGATAATTTATTTTATAAACTTTTATTAGCTGTCTTTGCTAACTTGATAACTTGTAATAATTCAAACAAATAACACAGTTTGACAAACAAAATACCTAAAATGTGATTTTATTTTTCTTGTAGGTGCTGCCGAGTAGATCAAGTATATGTTTTTAAAATATCCGGGACACCCAAAAACTCACGGGTAAAAACTCGATTCTTTTACCACTATTCGGACATGTTTTTTGCAGTATTTTGTAAGAGAACTCTATTGTTTATACACATTATATGAAAGTATATTTCATAAGAAAAAAAAATGAAAATTTGGTATTTAAAATCCGTTAAAAACTAATTGATTTATAAAATTTTTTATAAAAATATAATTTTTGTAAAAATCCCTACATTCAGTTTTTTGTGTTCTTTTAATACGATATTTGTTCTCTTTTTTTATTTTACACAAAAACGATGTAATAATCATAAACCAATAATATAATAATTATTGGTACATCAATGTTGGCCAAACTTTTTATATTCCAGAACCCTATTTGTTATTTATACAAAACTTTATATTCGTTTAAATTAAATTAGTATTAAAATGGAGTTTTCTAAAGATATCATAGATAATAGTTAACATTGTAACAGAAAAAAGCGGGAATTTTTATATAGTTAATATCTTTGAGTTAATATATTTGAGGCTGTAACCGGTTTTTACCCGTGACTCCAGATTTTGGGGGTGTCCCGAAAATTTCAAATACAGATTCTTGATCTACTCGGCAGCACCTACAAGAAAAATAATATCACAGCCCAGGTATTTCGACTTCGTTCTTTTTTGTAACACACTGTAATTGATCAATTTTACTGAATTGCATTTCTTTACTTTTAAGCATGAACGTTTTATTAATAATTATTTAAAAGATACCGGATAATTATCAGTGGAAAAGTAGTGCAACAAACCTCTTATGAAACCTCTTAGGTTTCATTCTATCTTTATGTATTTTAAAGATATTTTTTGTGATAAAAAGTACGAGGGCAGTTTGTAGTTCCATGAACAAAATGAATTTTTTTCGGCTAAAATAATAATAAAACATAGTTTTCTTTAAGCTCGATATTTTTAGTCAAGCGAGTTTCTAGTTTTTTCATTCTCTCCAAATAATAAGATTTCTCAAGACTCTCAAAACATCCGTTTGGTTCAATGATAACCTTTTCATTTGACCCAAATCTCTTACTACCCAGACAGTTTTAAAATTTGTAAACAGAAAATAGTCACAAACGGCTAAATCCGAAGAGTATGCTGCATGGACTATCAGTTCGTAGCCAAATTCATGGATTTTTGTCATAGTAAATGCGATTGATTTTATGGTGCAGTGTGAGCAATCGCGGCACCCATCCTGCGGATAGCTTTTTCATATCCATTCATATCGGTTGAGATATCTTCAGCCTCAGCCGTCCCAGGCACTTTCATTTTCCGATGCGCATAATACCATTTCAATTGGATTTATCGGCTTTTTCTGGCGTAATGATCATTTGGGGGACACATCATTTGTCCTGGGTACAATCACAACGAAATTCAGTAAAATAATTTTTAGTCATTTAAATCGGTGTTGGACAGTCCTCATAGTATCATAAATGTAAATGAATCATTTATTTTTGAAATAACTTGCGAATCACTCATATACTGATTAAGCAAATTTTGAATTAATTCTTTTCACACCAAAAAATGAATTGAATGAAATTTGAGTCAATTCAAATGAATTTCGTAAAAATGAATTGCAAATCATTTCCCATTCAAATGATTTGATTTAATTTGTTAAGTAATTTTTTTTTGAGAAACACAGCAAGCAATACTCTTAATATTTTTGGTGTAGTCCAAAGACAAAAAATTCTTAGATAAGAAATTTCCATGATATTCTGGAGTTGCCAGGTAGCGGCAGAATAGGAATTGAATTATTAGGTATCGGCAAAAATCCTTTCGAAATGGAAAAATTTTGTTTATTTGCTGAAAGAAACTTATTTGCTGGTCATAGAATCCAAAAAATCGACTTGAGTAGAAAATATGTTTGGAAACCACTCGAATAACCCAATTCGATGGCTTGGATTCTATGAACACCACATTAAATTTTATTTTTATCAAATACTGTGAAAATATTATTAAAGATGTGAAATAACAATATTTTTTTGTTTAAATACTCTTTTATTTGTATATTGATTGCAACACATTTTTGGATTAATTCATTTGAATTGCAATTCATTGTTCTAATGGCCGAGGCACATAGAATCCGTTGTACGTCATACGTTGCTTTTTTCAACTGACACCGAATTTAAAATACAGGTTTTCTTATGAGCTTTGTCACATTCAGTACGTCTCCGTCAATGCAAAGTACTAAAGTTGGGCAACTTGTAACTTTTAACGTACGTTGAGTACTTTGATAATTAAAATTTTTTCTGCTTTGTTTTTATTAATCTTTTTGTTTTGTGATGTTACAAAATTAAATTAAATAAAAATTAAAATTCAAAAAAGAAAAACAGAATTCCATTGAAAATGTGTACTTTAATCAAATGAAGCTGATTTAATGTTCGTCAGCAAAGTACTCATTGTGTCAACCTCCTCCGCCGATACTTTAACGTCAGTTGAAAACAGCGGCGTATAACGTACGACGGATTCTATGTGCCTCGGCCTTAATTTATTTCAATGAATTCGAAATCAATTCAATTCAAACGAATTGGAAATGAATTGCAATTCTCTTTAAGAAATTCATTTGAATTCGAAACGAATATGCAATTTATTTTAAAGATTCATTTAAATTGTAAACGAATTGCAACTCATTCTACGAATTTCATTTAATTGGAAACGAATTGAAATTTATTTTTGCCTAATTCGTTTGAATCGATTCAAATTTCATTCAATTCTATTGTGTTGTGAAAATAATTAATTCAAAATTTAGCTAATTCGTAAAGAATCAAAATCAAAAAGGAATAATTCATTTACAGATCTGCATAGTATATATCAAATCTTTCTTTCGTTTCGAAGATGGTTTTCTTACTTAAAAAATAATATTTTGTCTGCGCGCACAACTCACTTTTCTAATATTCTTTAAAACTAACGTGGTTGTGTCCTCTCAATTTTACAGTAGTCTAGTAATAGATAACAATTAAGGGGACTTGTATTGGATTAAAAGTTGGTGCTTTGGAATTATAGAAAATCACTTAATTATCAAGGTGCCTGTTACCGTCACTGACAAAATCCCTTAAAGTCTCATCACTAATTTTTAATAGCGTAATTTGTAATAGCTTTGAAATGTCATGTTATATCTTCGGACTAAGCACAGCTCGCATGTTCACTTAGCACCATTTTTATATTAATTTAGCGCCATCTTTTACTCACTTACTATTAGTTTGTCTCGGCGTGGTGATCAGTTTTGCCCTGAACATCTGTATCAGCTTTATATGTATATAGTTGAAGTTATTTAAGCTTAACTCTAGTGGTTTCCATACCAAAAGGTGAGTTATTTTTAGCACGTAATCTAATACAAAAACTCCTAACTTGAATTGTGTTATAGGAATTTTAATAAAAGAAACCGAAAATTGAATAAATTAAATTTTTGTTTAAAATTGGTGTTCTTTATCCAAAATCCACGTGGAAGTCACTAGCGGGGCGGATTCCTCAGCCAACTCTGCCCTTGCATAAAAAACTGTTGTCTCACGATAAATAGGAAGATTTACTTCTATATTTCTGCATATGCAGGGTTTGAATACAGTTTTTAGTTAGATATCACGAACTAAACTTTATTTCTGTTGGGTTATTTGTTTTGGTCTTATTGGAAATAATAAATTATTCAATTTATTATACGATACAGATCTCGACTAGCTAAAACGCCTCAACAAATGAAACTTTTTTGGATATACTAAATGCTATTATTATTTTATGAAACACGATTTCATTCATGTGAGTGCACAGTAGGTTATTCTGTTAGTTCCCTTTCCCAAAGTGCCTTTTCCACATTAGTTTTTGTTTTTGTTTATTCAAATGTGGAAATCTTAATACTTTTAAAAATCATTATGATATCTGAAGTGGGCAATTTTTTAAGAGTTTTTAAATATAAGAAATCATATTTAAAAATAATACTAGAAGCACTTTTTAATAGCAAAAAATTGTTTAAATAAGTACATTGAATTTTCTTCGAAATAGTAAAATTGAAATCATTAAGGAATCAATTGATTAAATATCTGAAATTGGTTCAACTTTTGCAGAAGTACCAGATACATGTATTATGTACAGGGTTGTCAGATTATTTTGAGCTCTGTCGCCAAATGCAATGTCAAAAACCGCCAAAAGTCGTCAAAACCATAATTTTCTTAGTTTTTCTACTTTTTTTTTTAGATCATCAAAAAAAAAATTTTTTTTAGAAAATTAAATAAAAATTACAAATAGCCAAAAGTCGCCAAAAATCGCCAAAAATTAAAAAAAGTCGCCAAAATATATTTTTGTTAATTTTTATTAAAAACAAAAAAAATATAATTTATGAATACATAAAGAGGTACTTTGATTACTATATACTATTATATATACACTTAAAAACTCCTCCAAAAAAATATTTCCGACTAATATGAAAAGGTTGAGGTCTAAGTAACAGTAAATGTGGTTATAATATAACATTCACATATCCAAAATACTTCATGTATACTTCATTTTCATCACATTCATTATCATCGTCTTGTTTTGAATACATAGTATGGGAATTGAATTTCTTCAACATTTCTTCAGATGGTGTGAAAGATGTGCAACACATCTTATTAACATTCATATAATTTATAACTCTTAGTAAAGCGTCAAGTAGCTCATATTGCATTCTATTTCTCAAACGAGTTTTAGTAGAATTCATTATTGAAAATACTCTTTCAACGCAGGCATTACTAGTTGGAATAACCAACATATAAAGTACAGCCAATGCAATTTCTTTCAAATGGTACGTACCAGCCGTGTCCCTATAATTATAAACTTTTGGCCAAAACTCGTGTAGATGAGATGGAATATCATCATTAAAATAGTCTTTCCAATTCACGAAAGGTAATTTTCCCCATTGTGTTTCATATACGTCTAATGGTACTTTAGGGTTCATAAAAACCTTCATAGACTCTTTAACAACAGCGAATTTTGTTTGTGCTAGTGAATTACCACATTTTAAAATAGAAAAATGTTCGTAAACTTTAAAAATATTCATATTCTCCGGCAGTCTGTTGAGCATTTCTTTTAAAAGCATTTTTAAATATGAAAAGCAATTTTCTCTAAGTGTATAAATATCATCCTCATCCATTTCAACATTGCTTAATTCAGTTTCAAACGTTGACCCAAAATCAATTGCATTTATTGGGAGAAATGAGCTTGGTATATCAATGGCTGTACTCAATGCACTTACAAATTTTTCACTATTTTGAGTATCATTAAAAATTGATGGTTTAAAAATTTTTGAAGAAAATAAAAGAAGAGTATTATACAGCTTTTGGTGCATGCTGCCTGCGTCCATATTATCCGATTGAAACTCTAGATTTAAATGGTTCATTTCATTAACAATTGGATTTATAAATACCAAAAAAAGTCTTGTTTTTTCGTCACAAAATCGCAAAATTTATAAAAAAAAAGATCGGATTTTGTTCAAAAATAGCCAACAAAATCGCCAACCATTTCATAAATCGCCAAAAAATCGCCATGTCGCCAAATCAAAATAGAAATAAGACGCCAAACAAGTTAGAAAATCGCCACGTTTGGCGAGAAATCGCCATATCTGACAACCCTGATTATGTATACTGCAGCCACATACATAACATATGAATAAATAATGTGTAAACTGATTGTATATATATATTTTTACTATCTCTGAATTGTTATCAACTTACCGCATTACTTCATTTTGCTGTTCCTCCTCTTGCTTCTGACGTCGCAGCACATTCTCAATTTGCATGCGTTCGTGGGGTGTTAAATGTGATAAATCTGGCAATTCATCCATTTTGTCCGCTAAATGCAATTTTACGTTTCTTTCGTATTTTTGTTTTGTAGTGATAGATTTATTTTTAATGCTTTATTTTGTTGTCTTAATGAACAATGAATGCACTGGACAATAAATATTTTTGTGATTTGAAGACTTTTCCTCCTCTCTCTCTCTCTTTGGGCGGGTGCGTGTTTCTGTGACTCTGATGTAATTTTATTTAATGTTCTTTTAGAAGTTGCATTTATTTGTTATTCTTTTTTTTAAATTACGTATTTTTTCAGTTTGCTGTTTTAAAATAAAAAATAAAAAAACAAATAACAGTTTCTTTGTGTTATTTTGACGGAAACGGAAATGTCATGCTTTAAGGCTTAATTTTTTACACTCACACAATTACTTCACACAATTTCTGCTCTTAATTTGTTTATTTTTCATTAATATATTTTATGGATGTGTTAATAATTTTTATTATTTTATACTTAAGTTCGTTGATTGGTTGAGTTTATTTCTTAATTAGCTCTAAAGGTGCTGCAAGTTTTTATTTGTTTTTTTTGTCGGTTTTCAGAATGTTTATAACTTTTCTCAATTTACAATATTAAGTTTAATGGAAGATTTTTGTTTTTTCTTAATATTTTATACTAAATAAATAATATTTTGTTTAATAATAATTTGTGTTAAAGCTTTTATTTCATTTAAATTTATTAGTTAAATTTTCTTTACATGTTATTTTAATTATATGTTGAGTTGTTGTTAAGATTTTTTTATATTTTGAATAATTTCATTTAATTAAGATTTTCAGTTATTTTTTTTTTATTTTTTTATTTAATTCGAATTCAGTTTAATCACAGACTAAATTTATGGAATTTGTTTTTGCATCATTTCTATATTTCTAAATAAAAGTTTGAAATAAAATAAATAAGAGTTATTTTTTTTAATATAAATTTATTCGTTGAAATTAATTTTTATATGTTGTTATTATATTTACAATTATTGTGTTTTTATAGGGGTTTGAAAGAAAATTTAAATGAAGTATTTCAATTACTTTATATTTATGTAGATATTAGAGTCATCAAGGCGTATACGTTACATTTATTACCCATTAAATATTATTCTTTGTGTTTAAATCAAAACAAAGGGACTGTCATTTCTTTTAGTTTTGGTTAATTTATTATCACTTGATTTCCTTTAACATTAGTGTCCTGTTTTGAGATCGAATCTGCAAAGAAAAGAGCAAAAAAAAATGGGTTAGTTAAATAGTAAAGAAAGAAAATATAAGTACTAACGACTTATTAAAAAATTGGTAATAAAATCGAGAAAAATCAAATTACTTTTCGAACAAATTGGTTGTTGGTAGTTTTTAGTCCAAAGGTATTATTATTTTTCCTAAAGCTGTAACATTTTTAGTCAAAAAGAATTGGATATGAGACAATATTCCAAAGAAACAAATGAACATTTTAGCATTAATTAATTAATGATGAATAATTTTGAAGGTGATGAAACCGAAGTTGTGGAAACTAAGTATTTGAAATATTTAAAATACCGTATGCTGCTGCATTCTTTAATATCAAATGCAGGGTGTTCGCCGGGAATGCGTACTACTTTCTTTGTTTGATTATATGAAAGAAAATGGATCTTATATTGATAAATGTTTTATTTAATGTCAACAATTATGTATGGAATGCAATATCAGATAAATGTCCGCCTCTGTTAGCCTCTCAAAAGCGAGCCCTTTTGAGCACATTTTTCATTACATTCTTACACATTTCACGCGGTATTTCATTATTTTAATCACAAATAATTTGTTTGAGTTGCTCAAGGATTTCTGGTTTGTTTGCATAAATTTTGCTTTTCAGATATCCCCACAAAAAGAATTTCAGACCAGTCAAATCAGGCGACCATGGAGGCCAATCAACATCACTATTTCTTGAAATAACTTGTTGTGGAAAGAGGTCTCGTCTCGTAGTAATTCCATTGTAATCCTGTCTGTATGCGATGTGACACCGTCTTGTTGATACCACATGTTAATCAAAACCAAAACATGCAGTTGTGGCCTTAAAAAGTTTTCAACCATATCACGATATCGCTCCCCATTCACAGTTACCGTTACGCCGTTTTCATTTTCAAAGACTTAAGGTCCAATGATTCCCCCTGACCAAATTGCACACCAGACTGTCACTTTAAATGGATGCAATAGTTGACTGATAAACCGTTTGGGGGTTTTCCATTGCCCAGAACCGACTATTCTGTTTATTCACATATCCATTCAATTGAAAATGTGCCTCGTCACTCATTATGATTTTTTAATGAAAATCGGGGTTGTCATGGACGAGCTGTAACATCCTATTGGTATATGTACGGCGGCGTAAATGGTCTTGCGGAAGAATATCTTGTGTCAACTGAACCTTCAATAGAAAGTGATGCAAATCCTTTAGCAAAATTGTTGACAAAGTTGTTCTTTGAAGACCAAGCTCCTAAGCAAAGGGTCTAATTGAGGTTGCTGGATTGTTTTAAACACTTTCTTGAGCAGCAGTAATGTTTTCAGCTGACCTTGCAGTACGTTGTGGTCCATGCTTGGGCCTATCACCTACAGCCCCTCTTTCTTCGAAATCATGGACGTCGTTTATCCCAAAAATTTCACGTAACTTTCTTATCGTCACAGTAATCGATGACTGATTTCTATAAAATGTTTTAACGATTAAAACACGATGGTTTATCGAATATTTTTCCATAATAAATTTGCCACGTGTCTACTTCACGGCTGTCAAATATGAACTGTCAAGACTAATGTTTACTGAAATGGCGGCAAAACAAAGTAGTATACCTTTCCCGCAGACACCATGTGCAAAATTCAAAATAGATTTTAATAAAAGTATTTGAAATAAAAAGTTAAAAATATGCATTTCAAAAATACGTATTTTCAAAATATTTTATTGGAATAATTGTTCAATTCACAAGCTCGATTTGAAATTTACGTTTTTTTCCGGGTTTTAGTAATTTTGACGGCTTCTACTGAATTTTAATAAATTTTTTAACTTACAAATCAATGGCCAATTTTCGCCATTGCGACAGTAACAGTTGTAATATAAAAAATTTGTTTTTGTTATTCGATAAATTTTTAATAAATTTCAAGGCTTGATATCGCTTTTTGCAGTTTCGTTATTTTTGCGATAACGTATATCGCGATATGCGATATGTTCTCGCTTACTTATGTTTGTATTTACAATTATGAATAAAAGTATTTTGTATTCGTAAAATAGAAAATTTTCATATAATAAATAAAATACATTTTAAGGATAAAATTTCAAATAGAAAACAAAAATACGTATTTGGTTTCTGTACACTGCGCGTCATTAGGCTAGCGGACACCTTTTCACTGAACGTTAATTTAAATATTATCTGAACCAATTGCGTTACAGTCTTCAAATTTTTATCCAGTAGACTCTTATCGATTCTCTTTAAAATAAAATAGCAATGACTGCATTCAATATAAATAATATTTTGATTAGTTTTTTAGGAAAACTATATAGTAATAACTCATTGAAAAAACAGTCAACAGGATAGCACATCTGCGATAATTTCAATTTAATTCATATTTAAAGCAGCTATATATCTTTTTAATACTTACATATTAAAATATTTAGCAGTTTTAAAGTTAATAATTAATGCATGTTGCCGCCTTTACTTAAAATCACTTCGAAGATTCAATTGAGAACTAAATTGTAAAATTAATCAATATAATTCAACGAAATAGTGGACCAAGTGTATTTGATGCTTCGAATTCATTCGGTTTTTGTGTTGTATTGTTTTTCGGACTCTAACACTTTCTTAGCCAAACATTTCCATGAGTTCTCGATGATATTTAGGTCCAGTAATTATGATGGATATTCAGGGACGTCAACTTTTTCGCTCGGAATCCATAATTTTCTGATCGGGTTGTGGATTGAGACTACAGCTCAATGAAAGGGAGTGCGCTAATTTGACGACGCGCAGTGTATGTTTTTTGAATAAATTCATTTCAAATAAATCCAGAGGGTTTAGTTCCATTTATGATTAAGTAAAATGGCTAAAGTTTTTCATTTCAACAAACTGAAAAATAGTATTTACTAAAAACTTAAAAATTTACAGTTTTTAAGTTTCTAAAGGCGACAATTTAGTTATCTACTGAATATTTGTGAAATTTTTATAAAGAAATATATATATTTTTTGTGTTTCTGATAGGACTTATGGCATTTTTACAGTTATCAATTTTCTAATTAATCGAGCGCATTTTTTATAGATAGAAAAAAGGTGTATTGTATATACAAGTAATGTCTAGAGTTGGATCTTCGGAACAGAAATCTAACTTTCGAGAACTTAATTCGAAGCAATAGACCCCACAACAATCAACAACTACTCCTTCGGTAGTAGTAGAGACAGATAATAGTCCTTTAAATCTGATTTTAGAATCGAAGACAAAAAAAATATTTTCTATATTTAAAGCATATCAGCAACTGCATTCATAAAAATTTAATAACTTAGTTTTCTCATATACAAACTGATGTTTCTGACTTTCATATGTTTCTACGTGTACGACATAATTCATATGTATGTGTATAAATAAATAAGCAAAACTTAACAACCTGGAATTTGTCGCCATAATGTTGCATTGCAGTTTATTTATTATTTATGCCAAAAAGAAATCGTAACGTCATAAAAGTTTTTTTTTTACAATTTGGATGCACTCCAGTCACAAAAAAAGGTCAGTTGCCGAACTGAACTCTTATGGAAGAAAAAGTATGCATTGAATTCAGCCATATACAACGTATTACTATTGAGACTGTACAGTGCATGAAGAAAGAAATATTAATTAATAATTAAAAAAGAATTTAAAACAACGAAAATCCCTACTTTATTCATTATTATTAATCTCGAATCGAATTGTTGAAAAGCTATATCTCGCTGAATTACTTCAAAGTAAGCTATTTTGTTAGCGAAATCTGTAAATATAAAAAATAGCTGCCGTGTTGAAAACAAAAGATAAATAAAATTTAAACTTAAAATGTAATTTAAACAATATTTTGTATTCGTTCTTTCCTGCAATTACATTTAAAACAAATACAATTACATTTGAAACAAAAACAAAATTTTATAACTTGTATTTGTTTTAAATGTAATTGTATGAATACGCGTGACATCCAAATTCCAAATTGTTTTTTATGCGACCTGTAAACTGCAGTATTGGATGCATTTTTAAGCCAGTCTGTTTGTGGTAAACACCATAAAGTTCACGCTTTGGTTGATGTCGTCATCTTTAATTTTATTTTCTATAAATTGTTGAGGCAAGAAATTTTTTTAATAATAAAACATTTTAGAGTATCGAAGTACTTGACTTTTGGCTTTGTTGAAATAAGCGATAAATGGATTTTGAAAACTTAATCTTGCCGATAAAACGAGAAAACTTTTTGAATTATTTGACTAAATCAAATAACTCGAATAATTTAAATAATTTTTCAAATAATTTCATTCAATGAACAATTCATTTTCGTATTTCGCTAATTAGTTTTATTATAAAGAGAAATCAACAAAAGCAGGTTTAAAAACAGAAACAATAAAACAGCATTTTAATTTTATTATTGTTAAATTCCCTACCAATTTTCGGGCTGGCTGTCAATAGAATTTGTAAAAGTTTTCAATTGTTGTTTGTACATTTTTTTAAACTATTTTTGGATACCGCATACAATTTTTTAAACGTCGTATGTGTCACCTTAATTTATAAAATTATAAAAGGCATATCTAAAAGTGAATTCACCCATTTTTAGGCTAAAATCAAGGAAATTAAAGTGACCATATGAAAAATGTAAATAAAAAAGAAAACTCTTTGACGAATTGTGTACAAAAAATCAAATCATGCAACAAGTGCTTTTAATAGCTAATGAACTAAATTAAGTTAAATTATTTGCAAAGTATATTTATAATAAAAAGAACTGGTACAGTCAGTTCAACTTTATCCACACAAAAATTTAAATTCATTTAATGCAAACCAAGGAAAATTCAAAACAGGTGGCCGGGAGAGATCAGATGACTGAACAGAAGGGCACGATGTTAAAATACTAAAAAGATTTTTTATTTCAAATACCATGTTTCTTAAAGAAAAACTTCTTACATTGTGCTCTATTATATAAATTATTTTTTATTTGATTGATTAATAGCAATAATACCAGCCGACTACAGAGCTGAGGCACTACAAGTAACCATCTTACTACTAATAGTAGCAACTGAACCATATCCGGAAACTGGAGAGTCACTAATACCCTGAATGGTTGGTATGTATTTAGTTGTCAGGATTGAAGAGGATTGACATGTATTAACTGCACTTGGGAGGACTAGCCGCCTAGCAAGTACTGCTGGTGATATAAAAGTGCTAGCAGGTGATGAACTGCTGCGACTTACAGATGTGACATGAAAAAAGATTCCCGTAGTATTTATAACAGTAACCGTAGCTGCAACAGACGGTGGTGTGGTGCGAATGGTTATACCAACGCCCAACATATGTATGTGTGGTCGTAACATTAGCACGGGTTAAATAAGTGGCTAACGTTGCTGCATTTGTAACAGCAGTCGAAGTATTTAACACGGATATGACTAAAGCTGTAGAAGTTGCAACTGTTGATGTTGCCACCTGTGTGTCTAACAAACTGACGTCATTTATTTGAGCATTTTCAGATACGGTTCGAGCTGTCGCTTCCAAAATACTGCCTATGTCCAGATCTCCTTAACAATTTCCATTTCAACATTTTCATTAGACATTTTTTTATTTTCTTATAAATTTGTCAACAGTTTTTAACAAATCTATTCATATTTGTAATGCGAATTCGGATGCGGTTACCTGATTAGCATCTGCTTTGAAAATCCCTTTTAAAAAGTACTTCTTAATAAGTTTCTTTCAAAAAAGTACCTGTTCAAAAAATATATTAAAAATTAAAGAACTGCCGTTTCAAATAATGTGTTTTGAAAAATTCTCTTTTCAGAGAGAACCTTTTGAGAAGGTACCTTTAAAAAATGATGTAGTACGAATAGATGCAACTAACAGCCATACCGTTAATCGTTTTGACACATCATATTTCTCTCTCATTAAGGGAGATGCAAAGCATCATCGAACAAATAATGGCCCAACAAAAATGTTGTCTGAAACAAATATGCGAATCTAAGTCAAGTTCAAACGATTAAGCAGAAGGAGAAAAATTTTTTTTAGAAGCACTTTATATAGAGTCTTGTGTATAGTTCTAGAACTACATAATATGGTTAGTTTTTACTACAGATTTAATAGTTCGAAAACTATATACAGGGTTTATAAAGTTCTTTTATTAATTTTTTTTTCTCCTACACTAAATTTTTTTTATAATAGACATGGATAATATATTAAGTTTAAGCATGAACATTTAATAAAATTTATGAAAATCGACAAAAAATAATATTCAAGTAATGCTGAAATTACACATGCAATTGTTATATCATTGATGAATACGTATTATCAACGAAAAATTGTTCGAAAAAGTCGAATCTCTTGCAATTAGATTTTCTGTTTACACATGCGAGTGAAAGTACATTTTCAAAATGTCGTCGCTGAATAAACACTTTTTTAATTGCTTACATTAGAAGTTTTTTTTTTGCTTACAAAATAGAGTTAAAGACTTAAATCAAATAGGCACATTCTCGGGGAAACAATTAACATTTATTATTATTAGCATTATTTTGGTGATATTAATGCTCTAAAATTAACATACTTGCGTTATCTCTTTGCATTTGAAGAAATAAGAAATTAGTCTTAATTCTGTGATTTTCATGAATGATAGCGGGCGTATAAAAATGATATATTTTTTTGAAGCTACGATCTTGGTATCGATAATTTTCCATTTTTTTATACAATAAGACAGATTTAGTTTATGACAATATTTTAGTAGTTTTTCTGGTATTCATGGAAACCGCAGAATTATTCATTTAACAAGATAAAAGTTTATTAAAAAGTTTTAATAGTCTAGAAAATTTGCAATAAATGTTTTAAACAGGGAGTGTAACATTGTTTATCATTTTCACATTTAGTGGCATGCAAGTAAAAATGTTCAATCGCATCAAAAATTATTTGCCACTGGAGCTGCCATTACGAAAAATATTGGTGTATTGCTAAAAAAGTGTGAGTGTGTTGTTAATTGTAAAGTGTGAGTTAATTATTGCCCTCAGAATTTAAGGTAATAGCTTATACATCACATACACGAAATAGTAAATATATCAGAAGAATGCGGATAGACTAACCGCACTATCAGTACTGCAATATTCCGTACAAGCCATGATTTTTTTGCAATTCACAACCTGAGCTATAAGTTGGTTTAACTGCTGTTGCTGAATTTTATATAAACAAATATTTGTTTGGAAACATATCTATGAGCGAATTGCTAATAACATGTGTAGAACATGCAAATCATACAAAGCTTGTGATTTTTACAATTGTATGCATGTGAAAAAAAAGTTTTTTATCCATAAAAATCAAAGCTTGTTTTGTTTAATTGCTCGACCAAAAACAAAATAGTTACTACAATAACTAACTTTAAGTTATGTACCACATTTAATTAAAAATTATCTTTGGATCCATTATTTCTCTCAGAAAGCATTTTGTGGCGTGATTGCTCAAAGGTAAAACTGTGTCAAAGAAATTTCTCGCCTTTATTTTTGCCATATTTTTCCGCTGAAAACCTACAGCTATTTAAAAATATGTGACAATGGCTGTGAACTGAACATATCCCACTTGATCAACAAGAGGGTATTAACTCGAAATTTTATTTTTTTCACTTTTCTCCAAAACTTGCATTCTAATATTCATATTTAGCTGCTGTAAAAATTTCACATTGTTTTGTCTATGTTTCGCTAATGAAACGGATGATTTAAAATCTATTTTTCATATACCTTTGATGTAAAATCAAAAAGTATTTTGCTTCTGTTGAAAATTTTAAAATTTCGAGTTAATACCCTCTTGTTGATCAAGTGCGATATCATTTCTTTATTGCCACGAAGTCATAGTTTCGAGAGCAGATTTATACATCGCTTCGCTATACATTTTGCAAAAAAAAAAATTGTATACAATTGTTTACCCACCTCTTGAGGGGGGAATAATTTTTAATATTAAACAAGTTTTCATAATGACGAGTTTTTTTTAAGCGTAAAGGAGCGGTATGTTTTTGTTTCAAAAACAATTTTGAGAAATAGGATAAAATTGTAATAAAATATAATAATATGGACAAGATTTTGAAATATTCCTTAAAAATAACTTAGCGTTGAGAAGCTGAAGTCCTTTTTTTTGGTTTTAAAAAACTTGACGTCGAATATACTTAACAACTTTAAGTAGCGGTTTCGTCTTTGAAAATGTAGTTTTTTTAACATTTCAATCAAAATCAATGCAATATAAGCAAGTATACCATTTGTTTTCAAACTATTTTATTTTAGCTTTCATGTTATGACTTAAAACCATTATATTTGTTCTCTTCTTGAAATAGGATAAAAAATAAGCGTGTTATGTACTCTTTTTCGTCTACAGTTTAACTTGTCTTTCAGCCGCAGAGTAAATCTTTTGGTAGACATTTATTTTAATTTTTTAGAAGGCTTGCGAACAACTATCTCCTTCCTTCTAATACAATTAATCTTGCTGTTTATTTTCCGAGCTTTTTAAGGTATACTTTAAGGGACGGAAGTTATAGTCCTTGCTTGTCTGTCAAAACAGGTAACCGATTTATTAGTTAAAGAGGACCGTTATTGCTTTGCGCCATGTAGTGGTCGAATATCCATTATTTTGTATCACTAATAGAAATAAAGAATATATAATGTTCGTATAAGCGCTTATATATTCCCAAGATACCCAACAGATTTTAATCAACCCTGCGTTCTGCACTTTATTAAGAAAAAATTAAAGCAACTAGATTAAAAAACAGAAGAGAAAACGTGTCTGAACCGTTTTATCTTATAGAAATATCGATAATATCATGGAAAAAATAACAAATGTATATAAAGAATAACATATCTTGCTATTTTCAGTATTTATTATTACAGCGGACATACGAGTACACATATTGTGGTTCACGAGATGGAAGCTTGTGACAGCCGGACAGACGGACATATGGACAAATGAATAAAAGGACAGATAAGATTAACATTCCGTTTTTGAAACCCTAACACGGGGAATATGCTGCACTAAAAATTATTAAATGTTTAATAATTGTACAAAATGCAATATTTTTAATAAAGAAAATTTAAATTTAATCAGTTAAGCGTTGCTTATGAGTAATTTTATATCTGGTTTAAAACATCACGTATACGTTAAGATTTGCATTTTTAATGAGGTTTTATAGTAGGGTCATCAATTATTCGACATTTTCCTGAAACTGGTTTTCGAATAGTTCGAATATTTGAAATTTTTAAAAACCCGTTTTCGGTTTTTAAAAATCAGTATTTTCATACGCTTTATCAAAAGAAGAGTTAAAAGTTCATGCAAATGCTATAAAATAATATAAAAATTAAAGGTTAACTATAAAAAATTAGCTTCTATCGTTCATATAATAGAGTTCTTGATTGATTATAGTTTGTTAAACTACATGTTCAGGGAAAATTTTAGACTCCTACGATCAAAAACAGACCTTTTGTTACAGAAGTTCAAATGGATGTAAATACAAGTGCATGTATTTTTTACACTCTTGTAAAGAAACTGCTTAGTAGTCTTGTTCAAAAGTAAATAAGTTTCTGTATTATAAAAAAATAATGAAATGCAATTATTATTGACTTTATAACGTGTTTAGCTTCTCCTTTAAATTAAAGTGTAGTTACGTCGCTACTCGGCGAAATCATTTTTTTAAAGAGAAGTAACACTGAGGCAATTAGTATGCCTACCAACCCGTAGAAGTGTTACCATCTTTGGGAAACGGATAGCGAGAGAGGACATATGGTGGAAGTGAGAAAGCTTAATTTTTATAAATCCGATATTGCGCGTTATGTTAGTTTTTAGATCAGTGTTGCAGTGCCTCTGATGTCAAGTAGGCGCATTAAATGTGTTTTAAGTTGTTGTAGCCATTTTATTTATTATTTTACTTCGCCGGCGATTTTGCAACAATATTGACGAAGAAGGGCGCTGTGAGGTCCGCTATCATATACTAGTTTCAACTGCTGTCGGTTCTGTTCAGTGACCAGTGCTGTGCCTTCGTCACTTAAATAGTCCAACAACAACAAATACAATGGCACATTAATGCACATCTGAAAAATGCTGGATGTTATGACTTGCCTGAAACTGGGCTCGAACCCACGTTCGTAAACATATTATTTGCTTCTTAGTCAACGCGCTAACTACTTCAGCCAACAGCACTCTTTTTTTCTTTTACGAAAGAGTAGTAAATAAAATTCTCGTTTTTGGTGAATTTTCCAGTTCTGAGATATAGCATTAAAGAAGTCAAACCTTTTAGGTGACGTTTATTTATTCGTTTTTGGTCTGCACTGAATATCTAACTCTATATAAAATATGAAGCAAAATGTCAACAAAACTTAATACAGATTTTTTAAAATGCACATTGTTATCCACTGCACGCAACAAGGCGAATTTAATTCGCCCCTGCTACCATCTCATAAGATTATTTTGCCATAGTAAAAAAACACCTAGAACTTTTACATTGCAAGAAAAATACTTGGATAATCAACAGAAGACGTTCGTCTCAGTCTTAATATAGTAAAAAGTAATTTTATTTTAAAAATAAACAAATTGAAAAGTATTCGACTGAGCCGGTTTTTTAATTGTAAAAAACCGGACTATTCAATATTCGAAAAATCAACAAAACCCGACAACCGTATTGTAGAAAATCCGGTCTTAAAAACCGTTTGAAAAACCGAGCCGATCACCCTAGTGTACAGTCAGTGCGAGTGAGTAATATCGAAGCATTAATTTAGAGAAGGCTTAACTACCCCATAAACAAATTTTAGTTATTAAAATAACAAAAAATATTATTAAAAAAAATTCAATGTAGAGTTTTAGAACTACTCGTATAAGAAACGCCGGAAAAAGTGTAGCCTACATATTTCATAGTAATCAAAATGTATACTTATATTACTGGGGTCTAAGCTGATTCGATTACGTTGTTTTTTCGCTATCGAACAATGTGTTAACTTTGGAACAGTGCGTTTTTGGCAAGACAGGTTCAATCGCGAAAAATAACATAATTTATATGATTAAGATTTTTAACTGTGTTGGTATTTAATTGAAACATGAAAAATACACTTTGTTGAAGGCAAGAATTCTAATAAGTTAAATTTTATATAATCAGATCAAAGCAAGTTTTTATCTGTTAGTATTTGTATGCCCTTATAATTCATTATAGATCGATACTATCTGTAAATTGTGTATGGATTTTGCATTAGATAAGATATATTATTACAAAGTAATTTAAAAGTCACTTTGTTTAATTTTATGTCGCATATTAAGAGAGGGAATTTTTGGAATTTGAGTTAACTTGTTTTACCCCAAATAAATATTAAATAAAAAATAAAAAGTTCATCAACGAAATATATCGACGGCTTATGTCCAAAATCAAAACTGTTTAGCAGACCAAAATAAAACAGCATAATTTTTTTGATTTATTTAGTTTTGATTATTTTAAATCTTGTGAACCTCAAACAGACAAGATGAAGATGTGCTTCTTATAAACTTTTTCATATACATCTTTGTCTGTGCAGTGAGGGGACTATAATATCAAAATTTTTCTTCAATATGACCTGCATTTGAATTCCAATCTATAATCACAATAGAATTTTGACAACAATTGGTTCGACATCAAAAATATTATGTGAATTTTATTTAGCATGCTAAAATTACTAAACAAAAAACATATGAATTTAATACATTTTTTAAATTTAAATAATTTCTTAAGTGATAGAGAATTTTGCATTCATGAAATGTAAGGAAATGTGTAATATAAAAAAGTAATCAAATTACGACAAAACCACGAACAACAAGATTTTTAATCTCAAATTTAATCCATAGATGCGACATATTTCACGCAATATTTTCCATCAAAAATGCATTTTTACAAAAATAGAAAAGATATGTATATAGATACATTTTGCATTCCGTCACATTGTACTGCAAAAAAAAAATAAAACGAAAAACTTCACGATTCAATTAAAAACTTCAGTGAAAAATATTGTAACATTAAGAAAAAATATGGTAAAAAATTAAAAAAGACAACGAAAACTTTTTAAAAAAATTAATTAAATTATTTTCTTATAACTTTTTATATCATCTATTAGAGCCTTTCATCACCCAGTAAAAAAAAAAATAAAAACTAAATCCAAACACAGTGTTATATGGCTTGCGGACAATTGTGCTGTGATGTTAAAAGAGTCAAAATCGGTTGTTAGCGGAAATTAACTATTCCTTCAAAGGAATAGTATTTACTATTAATTATTTCACAAAATATGCGACAGATTCATACAGGACAATCAAGAATTCAATATTTAGAGTATCTTAAAAGTCTCAGATGATTTAAGCTGGTCGTCATTTGTGTAATAAAAAATTGCGCATCATGCCGTGAAAATATTCAATCCTGGCATAATGTGTTTCCTAGTCGTGCGATTTTTGGCTTCGATGGCTAATTTAAAACAATTTGTTTTTTATATGATTCGATGTTCAACTGTTATGGCAAAGAGATCACATCCTGTATCCTTTATGTTTATGTTACGGGAGCCCCGTAGACTAGTAGATAGCATACCAGACTATTAGTCGGGGGTCGCAGGTTCGATTCCCACCTAGATCCAGGGTGTTTCTGCAAACAAGCCAAAATGGCTTCGTGGTTTGTGTTTGTTCTTTAAAAAAAATTATATTGAAAAAAAGGATTCAAAAATTTATATTTATTTCATATTTTATTCAAATTTTGCATGACCTTTGTGGCGCCCTAAAGCAGATACGTTTAGCGAACTATGATCCCTTTTAAATGGCAAAAATATTACAAACTCATACATGTTTCTGGCGGCACAGAAAATAAATGTAAAATTCAGCTGGTGTCTAAATCAAGTACTCAAATTCGGCTTTGGTCTTGCCAAGCATAAATATCCATACACCATACATTATACACCAGAGAATTATCCTAGTGTATGATAAATATCGATTGACATCTTAGAGCAAAGAAGCTTGCTTGCATTAGATTACAAGATACTTGGAAATACAAAAAAAGTGCATGTACTTAGGGAATTATCTCTTTATGTAGAAATTGTTGAAACTTAAATTTTAATGGCATAAATTATGCGCAAAATGATTTCATATAAATTATAAACGATAAAGCTGAAATCAAGAGAAAAGTAAGAAATTATAAAAAAACATATTTCTTTTTATTAAAAGTTTACTAAAAGGAATAAACATTAGGTTTGTGTAGTCGAGCTAATAAAAAACATATTAATTATCTTTAACATTTCATGTAGACTTTTTCAATATTTAACGGAAATTAGAAAGTTTAAATAGGTCACATGCCCCACTAGCGCATGTCACATTTTGTTAAATATTTTTCATAAGAAACTTACTTGAAAATTTAAATTAGCTGTTTTCTTATTTAGCAATTCATTTATAATGCAAAACTCTTAATATAATAACTCTGTGCATTTTGTTAAAGTACATATTCAAGGGATAACCTTAAAATCATATGTTTAATATTTATGTGTCAAATAGCTAATGAGCACAAAGAATAAAGACTTTTTTTATTTTTTGCTAATTATTGCTAACAGTCTCTGGAATTATAACTCACCACTTACACTTCGTTAGACGGAAAAGAATTAAAATGAAAACAAAGAGTAATAGCAAATAGCAGGAGTCAGAAAAATAATTCCTCTCTTTCTCTCTCTCTCTATTTCTCTCAAAAATGGATATGAAACGGGGTTATAACGAATTTCTTCAACACTTATTCAGAGAATTCCTGCAAAACCTACGTTAAAGGTGAGTTTTCCGTACTCAGTTTCACACAGCTGTAATCATATGGGCTGAAAAAGAAAAAAAATTAATAAAATAAAATAATAAAACTCACATGCACTCTGGCACCAGATACTCGTGTATCAAGGATAATTGAAAAATACAGTAAATGATACACAACAAATGATGACAATGAAGTTAAACTTTTTCATTACAAATGGTAGAAATAAAATAGATGTATTGTAAAAAATGCACTCAAAACATTAGAAAAAAAAGGGGAATAAGTACAAAAGGACGAGAAAGCAAATACATGTGATAACAAATTGATATTCCTGTTTCTAGTCTTTTTCATTTGTCAAAAATTGCTCATTTTTATTGTTTGCAATTGTCATTAAGAACACTAGTTCAGGATATTGAATAATAATATAAATGCTGCACTTCAGTAAGTTAAACTAAAGTATAATTATAGCGTGGAATATTTGCCACTTGTGGGCGATATTTTAATTGACCTTTTGAAAAGTGGCACACTGTAAGGTTAATCGTTGTTTTATGCAAAAAAAAACAACACACATTCGCAAAAAAATGGTAATGTTTTTTCTCTTTATACATACAGGAAGTGTTATTGGCTTATATGCTGGTTATTGGTTGGTGTTTATTACTACTTGGAAAACGATTGATGTCCTTAGGATAAAGTTTCAATGGGAAATCCTTAGATCTAAATAGTCAGTTATTTTCTTACCTCTAATCCTTCAAAGCGAATGCGAATAAATTATCTACTCATCTTTAGAACTGACTATTTAAAATGTTTTATGTATCGCTAAAAAAGCTTTTCTCAATTAGCACATAATAAATTTCAAAATTTATTAAATTGCGAGCAATTTCACAATTAAAAGTATAAATATAATATTAATATAATTGCTTTTTTGTTAGGATTAAATTTATTGTTATTGATTTTTTTCCATTTGCACAGATTATTCAAATTTTCATGTAATTTAAAACCAGGGGACAAATTACGGCTTTCAATATCGAACGAAATTTCCATACTAATTCATAAAATTTTTTATGGGATTTCAATCGATATCTAATGCTGTAATTTGTTACCAGAAAATCTTAGAAACTTATTTTCACAAGCTGATATCGTTGAACGTTCTACACTCAAAGGAAAAATCAAGTCATCCGTACTTAAATGAATTCCAGGCGGTGTTAAAAGTAAGGTCATTACCAAATACAGAAAGATTGATTTAAGTACGAACACAAGTGTGTTCTCTATTTAGTTTAAAATTTTTTTAGTTAATTGAAGATTTTTCACATGATTAAAGAACTTTGTACTCATTTACAAGGAAAAATATCTAAACGTATAAAAATTTGTAAACCGTGTTCAAACATACATACACCTTTATTGAGGTTATCGGAATAAATACCATTGTTGAGCTCAATATTCCATACAAATTTTTAATAATACAATTATTGTTCAATAAGTAAGAAATTGCTATAAAATTGAGTAAAACTTTAAATCCAACACTGTTCACAAGTGTATTTAGTGAGCAAAATTATCTCTACAATGGCAACTCTTAAGAAAATATTGAAAAAAAAAACGTGAAAAGTATGGCGAGTAAAGTTGAGGGTAAGTTTATTAAATTTATGGTTTATAATCAAAAACAAATAAACCAATTTCTTTTTAAATAAATAGGTGTCAAAATTAAGAATAAGAGAATGGGCTGGAATGAGGCCAGTGAGGCAGCGATTCTAGATATTTGGCCAAGCAAAATGGATGGGCTTCGTGGACACAGGAAAAATATCCACATCTACGCAGAGATGGCTGATGAGCTCATGCAGCAGGGTTACTCTTGTAGTCCACGGGATATACAAGTAAAGTAGCAGAACTTTATATAGCGATACAAGTATTTAGTATATTTTTATGTATTTACATTAAAAAACGTTATAAAAAAGTTTTAAAATTAACATTTTTGAAGAAAAGAAAAGTCGGTAATGGGAGTATCTGGTGGATCACCTTCCAAATGTTCACAATATAGGATGGTCCACCGTGTTCTGCGTCTCCTGAACCGAGTATGTCAAACCCACAGTTCGGCTTTTCTAGTATATAATGTTAATTTCTTTTTTAAATAAGAATTTATTTCCATTTTTGTAATTTTCAAAACAAATTTCAACAACCAAAATAAAAGAAATTTTATTTTCTGACTTTCAGGTGATTATTAAGTAAGATAAATTTAGTATATCTAAACACTAAAATAATTTTGTCAGTAAACCAAATATTGACTCAATTAAGAATGCATGTGTGAACACAGTATTAAACTTTTCATAATTGCATAATAAAAGAAAAAGTACAATATTTGTAATAATAATCTTCTTTTACCAGATTTTGTAGAAAAGACAAGAAGTGCTAAATTTTAGAGAAATGCTATTAATAAAGTCTTGGATATAAAAACAGAAATGGTTTGTCCTTTTTAACTTATTTTTTTCAATCGATTTAGCATTTTCAAAATCTGATTTAGGCTTTTCTGCCTTTAGCACCCGGCAACACCAAACAAGTTCATAAGTTCATATGCCGGCAATTCTCTGAGGTTTCTGTCACACCTCAAATATTTTTATAAAAACTTTTCGAATTAACTTACTTTGCTCTGAAAATTATCATATATTTAGTTCTAAAACACCGACATAATTAAAAACTAATAACAAAGCACAATAAAATTAAACCGTTAAATACTCCTTGATGCAAGAAGCGTCTGTCCATTAATTTTTATTCCAACTGAAGGAAAAGAGTATCCACTTACTGTCTTAGAAGCCCTCCAGAAAAATAACTATCGCTAAAACTCCGGCCACGTCCCTTTTAAAATCAGTACAAGCAAAAGGCAAGCGGTTTGAGATATTTACCAACTTGAATTTCCGTAAGTTTTTTTACATTTCGTACTAATACGAATGTGAAATTCTTGCAGAATTCAGCCTCTAACATATAAAGGTAATAAATAGTATTAGTTTATTTTTACCCTTCAATGGACTAGAAAGCAACCTTTATGTTTTTCAATGCATTAAAGTAGTCAGTGACGTTTCATATAATATGCGCAGGTGTTCAATAGATTAATCTAAAGCTAGTGTGTCCAGCGGTCAACTCAATAGACCGCATTCTAGAAATTAATATTAAACATTTACATAAACACTCGTACATAAGATAAAATATGAAATACCATAAAAATATTATAAATAAACAACTTAAAACTCTGTCTCATTTTTATGCAAAAACAAAAAACACACATGCGCACTTTGTTTATTTTTCAAGTTGAAGTTGATACATGCATCTGTAATAAGGGTGCATATGTTAGTAGCAACTTTAAACGCTTATAGCCCCATAAATATTAAAACGATTTAAATAAAATTAAGATTGTGAACATCAATACAAAATCGGTTCAGTATTACGACCATAAAAGGGATCTAAAAAAATGCGTTTGGGTATTAATAATATAGATTATTCTTTTAAAATTCGGCAGTATGTTTGAGGATCAGTAATAAAATAAAGAAAACAAAAAGAATTGCTTAACAACAAACGTGTGAAAAACTACAGGCACAATTGTGCAAAATTTTCTGACCACAATCATTTAAGTTTGGTACTTTATACACTTCCTTTGATTTATAAATTAAATAAAGAGAAATAACATCGACCGCAGCGAAGAAAATAATGTTCGAAAAAGTATTGCGCACAATTTTAAGTGAGGAATTGCTGTAAATGTAAATATAACTCATTTTAGTTTCTTTGTTACTTCTGTCAGCTGTGTAATTCAATAGACAGTTGGCTTTTACTTCACGGATTTATTGCTTTTGCAGGCGCACGCATTTAAAAAGCAAAACAAAACGCAACAAATTATTTATTAATATAGAAATATGTGCAATACTTTTTGCGCACTTCCTAAACTTGGTCTAAAATAATATATTAACTAATCATATTCGAGTTGTTAGCAAAATGTATAGAAGTCGGAAAAGCTCAGTGAATTATAATTTATTCTTATAAATTTTCAAAATTAACTTCGATTGCAAAATAAATTCGTAAAAGTTAAAAAAAAACTTCTTTTGCGTTGAAGTTATTGACAAGTTTGTACAAAAGCTCGTTGATTTTAATTGAGCGCTAAATTAAAAATTCCAGTTAAAAAGAAAAACAAAAAAATGTAAAAAAAATACTAAAAACATAATCTGTGCTTTTTCGCTTTCGTCATGATTTTATGAAATGCCAAGTATTGACACTATTTCGGAATTTAACAAAATTGGCGAACATCTTAACCAAAACTTCATCGTACGTCACTGAAAGCAGTACTTTTTTCACTATGGACCATGAAGTAATTGATTTTTTTCTTATAGGAAATGTAACCAATTTACTAAAATCGACGAAGTTGTTATCTTTACGAAATCATATTTATAGATAATGCCAAATTTTATAATTGATATGTAAAAAAATATTTAAAAAATGTATCTGCATCTAAAATTTAAGAAAGCAAAATTTACTGCATTCTGTTTTGATCATTGCTTGTGTCAATTTACTTTTTGAATATTTAAATACAAATTGTACGCTAAATTTGCTATTATAAATACATAATGGCGTCAAAAATGTTTCATAAGACTTGATATAAAGTCATTGACTTTTACAATTCTTTTGAAGGGGCTAACATTAAATTGAGCATGTGTTTTTATATTGAAACTTGTAGTAGATAATATTTTATGCAACTTGGCAAACAAAATATGATTTGCAAGCCAACTGATTTAATTTAAATGTTTCTATTTCTCATTCATCATTCAAAATTTAATGGCAGGAAATCACTTTAAACAAGTCATAGCTTTTTATTTAAGTCGAAAAAAAGTTTATGACATCAACATGGTTAAATACAAAATTAAAAGACTTGTGATTTTTATAAATATTTTTAATAAATACCGATATTATAGAGTTGTATTTAGACCAGGGAAAGGCAACCTATACTATTACATTTTGCTATTGTTTGAGTTATATTTATTCTTCCTCTCACAACGAAACGGTGTTGCCAGTAAAATTGAGTTGAATACCAAAAATAAAAAAAATTGTGGCACTTTGGTTTGAAATGTATAAAGCATGTTAAAAAAAGTATAAAGTCATTCTAGGAATTGTAAAGCGTTATCAATGTTTATTTCGTATGGACAATATTGTATGCGCAATAAGCTTTCTAAGTGCTTATCTGACAAACGATTTCCATTCTTATTTTGAATATTTCGCAATATAGAAAATGTTGACTTAATGAACTCATTAATAAATCATTTTATTATTCATACGCCATGGCGACCCAAACGAAACTACGAGTATCTCTTATTATACCACTTTGGATAAGTTTTTACAAATATTAAACTTCAATTCCGATGTTGCAGTATTATCGACAAATTAACAAGAAACTATGATAATTCTGAGCACATTGTTGCCACTCGGAACATAGGGAAAGAGGTATAAGTGTTTAAGAAATTAAGTCTCATTTGCCTTCCCTCATTCCTTTGTATTTGTTGTATATTAAATTTTCAATTAATAAATGAATAATAATAAGTTGTTGGTAATAATGACATCCACATATTTCTGTGAAATTTTTACATAAAACTTGCTTACTATTATGCATATGTTATATTAAGTAGTCACAATAAGAAGATATTTTGTTTAGCAATCCACTGGATATAACGCTAACTGAGAGGCGTAATGAACAAATGGAACATTAATAAGCCAAGCTAATCTGATAAAATTTATTTCTCCTTGTGCCCAAAAACCAAACGATGACAGCCTATTTTTTTTCGACTAAATTGTGGACCAACCTGGCGAATAAGCAAGTTTTCTTCTTGTGGTTTCATATAAAAAGCCCATCTACAAAGAGAATCAATAAGATTCAAAATGAAAATATTAAGCTGGTTGTTTTAAAAAAATTCACAATTAAAGTTTATATATATGGGTATGAGGTTTCTATGGCTTGAGTTGCTTGAGTTCAAATCTGAATTTACCCATATCTTCTTAATTTAAGAAATTATTTTTGGATAAAATCATTATTTTTATTAAGAAAGTACATTTTATTTGAAACAATTAATTCATCAGACTAGCAGAACAGATCAGTACTCATTTCGAGGTCGCTACACCATATCATCAGCGTTCTTTGTTTGATTTTATTGTTTCAAATAACTAGTACTCTCTTAATAAAATAATGAAGTTATCCAAAAATAATTTCTTAAATTAAGAAGATATGGATAAATATAGATTTGAACTCAAGCCATAAAAATCTCATTTCAATATATACCTTAAAACAGTTCAACAATTACGTATAAATATTAATTAATTAAAGTTTTCTTTAACGCTCTTTGATGGACTTCATATATTATCTGCACCAGTGTTGCGAACTACCTACAAATTGAGAAGTCAATTACAATATAAAACTGAGGCACAGCGTTTAGTTGAAGCTGTCACTTACTAAAGCATCGGAAAAATTTAATATGTAGTTTTCAATGACCTGCGAGTTAAATGAGTGAGCTAGCTGATGTCGTGGGCATATCATATGATTCAGTGATTTAAATTTTCGGATCTCAGCAACTTATATGGTAATTTGGCTATCAAGCGGGAAGAAGCGCATTCGCTTGCCTAAAGGTTGCTTCGAGATTTTTATTTCTGTTCCTAATGGATTTCTTTAGCCGCACTTAGATAATTGCTAATCATCGGAAATGAAAATATATTAAAAGCGATTGATGTTATTAGATAAATCAGGGTTTTTGGAGTGAGCATGGAATTGTGTAAATTTGCTTTTTCGAAAAGAGTATAAAATAAATTGGGAATATTATGATATTATTATATAAACCCTTTTCATTATAATCCATTAAAATAATGTATCACTTGCACAGCCGTTCGTGAACTCTCAGAAATCTACCTTTCATCGGAATAGTTTTATTATATCAGAATAGGAGTTTAATCGATTTTTTTGTTTGTTTTTCAGACTCCCAACATATTGTTTTTTTTGGCGCACTAAAAATTTATTACCTTAACGTGGCTTTTTGCAATTTTTAAATATGTAAAGCTCACTTTAAGTTTTTTTTAAAAAGGAAATAAAACGAAAACTTATTCTTTTTTTATATTATGGCCTTATTAAATAAAAAAAAATGTTTCCATTGTTTATGTGATACTTAATATTTCGAGTCAGAATCTAGCAGTGTAAAAATTACATATTATTTAAAGATGTAATTAATTTTTCTTAATCTTATCTTTTGCTTAATAAAGAACAAATTCGTTCTACGAAGAAATAAATAATATATAGAAATAAAAAAAAATTAAAGTATTTCTATGTTTTTCGCACATGTTCAAAACTGGAACTTTATATGGAAATTCCCATACGTGTTAAAGGAGAAAATATTTATTTTTTTACCCCTAAAATTATACAACTTGTATACATTTAATGCAAATTAATTTAACAGACATTTTTTTATCAATTGTAGAAGGCTACCCCTTGAGACTTGCGGATGGAGTACTAAGCTATTAGTTTAAGGTACATTGGGCTGGATCCTGCCTAAGCCTTGTGTGGTTCTGCAGACAAACAAAAAAGTATTCGCAGTTTCCTCATTTTCAAATGAAACGATCCTTATCGTTTGCAATTTATATGTATCCAAAATTTCTGATTAACTTAATACCCTTATGTGAAGGCCAAGGTAGCCCCGGGTATCTTAGGAGTTTTCAGCTTAATTTTTTTTTATAGAAACAGATGGTCCGCATATTTGAAACTTCTTGAGAACTCCTAACTATTGAAAAATTTTATATTAAAAATTATTTTGACATGGCGTGATGGTCCAATTTTCATCTTACACCGTTAATGGTATGGCAAGATACCCAAGTACCTTCATACATTAAATATGAAAAAAACGATTATTGCAAGTATATTTTTAGTGAAATGTTACATAAAATTAAAGAAATTCCTTATAAATATTTCAGATTAAAACTTTTATTTGGTGAAAGAAAAACAAACAAAACATATACATATATTTTTTTCATAAATACATACATGAATAATAACAAAATCAAGCAAAATTGAACACTTAGCTACAATTAAATTTTCACTGATTGCTTCGCGAACAATTTGTGCATATTGGACAGTTTGTTGAATGCTCATTACAAATCGGTTTCAATCTTTGCTTCATAAGTAGTTGCGAGCGCACGTGCAAATACTTACTGAGAGTGAAAGGCCGCTTTTATTATTTTTTTGCAAACCGGAAATGTTTGGCATTCAAACTTGAAAATATTTCTCAAGCACATTTCGTATTGCAGATTTGACTGATGATTGGGAGATAGCTTTTGGGGTTTTTAATGCGTTGTTGAATATTTTCCTTACACAATTAAAATCTAAGCTGTGTCAAAAATTGTCTACTTAGCATCTAAATTTTACTAGAAATGAACATCTTTTGTAAGTGTCAGAACAATTTTCCAATAATATTTCCATATAGGAAACCGGGTACTTTGCAATATTGTTAAAGGTATTTCTTTTGCCATTCACATAAGGATTAATAAAAAGGTTAAATGTTTCATTTGAAAAAACTAGGCCATTAGAGTTCGCTTTTATAAAGAAACAATTTTTGTGTTTTAAATTACTTTCGAAAAAATTGAGCCAACGGAATTGTTTTCCATGTTTGTGCAAGCGCTGTTCACATTTCTTTGCTTCATTAAAACATAATTAAAATCCACATACACTAAAAATACTAATAATCAAATATTATTCCAAAACTCATAATAAACTCAAAATATCTGGTTAAGCTTAAAAAACTGTTTTACATCATATGTTGAAAGAAGTCTAAACGTAAAACTAGCTTAACTTTTTGTCTTATTAAGCAAAAACTTTAGAGTACAAATAGAAAAATGTAAAAAACCTCCACAAAGAAATATCGACAGCCGTACAATTTTATACATTTATGGCAAGTGTTTGATTTCATATTTATATCAGCTATTTACGAGTAGTAAAAATAAAGAAATATTTCAAAATTGGATTTCCTTGCAGATAGAAAATAAAAATAGTGAAAAGTTGCTATAATGTTTTAAAAGAAACTTTTTTATTTTTAATGTTTATAAAATAAGTCAAAATTTCTGAACAGAAAAATTAAGTTTTATTTATTAGTTTTTGTGTACGCAAGAACAAAAACAACCCATCCACAAAATATGTATACGATTTCGGTCATTGAAATATTATTTAAATTTCATTAAAGTTTGTACTGAAAAAGTGAATTTCGTATTTAAATAGAACTTAAAGATAAATAACTTCTAAATGCAAAGTCAATAACTGGCCATTAAACCAACAAGAGGAAATCCAACCAGAGATAACCATTTAATGAATATGATATTATTTTTATATTTGCTTAACAAATAAAATCAAACAATGACCTTTTAATACCAACAACCAGCAATAGCCAACCTTCAAATTAATTGGAGTTAGAAAATGACTACAAAAATTTATTTTCAGTTGTTGTTGCGTACCTTACACCCACATTAGCTTGATATTGAAATTTATGGCTCTTTGTTGTCATCTTTTTGAAAAATTACAAGGGAACAAAAAATAAAGAAGGAAAAAAAAATTATGATTCTTTAGAAATAGCTGTGATGTGGATGATGTCATGATTGTATTTAATTATTATTCATTTCGAAATACATGACACCCACATGTTGGTTGAGAATAATTTCAATTTGAGTACTGAAATGATATTCCAAATACATTCACGCATTTGACATGTTTATATGATAAATGTGTGAAAGTTAATATTGTCTTATTTTAAAGGATAAATTAAATATTGTGAATATGGTCTAAAAATAAGTTGCTTACAAATCAAAGAAGGAAAAATTGTAAGATAAAAATCTATAAAAATCACATATGTAAATTGCAAACAAGAACATTTCAATTCAGAAAATCAAAGTTAAAAAAATCCGTAAAGCAAAAGCAAAAACATCGTTTTAAAAAAAGGCTTTAAATTGAAGGTCATGAAATGGTGTCCAATAGTTCAAATCAAAACCATCCCAACTTTTTACCATTAATGCTAATTTTTTCGAGTTTTTCCCCGCTTTTTGGGTCATTTGTCTTTTTAGTTTTCATAATAGATAACCCAAAATTAATAAAGTTTTTCCATATTTTTGGGCCACTTCCTACGTTAATATCAATAAAAAAAGCATATAATAAACTTCAAAAAGTTTTGAAAATCTTTGAAATAATATATCGAGCCCTGTCTCGAATAATATATTTAATAATTAATAAATAAATAAATATTTTTCCAAGCCGGCTTGGTTCACTGATAGCTACAAATAGAAAAGAAGTTGACTGACAGAGAAGCTCACGTGTTTTCATAGACCCAGACTATTTCTGTGGCATCAATAATGTATTCTCGTATACTAAAGACAACACTGGTTCAGGATTTGAGGTGGAATGCATTTGTCGCTGGAAAGCGGGACATTATTACATCTGAGCATATGCTCTGTGAGTATCCAGTTCTATTGTCTCGTAGGAAAAATATTTAAAGAGAAGTTTCTGTAGCTACAGAAAAAACATATTTTATCCCACTGAACCAATTAATTGGCTTCATTCTTAACCTTAACTTACTAGAGTAAACAGAAAGAATATTTGAATGCTCCGTTCGATCGCATCGCGTATAGAATTTTTCACAGTAACAACAAATATTTATATTACCGAAGCTCCGGTAAAATCAAAACCGTACGGGTCTCAGGTTGCGGATAGTGAACGGCCTTTATGTATAAATTTTAGCTGCGAATAAGTGCTTTTTTCACAAATAAGCAAATAGATGTTTGCCTTGTAGGCAACATCGACAAAGTGAGTGTGTGCCACCTTTTAATTTGTAATTCCCAAACTTCGCAGTGTCTCTTATAAATATTAATGGGATATATATTAGCGAAGCCACTATTAGCAATTATTGCTTAGTGCATACGAAGGATAAAAAAGGATAAAGTTCAGAGCAGCTTACTGGTTCTCATAAAGGATATCATTTCAGTTGTGAATCTATTTATATTTTTAGCCAGAAAACGTGAAGACATGCATTCCGCTAGAAAAAAAATGTGATACAAGTTCGCTTTGCCGATGGCTAAAATTAAATATCCATCAGCGATTTTGCTTGCGAAATTGACAATCTGATTATATATGAGTAATACCCAGAAATCTTGCAAATGAACTTCTAAAGGCAGTTTGCATAAGAACAACAATACGTAAAGATCATCTCTCAAGCAGAACGAATTCTACTCCAGGCAAAAACTAGTCGATTATCAATCAACTACATCAGTAGTTCACAGTTGGACACTGGTGAATCATAAATTCGCCATAAGTGCAGTACGACTCGCAGTCGAATACCAGTCAACCACTACTTGGCCACCAGTAAAGCTTTTATCGGTCACCACACCACCACTGTTACAGCCAATAGTCAGCCAATAGTCAGCCAATAAGAAACTGATTTAATCTGATCTAACAGGACACCTTTATTTGTCAGAGTCCTTTGGAATCCTCAACCATTTGACCAACATAATAAGGCTGTTTTCTCACTCGTTTTGTGTTTGATCTACAAACACCAAGTGATCAGCCAACAATACTCATCAATAATTGGCCTAGAATAAAGCCTTATGGTCATCCAGGCTATGAAACAGACTAAGGGTTTTAAAAAACCTAGTATTCTGTGATACGATATCATCAGGGAGTGACATCATACTGCTTGTAGGTGGACGTTTTTTCCTAATTACTTTTGCACACGAATATTTTAGCTTTTCACCAGGCAGGATAATTTTAAATTTATTCAAGGCCAATAATGATTCGATATATATCTTTAAGAAGCCGAAAAATAAGAAATAAGTTAAAGATTTATTCAGCTGTCTGGTATCGTGTGAGTTTGCCAGCAACAGATTTCATTATTATTGATACTTAAGATTTTAAAAATTTTATTAGTATTATTAGATTATTTATTCGAGTGATAATAATTGATCTTTAGCGCCAACTTTTTAGTTGGCTAGAAAGAATTGCTTGAAAATGGATTTAAGTTTTTCCTAAAATATCTTCCAATTGTGAAATTGTTAATTTTTAGACTGCTGTTTATATTTTTATCCAAATGTTGCCATGCCTGTAAAAATTTTATAAATTTTACTGACGGTGGCGTTAATAATATGTACAATATTTCTTATTTGTTTACACATAAGATTGCGTCATCAACAGAAAATAAGTCAACAGAAAATAAAAGAGATAAAAATACCCCAGCAAAAAATAGGGAACTTTATTATTTTTAAGGCCCAGCATTTGCCATGTAATACTGGATTTATGTCTGAAACGAACGACTGAACGAGTTAGACACAAGTATATTTTATACCAAGCACAAGTAGTAGTGTTTTCATTCGAATAACAATTATTCGAGTAACTTTTTTCCACTATTTGGTTCGAACGAACCAAACTTTCCATTTTAAAATAAAAACTTATTCAAGCAGTTTTGGTAGTATATTCGAATAATTTTTTAAACTACATTTTATATTTTCTTATCAATATGAATTTAAAAGCTAATACTTCTTAAGTTAAAGTTGTCGTAAATACTTGTATAACAACAATTAAAACTGATATGCATTTTAATGATATTTTAAATGTATCACCAATGTCAGCGATTCTGTGGCAATAAGGAAAAAGTGTTTCAACTTCGACTTTCATTGCTCCTAATTTAAGAACAATTTGTTTTATAGTCTACATATAACTGGCAGAGAAGTAACGTTTCGGTGGAAACGTTTTGTAACTTCTTTGTTTCAAATTTTAAAATGCTTTTCTTAAGAAACTAAAAAATAAATAGGAAAAAAAACTAAAGTTTTGTTTTAGAGTTGTACGACGTTTATTATGGGCGCTCAGGAGTTGTATTCTGCATGACATAATTTTTATCTTAACTTGAAATTGCACACTACTAATTGCACAGCAGTCTTAAGTGAGTTAAGATTTGTGCAAAGAGCATTTTGGTGTTTAAAAATGGAATGGAAAATTTAAATCAAAAATATATAAAGCATTTGTGCGGTAACGTTAGTTTTGTGCCAACCTCCACTAAATTATAAGTGAAATTAATTTTTAATTTCATGTGTGATTTTAAGTTACCACTCGATTAAAATTCGTACAAAACAATTGCAACTTTATCAGGAGTTACTTCTTAATATAGAGACTACAAAAAGGTCAAATTTAGCTTATGTCGACTGAAGCACTTATTTCTCATTGCCACAATATTTGTGAAAGTAATTTTCCGGCTTTTTCTTTTATTAAAAAAATAAAAGACAAAACCGAAGACAAGTAAAATTCTAATCTATAGTAATGGATTATTTTTTAACCCAGACATCTAAAAAGTAACAACTGAACGCTGATATTGGGGGTGTAGACAATGTTGTTTTAGTTCGGCCGTGAAGATTGAAATTAATCAATACTAGTTTTTCCCTTGTCCCTTTGGAATTTTTTTTTATGGGTAACTCTTTCTGACTTAAAACGTTACGAACCTTAGCGTAAAAATTAAACTAAACTAATTATTTCTCCTTTATTCTTTCAAAATATATTTAAGATTTAGTCTGTTATTCGAACAAAAACAAAACGATATTTTGTTCGAATGAAAACTTGCAGATTTTATTAATAATCGCGCTGGTCAATTTATGTAGTTGTTGAGTTTTTTATTTGGAATATCATGGACCAGCTCGTTTGTTATCTCTGTACACATTTTTACGGTATTAAAGTTTTTTTTTTAACATTTTTTATCTGTTTTTATCTGTACATTATTTTAATGAAAATTTCAACTAATTTTCTGCAATTTAAAATATTTTTCAAATAATATATTTGAAGTCTCCTGTGTAAGTTGATTTTTTAAATTCATGAAAACTACAATAAAGGGTGTTCCAAAATTAACGCAAGATTTTAATTAAATAGAAAACAAAGTTTTTAGTATTTTTATTATTTTTGAGGTATTTTTCAATGAAATGAAAGCACGTTCTGCCCTGCAACGGTTAATTTTTACTTTAATGCACAAATTATTGAAAATTTTTTCTTGCATTAATTTTGGGACACCGTTTATATAGAACTCGAATAATTTGAACTCACTAACCAGTAATGAATTCCATAAATTTCAACAAAAAAATGTTGTCAACAACATTAAACACAAACAACCATTTATCGTTTAAAGGTATAACGTTCAGTTTATTGGATCTCTTCCGTTCTATGACAACACGTGTTAAAATTCATTGATGTCTTATAAAAATTAAAAATACTAGCTGAATATATCGATGATTTATCTACTGAATAGAACGCAAAATGTTTTGCTGGGACATAATGAATGTATGAACATTTTTGTAAGCATTGTATTGCATTGTGAAAAAAATGAAAAAATTAATCATGTACAATTGACAAATGGATATTAAAAAAGACAACAATAAATAAACACTTTAATAAAAAAAACAGACACACACTTTTGAATACATGTATTAAACAAGTCATCGTTTTTTACGAATACAAAGTATGACCACAAAAAAAGAATGTCATTGTCTTTGATTAGAAACAAATGAAAATAAATATATTTTCTATTTGTACCAAAAAGCTCGCCATCAATTCTTCAGCCAGAATAAATTTAATTTAAAGGCGTGGCCTTAATGCGTAACAATAGCTAATGTAAATCAGGGAAAACCAAATAGACTGAAAAACTGAAAAGCATATCGACTTTTCAATAGATCTCCCATTTAGTTTTCTTTATTTGCTATTTGTAATATAATTAAAATGTCTAATACAAAAATAAAGACAATGACGACAACGAAAATTAATTAACTTGCTTACTAACACATTGTTGTGGGCTTAAACACTCACACACACACTCACACTCCCACAATCATTTATTGAAATTTTTGCAATTTGCATATATAAATGTGTTTAATTAAACGAGACCAAGCGAAAGTAAAAAATAAAAGTACACAAAATTAGTGCCTTCAAAGAAAGCACAAGAAAAAATTTACTTTATTTCAATCACAACAGGTTTCCATGATAGATTTTAGTTTATTGATTGCTAGAAAGCCAAAAGAAGTAACAGAGATTTCATTTGTCATAAAAATAGCAGTAGTAGTGATAACATGAAACGTCATTGACTGTTGGATATCAGTCATAATAATGACAACTACAACGTAAAATGTCTTCTAATAAAATCTAAAACTGATCTTTAACAAAATACCCATAACAAGTTTTAAAATATTTGTCTATAAGCAAAATAAACAAGATTGCACAAAATATTACTTTGCCACTGTTCACAAAATTCAACTTTTGTTGCTTAACTCGTAACTCAGTTGTAAGAAAGATGGAGAAAGAAATACAAATATCTCGTTTTTTCTTATATGTAGCTGAATTACGTGTTGAGCAGCAAAAGTTGAAGTGTGTGAACCGGGGCTTTCGTTTACAAAAGAGTTTCAAGTCAGATTTGGAAAACGGAAATTACCTGTGAAAACTTACACACATATTCGTGAAAAGCTTTTGCATTGTTTTTCCAGGAAAACGGGAATTTAAAGGTATACATAACAAGCAAAAACTACAACTTCGCTTACTTCGAAACACCCTTCCAAAAGACGTAAGTTTTGTACAACATGTAGTACCTCTTAGGAGCTCTCTCTTTTGATATAAAACAGTGCAAAATGCAAAGCAATTAAAATTCCAAATCATGTGCATTACTGTCTCCTTCTTTCATTCAATAATCTTGAGATTACATTCTCTGCGATAGCAATATATACAACGTAATCGATGATATAAGCAATATTTAGCAGCAATTCTTTCGCTTACGTCCCACTTAATATTTTACATAAAAGTGTCATTCATTTAAATTAATAGAAAAACCTTCCCATATTACATTAGACGGATTTTCCACACTAAAAATTTACTTTTTAAAGTTTTAATTCAGCCGGCCGAAAGACAGAGAGACGAATATTTTCTTATTTTATCTTTCTCCCAGCTGAATTAAACTTGGCAAAGTAAACTTTGAGTGTGGAAAATCCGTCTTACAAACGAAAGAAACCCCCACAAAAATGCTTTACAATCAAACAGTAGCTTCTCCTCCCTTAGATTGTAATCGACGTTTAAGTAGAGCATGATGATATGTCAGATTACATGATCATTAATTACATTTTAAGTACTTAACGATTTTAATCTGGCGTCATTGATCTTCATCTAAGTTACTACTGAATTAAGGAATCTCTCTGCTTCCAAAACATACAATTTTTAAAAAAAAATTTATAAATGGCTAAGTTTTAGTTTTTTAAATTTATAATCGTACTTTTTCCCAAAATGTTTTTTTTTGCATATTCAGTAAAATATTAATACTTTTATTTAATATTTCATTAATGATCTCCTCGAACGACTCAAATATCTTGAAGCAAATGCATTCTTCAGACTTAGTAATAGAAAATATTGCCTATAGTAGTTAGCAAGCTTCAAAATAGGCTTAAATTCCATAAAAATTTAAACAAGATACAACAAACTCGGAGAATAAACGTTCAGGAACATCATAAAACTATTAAAACTATAAATTAACGCGAAAACTAGCAAAAGATCCCTTAACCCTGAAATGTTCACAGTATGTTTCAAGATACAAACCAAAGGCATTTTTTGCGAGTTTATTGTTCATGTAAATAAAAATGAAAACAACAAGCTATTCATCTAAAATTTATTTTTGTAAGAATAATTAGCCAGCAATAAAATTTTTAACGAAACAAGCTTGTTATCGTCTGAAAGCCAACAATAAAATACACGAATGAACACCTTATTGGATTTTATAAAATGCAGCCATATTTTGTTGCATTTACTTTTGCAAGACCATTGCAGGAGTTTGTTTTTTTTACTTCAGCGAATTTGTTAAAAAAAAGAATGTATGTGGACTGATAAAAGACTCCAAAAATCGAATTTTTTGTTAATTTTGTTTCTCCTATAAATTTTGAAGTTTCTACTTTAAAACCCTGCGACACTTTACATAAAAATAAAAACTCCACGTGGTAGTACGTGAACTATTTTATAAAACTGATTGCATCTTATGTAATATTAAAAAAAATGTATATTAATGGTACAAGTCAATGAAATAATTAATATTTTCCAATTCCTTAAAATTTGTTTTGGATTTTCGAGTGGTAAGACCGAATACGAGTAAATGAGTATTTTCTAAATACTTCACATGTTCTGTGTGGTGTTGCATGTAATATATTTGCCAGCACCACAAACAACTTAGTGCTTTTGGGGAAATATTCGATTAGAGAGCCAATAAAATATTCGACGTATGATCGAGATCATAAGTGGCAAAAATCCAAATAAACAAGAGATAATTGGAAAAAAAATTTTAAATACTTTATATTTATAGTTTAGCCTTTTTGGAAAATAGAATTAGCTTTTTTTCTTGTGATTTAGCTTAGAAATTTATATTTGTCTTCGTGGCTTTTTTGGTATTTTTTTATTTTTTTGAATAAATTTTACTTTCTACTGAACCCATAAATAAAATCATCTTGAAAAATAAAAATACTAATCCAACGTATAAACAAAAGTACACTGAAGTTAAAATTGCATTGCTTAAAATCCAATGACGAGTTTTTAAGAAATGGACAAATGTTGAGTCAACAGTTGAGTTCTGGGTGGACGTGTAAAAACTTAAGAATGCGCTGCAAAAAATCATTTCTTGATTTCGTTAATATAGTATTTTTCTATCTCTAGGCCTTCTAATAAGATGTTTCATTGTGATCTGTAAACAAAAGAGTATTTAATTGTAGAGAGGAGGGTATCATAATAGAAAACAATATTAGCCAAATGACCGCCATGGCTACGCCCTATAGGTCCGTGTTCTTCTCATGAATTTATCCATCACCAATTTGCTCATTTGCTCCTGAACGTTCTCGATAACTTAACGAAACTATCTTTGAAGACTTGAATCGATTGTGGAATATTAGCATAGAACATATCTTTTACATATTCCCAAATAAAATAGTTTAAAGGTTTATATCAAAAGATTTCAGTAGACAATTGTGATCGCCTGTTCGAGAACTCACACGGTCAGGAAACTTTTCACGTGTAGTTTGTGGAATGCCCAATTTCAGAGATCGACAAACCTGGGCTTTCCCAGACACCATGTGCTACAAAAGTAATATTCTCAGTGCAGCGACATACCCGAGTTTAATTTTTCACGCCATTGATTTGTGCCAACTGCTCAAATTTTTCCATCACCTTTAAAATTGCTAACCGAGAAGGTGCTTCGCGACGACGCAAACATGCTTTAGTTTTGCGAACTGCAACTGAAAAAGTACATTTTTTAATAACTTTTATTGTGTTTTGTGAATTTTTTATTAATAATAAATAAAAACGTTTAATTATGAATAAAGATTTCTTAGCATTTTTTTTTGCTTTTATTTTTGCGTGATTTGTCATATTCTGGGCTTTTTAAAAAACCGATTTAGCCTCTTTTTCTACCAGCTCCTTCCTGGCAGCGCTGATTCCAACACTGTCAGGATTTATGTAATCGAACTACTTTTATGTTTTTCAATAAAACTTTTTTTCCAAACTCAAAAGAGGTATATGTATTGTGCAGATATTTGCTGGCATTTTGACCTTTGATCCTCCCTGAATGTAGTTGTTTGCAAATCCGTAGATTTTTAAATCATAAAATACAGTATATGTTCGGCGTTTGGTAAAATTTTTGCCAAAAACTGAACTTTGTATGAATGCAAACCTGGGCAGTATTAGAATACAAGAAGTAAAAGACTTACATAATTTTCTTTTTATTAAATAAAAAATCATAAAGAATAAAATTATATATACGCTATAAAAAAAAAACATCGGATTCGAATTTGGATTAGGGTTCGTTCTGAAAAATCTAGCGATAAATTACCTTGTGCGAAAATAATGTTTACATATAAGTAAGGCACTAGCTGATGACATAGCTGCCCGCTAGGTAAAATAAGTTCTTAATTTGATTTTAAATTACATAATTGTGAAAAAGTTCCAAATCAAATGCAAACAAACAACTTTAATGGGATGGCTAAAAACGACTCAGATTGAATATTTTTTAGGTGTCAGCTGTTAACTGTTTTCTTAATAGAACGATTCAAAGTACAAAAATTAGTGCAAAAATTAATTAAAAAAGGGTATAAATACAAAGCGAAAAGAACTTCATTGTTATCATTGGATAAAACAAGCATTATCATAAAAATTTTGTAAAACTTTTGCCAAGAAATGTATTCGTGCAAATTATTTTTACTTACAATGATTTTCTGTTGCTTATTTGTTTTATAAACAGCGTTGTGTTAATATTCGTTGTTGTTTCAAATAATCGTTAATATTGTTGCACTTGTTGCTGTTGATGATTTCTTAAGGATGCTGATTACACTGTGTGTTTTTGTTTTTATTATAATAAAACTATTAAATATATTTATGCTTTTTTAACAATATAATTTTTGTTAATTATTAATGATTATGTCTAATAGCAATTATTTAATGAAACATGACTGCATATGAACTTTAAGAAATTTGTTTCACTAATTATTCATTTCGTATTATTTTTGTGGTTGAGGTTGGATTGAAGAGAACATAAGAGATTATACGATTAGTTATTAAACTGAAAGCTATATCCTATTAAAACGTCTAAGAATAATTAGAAAATATGGGTTTTCAACTGCTTTCACTTACAATATTAACGATGACACTTGATTTTTAACAGCAGATGACAGGAACGAAGGATTATGTCAAACCAATACACACACGAACAGAAGTTCACCTTGTTATATCTTGATTAATTTTTTTAAGTTGAATACAAAAAAGCTTATACAGAGCGAGAGCGCATTTTGCTTTTGTATGTTGAATATATGAGAGAGAGTAACGGAATTTAATGATTATTTTTTATATATTTATTAAATTATTAATTTAAACAGGATTTTTTTATATATTTAAATTAAATTATTAATTTAAACAGATTTTTTTAGGTTTGTAGGTTAAATTCATAGAGGCACGTTTAAATTTTTATATATATATGTATGTTTAATTATTTACACTTTTTACAAATAAAAAGCCTGGGCTTTTTTAATTTAATATTTTATGTAATTATTGTTTTATAGAAATTGTTGGCCTTTTTATAAAAATTTCCTTTTTTTCTGACGTTAGTCTTTGAAAATTATAGAAAATATAAAGACGTGTTGTATGACAGTTATAGTATTCCTGTTATCCCGTTTTCTTTAATGTTTTTCTTCAAGATAGAGATGGAGCGATAGAGAGATAAAGAGAGCAAGAGAAAGAAAGCAATAGTAAAAGATAGTGCGACAGAGTAGAAAAACATGAACTTAAGTTTTCTTGTGAAGTTTTCAATGAAATTGAAAAATTTTTTATGTTGATTAATCCAAAATTGTTTGTATGTTTGTTTGTTTTCTTTAACACCTTTTATTTATTTAGTTATTTTTTTGTTTAGTGAGAGTAACTGCTGTTGTATTGCACGGGTCGTCAGTGGTGAATTTCTAGCAACATCTAACATTCAATAGTTATTTGAACTTTTAATTTTCTTTGAAAAATATTATTAAATCTCCTAACAGTTTTCTATGGGTACTGTTTTTATTTTTTGTGGTTAATTCTTTTCAACTTATGTTATATTATTTTAGTGTTTACTTCTGTTCTATTTCTGCTGTATGGTGAGTTTCAAATAGCTTGAGATACACTTTTTTTACGTTTACCTCTGATTAATTGCCCTTTTACTGTCTTGTTACATATATATTTCTCGTAATGCTTATTTCTCTTCTCGTTCATGGTTATACACAATTATTTACATAGAATTTTTTTTTCTTCTCTTGATATTCATATGCTTAATATTTTTAACATTTTTCTAAAAAATTTTTTAAAGATATAAATTTGGATAATTCAGTTTGTATTAAAATGGCTACAAAACACGTTTAATATTTCAAAACTGTATTGAATAACTTTGGATTTACAATTCCACCTTCAAATTTAAGCCAGAAACTTTGAATAAGACAAGAACAAAACACAAAAATAAAGAAACAAATTTATATAGTTATAACCTTTTTTCACATTATTGTATACAGAAATTTTCATATGCTTTGCTCATAAGAAAATGTTTTTTTATGTACAACTTTTTAAACTTTTTGTAAGTTCATTTTAATGATTCTAGCACAATAACTTTTTTATTTTACAATTTATTACTATTTAAGTTTTAATTTGGTTTTAAGAAAACTGTCTTTTTTTCTTTTTGGGTTTTTGATGAACAACTTTTATCTACATATTTATATATATATACATATATAGTACGTATATTATTTTTTGTACACTTTCTTCCTTGAAGTTTTTTTGAAGGGTTCTTTTTTATCTTAATATACATACATATAAGTATGTATATGTATATATTTTTAGCTTTTTATTTTAAATTGTTTTTTATTTTACGCGCTCTACGACGACGACGACGGCGACACCACTACACGACGACTACTAGCCCAACTGTAGAGGAGCTGTTAACTTTAAGTATCAGCTCCCAAAAGTATAACAGTATATAAGAATTCACCAGGCTGATATGACTTGCAAGTGGTGGGTTTTATTGTTAATGACACTATGTTCCCGTTTTTTTTGTCTTAATATTTTCTAAATTATTTAGTCTATTAATGTTCGTTAAAAAATTGTCAACTTAGCGATTTTTTAGCCCTTAGTTAAATTTTCTTTTGGGCGAATAAGTCTTTAACAATTCTTCTTAAGTCAAGAACTTGAAGGACATAAAAACTAGGGTTGTCGTTCGAACAAAAATTATTCGAATTATTCGAACGAACAAACATTTTTCAATTTAGAATAAAAAATTATTCGAACAACTTTTTTCGAATAATCAAATATTCGAATAATTAATGAACGACGTATACAATCATTAAATACTTTAATATTATTCCTGAATTCCATGAATTTCCTATCCAATACTAGCTTTTTACAATATGCCGTATGTTATGCTAAACAATGGGGTACGCAAATACTTTGTTTTACCGATTACTTTGTGATAAAAATATGTATTGCGAATGACCTCAACTACGATGAAGAATAAGATGACATTTTTGAAGTAACTGATAAAGATTTATTAACTGATCTAGGAAATCTATAAATAAAGTAAGATATTTTACTAACGCAAAAATCGTTAACTGTATTGCTGATGTTCTGAACTATTTAGAAAAATCAAAGAGAAAAACAAACAAACTTGATATGCTCTTTAATGCTGATTTAACCGTTAATTTTTTATTTATTTTGTGCTGAAAATAACTTTTGTACACGAGCAATCATGTCCATTTACACATATGGGTAGACGAAAGTTATAGAAAGCTTTCTACAGCTGACTACTTAATTTATAATTCCGTGCATCGTAATGCAGCTCCGGGGCAGTAAAGAACACTCGTCGTTGGCAATTACATTTTAAGTGCAACCAGGCCGCTGTTGATTTATTGGCCTTCGAGAGTTTTGCGTCTCACTCTCGCACGTGATAATGCTGTACCTTGACTAACTGTATCGCGCTACGGTTTTTGGTGGAATTTTCCTTTATCGCATGCAACCGTTTTTAATAATATTGGTGGAGACCATAAAAAATCTAGGAGTGGATCTTAGGAATTCCACTTTCTATACGAATCGCTTGGCAATTCCTAAAGGAAGAACCTATTTCTGGGATACCCTGGCAATTTGCGTACTGCTACGCCTTTTTTATTTTTAAATTATTCAATCAATCAATCAATCAAACTAACAATTCAGTTCGCTTATGTACATATATAATACGATTTCGCTTTTATAGACTTCATCAAAAGCATGTTACATTAATGATGAACTGGTTTCATTACTATTTGGAAAGAAACACGAACTTGAGCATTAATTTTATTAAAATATAATTCAAATGTTTCTCACAAAAAAGGAAATTTACAAATATATTTTCAAAATAGATAAATGCAATTGACGCTGTTAGAAACGGTTTCAAGAGCAAAAAAAAAACTTAATTTTCAACGTATTAAATCAAATCTTTAAATTGGGTTTTTAAGCACATAAAGCTAGTGGACTACAAATAAAAATCATCTAATTTTTTATTAAGCAAATCGGCATATTCCTAATACTTATTACTTACACCATAATTTTTTTTTTGTTTGCAAAATTATTTAAAAACAAAACTTTTTTTTTTGGCGTTTTTTTAACTCGAAATAAACGACACTTCTTTGCTTTTTACACATTAAGCTTTTCTCTCATTATTAGCACATCATAGCAAATCCCTTAAATGAGTTAGTGTGTGATTTGTTGTTGTTTTTATTTATATATTTTTTTTGCTTTTCTTTATTCTCTGTTTGAAGCATATTCGTACGTTTAACTGTGTGGTGACATTTGTTTTGTTTGTTGACATTTATAACCCGTTATCCATTATTTTGTTACTCATTCCTAAAGTCTGTAATGTTGTTTTAATTATTTTGTCTCTTACTGCAACTTTTTCTTATATATAATTTTCTTAATTTCAATGAATTTTTCTATGCACAGTTTGTAAACTTCAGCTTATTACGAATGTGCGAGCGTGAGGTGTGTTTTATCCTATTGATTTTAAAATTGAAAATAAGTCTTATCATTGTAACGGGACTTATAAAAGAGAGCCTTTGAAAACTTTATATAAAATCCGTACTCGTTGCTAGTTTCCCGGGGGGTTAGTAAAAGGAAAAATATTAAAATAATATATTACAATTTTAGTTGCAAAATGCAGTTTTAATTTCCAAGCGAGCAGAATGTTTTATGGTCCTTTATATAAAAAAATGTTAAATGGCCTATCCCACCTCTATTTCTTTTTTTATAACCTTCGATATCGTGGGACAGGTCTTAAATGCTTTACATAAGCAAGTTCCCACTATGTATATTAAATGGCGCTAAAACAGGGAATCTAAAATTACTTCAATCTAACAGAGTTACTTATTTTAACCCTAACCATACTAAAACGGGTACCCCGGTACCCGAACGTACTTTGAAGTCAAATTTTTCTTAAACTAAATAAAATACAAATTGGAGGCTCTACAAGTTCCTTCAGATAACCATTTTCTAAAGTTTTTTCCCATCTAAAGCACTCTTGATTCTTTTGGATTGACTCTGGAGCCACCCAAAGTCGAATAGTCCTTTCCCTCCTGATATGGGTACCCGGGTACCCCTATATAACTTTTTACATTTTGTATGAAAAAAGTAAAAATTATAGTATTTTTTTGTTTATTGGTTATTTAATTCAAAAAATATTTTACATCAAACTTTGTACATGTATAAAAAATAAATAAAACTGTTTACTAATATTGTTGCATAAAAAAAACTAAAAAAAATTAACATCTAGTGCAGCGTGGAGCAATAGTTTTGCTATGCGTGTTGCACATTGGTCGTTTACAGCCATCGCATATTTTGCGTGTTTTTCGATCAGATTTTGGATCAGTAGTCACGCAAAGGTAGCAGCGACCCTTTATTGGCAACCGTCCAGTTTTATCTCGTTGGGTTGTATCTGATGGGACCGCAGCATCCTGGAAAACTTCTTTAGGGATGGTTTTATTTGTCATAAGCTCTAGAGCTGCCCAGATGTTATTGTGTCGTGTTATATGATTATCATTAGCTCTTTCGTTCATATTTTTAGTTGCCAACTCCACGCCAAGTGATGTTAAAAATCCTCGACGAGAGCTTCGTTTTATTTTTGCGCTTGGATCGAGGCTGGAGTATACACAAAATGCACCCAATGCAGCCACGTCAATCATGTTGAAAAACACTGCCAATGGCCATCTATTGGTTTTGCGTTTGGTGGTATATTTAGACACCATCTGGTCCATAACATCTACTCCGCCTTTTGTTTTGTTATATAAGTCATTAATCTCCTCTTTTCCATTAATAGCTGGCTCCCCTCGAGTATAATGCATTGTTGACAGAAGGAAAACACACTTCTTCTTCTTGGTCACAACAGACAAAAGTGTTCCGTTTTTGTTGAAACCATATCGGGGTGTACCTATATCGTCCGTTGGGTTTGGACGTAGCTCTTTTGGAATATAGGCTTTGTTTTGTCGAAGGGTACCGACGAGACTTATTCCTCTAACTTGTAGCCGATTGGCCAAAGGAAGTGAAGTGAAAAAATTGTCGGTCGTTACATGTATTCCAGATTGTTTGTAGAAATCCACCAGATCTAGATCGATGTTTTCTCCTACATTTACCTGTCGTTGACCACCAGGTGGCTTGCCTGTGTAAATGATTCCATTCAAAGGATAGCTATTAGCTGTGTTACACAACCAAAATATTTTTATTCCGTATTTAGCTGGCTTTGAGGGAATATATTGAGTGAAACTGGTTCTACCTCTAAATGGAAATAACTGTTCGTCTACTGTCACATTTTCATCTGGAAAATAATTTAAACGTAGATTCTGCATCAACATATTCCAGATATCGGAGATAGGAGCAGCTTTGTCTGTTTGTTTGCGTGTCGCTCTTGTGAAAGCATTGTCAAAACGTATTACGCGTAGTATTTGCTGAAATCTTTCGCGACTTAACGATGCTTTGTATAAAGGATGACTGTAATTCCCCCATAGAATTGAAGGAGGATCATCGTTGTCACCATTTACACCCATGACCAGTAAAATTCCAATAAAAGCATCAAGTTCTTCCATTGAAATCAACCGAAACTGGCGATGTTTCAATTTTAAAACTGCAATATCCGCTGCATTTTTCTGATTGAAATCCAGTGCTATTTCATTGCCTTTTTTGTTGCTGTGTCTCAGGATCTTATTTTTTATATTTTCTGACAAAAATTCATCAAATATTTTTTTTGCAGTCATCACTATTAAATTTGCGATTAAACGGACAAATAAACACACACGGGTACCCGGGTACCTTTGTCAGGAGTCTACGTGTGTAAATGTTGTCAGTATGGTTAGGGTTAAAAAGGATGACTTGCTCGCAATTATAAAATAAAAAATGTTCCAAACAAAACACCCCCAAAATGTCATTCGTAGCTTAAGGGTATTTTTCATTAAATCATAAAAGCCATAATGTGGTTTCAAGCTTTCAATCAGTTTTGGAGTTTATTTGTTATGTGACGGAAAACAGTTTTAAGAATGTAGCGATTTTGTATATTATTTCTGAATAGCTTTTTCAATAATTTTTGTTAAACAGATTTTATCTTTTTTTTTTTAATATTTTTTTTTTTTTGTAAAAAGAGAAGTAACATTTAGGCAATTAGTATGCCTACCAACCCGTAGGTGTGTTACCTTCTTTGGGAAAGGGATAGTGAGACCGGACAGATGGTGAAAATGAAAAAGCTTTAAGGTTTACAACTCCGATATTGCGCGTTGTGCTAGTTTGTAGATCAGTGTTGCAGCGCCTCTGATGTCAAGTAGGCGCATTAAAGGTGTTTTAAGATATTATAGCCATATTTTTATTAATTATTTTATTTCGCCGGCAATTTTGCTACAATACCGATGAAGGAGGGTGCTGTGATGTCCCCTAGCATATACCAGTATCAATTGCTGTCGGTACTGTTCAGTGACCAGTGCTATGCCTTCGGCACTTAAATAGTCCAACAACAACAAATACAATGGCATACTAATGCACATCTGATAAATGCTGGATGTTATGACTTGCCTGAAGCTGGGCTCGAACCCACGTTCTTAGACATTATTTGCTTTGAAGTCAGCGCGCTAGCTACTTCAGCCAACAGCACCCTCAAAGTGTTCTTTTAAAATTCTGTAGCATTACATGTTTTAGAAATGGTCGTTTTCCATCTTTCAATCTTGTTTGTTGGCTTATTCGTTAGGGTTTTGAAAATTTGAAAAAAATCCAAAAAAATAAGGTAAAGTGAATACAATACTTATTTGAGGGTGATAAATGAAGTGCTGCCATTTACTTTCTTGAGATTTTTCCATGTAAATGTTGCCCTGCTACGCCGTAGACGTTTTATTCCCGAGCTTGAATTTTTGAATACTTTTTCCCGAATGATTTCACAAATAGCAGCTATAATGTTGTCTTTTACGGCTAAAATGTTAACTGATTTGTCACTGTACACGAAAAATTGCATGTATCCCCACAAGAAATATTCTAAATTGTTCAAATCGCATGATCTTGACGGCCAATAGACTGCTCCAAAACGTAAGATTAATTTCTCAGCAAAAATGACTTTCAATAGTTTAAGGGTGCTGCGTATCCTGTGGCATGTGGTACCGTCTTGCTGAAACTACATGTCAGCCAAGTCCAATTCTTTGGACTTGAAGAAGTACGATTAATTTTTTTCTCCAATTATTAGCAATGGCGATGAATTGAATAGCGCGATCTTCTTTGTTAATAAAATCAAGCTAGTCGTCAGAACAGATTGTATAGCTTGTTTCATGGCTCGATTATGATGATCATAAAATCGACGTAATATTTCCCCACACAGCAATTATTTTGATGGTGAAATTTATTGGTTTGGAAGCGTTGTTCGTTTGTTAGTCCATTTATGGTAAAATGGCAAACCTTGCTGAGCATATTTGGCATTGCGACATATCACAAATCCTTTTTTCTACACTGAAAAGATTTACACAGAAAAACCAAATAGTAAAAATATATAAAAGGTACGTATGATTAATATTATATTGTCTCTTTACATTAATCATTCGCTATAGTAGGAATTATGATACTTTATATTATATTATAATTATAAAACCTAGCATACTTTTAGGTTGTTTTTATTAAGAAACTAAATTCAAATACAATTTTTACGAAAGGTTTTGTAAGCGAAAATTTTTTTAAAATTCCTTAAAAATTATAATATCAACAACAACCATATTCATTTCTAATAGAGAATTGGAAAAAGAACTAAAACCTAGCAGATATTAAGCAATGTGTTATAGGAAAATGCTTCTGTCTATATATTTTACATATATCCTGTTGATAAATTGTTATCGATTTTTTCAATTGATTAATCATCAATCGAACATTTTTGTTACATTTATTACAGAAAGTATAAAAAGTTTGGACAAAATAGTAATTCTTTGTTAATAAAATAAGAGGATATATAATATGTATGTAGAGAGTACTCCTATTAATACATTTCATTAATTTTTTTCTTAATTATTTATTTCTTATTATTCACTCACTGTACATTTAATAGTATATGCACGAAATACCAGTAAGACAATAACTCACATCTTAAATCAAATGAAAGTCATTTGAGTTTACTTCAATATTACACTATGCAGGTTGCATTATCTTTTCGATAAAATAATTTTCTAAAATTCTCTGAATTTCCTGAGATTTCGCAAGAGCCATTATTTCTGAAGTTGTTTAAAAGAAATACATTTTTGGGAGTTCTGTGACTTTTTGAAACAATGTTTAAGAGAGCAGGAGCTAAACTAAGGACATTACAAAAGAGTGATTTTTTCGTAACGCTTCGTTTAAAAAGTTATTTACTTTCATATGTATATATTTGACAGCTTTGGAGAATTGTTAAGAGTTGAAAATTTTGTAAACTGAATTTTGCTATCCAATAGTACGTTTTTGATGTCAAGATTGCTCTGGTATCATTAAAAGCTAAACAAAAATAATGTTTGTTTAATTTTACAAAGCAAAGAATTCCTACTAATAATATTTTTTTTAGTTTATAAATTTTGTTATTAAATATATTTACTATTAACAAACAGGCACACAACAAATATGCAATTGTATATTCTTTCTAGTGCAACCATTATAGACGGAGAAAAAATTTTTATCCATTTTAGAAATTTTTTTTGAATTTTTCCATCAATTTGTTCTTGCATATTTTTGCATGTTTCACCCTTTACAGCGATTTTTGTATATTCTAGCATTTAAGTGCGTATTTTGATGCTTTATTGAAATACATATTTGTCGATTAATAACAAAACAAAAGTGTTTTGAAGCGCAAACAAGAAATTTTTTGAAATTCTGATGACCTGATGACTTTTCTATTTAGTGTATCAATCAGTGTTGCTCTGTTTTTGTCCTTCTCGTCTGATTTGCAGTCTTCATTTGTTTAAATCAAATTTGTTTTTCAATATTTAATTATTTTGTTTTCAATGTATACAATTTTATTCTGATGCAAAAGACATCGAATTCCAAAAGCTTGTCTTATTATATCCAAAATTTTCAATTCTGACTACAAAATCTTAGAAGTTGAAGTTTTTTGATTACTTGTTCTGTTTATTTTACTTTTATTTATTTTAAATAAATGAATTGAGGAATAAAAAATAAAAAATTAATTATTCTATTTTGACTTAATTTTCATTCAATCATAAATCAATATATAAATACATAAAACAAAAAAAATTAGTTCTTTAAAAGAAATGTGTGAATAATTATATACACTCTTATGAGTATTAAAAAAATATCAAAATAATTTATCACTTTTTCATCGCAAGATAGATTTTGGGTAAGAAATATTGTACATAATATTTTGTTATGCTCAGTGAAATATTTCTATTTGGCTTTAATTTTATAAAATTAACTTAAGCACACCTTCATCATATAATAATATAAAAGATACACAATGAGAAAAAAGCTGGACATAGAATGAATACTGTTAGGACATTGTTCTCCTCATACAAGCTAAATGGTTAAAGAAATATGTGGGCTAAAAGAAAACAGCAAAACTTTGTTGCTTGCAAGATACAAAGACAAAAATCTAAGAGGCGGTTTTGTTATCTCAGACATTTTATCTGAAAAGTCAGCTGTTAAAATATTCTGCTTTCTGTTCTAATATTCTATTGCTTTCTTTACATTTATTTTCTAGTTTTTTGTCTCAAATTACTAAAATGGTTTCAACCTAATCGTTATCACAAATATAAACACCAAAACAAGTAACAAGACCGTAAAATATTCAAAAGCTAAACTAGGAAAAAGGTAAAATAAAGGTGTTGTGAACTATTGTTGGGTAAGTACCAGTCCTAGTGTGTCAACAAAGCGTGCAGTGATTGTCAAGGATAGTTATATATGGGAAAATATAACGTATGATTAAAAATAAACATTAACGATGACAATGATTTGGAAGTCACACTTTAATTGTGATTCTCATTTGCTACTTTAATGATGAAGCAGAACAGGGGCTGACGTTTGTTTTCCATACAATTTGACATAAAATTTTACCAGAGAAAGCGGTCGTGAAATAGAATCTATTTTATTTTTACAGCGTTTTTTCTTATACTCTCAATTTTAGACACTCATTCTCTCAACAATGTTGATGTGTTTTCATGAAAACACATACATTTTTCATACGAAAAATGCAAACAAAAGAAAATCAAACAATAATAAGAGAGAATTTGAAGTAACTGCCGTCGATTTTATTATGGGCCATCAGCGTTTGTTCCTGCAGTTGCAGCTTTGTTATGTTTCATCATTAAAAGTCAATAATAAAAAGTATTACCCAGGTGGCAGCATTACCGCAACTGACAATTGTTTACTTTGATTATGCTTTATATTTTGAATGTCAAAATACATACAAAATACATTTATTTGTCTTTTTAATTTTTTTCTGTGTCTGTTTCCTGTAGAAACAATACAACAAATGCCTGTAGTTCATGTATTATTGTAATTGTAATAAAAATTTCACCTAGTTAATACCCCTCTGCTTTAAATAATAAATTATTTTACGAAACTGTAATGTAAATCGATATTATTAATTTGTCTCAAATTTCTCTCTCTCTAAATTTCTCTCTAATTCAAAACGAGGCTGATTAATTAAGTCTATGCATTAAATTTTTTTAATTCTATTACAATTACTTTTTTGCTTTGAGTTTTTTCTATGATTTTGTTTGACAGCACATTTACTACAAGCAACTGATTTGTTTTATTAATTGGACGATGAGTTTGCCTCATTGATGTGGCTTGATTCAAGCCAATAAATTTTTTCAAGTCACTTTCTTTTTATTATGAAAATAACTCTAAACACTTATTTTCTTCATAGTATCTTCTCAGTAAAAAAATAAGACTAAGATTTCTTTAAATTCATTTTTGCTTTTTGGGGCAGCTTTTTGATACAAATACTCCTTTGTGCGCCGTTTTTATGTCATAGTAAATAATATATTTTTCACTCTTACGTTATTCGGACATATCATGAGCTATTAAAAAACTACTACGCAGAATTCATATGCGGTTGAAAACAGTACGACGGAAAAAACACACTGTGTTTCACATACCGGGTACATCAGGGCCACAACATAAACGGTAACCTAATATTAACGTAAGATTTTAAAGATTTTAATTTTTCGCCATTTGTGCAGTAAAGTATTAGTAAGCCTAAATAGATAATTTGACAGCTGACAGTTTATGACTTCTAAAAATGAAGCGTTACACGGCAGAACAACGTAAAAAAGAAAAACTAAAATCTTCGTTTTCCATTTAATTCAAATATTGCGTTAATTTTGGGACTCCCTTTATGTTACTTGAGGCAGCCCGATATATCCCCTCCGAAATAACAAAAATATTTGAAGTTGAAATTTACGCTATTTTACTTGACGACAAACTTCTTATTTTTCCTGTAAAGTTTTTTTTTTATCTAATGCGTTTGTTGTTGGTTCTGTTCTTTTAATCGGTTTTCGTTCATACGTCAGATAACCAACATTTATAGAATTGTTAAGCTTAACTATGCATGCTTTTTCTTTCAACTTGTTCATGTGCTTTTTTCATTTTTATGGTAGCTGTTGCTGTGTTGTTTTGTAGGCACTCTCAAACCAAATAGTGAGTAAAGTGATATTTACTGTATGCGTTAATGGAGGCGTTAGCGGTGTCCATTCTATATTTCTTTTAATGAATTTGTGTTCGTAATTTTTTGTATTTTCACTTAAAGCATTCACTGTCTACTATTACGGCTACCTACTACAACTTCTCTCAATAAATCAGCTCTGTTTTCACACACTAATGCTATTCTTACACAATACACACTGTGTGTGTTAAATGTGTGTGTGTGTGTGCATACTTAAGACTGACGTCATTGAGCTTTTTATTGATTTTATGCTGTTGGTTTTTCTTTCTTGTTGTTGTTGTTGTTGTTGTTGAATCTCTTTCTCGCTGTTGACTCTTGTTACCTCGGTATTGCCTTTTGCATCACTGTGTTTAAGTACATACATATATATTTATATGTATATATATTTTTTCTTAGTCTTTCATATCCTGCATGTGTATCCTGGAATGATGGATTTTTTTCGTTATTATTCCTACTTCTGCTGCTATTGCCGCTATCTGGGTAGATTTGTTGTTATTGTTGTTGTCCACATATTTAAATCTACATAATTTTTCGATATGTTTGTTACTATTTTGTCAACCATAAATACGATTTTGCTACTTTCGTAAATAATTTAGATAAAATAAAAATATCATTTGAATTTGGTTCAGTAAAAGTTAAATCTCAGCTAAAATCTTGTCTTCAATAATATGCGTTAAGGAATGCAAGCATTTAGGAGAAACACTTAATGCAATGCTTTAATTTTAATAGTAAATTAAATTATTTGCTGTGTGGATTGGAATTATATTGTATAGGATTTTTCTGTTACCTTCAAAAATGACATGTGGGTGAATATTAGCCTAGACGCAAAGAAAAAACATAATTGAGGGAACCATGATCTAAGAAAATCATATTATGATTGAGTTTTGTAGCTGTTGCCGATTCACAATGTCGTTGAGTTCTATGTTTAAATTAAAATCATGTTATAAAAAAGCAATGCCGTTGAATGAACGATATTGTTATTTTAGACAATAATAGATAATACTTCACCACATAATTTCAATATTGTGATGAAATATCAACATAACAGCCAGACTGCAGCAGCTATGGCTGGTAATTAATGATCAAATGAAAACATGAAATAAAATATCATAATTTAATATTTGATTTAAATAAAAACATGCAACAAACTATTGTTTGCTATCAACATTTGCTTTTTTGCCGTATCCTTAATATTATCGTTCAAGCCAGGTCCAACCTAATCTTTTCTCTGCGTGTAGAATAGCTAAGCAATTTGTTTGTAAGGATTTTGTTTTTTTGCAACTAAAACCGGGCGTATGAAACAAAGGCTCTGGAAGATTGATTCAACATTGTCTGTTATCCTAAACAGTTCGTCAACATTCGGCATTAATTTAAATTTTTAATTGAAATTCCAACAATTTGCGTTTAGTGAAAAATTTGTTGCATTTACAAACTCCATGAGCACTACTTAAATTATTTTACACCATTTTTTCGCGCTGTTTCGGAAAGTGTTTTGGAAAGTTATTAATCTGTATTGAGCTCAAATACTAAAATGCGTCGAAGAACTAAAAATGTACATGGAAAAGAGAATAAAAATTTAATTAAATCAATGTACGAATTTGTACGTGCATTTTATAAACGATACATTTTGTGTGAGAAAAAAAATGAATTTTTGAATTTTTGTTTGTTTTTTTGTTTGTTTTTGTTTCCCATATAAACTTCCATTTGTCGGCAGATATGTGTATTTGAATATTGTTTCAGTCTCTCGACTCGAAAGATTTGTACATCCGAATTGAAACATTTATTGTACAAGTTAACAGACTTGTTTGTACAAGAAATATAATGAATATTATTTTAGCTTTTAAGAAAAATATTGAATATTATTTACATAGAATTTTGCTCAACATTTTATATCTTTTATGACTACTTTTTCTTCTTTTTGTGAAGATCTCTATTGTAAAAATTTTTGTTGTTAAGCGAGATGTAATAAAAAATATGTAAGTTGATCAGACTACTTTTAATTTATGTGAACGCAGCAAAAAAGAAATGAAAAAATTAAAAAATGTTATGCAATGTAATAATCAATTGTAAGAATTAAACTAAGTTTTTGAAAAGGAAGAAATATAGAAAAAATCCGCATAGCGGAGATTTTGTAAAACCAGTTATTAGTTTTTATATTTTTATTATTGAGCTTGTACCTCGCAAAGAAAAAAAGCTTCACTCATTATCGATAGAGCCAGTAATTGAACAAGAGTAGAAAAAAATCCACATAGCAGAAAGCTATCGCAAAAATAATATTAATAAATTTAAATTATGAATTTTAATAAATTGTTCACTTCCAAACAAGAGATTATGAAGAATTCAATATAAAATTAATTCGCCAAGCAAACATTAAAATAAATAAATTTAAAAAATTTATGTTAACAATTCTACATAGTAGAACATATTTGAATTAATAAAAGTTGTTGTTGAATTTATATGTAACTTAAGTTGAATAAAACTATTAAATGAAATTTGCAATAAAATAAAATAATAGGTGTTTGAAATTCATTTGGAAAGTTCGTTATGAGAAAGTACTACCTACAATGAGTCTAACACAAGATTAACTTACAACTACTCGTCATATTTTGTCCTTTTTCTTAGTATAAAAAAATAATTTCACCGACGTTTCGGCATACTTTTTTATCACTGTAACACAAAAGAGTATAATTTTGATTGCAATTGTTTGAAACAGCCTACGCTTATATTTGTGTGGCAGTTTGCTGCTGTATATTCGAATGGTTAAAATAATATTAAGTAAACATCAACTTACGCATTTGTTCAAACATTTGGCAAACATAAAGTTGTATAGCTAACGCTATTGTTGTTGTTGACGTAGTGATGACGATAATGAAATTTAATTTTTTCCTTAGCTGTTGCTTATACACATTTGTATATGTTGACTATTCTTTAGTGAATCATTTGCTGTAGCATAAATTATTGATATAAAGTACTGTGCAGAATAAAAGCAACAAACCGCACACCAAATATTATTTTACAATATTTCTGGTAGTTTGTTTATTTAAGAAAAAACTGATACTATTTTACTATTTGTTACACATTAATTTGTTAATGGAATTAAATTTATTTTATAAGTATCCACAGTGTTACGCAAAAAAAAACAACAGCAGAATTCTCTTTGGCCTTCAAATGAAAGCGTACATAACAAAAGCAACGATTATAAGCTCTGTAAGATTATTATAATTTCCAAACAAAAAACAACGGCAACATCCCAATAATTAAATTTTTTTTATATAATTTATAATGCAAAGAAAGAATTTTAAAATTAGTTTCGATGAAGCGATTCAACAAATTAAACGATATATAATGGCAAGAGTTAAATACAGCTGTCAATTTACACATCAATTTTTAAACGATTATATTAAAGGGGAGAAACAAATTTTAATTGGAAAAAATAATACAATATCAATAAATCTATTGTTAGTAGGTTGATTAAGAAATTTAAATCTAAAAACGATGTAACTACAAGTCGCGAAGACAGAAAAATTGTGCGCATTTTTAAAGAAAATCATTTTGCTGCCTCAGAGAAGGTTGCAAGAGCCTTGAACTTAAATACTCATATAGCACGATTAGAAGACGAGCAACAGAACACGATTTTAAAAGTTATAGACAAAGCAAGAAACCGTTATGCAGTGGACCATTTCGCGAGAAGGCGGTAAAAAATCTATAACTTTTGATACGCGGTTTTTTTATTTACTACGTGATGCTATAGGCTTCAAGTTTTATTTACTATAGGATTATTATTTGGACTTACACACTCTTTTTCTTCATCAATTCTTTCTAAAACACTTTGTCTTTTCATTAAGTGTTCTCTATTTCGCCGATAAATCACTCCATCATTATCTTTTACTAAAAATGACCTGACTGTTTCACATTTTTCTACAACCGTTGCAGGAAGCCAAACTGAAACTGGTGTACGTTTGAACATGATTTTCCCACCTGGGAATATTGGTTGTACTTTGATAGCTTTTTTATTAAAATTATCAGTCATTTTCTTAATATTTTGCTCAACTTCCATTTTGTACTTGTGACTATTGCGTCCACAGTCGGTACTTTTGTTCTTAACTGACGCGACATCAATAATTCTGAAGGACTAGGTAAACTACCTTTTGGAGTTGTCCTGTAATGTAGTAATGCTGTGTAATAATCTGAATTTGTTTCCCTACACTTTGCCAATAATTTTTTTAATAGTTTGAACTGATCGTTCTGTCATACCATTCGATCGCGGAAAGTGTGGACTAGATGTTATATGTTCGATAGACCAATCATTACAAAATTGATTGACATCTTTTGAGTTATATGGAGGGCCATTATTGGAAATACAAATTTTGGGAATACCGTGTCTAGCAAAGATAGATTTTAATTTAGTACCTACCTGCTTACTGGAATAACCTTCGTTTAAAATATCTATTTCAAACATACTTTGAATAGAAAAGGTATTGCCTTTTTTAAATTCAAAAAATACCAGATGCCACTTTTTACCAGGTCAATTCTATAATTTCATGAGGAAGCAGTTCTTGTTTGCGGTTAGAATTTTTATATTTGGCGCAAATTTCGCAATTTGAAACTAGAATAAAAATATCGTGATTAATATTTCGCCAATAGACGGTACTTTTTTCTAAATTCTGACACCGCTGTACACCCATGTGCCCTTTATGTATACTATTTAATATCTTACGACGTAATTGGCTTGGTATAATAATGTGATTGTTTCTGTAAAACACTATGGGTTCAAAGGACAAAGGACAAAGAATTGCCCTCTACGGTAAAAAAAAGTGCTACAAGAAAAAGTGCGTGGAAAATTTGATTACAGGTAAGCACAAGTAATTATGAATGATTTCTTTATATAGTATATGAACTTAGTGTCATAATAACAGGTATGCTAATTACCAAATTCTTTTTGTAAAATGGAACGATAACGGTATAGTAACTGTAGGTACAAGCTTTGATGAAACTTACCCCATCCATTTAGTAAAACGGTGCTCAAAGGCTAATAAAGTAAAGCCAGCGCTGTGCGGTATTTGAAATACGTATTTAAAATACAAATACGTATGTTGTATTTCATATACATGACGTGCAATTATTTTGTACTTTGTATCTTAAATACATGTCCTGCAAGTATTTTGTATTTTGTATTTTAAATACATAAAAAAATGGCAGTATTTTGTATTTTAAAAACATAGTTTACAAACGACAATAATTTTGTTGTTTTCGTAGATAGGAATGATGGTGAATCTAGGACATCAAATTTGGAGTTGGAATTTATTTGTCAGTTTCCTCAGTGACGAGAGCAAAGACATTATCACTCTTGACAGCTATCCAATAAAAAAAGAGAATTCATAGAATTTAATACAAGTTTGTGCTCATCAGGACCTGTAGAAAGATTATTTTCTTCAGCAGGTTTTATTAATTCTTCAACAAGAAACAGTTTGTCTGACGCTACATTAAAAAATCTGATATTTATGAAAGGAAACAATTGTTTTGTTGATTAGTTTTATCTAATGTATTTTTTGGTTTGAATAAAAATGGTGTATTTTGCATTTTAAATACATACATGACGTGGAAGTATTTTGTATTTGAAATACGTACATCAAATGGAAGTATTTTGTATTTTAAATACATGACCAGCAAGTATTTTGTAATTTGCTATACCGCAAACCATGTATTTTGCCCAACTATGACAACAGCCAAAGCTATTTGCGAAATTCAATGCTGGAATGGGTGGAGTAGATCTTCACGATCAGGCGATAAATGCGTACAATATAAAATTCAGATGAAAGAAATGGTGGTGGCCTCTCTTTACGGCAATGATTAATTCTTGTGTCGTAGATGCGTGGAAGCTTTATAGGAGGAGTAACAATAGCAGCATAGCTCTCTTAAATTTAAAAAAATTCATACCGAATCTATAAATAAATATGCATAATAATAATTAATTTTATATTCTTTTACTTGTGTTCCAAAATGTCTCACAATATGAATAAAAGTTAATTTTAATTGAAATCAATATGTTTTTAAAGTTAGCTTAATAAAAACTTTGCAATCCATATTTTCCCATTGTACTCGTATGAGAGTAAAAAATACTTTTCCACAAAATTTTTTTATTTGTTTTTCATTTTATAATTATTTGAGTCCTACTAAGATGAATTTTACAAAAATAAATGCATTTTTTTTGTTTTAAAGATGTTTGGGATCCAAAGGGCTAATGATGTTCATTAAAAATTAGCGCTGTGCACGTTGAAGCAATCCTCTTCCTTGCACAGATCTTCCAAATTTTAAGACCTTAAAAACATAATTTGAATACTGAATAATTATTATATTCTATAAAAGAATGTAAGACTAATAAATTTTATTGGATTTTCAAAGCTACAATGAAATTTATTAATTTAAATAACAAAAAATTCAAAATAGACTTCTTGATTGATTGCGATCTTCATATCGAAATTCATAGTGCTGGAAATTTTTGTGTTGGACATTTTACTAACTCCTTAATAAGGAATAAGATAAAACTGAATTTTTTAAACAATTTACAGTGTTTTGTTTATTTTTATTTTAATTTAGGACTGTTATGAATTCTAATGACGATATGTAGCCTAAGAGTCACTGATAGATATAATTTTTTAAAACCCATCCTAGACAACAACCTTTAAAATAAATAAACTTTATTAAGGTTTTAACAATGGCTAATTGTAATAGAATACTCATTTCCTGAAGCATGCGCTCTGAAATTCAAACAAAAACGTCAAAATTGACAGATTTACGAACAGAGAAATACCAAATAAACAAAACTACACAGAGAATAGAAAATTCATCTTTTCACCCCTATTAAATTATTCATGTTGACATTAAACTACCACCACAATATAAAAAATACACTAATATTATAAATAGAAATTTTTAACAAAAACAAAAGTAACTTAACTATTCGCAAGGTGTTTCTATACATAAAGTGATAAAAATTCGATTCAATAAAAATTTAAATAAAAACTGGGCTTATTAAATTATTTATTTAAAGTAAATGTGAAGTTACAAATAAATAAAGGCGACCATAAATATCACGTTCACCCTGATGCTTAATAAACTTCCCTTATATGCCATTGAATGGAATAGAAATAAAATAATTTATATGAAAAAAGGCTCTACGAGGAGAAATGCTTTTACTTAATATCTCTCTATGGGTTGGAATGAGAAAATCCATGAAAAATTCACAGATTTTTACTTTATCGTCATGGACGAGTAAACCAAACACTGAGTAAATGTTAAACATTCAACTTTTCAACAAACCAACTATCAAAACTAATTGAAAAAGCTGAACAAATTTCAAATTTGTGGTATCTAAAACAATTTAGAAATTAAAGTATTTAACAAAGAATGTAGCTGGTGTTTAAAGAATAAAAATAAAGTTGTTGATGCACTCTTAATATTAATAAAAGTTAAAGCATAATTTTATGCAAATAATTTTCACAAAGGAAAGTACTTACTTTGCTTATTAAATGCTGTCAATGAACTCTGACATTTTAAATAGCATATAAATAAATAAAAGTTTAACAAAATTAGCTTTATAACAAAACAAATTAAAATCTATGCATATCATTTAATAACGCCTATATGTGGGCAGCATTTTCTATATAAATTTGTTATTATCGATAAAACTACCCAAAAAGGGAACAAAATATAATTGCATAAAAGTCAATTTCTAATCATAAGCTAAACGCTTTTAAATAAAACTAACTTATGAAACAGTAAATTATAAAAAAAAAAAAATAAATATTATTAGAAATAATTTTCCTAAGCCTTAAAGTATACATCATTAAAAACCACTATTGTTGTTGCTGTTCTCGGCTTTTTTTAACATCTTCTCATGTGTTTTACTTTGTTGGCCAAAGGTCTTGTGTGTGAATAAAAGGAAGCAAACACATAAAAAGAAACTGCTAACAAAAATATATATATATGAAAAGGAATTGATAAAAACATCTAAAATTATAAAAGTGTGAGTGAAATGAGGGCGCGCGCAAAAGAGAGAGAGCTAACAATCCTATAAAGAGAATTTTTTAATTGTGAACTTAATAAAAGTGTCGAAGGTATTCAAGAGTAGCAGAAAGTGGGAAGCAAATATATGCAGAAAAATTTGAAATAAACAAGTAAACAAAATAAACTAATTTACACTGAGAAACAAATTTTCACAATCTGAGTAGAATTTATTAATTGAATACAAGGAACATTTTTGCTCTAAAGTTGTTTTAAAAAAGTTCAGAAAAAAACAAATTAGAAATAATGGAAATATGTATTAAACTATAACAAAATATATTTTACAGAAAGTAAAGGTCCAAAACGGCTGCTATATTTTTAAAATCTAGCGCGATTCTGGCAAGTCTGACAAGCAGAAAATATATTATATGAAATATTTTGAAAAACATATATTTTCAATAAGATTGAGGTATCTGGAATCTTCTTAAAAATACTACATATGCAAATTTAATATATGCAAGTGTTTGTAAAAATAAAAATTAAGTACCAAACAGAACTTGTTAAAATTAAAAGAAAACAACAATAAAACTAAATATGGGAATCCTTAACTAAATGTTAGGCCATTCAAAAATTATCTAACCTGTTTTGATAACAAAGAAGAAAACAAATATAAAGACAACAAGAAAAGCATCAACCATGAGAAAACCTCCGCCACGAAACAGAAATAAAACAAACTAAAAATAATTTCGGCAATTTTAGATATTTCGCTGATTTTTCAAACGCAAGTTGACAAGTATATAAATCATTAAAAAAGTTAATCTTAAGATTTGTTAAATATAAATTAATAAATTGGTTTATAAGCAAATAAAGCAACATAAAAGCGATTGGGTATTTAAAGAGTAAGTCAGGCTTGAAATACTTAAGGAAGCGCAACTGTTGCAAGATAATGTAAGAAAAAAAAAACTATTAAAAATAGAAGAAAAAGAACTAAGAATATTAAGAGAATTATCAAAATATACCTTTTTCACAAAGACTTAACAATTTACCAAGAATATTTTCATAAAAAAAACTGGCATAAAAAAATTAAATAAAACAAGTGGCACAAGTTCTTTAAAGGGAAAAGTTTCTTTCAAGAGATTATTTTTTTTAATAAAAATTAAAGTAATAAATAATTGATTGTTTAACTTCGAAATATATAAAAATAATGTTTACATTTTTAACATCAGTTAATTAAAAACAAAGTAAGCAATTTTGATATTATTTTCTAAAAACAAAACAATGAAAAAAGTGTTTTACAAAGAGTGAAATAAATTAAATGAACTATAAGAGAGATGTGTGAAAGAAAAGTCATGGATAAAATGGCGAGAGTAAAAATAAATTAATAAAAATAAATACATTTTAAAACTAAATCAAATTAAAAAAAATCACATTTAAGAGAATATTATAAAGAGAAATTATTACGGATAGAAGAATTTTCAAAGAGAATAAATATTTAAAAAATTACCTGAATAAAATAAAATGTTTGAAAAAAGGATTAGCACAATTTCTATTGTTTCGAATACAAATAATAAAATTAAAAACATAAAAGTGGAATAATAAAATATATATTAATAGAACTGTCTATTTTTTGTGGAGAGTCAAGTTAACAGTATTATAACGAGCCAAAAATAGAACACTTTAAATATTAATTGCTTGTCGTAACACCAAAATATATGACAGACAAGTTGCATCTTCGAAAAGTGTTAATGCGAAGGAAATTTATTGAAAAAGTCATGTTTTTCTTAAACGAAATAAAGGAAAAATCATTCTAGAAGCTAGAATTTAAATTTCGAGTTTCTAATGTTAAAATCAATGGTCCTCGAGAAACATCGCTCGTTTAAGATATTTGGGAGGAATATATATAAAATATGCACAAATCATTAAATGAAACATAATTAACTACGCTTTCAAATAAAATACACCCAATAAGGTGTGCAAACATAATTAAAAATATTTATAAACAATAAAAATGCAATATTAAGAAATGAAACAAATGAATTATCAAAAAAGGTAACTTAAGAAAAAAATATATATATAAAAATTGGGAGCTAAAAAAATGCTAAAACTCAAAACATATCAATTACATTAGAACTATAAATACGCGGTTGCAATTTTAAATGAAATATGCATGACAAAAAGTTAATTAAATATTATTACACTACAATAAACTAATAAATAAAAAATAAAAAACGGAACATTAAAATAAAAATGTGTAAAACAATTTAAAAAATAATAATATAATAATAAATGAATGTACAATTGATTAGAGGGATATAAATTATAATATAATGAAAAGAGAAAATATATGAAATAAAAATTATAATTTTATTTGGAAAAGTTTGAGACTCAAATATGCTTGAATATTAAACATCTCAAATACGATACATGAATTAATAAAACTAAAGTTCGGTTAGCAAACAAGAAATTAAAAAAAAAACTAAATCAAGGTTTAACCTCTTAATTAACAAATCATATCACTAAAAATTAAATGAGAAATAATAATAATTAAAATGATTGTATAACAAAAAAAAAAAAAACAAATGTATATTTAAATAGATTTGAAAAATTTATCCACCCAGCCGAGATATATGACAAGCGAATGAGCTAGTTGTTCAAAGAAAAGTTATATCAAATACATATCAAGTTCTTTAAGAACAAAACGTAGAAATTTAAGAAATTATTTATAACATTTAGTGTAAAGAATACAATATTTTTAATTACTATATACTTAGTAATGAAATCTATTCAAAATATAATAAAATATATCTCTGGAACAAAAGAAAGACAAACAAACATTTTTATAAAATATTTTAAAAAGCTTCAAAGTAATAATAAAAACATTTACAGCGAAGTGAACCGAAATCGATTTTAATGAATTATCTTCAACTGCAAACGGCATACATAAATAAGGTAAGTTTAAATTAAAAGCAGGAGGTATTCTGCTACCCACTTTTGGGACGAAGCTCCTTTCGGTTTCATATAATTGTCACACGTGTTTTGTTTAAATAAATTTTTTCAATGAAATTCATTCGAGCATATATGAATAGAAATATGTAAATCAAACAATTTCAAAATGAATAACATAAATCGGATTATATTATACTTAAAGAAAAAGTAATTTTGTCCACATTATGAACCTTAAGAAACATTTTAAAGCTTTTATGGTTCAACTTTAAACACTTTACTGCAAAGTGAAATAAATGGGAGAGATAACGAAGAAATAAAAATACTAACTAGTAAAGTGCTACAACAATTTATTTTATACACTTGTAAAGGATGATCTTATAGCAACTTTCTTTTTTGCAACAATGTTTTTGGTAGCTCAGCTGTTTTTGTGTAACATGTTACTGTTAAACATATTCAATTTGGTCTATAAATTAAGCATGAATTGACTTATAAATGAATTAATTATAAATGAATAATGAATTTTATTATCAGAATTCATGCACGGTTAAGAAAGTGCAAACAGAAATTTATGTTCAGCGACGAAGCTCATTTCTGGTTGAATGAAAACAAGTAAAATTGCCATATTTTGTGTGAAGAGCAGCCAGAAGCATTGCAAGAACTGCCAATGTGTCCGAAAAAATTAACTGTTTGGTGTTGATTATGGGCCAGTGGCATCTTTTAAAAAGACGACGTACTTGAGACAATGGCCCAATTGAGAGGTCAGCTCGGTGAACAGCTGATTTCACGTTTGGGGCTGGTCAATTGGCCGCCTACATCTTACGATTAACCGCTTTTAAACAATTTTTTGTGGGGCAGTACAGTTTTACTACGGTCATTTCCCACAGTGTGGTGATAACGTCAAAAGTTAGTCAGTACAATCTTACTATTGACATTATGTCATATTGTCCACAAGAACTACCTAGTCAGTATTGACGCAGTCTACTGGTAGATTTCGTAGGACAAGCCTGTGTTCAATGTCAATACTAGATAGCATTAGTTGGGGTATAATTTGTCAGTAGTACTGGTGACATCGTCAATAGATAATCAGTATAATTTCAATATTGACATTTCGTGCAGGTACATACATTTATACATACACACATGCATACATACAGACATACATAGGGTATTAGGAGACACAAGATCATTGGCGGGGTGCCTCAAGGATCAGTATTTGGCCCACTGCTGTAGAACGTCATGTACGATGGAGTTTTGTGGTTAAATCTACCTTAAAGAGTAAAGATAGTTGGATTTTCAGACGAAATAGCCTGAGTATGTGTATCGAAAGAGCTAGTAGAAGTGGAAACCATTGGAAATGCCAGTATTCAGATCGTAAGATCTTAACTGTAGCAGACCATAAAACAGAAGCAGTTTTGATTAGCAGTCGTAAGACTAGGGAAACAATTAGGCTAAATATTGGCACGTGTAGCATAGAATCCAAGGAGTGTCTAAAATACCTTGCAGTCATAATTGACAGTCGTCTGTCTTTTCATGAGCATTTGCAGTATATTGGCTCCAAAGCATCAAAAACATGCTTAGCGCTGTCCCAGATCATGCCGAATACAAGAGGTCTTAAATATCTGCAGAGAAAATTGCTCATTAGTGTAGTAAGGAGTATTATCCTATATACATCCCCTATATAATCAAGCGCACTGAGATATTCTACATAAGTGCGTCTGATATCTCCTGTGTATAGGTTGGCTGCCCTACGAGTATGTAGCGCATTCCGAACTGTTTCGGACGAGGCCGCTTTTGTTATTGCCGGAGCTAGAGACCGTGTCGGACGGTATGGATGGTGTGACTGATTTGTGCCTACGGAAGTGGCAAGAACAATGGAGAGCAACTGATAAGGGAAGATGGACTTACTTACTGATACCTGACATCAAGACATGGTTAGCAAAGAGACATTGTGACTTGAACTTCTACATTACACAATTTTTGAGTGGATATTGTTGTTTTAGGTCATACTGGTATCGTTTCGGACATGACAGTGTTCCGTTTTGTTCGAGCTGTGATGCTAATGTCGTGGATGATGCCGAACATGTGTTCTTCTGATGTCCACGATTTGTTAGTGGGAGTTCGATCGATATAGCTTAGATCGGGTCTAGGACCTATCCCACCCTGTGACGTAAAGCCTTGCGGTAGTTCCACGGGGCCAGTGTAAAGGGTTGTCTTAGCGTGTTAAAGTCTCGCAGTCCAGGCAAACACCATCATTGCCAGTGTCTTTTGATGATTTTATCCCATAAAAAAACATACAAATATACATACAAACATACACCCAAAAATATTATACTCAAATTTGTAAAATATCTTTCTTTTTATTTTATTATTAATAAATATATCTTATAGGAAATTTTATTATTTACCTAAGCCTACACCTACCTTATCATTTTTTATCTTTATTTTCCCTAAATTCCGCCTTAAATTTTGGAAGATCTGTTATAGCTACATAACCGTCAGCTGTCTCATCGCCACCCCTTTTATATATAAATTTATAGTTTATATCGTTTGAAGGTGGAACTTCTTCAACGATTTTTATATTGATATTTATTTTTTGTTTCTTATTTAATGTAATTGTATCCTTTTTAGTGTATCCGCCACTGCATTCAAAAGTCTGTAGAACTTCACTTTTAATTGTATTTTTCATTACTATATGACTGCTAGTGAGTGACCTTTTTCTCATGCTTCAGTACCGCAGGTCCATATACCTTTAGAATTACACATTTTTTTATATATTATATATAGGAAAGTATTAAAATTCAGATGAGGGGGATGTGCTTGCAAATGGCATGTTATATATGAGTGTTCAAGTTTCTAACTAATTTTGCATTTATTACCAACTAAAGTTTGGTTGCTATACATTAACCAAAAAAAAAACTTAAAAAATTTTGCGGAAATGCTTCATTCACTTTAAATTTTAAAATTGATGAGAAAATTTTTGTTTTGTTGACAAAAAAAAAATATTTTGAATTTGAAACTATTTATTTGCATGAATTTAAAAAAGCGTTAAGGTAAGAATGCGTCATATCTACAACAGCTTTGAGAAAATCTACGATTGACTAAAGATATAATAACATTTTCTTGATTGGCCACGCTTGACTGACCGTTTTTCGAACCTTATACCGATGGCGGTATACTGAGCAATTAAATGCTAAACTAATAACAAAAAAAACATTTTATAAACAATATTTAAATTATGACTGTTTAGTATGCAAGACTTAAGGATGTTTAGTAACAACTTCCAAAGGAAAGAAAAATCCATCAGTAGTATATCCATCAGTGGACTATATAAAAAAATTAAAATTTAAATTAAAGTTATGTATGTATATCCAATTTTTTGTTAAAAATTTGTACATATTGTTTATTAAATAAAGTAATTTACAATGTAATTTTGTTGGTGCATTCATTAATTAACATCTTTTAAAAGTTCTTGTTAGATACAATATCATTTCCTATCTCGGCAACCTTCCAGCTTAACAACTCTTTAATCATAGTTTTTTACCACCTCGCGCCCAAATATTTTTTGATTGTTCTTTACCATATTAACACCACAAATAATATTTATTCAATTGTGTTTTAAATTCTTTTAGTTTATTTAAACTACTTGTTTATTATTTTTGTATTTATTTCATTTATTCTACGTCGTTAGAAAAGGTGACAATAACTGCCTGTTTTTAGAAAATGAACACAAAATTTTGAGAGAGAATTAATCTTGAAAACTACAAAAATAAATAAAAAATACATTGTTTTGGTTTCAATATAAATTCTCTATCATTTTGGTTTTGTTTTTGATAACCCAGCAGACAAGAAGTTTCAGGAATTTTTTTCTTCAAGTCTGTCAACGACAAAACCAAAATAACTTTTCGAATCAATGAATTTGCTTTAAAAGTACTTTTAATGATTTTCATTGTCATTTTAAAAGCTTAATTTTCAACACTGGTGCATCTGTACGTACATATGAACATACCAGTGGTCTAACGAATATCCGTATTCGCGAATATTCGAATAGGTCATAACTTTTGTGTTCGTATTCTTCGAACTCATGCGCATAATTCGCGAATATCAACTTTCCAAAAAATACATAAAGTGTAGACAATCATTTGGTTAACGCAACAAAAAAATACTAATTTTATATTAAAAAAAATTAAGTCTTCTTTTAAATATTCCTTTAAAGATATAACTCTTTTAAACTTCGGCTAATATTAAAAAAAATCAAGTTAAATTAAACTAATCATAATTAAATGAATATTAAACTTTTATAATAAAAGTTTAGAAAGCCTTCCTACTTCAAGGCTACTCAGATGCGGTATGCAAAAACAGCGACCACCAATAATCCAATAATGATTCCCTCGTTCGCAGTACTTGTTGGTGGTGTCACTAAATATAAGCTCGTAATGACATTAGAATGTTAAATAAAGCGGTGTGTTAATTGCTTTTTAAGAGTCTATTACTATATAAAAGGGGTTTTTTGGCAATTAAATTTAAGATATTTTATATTGCAGACATCAACATCGAGCCACAGATAAAAGGCGTCATACATCTTTAGAAATGAGCATAATTAGAATTTTATTGGGTTCGTGGTTTCTGAAAGCGATACTGCTGATGACATGTATCATCTAAGAATTTTATCTCCAAAATATTTATTTTTTACTGCTACCGCGAAACCAACTGAAGCAGAAGAATCAGCTAGAAGCATTGAGGGTATTTATCTTACTTGCTTGGACTAGATTTTAATCTACTCAAGAAGCAGAAGTGGGCACGGGATCAGGGTCAAAAGGTAGAGAATTCCCAGAAGGTTATGACCCGGAATAGTAGGTTCTGATTGTTACCAGACTAGCAGAGGTACCAGATTATTATCCAGAGTGAACAAGATTAGGAAAAAGAGACTTTAGGGTAGGACGCCAATGCTACCCAGCTAGCAGTAACAATAAACACTATTTACGAACAAATAAAAACACACAAGAAACCCAAAAATAGTGTTTTAATTGTGGAGGACCCCGGATATCCATAAAAAATTTCATTAGATGGAAATTTGTTGATTGTTAATGTGGAAACTTCAATCACACGAAGAAACATATAACAAAAATTGAAATTGCAATATCTTACAATCTATAAAAGATCTCTTGTTATTGTATTTGAATTTAGCCACACACTCAAAGGGACACCGTTATATTAGATAAGGAAAGAAAAATAAATATCGATCTAAAAATCACTGCTAAAGCTCCGCCTGATAGCTATTTCGTCGATTATGCCAAGGGTGGCAAGGAGACAGCTAGAAATTTAATATCAAGAAAAAAGAAAATAGCAAAAGTTTCTTTTGTCGTGTCGTGGCGATAAAAATTCGTTTTTGGCGATGAAAGTTTTGAAATGGCGATTGGCGATTTACTTACCTATATCTTGGCAATATTTTCTACAACATAAACAAGTTCGTGCAAATGCTGCTAAGTCTGGTATTTTAACATTTCCCTGATAAAATCTACATTCTGCCAGATTTGTTACATTTAAGTCTGATTATCTAATAAAGTATTTTGTTATTTGGCGAATGAAAGAAAATTCAATTTAGTAGGCAAACGGATACAAACCGTATTAATCGGCCTTGCAGATCAATATGCGCTTCTCAATTTTTTACTTATAATAGTATCATATAGGAATGTAAATAACGTATGTTGCAACACATTCCTTCTAACTGAAGTTATAGTAGTCCAATTAAATTCGGAACAATAATTGATATGTGTACTTAAATACACATTTAAGTAAACGTTAATTCTATTTTATTACAAGATTTAAATTTAAATTTTGATCTTCATATACAAGAAGTAGTTATTTTTGCCAGTATTTATAGCTTATAGTAAACCAATGTACCTTTTATAATTAAACTATTGGTAATGTAAACAATTTTCTTAATTTTTCTTAAACAATATAATTTTTGTGTTTTACGATAGTCATTAACCACCGAATTTCGAATTTAACAAATTTTGTAATATTTTGTTATATTTTTGAGATATTTGGGCTCATATGGCGGTATTCGACAAGTCATTTTGCGGGGAATTTAAAATTAAAACTGACAACACTGATCGTACGGTCATGTATTTCAGAATCCAAAACGTGTATTTTTACGTGATGAATCTTACGATCTCGGATGTGACTATTCGGATACAGATATAAGAATTTATTATTAATATGGCCGCAAAATGAATATATATTTTTAAGTATTTGGTAAAATAAATGCGAATACGAAGAACTGCCGCTATTATTCATAAGTACGATGTTGATCACTGGTACGCGGACGGGTTAATAAGTCTGTGACTTTTCGAACTTCCCTCGTAGTTATATGAAATGCAATACTGTTTCCATCAAGTACCACCTGTTAATAGACTATTGTAAAATTTTGAGAAAGTGTCGTCATTTACTTTGCGTTTAACAGCTGTTCAAAACATACAACCTCGTGTATTTTTCTAAAAATAGAAAAAATAGAATTTCGAGAGCTCATTAAACATTATTTTTTGCGAAAAAAGAAACCGTCAATCAAACCAAGGAAAAGCTCGATAAATACTATGGGGACTCTGCACCATCGATTTTAATAGTAAAAAAGTGGTTTACTGACTTTTCTTGTGGTCGCACAAGTACAAATGACGCTGAACGTTCTGGACGGCCAATTGAGGTCAGTACACCCGAAAATGTCGAAACAATCCACGATATGCTGCTGGCCGATCGAAGAGTAAAAGTGCGTGAGATTGTTGATGCCATAGGCATTTCATATGGCAGTGTGGTTTTGATTTTAAGTAATTAGCCGAGTTGAAGAAAGTTGTCTGCGAGATGGGTGCCGCGCTTCCTCTCAATTGAACATAAATATAAACGTGTGACAAGTTCTAAGGATTTTTTGGAGTTGTTTAGCCGCAATCCGAATTGTTTCCTCATCCAGAAATTGCTCGGTGAAAAGAGTTTTAGCTTCAACGATGAAATTATTGACCAAACAAATGCCTATTTTAAGGACCTCGACAAATCCTATTTTTTGGAAGGGATAAAAAAACTCGAGAAACGTTGGACGAACTGTATTGAGTTAAGAGGAGATTATGTTGAAAAATAAATTTTTGTTTCGCAAAAATATGTGTTTCACGCAGTTTTACACGGACTTATTGATCCGCTCTCGTATGTACATATCTACGTATAGTTGCACCAGTGATGAAAATGAAGCTTTTAAAATAATAATTAAAATCAACTTAAAAATGTGTTTTCTTTTCTTTTTACATTAAAAGTACTTTTAAAGCAAATTCATTGATTCGAAAAGTTATTTTGGTTTTGTCGTTGACAGACTTGAAGAAAAAAATTCCCGAAACTTCTTGCCTGCTGGGTTATCAAAAACGAAACCAAAATGATGATAGAAAATTTATATTGAAAACAAAAAAATTTATTTTTTATTTCTTTTTGTAGTTTTCAAGATTAATTCATTCTCACAATTTTGTGTTCATTTTCTCAAAACAGGCAGTTATTGTCACCTTTTCTAACGACGTAGAATAAATGAAATAAATACAAAAATAATAAAGAAGTAGTTTAAATAAACTAAAAAAAATTTAAAATACAATTGAATAAATATTATTTGTGGTGTTAATATGGTAAAGAACAATCAAAAAATATTTGGGCGCGAGGTGGTAAAAAACTATGATGAAAGAGTTGTCAAGCTGGAAGGTTGCCGAAATAGGAAATGATATTGTTCCAAGGCGAATTCATAACAGGTGAACTTAATATTACAAAAACCACAAGAATATATAAAATATTTGAATGAGGCGAAAAAATAAAAAATTGAAATTATTATAATTTCAAAATGTTTTGTTTTTTAAGGGTTGTTTTTTTTAAATCCCTTGAAATATTTAACAAATATTATTTTGTTGAAGAAATCTGTTGAGTAGAAATGTGTTAAAGATCCGATGATCAGTTATTGGCTCCTGCCAACCGTAATGCCGTTCAACGTCGTTGTCAACCGATGATTGCCTCACCACCCCCCCAAAAAAATTTTAACAGATGTAAGTACATATTGAAATTCCATTGAGGAACAAAAAGTTAATGCTTTGATGACCTGTGATGTGGATGCTGAATCGGAAATTAGTTTTATTTTGCGCCTAAAAAGAACTTGCAAAACGATGGGAATTAATGAATGCACCAACAAAATTACGTTGTTAATTACTTTATTTAATAAAAAAGGTGTACAAATCTTAAACAAAAAATTTAATATAACTTTACTACGTTAATTTGAATTTAGCCATCAGAAAGATGTATTGACTGACACACTCAAAAGGATACAGTTACATAAGCTAAGGAAAGAAAAATAAATATCGATCTAAAAATCACTGCTAAGCCTCCGTCTGATAGCTATTTCGTTGATTATGTCAAAGGTGGTAAGAAGACAGCTAGAGGTTTTGTAGCTGTAATTGATTTACCAAAATTAAAGGAGAAAATAGCAAAAGTTTATTTTGTTAATAATACAAATTCATTTATAATATGTTGTAAATGGAAGATTAATTAATGAAATATGTAATAAAACGCAAAATATTTTACAAAAATGAGTAAAATGTTTATGTATGTCGAAATTGTTAAAAAAATAAGTTATTTGTGTTAAAACTTTTCAACTTGGATAAATATTTAATTAACATTCTGAAGGTTTCTAATTTGAAACGCGCAATATTTTACAAATAAATTTTGGTAGTATAGATTAAATGAATATTACACTAATCGACAAATTTAAAAGTGAGAGTATCACTTTGTAATATACATTCTTTCTCAAGCATGACGGACTTTTTTTTTCTAAATTTTCTCATTGATCTTTGTTATCTTGGCTGTCCTTGACAACACGGAAAATAATAGAACCTACTCGATGCTTCTGAATCTTCATAAGGGTGCCTTACGTTTCAATCAAATCAAGTCAGGTGTTGTCTGAGGGCAGCTGGTCTTTCAAGGATGTTGCCATTATTTTTTTGTCCTTGTAGATTTGTGTCGCCCCTCTCAAAGAAAAAGCCAGACATTAAAAACCACACAAGTCACTTATAAATTGGATATCTATTAGAAAGTCCATGACATGGGAATTGAACCTTAAAATTAAACAGACTGCTTACGATCGATGCTATTAAGTTACTTTGACAGACACATTATTGAGTATATTTAAACGGAGGATATTTTTTTGTGTTGTTTTTATCTGTAAACTTCAACCACACAAAGAAAACTAAAACAAAAATTTAAATTGCAATATCTTAAAATCTACAAATGATCTCTTATTGCCGTATTTGAATTAAACCACCAGAATGATGTATTATCGGTGGAGTTTCTGTTTTGGTGACGATTAGTGTAATTTTTTGAGTTAAACAAATATGTATATTGTGTTGCCATTTCAATTTCGTTATTTTTTTTTAAATGCGCAAAATAATTTTGTTATAAAAGTTGTAGAATTTACCGGAGTTTATTCAGTAACAGTTGAACTATAGTTTCGAGTAGTTATTTGTGCAAAAAAAAAACAATTTAACATAAAACATAAAAGTTATAAAAGATTCCGAGATGGCGAAAAGGATTCTTGTTCTATTGCTTATGAGTTATTTGGCCCTGAAGGAAGTCTCATCCGAAAAGCAAGAAGAAATATCCTTTGTTGAAAACATTCGATCAGCATATACAAATGGTAAATTACTTTTGATAAAAAGAAGGGAAGTAAAAAAAGTTCTTGCAAATCAGGCCCTGTTCATCGATTGTGAGAAATTGTAGCAAAAACTTTTCCAACAACACTTTCATGCAAATTTGAAATCATTGAGGAGTTCACTCAAATACATTTAGCTGAAATAATGGAAATAATGGAATTATCTAGACGTGCGGTTACGTTATTATATTTTTAGTCAACCGTAGATTTTTTCAAAGCTGCTGTAGATATGGCGTCTTCTTTCCTTAACGTATTTTTAAACTCATGCAACAAAATTTCAAATTCAAAATACATATTTACATATTTTTTGTCAACAAAACAAAAACTTTCTCATCAATTTTAAAACTTGAAGTGAATGAAGCATTTCCTCAAAATTTTTACAATTTTTTTTGGTAAATGTATAACAGCCAAACTTTAGTTGGTAATAAATGCAAAATTAATTAGAAACTTAAACACTCATATATAACATGCCATTTGCAAGAGCATCCCTCTAATCTGAATTTTAATACTTTCCTATATATAATATATAAAAAAATGTGTAATTCTAAAGGTATATGGACCTGTGGTGGTGAAAAATGTGATAAAAGTGTCGTTGGTTGTCATATTATAATACAAAATGTAAACAAAATGGAAGTTCTACAGACTGTTGAATGCATTGGCGGACACACTAAAAGGACAATTACATTAAAAAAGAAACAAAAAATAGATGTCGATCTAAGAGTCACTGCTGAAGCTAAAAATGACAAATATTTCACTAAATATTCCAAAGGTGGAGACGAGACAGCAAAAGGTTTTGTAGCTGTAAAAGATCTTCCAAAATTAAAGGAGGAATTTATTGCCAAGAAAAAAAAGAGTAACAAAAGTATTCTTGGTAAATAATATAATTTCGTTTATAATTGGGAGATTCAAGCGGTGTCCTATTAACTCATATTGTTATAATATCTTAATATTTTACAAAATTTAAAAAAAGTCATCATTTTAAACCATGCTTATTGTTTTGTCATATCCAAACAGTAGAAATTTGAGAGAGTGTGAGACAAATTACATAGTGCTTGTTCTTCCACTTCATATTTTTTTCGTTTTATTATTTTAAAACACATAATTTTACGACTACCATTTGAGTTCTCCAAATAAATTGTAAATGGAAAATTTATTAATAAAAAAAATAAAAAGCAAAATATGTTGTTTTTGACTTGGACCAGCACTCAGGGGATGACCCCTTCATAAACAATGCATTGTGCGGGAACTAGGAAAATTGGTTATGGGAAGGAGAATAAAGGGAGTAGTGTTTTTGGACGTTCGATTTGAATTTTCCCAAACTGAAAGTAACAGGAAAGACCTCTGCAGGAAGTTTATTCCACATGCGAACTGTTCGGCTAAAAAACGAATTTTCCTTGTAATGCGTAGTGCGATCCACTGGCATATTAACCACAAATGGATGCGCTCTTAACGAAGAACGTGTTGTTCGTACAAATGAGCGGCTTTCGGGAACAAGTTCCCTGATTTCATTAGAGCACATTTCATTGTAATAACGATAAAACAGTGAAATACATCCCACATTGCGTCGATGCTTCAGTGAGTCAGAGTTGGCTACCCTACTGTCACCGATGAGCTTCTTTGCCCTCTCCTGTACCCGGTCGAGTATCTTCAAAATAGACTGAAGCACCGGCCCATACATGAGAGTTGTATTCCATTTTAGGTGGTGTAAATATTAAGGAGATCAGATTGAGTGAAGTATCTCTTACACCGTCTTAGAAAGCCGAGGCACTTGAATGCTTCTTTTGAAACCTGAAAAATATGATCAGTCCATCGAACATCACATTTAATTTTCATGCCAAGAACATCAAGAGTCTCTGATTCCTCAATATCTACACCACCCATTATTACAGATGAAGCAGCATGATTGTACGTAAATTTGTGTGTAAGCATACAACCCTGGGTCTTGCGAGCATTAAATTCGACCCTATTCGCACGTCCCCATTCATAGATTGCTAAAAGATCATTATTTATCAAATCATTCATATTTTGCCTCATTGCCGCGATCTCCGGCAGGGTTGGTCTGTTAGTGAATGAATATGAATAGCACATGCTGCTGTCATCTGCAAAAGAGTAGATAGGATTGAAAGTTTGAAGTAGAAGATCGTTTAAGAATATAAGAAAAAGTGTGGGAGAAAAAACGGAGCCTTGAGGTACCCCTGAATTAATCTTGAACTCGTTTGATGAGATCCCTTCTATAACAACTTGTATAGTGCGATCTCTGAGAAAGCTTGATATAAATCGAGAGAAGACATCACCGACACCAAAAGCAATAAGTTTTGACAAAAGTGGATCATGCCAAACTCTATCAAACGCCTTGGAAATATCTAGAGCCACCACCTTACTCTCGCCAAAATGGTGAATAGAATGACACCATCTTTCCGAGAGGAATACCAGTAGGTCTCCCGTAGAGCGACCCCTACGAAATCCATACTGGCGGTCGCTAAGTAAGCTGTTGGACTCTAAATATCTCACAAGATGGAAGTTTACCATACTTTCCATAACTTTGGAAAGTGCAGAGCAAATTGCAATTGGGCGGTAATTTTCAGGGTTGTTAGCCTCTCCTTTTTTGGGGATTGGCGTTACATTAGCAACCTCTCAACACATTGGGAATTCACCAGCATGGGACAATGTACTGAAAAGGTTAGTTAACGGACGCGCTAGCGTCGAAGAGCACTGCTGGACCAGTGCTGGACTACCATCCGGCCCAGGAGACTTATTTATGTTGAGATCTGCTAGAACCTTTTTAACTGCATGGGCTCGAAAGAATTTTCTTGGCATAGTTACAGATACTCTTTCAAGCACGGGCAGTGGTTGAGTGCTTTCCGGCAAGTGGGAATTACTAGCAAATAATTCAGCCAGAAGGTTAGCTTTATCAACCGGGTTAGTGAATACTTGATCATCCTTTAAAAGAGCTGGAATTGAGGAACTAGCATTATCCTTTAAGTGTTGTGTTTTTCTTCCGACGGGGTTTGATGCAATTTGGAATGAATTTCCGTCATCCCACGTCAAATTTCTCTCGTCTCAGTTACTGAGAGAACACTGAAGATGGCACATAGCCGAAACCGGTCTGTTTATCAACCAAATTTGACGTGGGATGACGGAAATTCATTCCAAATTATCCTTTACTCTTTTAACGAATGACGAAAAGCTCTTACTACCCCGAGGGGCATTAAGAACTTTAGCACGAAGGCAGTGCTCGTACAAAGCTTTTACGCGCCTTAATACTTTGGCACATGAAGATCTCGCCCTTTTCCGTAGCGAATCAGTATCGGCACTTTTGTTATTACGCCATATACTGAATGCTTCCTCTTTGGATTTGACTGCATTTTTGCACGTCAGATTACACCACGATTTCACTCTAGGTTTAATGGATATTTTCTTAGATGGAATTAAAGCTTTCATTCCTTGCAAAATTACGCCTTCAACAATTTCCGCCATGGCATTGACATTATTGTGAAAGAAACAAATCTTCCAATTAAAATGCCTAAAGAATGCGTTGAGCTCAGACCAACGAGCCTTTTCGTATAGGTATTTTGTACGTTTCGTAGCTGTTTGAGAAACGTTGTGAAGTTCTGAAGACAAAAAGGAGGCGGAAATGGTGCAATGGTCCGAGTTACCGAGAGGTGCATTTACGCTCACTTCATACTTTTGAGGGTGTGAAGTTAGAAACAGGTCAAGAAAGGGCATCGAAGCCAGAAAAAGTTTTATCCCTTCCCGCATTTGGGCTTCTATATAGAAACCCGAAATGCAATGAATGTGACCTGATTTTGAATTTAACCCAGAGGCAGCTAAATTCCGGATCACTCGTGCCTAAAGATGGCTGGCACTGCTACACAACTTCAGTTCGTATATAAAGTGCAAGACCCCTGTGAAGGTTAAAGAGTGATAGGAGGTGATACCCTGGTAAATGAAAATCCTGTGGATCAGCATCCTCAGATACCTAGGTCTCACGTAAGGCTAAGACGTCCGGCCGATGGACACAAACGTGAGCATAGGCAGAGAAGAAATTCCCCTCAGCCCACGTATGTTGCAGAAGTCAATTTTGAATCGCCCTGTCATAACAATGGTAGGAATTTTAAAATCGAGCGATTTTTGTATTATTTTACTGATAACAGTGTTATTAATTGTTGCTATTATAACTGCCCAGTGACCAGTTTTATACCTTCGTCACTGAACAGTCTAACAACAATTAACACAGTGCACCAGCAAAATAAACTAATTTGAAAATTTGTCACATGGGAAGCACAATAACAATGCTAAAGAAAAAGAGCCATAAAAGTCCTGATCTGGTCGTTGTATCAAAAAAAAACGACCCGTTGTGCCAACACTGGTTTTGCTGTGCCAACACTGTTCTCTCAGAGAGCTCTTTTATTTTAACTATTTTTATTTGTTTTTGTTTTAATTATTTATCATGTAAGTATTTATGTATGTTGTAATTGTTAAATTATTTTATGAGTTTTTTGGTTTTTTTTTGTTATTTGCTAAGTTTATGGGCAATATTTTTAAATTTTGAGTTTTTTGTTTTTATGTTATTTCTTGTTTTTAAACAAATATATACATATGTACATATGTATGTAGCACATTTTCCGCGGACGAAAACATTTAATTTTTAAAACACTTAAATAGGGATAGTGGACACACTAATCATATGTGTTTTACAAATATGACTATAATTTACGTATGTATGTCGAAAATTTATTTATTTTAGAAATAATTGCAGTCATGTCAATTGGTCTAATGAAATTGTTAAAAAAATAAGTTAAGGCAGAATTAAGGCCTCATTATTTTTTACTTCTCGTTGCCGTTCTGTTCCGTTCTTTTCTGTAGAAAATATTTCTTACTTACTTGTTCTATGTTCTGAATACAACGTTAACTGACAGCCAAGAGTGTGAATGTGTTAGTTATTTGTGGTGTGAAATATTACAAATTTTGTGCTGAAAGTAAGAAAATTTTATATTTCGAATTTTTCAAGATTTATAAATATTTGTCAAATAAAAACATTTTGTAAATATTTACAAAATACATTCTTATAATTACATTGTCCACATCCGAAAGTTCAGACACAGAACAAATGAGTACAAAATATTTTCTGCAGGAAATAATGGCACAAAACGGCAACGAAAAATAAAAACTAATGAAGCCTTTATATGTGTTAAAACTTTTTAACTTGAATAAATATTTAATTAACACTGGGTCGGTTTCTAATTTGAAACGCGCAGTATTTTAAAAATAAATTTTGTTATCATATACTAATTGAATATTACACTATTCTACATTTTTAAACATGTTGCAAAGAATCAATATGTAATACACATTCTTCGTTAATCTTGTGGGCTTGAGAATAAGTTTTAAAATGTTATGGGAATAATTAATAAAATGGAATGAAAATCTAGTCACTTACGGCATCGATAACCAGATTATATTCTTAACTCCGTCTGTCCAGCATACAATACGAGAATGTCCTTGTTAAAGTTGTTACATATTAAAGCCCTGCACAAGACAACGTCGTTATTAAAAATATGATACAGAAAAATTCAATGCCTTCCCATGTCATGTCAACAGAACTGGGCAATAACTTGCGATGGCACTACGTTGAGTTGCCATGACATGGGGAGGCCAGATATTGTCTTGTACAGGTCTTTATTACATAATCGACATTATGTAGCGACATTAGCAAAACATGTTATTTAACCCTTAAGAGATAACCTACGTCTGAGAGATGGTTTTCTCTCGAATGTTTTTGCAACACGTTGCTGTTTTTATTTTTCTCAGTCGTCTGCAGTAGCTTGCCGATAGCGGTTATTTTGTTGTGGTAAGTTCTATACTCTTTGAGTTTTGACGATCGCATACGTCTCGGAGACGTATGGTTAGCTTTTGTGTGACTTTTACACTCAATTTACGTGAAGGAATTATCCAAACCAATACATGGGACTTCTCGCAATATTACTTGTGACAACTGGTTTACGTCAGTTCCACTGGCAAAGAATTTGTTAAAAGAGCCGTACAAATTGACTTTGGTGGGAACTATAAGGTCCAATAAACGTGAAATTCTGGAATTAATGAAAAATTCACGATCGCGAGATTGGAACTACCAGATTTTGTTATGATGGACCTTTAACGCTTTTGTCATATAAACCGAAGCCTTCTAAAATGGTGTTCATGCTCTCATCCTGCAATGAAAAAGGCACTATCGATGAAAGTAGTGGTAAGCCAGACATGATTTTGTATTATAACAAAACAAAAGGAGGAGTCGACACGCTCGACCAAATGTGTTCAATAATGTCGTGCTCAAGGAAAACTAACCGTTGGCCTATGGCAATATTTTACGGACTGCTCAACATAGCTTTTGTAAATTCATACGTTATTTATTGCCACAACCTGCAGTCTCGAAACCAAAAACCATCTAGTCGAAGAAACTATATGAAAACTTTATCTAGTTCGTTGACATCGCCATGGATGGAAAAGCGCTTGGAGGCTCCTAGTTTGAGTAACGCTTTGAAGCGAAATATAAAAAATGCATTGCCTCAACAGGTTGAAAGAGACAATAATGGAGGCAGAGAAGAACCTGAACCAAAGAAAAAAAGATACTGTTTCTATTGCCCCTCAAAAATAAGGCGTATGTCTAAAATGGTGTGTGTAAAATGTACTAAGCCTATATGCGGGGAACATAAAAATGAAGTGTGCAAAACTTGTACCTGATTTGACCATACTTAATATTTTTTTTTATTTATCATAAATGTTATAACTAAATAAGCTTAAAAAGCGAAAGAAATGTGTTCATTTTAGTTTTTAAGAAAACAGCAGTTCCTTTTACAAAATACTTGGATTTTTTTGTTTATTTTATAAGAATACTGAAAATGTGATTTTTTGTTACATAATAAAAAAAAAAGTTTCTCCAAAAATGCATTTAAATAATAAGGAAATATATAAAGAATCCATATCAGTACAAAAAGGTAAAAAATATTTCCAAAAATATTGTCACCATAAAGAAAAACTATGATACGTCTCACAGACGTATGGTTATCTTCCCCGTAACTTCCAATAGGGTTATCTCTCTAGGGTTAATAACATTTAATTTCCAAGGAAATTCCCAAAAATCGATTTACAATTTATGTACCTCTCATGTAAATGTCAACCCGAAATAGAGTGTTTTAAATTTATTGTTAAAAAGTGATATGTAACTAAATAAGATTCCACTAACTCAAGTGGGAACAGGACCATTATTAATTACAATAACACATATGCAAAAAATATTACCATCCACATACGCCCAACTACCGGAGATCAAGGCGCGCTCATATATTATTAAATATTTTAGTATTAATATTAATTAATAATTATTAAATTTATTATGGTAAACGGCTCCAATCCCTATCCGAACATATCCGAAAGTCTTCTGAACTTGCAAATATCACTCAAAAATCTTTTTTTTCTCAATTCTTTTGCACTGAAACATTTGCGTTGTGTCGTCTATCATGTACCGTCATACCTTTCGCGTTTTGCTGCTTCTTAATTGTGATTGTATTGTTGGTTGTAGTCATGTATGGGTGAATACCAAAACAACAAAATAACATGGCACCTGCATATTAGAGATGGAATCGTGAGCCGCTTTTCAATCACAGTCATGCATGCTCATGCATGAGCCAGCATTTTCGGCCCCCCGTTCATACACGCTTACGTGAGACAAAAAAAAATATAGCTATAGTCAGGAAAACTCACAATCACGGCATACTTACAAAAAAATAATAACACAATTAAAAATAATAAAAAACTACATAAAAAAAATTCATAAAAGTAATAATATAATGAAACAATCACGCAAAAAATCTACTCATGCTCGCCCACTCACGCTTATCATGTGAGCGGTGCCCATCTCTAATACATATACATTTTCGTAACAACAGACTTGCTTAGATTTCTTTGTTAAAGCAATAATTCGTCATATCAAATGCAAAAGATCTTATGATAATATTGCATAAACTTTACAGTTGTGCAGACACTCGGATCGTAAAGCTTGTACACTTTGACTCCATATTTGTGTGATTTACCAGGATTATACTGCCTAAATTGCAGTTTTCCTTACAAAGGAATCATCGACTTGTGAACTGCCAATATTTCACCCGGCCGTCTAGCATTTACGAAATTGTGTTCTAGCATTTCTATTAAGCCACTCACTTTTCCAAAGAGATCACATCCAACCAAAGTATTGTCGGAAAAATTAATAAATTTCAAAATCAACCGACATTTATTTCTCGAAATCACTTGCGGAATTAATGAATTTCTGTAGATGGATGGACATCTTACGATTTCTATATGCGTTTTTAACTCCAACAACTTTTTTGTTTCGGCTACTGTTATACCTACGAATTCCTTTGTACGAGACTTTCGTGTAACCGTATTGTTTTGTAGGAAATTGTTGGCATTTAAATTTGTTTGGGTCACAATAAGATCAAATATTTCTTCAGTAAATCAAAAACTGATCTATTAGTACCTCGAAATTATCACTGCGACCACCGGTGGCTCACGTTGCACCATATGCTCTTCTGTAACGCTTGTGAGCCGCATGGCCCACCGGTAGTACCATTCTAAAACACAAAGGAAAACAACAAAGTAAAACCAAGCCACAGAGCAGTTCACTAATACAAAACAAACACTTTTAACAAAAAAACACTTCTGGCACACTGATAATTTTTTTATATCCGGCGGCAGCGTACGTGTTAAAGAACTGTTGTGATCATTGAAACGAATTTTTGGGGATTGCGTCACTAAACGAATCAGAATTAATACTACTATCCTAAAAAATAGTTTTTATAAACACTATAGTTGACATTTAATCAATTTCCTTAGCTCTGCTGTGTGATTATAAAAAATGATATTAGGTATTTTTGTTTTTATTTGAGAATTATTGCTATACAAGTTAGTTTTTAACTTAAAAAAAGCTATTTGATTATAACGTAAACAAATTATTAAAAGGACCTTCAGTTTAAGCCCAATAAAAGTACACTTAAGTGTCCTTTGAATACAAAGACGCAAAAAAATAACCGAAACGAGATTCTCTTACCATGAATATATAGTTACGTTTTGGATTTTCAATGTAAAAACATAAAAGTAAGAACGAAAACAAAACACAGGACACGTAAAGGTATTAAGAGTCATAATACACTTGTAGAGAAACATATTTTTTTCTGCAGTGAGAAAAGGAAGCAAGCGCAAACGTTTTATAACAAGTTAGTTAATCAATTGAACATAAATATAAACGTGTGACAAGTTCTAAGGATTTTTTGGAGTTGTTTAACCGCAATCCGAATTGTTTCCTCATCCAGAAATTGCTCGGTGGAAAGAGTTTTAGCTTTAACGATGAAATTATTGACCAAACAAATGCCTATTTTAAGGACCTCGACAAATCCTATTTTTTGGAAGGGATAAAAAAACTCGAGAAACGTTGGACTAACTGTATTGAGTTAAGAGGAGATTATGTTGAAAAATAAATTTTTGTTTCGCAAAAAAAATGTGTTTCACACAGTTTCACACGGACTTATTGATCCGCCCTCGTATGTACATATCTACGTATAGATGCACCAGTGATGAAAATGAAGCTTTTAAAATAATAATGAAAATCAACTTAAAAATGTGTTTTCTTTTCTTTTTACATTAAAAGTACTTTTAAAGCAAATTCATTGATTCGAAAAGTTATTTTGGTTTTGTCGTTGACAGACTTGAAGAAAAAAATTCCCGAAACTTCTTGTCTGCTGGGTTATCAAAAACGAAACCAAAATGATGACAGAGAATTTATATTGAAAACAAAAAAATGTATTTTTTATTTATTTTTGTAGTTTTCAAGATTAATTCTCTCTCACAATTTTGTGTTCATTTTCTAAAAACAGGCAGTTATTGTCACCTTTTCTAACGACGTAGAATAAATAAAATAAATACAAAAATAATAAAGAAGTAGTTTAAATAAACTAAAAAAATTTAAAACACAATTGAATAAATATTATTTGTGGTGTTAATATGGTAAAGAACAATCAAAAAATATTTGGGCGCGAGGTGGTAAACAACTATGATGAAAGAGTTGTCAAGCTGGAAGGTGAATTCATAACAGGTGAACTTAATATTACAAAAACCACAAGAATATATAAAATATTTGAATGAGGCGAAAAAATAAAAAATTGAAATTATTATAATTTCAAAATGTTTTGTTTTTTAAGGGTTGTTTTTTTTTAAATTTCTTGAAATATTTAACAAATATTATTTTGTTGAGTAGAAATGTGTTAAAGATCCGATGATCAGTTATTGGCTCCTGCCAACCGTAATGCCGTTCAACGTCGTTGTCAACCGATGATTGCCTCACCACCCTCCCAAAAAAAATTTTAACGAATGTAAGTACATATTGAAATTCCATTAAGGAACAAAAAGTTAATGCTTTGATGACCTGTGATGTGGATGCTGAATCGGAAATTAGTTTTATTATGCGCCTAAAAAGAACTTGCAAAACGATGGGAATTAATGAATGCACCAACAAAATTACGTTGTTAATTACTTTATTTAATAAAAAAAGGTGTAAAAATCTTAAACAAAAAAATTAGCCATTAGAAAGATGTATTGACTGATATACTCAAAAGGGTACAGTTACATAAGCTAAGGAAAGAAAAATAAATATCGATCTAAAAATCACTGCTAAGCCTCCGTCTGATAGCTATTTCGTTGATTATGTCAAAGGTGGTAAGGAGACAGCTAGAGGTTTTGTAGCTGTAATTGATTTACCAAAATTAAAGGAGAAATTTAATATCAAGAAAAGAGAAAATAGCAAAAGTTTCTTTTGTTAATAATACAAATTCATTTATAATATATTGTAAATTGGAGATTAATTAATGAAATAATAAAACGCAAAATATTAAAAAAAATGAGTAAATTGTTTATGTATGTCGAAATTGTTAAAAAAATAAGTTATTTGTGTTAAGACTTTTCAACTTGGATAAATATTTAACATTCTGAAGGTTTCTAATTTGAAACGCGCAATATTTTACAAATAAATTTTGGTAGTATAGATTAAATGAATATTACACTAATCGACAAATTTAAAAGTGAGAGTATCACTTTGTAATATACATTCTTTCTCAAGCATGACGGACTTTTTTTTTTCTTAATTTTCTCATTGATCTTTGTTATCTTGGCTGTCCTTGACAACACGGAAAATAATAGAACCTACTCGATGCTTCTGAATCTTCATAAGGGTGCCTTACGTTTCAATCAAATTAAGTCAGGTGTTGTCTGAGGGCAGCTGGTCTTTCAAGGATGTTGCCATTTTTTTTGTCCTTGTAGATTTGTGTTGCCCCTCTCAAAGAAAAAGCCAGACATTAAAAACCACACATGTCACTTATAAATTGGATATCTATTAGAAAGTCCATGACATGGGAATTGAACCTTAAAATTAAACAGACTGCTTACGATCGATGCTATTAAGTTACTTTGACAGACACATTATTGAGTATATTTAAACGGAGGATATTTTTTTGTGTTGAGTTTTTATCTGTAAACTTCAACCACACAAAGAAAAATAAAACAAAAATTTAAATTGCAATATCTTAAAATCTACAAATGATCTCTTATTGCCGTATTTGAATTAAACCACCAGAATGATGTATTATCGGTGGAGTTTCTGTTTTGGTGACGATTAGTGTAATTTTTGGAGTTAAACAAATATGTATATTGTGTTGCCATTTCAATTTTGTTATTTTTTTTAAATGCGCAAAATAATTTTGTTATAAAAGTTGTAGAATTTACCGGAGTTTATTCAGTAACAGTAGAACTATAGTTTCGAGTAGTTATTTGTGCAAAAAAAAAATAATTTAACATAAAACATAAAAGTTATAAAAGATTCCGAGATGGCGAAAAGGATTCTTGTTCTATTGCTTATGAGTTATTTGGCCCTGAAGGAAGTCTCATCCGAAAAGCAAGAAGAAATATCCTTTGTTGAAAACATTCGATCAGCATATACAAAAGGTAAATTACTTTTGATAAAAAGAAGGGAAGTAAAAAAAGTTCTTGCAAATCAGGCCCTGTTCATCGATTGTGAGAAATTGTAGCAAAAACTTTTCCAACAACACTTTCATGCAAATTTGAAATCATTGAGGAGTTCACTCAAATACATTTAGCAAATTTTGCTGAAATAATTGCATTATCTAGACGTGCGGTTACGTTATTATATTTTTAGTCAACCGTAGATTTTTTCAAAGCTGCTGTAGATATGGCGTCTTCTTTCCTTAACGCATTTTCAAACTCATGCAATAAAATTTCAAATTCAAAATACATATTTACATATTTTTTGTCAACAAAACAAAAACTTTCTCATCAATTTTAAAACTTCAAGTGAATGAAGCATTTCCTCAAAATTTTTAAAAATTTTTTTTTGGTAAATGTATAACAGCCAAACTTTAGTTGGTAAATAAATGCAAAATTAATTAGAAACTTAAACACTCATATATAAAATGCCATTTGCAAGAGCATCCCTCTAATCTGAATTTTAATACTTTCCTATATATAATATATAAAAAAATGTGTAATTCTAAAGGTATATGGACCTGTGGTGCTGAAAAATGTGATAAAAGTGTCGGAGGTTGTCATATTATAATACAAAATGTAAACAAAATGGAAGTTCTACAGACTGTTGAATGCATTGGCGGACACACTAAAAAGGATACAATTACATTAAAAAAGAAACAAAAAATAGATGTCGATCTAAGAGTCACTGCTGAAGCTAAAAATGCCAAATATTTCACTAAATATTCCAAAGGTGGAGACGAGACAGCAAAAGGTTTTGTAGCTGTAAAAGATCTTCCAAAATTAAAGGAGGAATTTATTGCCAAGAAAAAAAAGAGTAACAAAAGTATTCTTGGTAAATAATATAATTTCGTTTATAATTGGGAGATTCAAGCGGTGTCCTATTAACTCATATTGTTATAATATCTTAATATTTTACAAAATTTAAAAAAAGTCATCATTTTAAACCATGCTTATTGTTCTGTCATATCCAAACAGTAGAAATTTGAGAGAGTGTGAGACAAATTACATAGTGCTTGTTCTTCCACTTCATATTTTTTTCGTTTTATTATTTTAAAACACATAATTTTACGACTACCATTTGAGTCCTCCAAATATATTGTAAATGGAAAATTTATTAATAAAAAAAATAAAAAGCAAAATATGTTGTTTTTGACTTGGAGCAGCACTCAGGGGATGACCCCTTCATATGCAATGCATTGTGCAGGAACTAGGAAAATTGGTTATGGGAAGGAGAATAAAGGGAGTAGTGTTTTTGGACGTTCGATTTGAATTTTCCCACACTGAAAGTAACAGGAAAGACCTCTGCAGGAAGTTTATTCCACATGCGAACTGTTCGGCTAAAGAACGAATTTTCCTTGTAATGCGTAGTGCGATCCACTGGCATATCAACCACAAATGGATGCGCTCTTAACGAAGAACGTGTTGTTCGTACAAATGAGCGGCTTTCGGGAACAAGTTCCCTGATTTCATTAGAGCACATTACAATGTAATAACGATAAAACACTGAAATACATCCCACATTGCGTCGATGCTTCAGTGAGTCAGAGTTCGCTACCCTACTGTCACCGATGAGCTTCTTTGCCCTCTCCTGTACCCGGTCGAGTATCTTCAAAATAGACTTTGAAGCACCGGCCCATACATGAGAGTTGTATTCCATTTTAGGTGGTGTAAATATTAAGGAGATCAGATTGAGTGAAGTATCTCTTACACCGTCTTAGAAAGCCGAGGCACTTGAATGCTTCTTTTAAAACCTGAAAAATATGATCAGTCCATCGAACATCACATTTAATTTTCATGCCAAGAACATCAAGAGTCTCTGATTCCTCAATATCTACACCACCCATTATTACAGATGAAGCAGCATGATTGTACGTAAATTTGTGTGTAAGCATACAACCCTGGGTCTTGCGAGCATTAAATTCGACCCTATTCGCACGTCCCCATTCATAGATTGCTAAAAGATCATTATTTATCAAATCATTCATATTTTGCCTCATTGCCGCGATCTCCGGCAGGGTTGGTCTGTTAGTGAATGAATATGAATAGCACATGCTGCTGTCATCTGCAAAAGAGTAGATAGGATTGAAAGTTTGAAGTAGAAGATCGTTTAAGAATATAAGAAAAAGTGTGGGAGAAAAAACGGAGCCTTGAGGTACCCCTGAATTAATCTTGAACTCGTTTGATGAGATCCCTTCTATAACAACTTGTATAGTGCGATCTCTGAGAAAGCTTGATATAAATCGAGAGAAGACATCACCGACACCAAAAGCAATAAGTTTTGACAAAAGTGGATCATGCCAAACTCTATCAAACGCCTTGGAAATATCTAGAGCCACCACCTTACTTTCGGCAAAATGGTGAATAGAATGGCACCATCTTTCCGAGAGAAAAGCCAGTAGGTCTCCCGTAGAGCGACCCCTACGAAATCCATACTGGCGGTCGCTAAGTAAGCTGTTGGACTCTTAATAACTCACAAGATGGAAGTTTACCATACTTTTCATAACTTTGGAAAGTGCAGTGCAAATTGCAATTGGGCGGTAATTTTCAGGGTTGTTAGCCTCTCCTTTTTTGGGGATTGGCGTTACATTAGCAACCGCTCAACACATTGGGAATTCACCAGCATGGTACAATGTACTGAAAAGGTTAGTTAACGGACGCGCTAGCTAGACTACCATCCGGCCCAGGAGACTTATTTATGTTGAGATCTGCTAGAACCTTTTTAACTGCATGGGCTCGAAAGAATTTTCTTGGCATAGTTACAGATACTCTTTCAAGCACGGGCAGTGGTTGAGTGCTTTCCAGCAAGTGGGAATTACTAGCAAATAATTCAGCCAGAAGGTTAGCTTTATCAACCGGGTTAGTGAATACTTGATCATCCTTTAAAAGAGCTGGAATTGAGGAACTAGCATTATCCTTTACTCTTTTAACGAATGACCAAAAGCTCTTACTACCCCGAGGGGCATTAAGAACTTTAGCACGAAGGCAGTGCTCGTACAAAGCTTTTTCGCGCCTTAATACTTTGGCACATGAAGATCTCGCCCTTTTCCGTAGCGAATCAGTATCGGCACTTTTGTTATTACGCCATATACTGAATGCTTCCTCTTTGGATTTGACTGCATTTTTGCACGTCAGATTACACCACGATTTCACTCTAGGTTTAATGGATATTTTCTTAGATGGAATGAAAGCTTTCATTCCTTGCAAAATTACGCCTTCAACAATTTCCGCCATGGCATTGACATTATTGTGAAAGAAACAAATCTTCCAATTAAAATGCCTAAAGAATGCGTTGAGCTCAGACCAACGAGCCTCTTCGTATAGGTATTTTGTACGTTTCGTAGCTGTTTGAGAAACGTTGTGAAGTTCTGAAGACAAAAAGGAGGCGGAAATGGTGCAATGGTCCGAGTTACCGAGAGGTGCATTTACGCTCACTTCATACTTTTGAGGGTGTGAAGTTAGAAACAGGTTTAGAAAGGGCATCGAAGCCAGAAAAAGTTTTATCCCTTCCCGCATTTGGGCTTCTATATAGAAACCCGAAATGCAATGAATGTGACCTGATTTTGAATTTAACCCAGAGGCAGCTAAATTCCGGATCACTCGTGCCTAAAGATGGCTGGCACTGCTACACAACTTCAGTTCGTATATAAAGTGCAAGACCCCTGTGAAGGTTAAAGAGTGATAGGAGGTGATACCCTGGTAAATGAAAATCCTGTGGATCAGCATCCTCAGATACCTAGGTCTCACATAAGGCTAAGACGTCCGGCCGATGGACACAAACGTGAGCATAGGCAGAGAAGAAGTTCGCCCTCAGCCCACGTATGTTGCAGAAGTCAATTTTGAATCGCCCTGTCATAACAATGGTAGGAATTTTAAAATCGAGCGATTTTTGTATTATTTTACTGATAACAGTGTTATTAATTGTTGCTATTATAACTGCCCAGTGACCAGTTACCTTCGTTACTGAACAGTCTAACAACAATTAACACAATGCACCAGCAAAATAAACTAATTTGAAATTTTGTCACATGGGAAGCACAATAACAATGCTAAAGAAAAAGAGCCATAAAAGTCCTGATCTGGTCGTTGTATCAAAAAAACGACCCGTTGTGCAAACACTGGTTTTGCTGTGCCAACACTGTTCTCTCAGAGAGCTCTTTTATTTTAACTATTTTTATTTGTTTTTGTTTTAATTATTTATCATGTAAGTATTTATGTATGTTGTAATTGTTAAATTATTTTATGAGTTTTTTGGTTTTTTTTTTTGTTATTTGCTAAGTTTATGGGCAATATTTTTAAATTTTGAGTTTTTTGTTTTTATGTTATTTCTTGATTTTAAACAAATATATTTGTACATATGTATGTATGTAGCACATTTTCCGCGGACGAAAACATTTAATTTTTAAAACAATTAAATAGGGATAGTGGACACAATAATCATATGTATTTTACAAATATGACTATAATTTATGTATGTATGTCGAAAATTTATTTATTTTAGAAATAATTCCAGTCATGTCAATTGATCTAATGAAATTGTTAAAAAAATAAGTTAAGGCAGAATTAAGGCCTCATTAGTTTTTACTTCTCGTTGCCGTTCTGTTCCGTTCTTTTCTGTAGAAAATATTTCTTACTTACTTGTTCTGTGTTCTGCATACAACGTTAACTGACAGCCAAGAGTGTGAATGTGTTAGTTATTTGTGGTGTGAAATATTACAAATTTTGTGCTGAAAGTAAGAAAATTTTATATTTCGAATTTTTCAAGATTTATAAATATTTGTCAAATAAAAACATTTTGTAAATATTTACATAATACATTCTTATAATTACATTGTCCACATCTGAAAGTTCAGATACAGAACAAATGAGTACAAAATATTTTCTGCAGGAAATAATGGCACAAAACGGCAACGAAAAATAAAAACTAATGAAGCCTTTATATGTGTTAAAACTTTTTAACTTGAATAAATATTTAATTAACATTGGGTCGGTTTCTAATTTGAAACGCGCAGTATTTTAAAAATAAATTTTCGTATCATATACTAATTGAATAGTACACTATTCTACATTTTTAAACATGTTGCAAAGAATCAATTTGTAATACACATTCTTCGTTAATATTGTGGGCTTGAGAATAAGTTTCAAAATGTTATGGGAATAATTAATAAAATGTAATGAAAATCTAGTCAGTTACGGCATCGATAACCAGATTATATTCTTAACTCCGTCTGTCCAGCATACAATACAAAAATGTCCTTGTTAAAGTTGCTACATATTAAAGCCCTGCACAAAACAACGTCGTTATTAAAATTGTGATACAGAAAAATTCAATGCCTTCCCATGTCATGTCAACACAACCGGGCAATAACTTGCGATGACACTACGTTGAGTTGCCATGACATGGGGACGCCAGATATTGTCTTGTACAGGTCTTTATTACATAATCGACATTATGTAGAGACATTAGCAAAACATGTTATTTAACCCTTAAGAGATAACCTACGTCTGAGAGATGTTTTTCTCTCGAATGTTTTTGCAACACGTTGCTGTTTTTATTTTTCTCAGTCGTCTGCAGTAGCTTGCCGATAGCGGTTATTTTGTTGTGGTAAGTTCTATACTCTTTGAGTTTTGACGATCGCATACGTCTCGGAGACGTATGGTTAGCTTTTGTGTGACTTTTACACTCAATTTACGTGAAGGAATTATCCAAACCAATACATGGGACTTCTCGCAATATTACTTGTGACAACTGGTTTACGTCAGTTCCACTGGCAAAGAATTTGTTAAAAGAGCCGTACAAATTGACTTTGGTGGGAACTATAAGGTCCAATAAACGTGAAATTCCGGAATTAATGAAAAATTAACGATCGCGAGATTGGAACTACCAGATTTTGTTATGATGGACCTTTAACGCTTTTGTCATATAAACCGAAGCCTTCTAAAATGGTGTTCATGCTCTCATCCTGCAATGAAAAAGGCACTATCGATGAAAGTAGTGGTAAGCCAGACATGATTTTGTATTATAACAAAACAAAAGGAGGAGTCGACACGCTCGACCAAATGTGTTCAATAATGTCGTGCTCAAGGAAAACTAACCGTTGGCCTATGGCAATATTTTACGGACTGCTCAACATAGCTTTTGTAAATTCATACGTTATTTATTGCCACAACCTGCAGTCTCGAAACCAAAAACCATCTAGTCGAAGAAACTATATGAAAACTTTATCTAGTTCGTTGACATCGCCATGGATGGAAAAGCGCTTGGAGGCTCCTAGTTTGAGTAACGCTTTGAAGCGAAATATAAAAAATGCATTGCCTCAACAGGTTGAAAGAGACAATAATGGAGGCAGAGAAGAACCTGAACCAAAGAAAAAAAGATACTGTTTCTATTGCCCCTCAAAAATAAGGCGTATGTCTAAAATGGTGTGTGTAAAATGTACTAAGCCTATATGCGGGGAACATAAAAATGAAGTGTGCAAAACTTGTACCTGATTTGACCATACTTAATATTTTTTTTTATTTATCATAAATGTTATAACTAAATAAGCTTAAAAAGCGAAAGAAATGTGTTCATTTTAGTTTTTAAGAAAACAGCAGTTCCTTTTACAAAATACTTGGATTTTTTTGTTTATTTTATAAGAATACTGAAAATGTGATTTTTTGTTACATAATAAAAAAAAAAGTTTCTCCAAAAATGCATTTAAATAATAAGGAAATATATAAAGAATCCATATCAGTACAAAAAGGTAAAAAATATTTCCAAAAATATTGTCACCATAAAGAAAAACTATGATACGTCTCACAGACGTATGGTTATCTTCCCCGTAACTTCCAATAGGGTTATCTCTCTAGGGTTAATAACATTTAATTTCCAAGGAAATTCCCAAAAATCGATTTACAATTTATGTACCTCTCATGTAAATGTCAACCCGAAATAGAGTGTTTTAAATTTATTGTTAAAAAGTGATATGTAACTAAATAAGATTCCACTAACTCAAGTGGGAACAGGACCATTATTAATTACAATAACACATATGCAAAAAATATTACCATCCACATACGCCCAACTACCGGAGATCAAGGCGCGCTCATATATTATTAAATATTTTAGTATTAATATTAATTAATAATTATTAAATTTATTATGGTAAACGGCTCCAATCCCTATCCGAACATATCCGAAAGTCTTCTGAACTTGCAAATATCACTCAAAAATCTTTTTTTTCTCAATTCTTTTGCACTGAAACATTTGCGTTGTGTCGTCTATCATGTACCGTCATACCTTTCGCGTTTTGCTGCTTCTTAATTGTGATTGTATTGTTGGTTGTAGTCATGTATGGGTGAATACCAAAACAACAAAATAACATGGCACCTGCATATTAGAGATGGAATCGTGAGCCGCTTTTCAATCACAGTCATGCATGCTCATGCATGAGCCAGCATTTTCGGCCCCCCGTTCATACACGCTTACGTGAGACAAAAAAAAATATAGCTATAGTCAGGAAAACTCACAATCACGGCATACTTACAAAAAAATAATAACACAATTAAAAATAATAAAAAACTACATAAAAAAAATTCATAAAAGTAATAATATAATGAAACAATCACGCAAAAAATCTACTCATGCTCGCCCACTCACGCTTATCATGTGAGCGGTGCCCATCTCTAATACATATACATTTTCGTAACAACAGACTTGCTTAGATTTCTTTGTTAAAGCAATAATTCGTCATATCAAATGCAAAAGATCTTATGATAATATTGCATAAACTTTACAGTTGTGCAGACACTCGGATCGTAAAGCTTGTACACTTTGACTCCATATTTGTGTGATTTACCAGGATTATACTGCCTAAATTGCAGTTTTCCTTACAAAGGAATCATCGACTTGTCAACTGCCAATATTTCACCCGGCCGTCTAGCATTTACGAAATTGTGTTCTAGCATTTCTATTAAGCCACTCACTTTTCCAAAGAGATCACATCCAACCAAAGTATTGTCGGAAAAATTAATAAATTTCAAAATCAACCGACATTTATTTCTCGAAATCACTTGCGGAATTAATGAATTTCTGTAGATGGATGGACATCTTACGATTTCTATATGCGTTTTTAACTCCAACAACTTTTTTGTTTCGGCTACTGTTATACCTACGAATTCCTTTGTACGAGACTTTCGTGTAACCGTATTGTTTTGTAGGAAATTGTTGGCATTTAAATTTGTTTGGGTCACAATAAGATCAAATATTTCTTCAGTAAATCAAAAACTGATCTATTAGTACCTCGAAATTATCACTGCGACCACCGGTGGCTCACGTTGCACCATATGCTCTTCTGTAACGCTTGTGAGCCGCATGGCCCACCGGTAGTACCATTCTAAAACACAAAGGAAAACAACAAAGTAAAACCAAGCCACAGAGCAGTTCACTAATACAAAACAAACACTTTTAACAAAAAACACTTCTGGCACACTGATAATTTTTTTATATCCGGCGGCAGCGTACGTGTTAAAGAACTGTTGTGATCATTGAAACGAATTTTTGGGGATTGCGTCACTAAACGAATCAGAATTAATACTACTATCCTAAAAAATAGTTTTTATAAACACTATAGTTGACATTTAATCAATTTCCTTAGCTCTGCTGTGTGATTATAAAAAATGATATTAGGTATTTTTGTTTTTATTTGAGAATTATTGCTATACAAGTTTGTTTTTAACTTAAAAAAAGCTATTTGATTATAACGTAAACAAATTATTAAAAGGACCTTCAGTTTAAGCCCAATAAAAGTGCACTTAAGTGTCCTTTGAATACAAAGACGCAAAAAAATAACCGAAACGAGATTCTCTTACCATGAATATATAGTTACGTTTTGGATTTTCAATGTAAAAACATAAAAGTAAGAACGAAAACAAAACACAGGACACGTAAAGGTATTAAGAGTCATAATACACTTGTAGAGAAACATATTTTTTTCTGCAGTGAGAAAAGGAAGCAAGCGCAAACGTTTTATAACAAGTTAGTTAATCAATTGAACATAAATATAAACGTGTGACAAGTTCTAAGGATTTTTTGGAGTTGTTTAACCGCAATCCGAATTGTTTCCTCATCCAGAAATTGCTCGGTGGAAAGAGTTTTAGCTTTAACGATGAAATTATTGACCAAACAAATGCCTATTTTAAGGACCTCGACAAATCCTATTTTTTGGAAGGGATAAAAAAACTCGAGAAACGTTGGACTAACTGTATTGAGTTAAGAGGAGATTATGTTGAAAAATAAATTTTTGTTTCGCAAAAAAAATGTGTTCCACACAGTTTCACACGGACTTATTGATCCGCCCTCGTATGTACATATCTACGTATAGATGCACCAGTGATGAAAATGAAGCTTTTAAAATAATAATGAAAATCAACTTAAAAATGTGTTTTCTTTTCTTTTTACATTAAAAGTACTTTTAAAGCAAATTCATGATTCGAAAAGTTATTTTGGTTTTGTCGTTGATAGACTTGAAGAAAAAAATTCCTGAAACTTCTTGTCTGCTGGGTTATCAAAAACGAAACCAAAATGATGACAGAGAATTTATATTGAAAACAAAAAAATGTATTTTTTATTTATTTTTGTAGTTTTCAAGATTAATTCTCTCTCACAATTTTGTGTTCATTTTCTAAAAACAGGCAGTTATTGTCACCTTTTCTAACGACGTAGAATAAATGAAATAAATACAAAAATAATAAAGAAGTAGTTTAAATAAACTAAAAAAATTTAAAACACAATTGAATAAATATTATTTGTGGTGTTAATATGGTAAAGAACAATCAAAAAATATTTGGGCGCGAGGTGGTAAACAACTATGATGAAAGAGTTGTCAAGCTGGAAGGTTGCCGAAATAGGAGATGATATTGTACCAAGGCGAATTCATAACAGGTGAACATAATATTACAAAAACCACAAGAATATATAAAATATTTGAATGAGGCGAAAAAATAAAAAATTGAAATTATTATAATTTCAAAATGTTTTGTTTTTTAAGGGTTGTTTTTTTTAAATCCCTTGAAATATTTAACAAATATTATTTTGTTGAAGAAATCTGTTGAGTAGAAATGTGTTAAAGATCCGATGATCAGAAATTTAATATCAAGAAAAGAGAAAATAGCAAAAGTTTCTTTTGTTAATAATACAAATTCATTTATAATATATTGTAAATGGGAGATTAATTAATGAAATAATAAAACGCAAAATATTTAAAAAAAATGAGTAAAATGTTTATGTATGTCGAAATTGTTAAAAAAAAAAGTTATTTGTGTTAAGACTTTTCAACTTGGATAAATATTTAACATTCTGAAGGTTTCTAATTTGAAACGCGCAATATTTTACAAATAAATTTTGGTAGTATAGATTAAATGAATATTACACTAATCGACAAATTTAAAAGTGAGAGTATCACTTTGTAATATACATTCTTTCTCAAGCATGACGGACTTTTTTTTTCTTAATTTTCTCATTGATCTTTGTTATCTTGGCTGTCCTTGACAACACGGAAAATAATAGAACCTACTCGATGCTTCTGAATCTTCATAAGGGTGCCTTACGTTTCAATCAAATCAAGTCAGGTGTTGTCTGAGGGCAGCTGGTCTTTCAAGGATGTTGCCATTATTTTTTTGTCCTTGTAGATTTGTGTCGCCCCTCTCAAAGAAAAAGCCAGACATTAAAAACCACACAAGTCACTTATAAATTGGATATCTATTAGAAAGTCCATGACATGGGAATTGAACCTTAAAATTAAACAGACTGCTTACGATCGATGCTATTAAGTTACTTTGACAGACACATTATTGAGTATATTTAAACGGAGGATATTTTTTTGTGTTGTTTTTATCTGTAAACTTCAACCACACAAAGAAAACTAAAACAAAAATTTAAATTGCAATATCTTAAAATCTACAAATGATCTCTTATTGCCGTATTTGAATTAAACCACCAGAATGATGTATTATCGGTGGAGTTTCTGTTTTGGTGACGATTAGTGTAATTTTTTGAGTTAAACAAATATGTATATTGTGTTGCCATTTCAATTTCGTTATTTTTTTTTAAATGCGCAAAATAATTTTGTTATAAAAGTTGTAGAATTTACCGGAGTTTATTCAGTAACAGTTGAACTATAGTTTCGAGTAGTTATTTGTGCAAAAAAAAAACAATTTAACATAAAACATAAAAGTTATAAAAGATTCCGAGATGGCGAAAAGGATTCTTGTTCTATTGCTTATGAGTTATTTGGCCCTGAAGGAAGTCTCATCCGAAAAGCAAGAAGAAATATCCTTTGTTGAAAACATTCGATCAGCATATACAAATGGTAAATTACTTTTGATAAAAAGAAGGGAAGTAAAAAAAGTTCTTGCAAATCAGGCCCTGTTCATCGATTGTGAGAAATTGTAGCAAAAACTTTTCCAACAACACTTTCATGCAAATTTGAAATCATTGAGGAGTTCACTCAAATACATTTAGCTGAAATAATGGAAATAATGGAATTATCTAGACGTGCGGTTACGTTATTATATTTTTAGTCAACCGTAGATTTTTTCAAAGCTGCTGTAGATATGGCGTCTTCTTTCCTTAACGTATTTTTAAACTCATGCAACAAAATTTCAAATTCAAAATACATATTTACATATTTTTTGTCAACAAAACAAAAACTTTCTCATCAATTTTAAAACTTGAAGTGAATGAAGCATTTCCTCAAAATTTTTACAATTTTTTTTGGTAAATGTATAACAGCCAAACTTTAGTTGGTAATAAATGCAAAATTAATTAGAAACTTAAACACTCATATATAACATGCCATTTGCAAGAGCATCCCTCTAATCTGAATTTTAATACTTTCCTATATATAATATATAAAAAAATGTGTAATTCTAAAGGTATATGGACCTGTGGTGGTGAAAAATGTGATAAAAGTGTCGTTGGTTGTCATATTATAATACAAAATGTAAACAAAATGGAAGTTCTACAGACTGTTGAATGCATTGGCGGACACACTAAAAGGACAATTACATTAAAAAAGAAACAAAAAATAGATGTCGATCTAAGAGTCACTGCTGAAGCTAAAAATGACAAATATTTCACTAAATATTCCAAAGGTGGAGACGAGACAGCAAAAGGTTTTGTAGCTGTAAAAGATCTTCCAAAATTAAAGGAGGAATTTATTGCCAAGAAAAAAAAGAGTAACAAAAGTATTCTTGGTAAATAATATAATTTCGTTTATAATTGGGAGATTCAAGCGGTGTCCTATTAACTCATATTGTTATAATATCTTAATATTTTACAAAATTTAAAAAAAGTCATCATTTTAAACCATGCTTATTGTTTTGTCATATCCAAACAGTAGAAATTTGAGAGAGTGTGAGACAAATTACATAGTGCTTGTTCTTCCACTTCATATTTTTTTCGTTTTATTATTTTAAAACACATAATTTTACGACTACCATTTGAGTTCTCCAAATAAATTGTAAATGGAAAATTTATTAATAAAAAAAATAAAAAGCAAAATATGTTGTTTTTGACTTGGACCAGCACTCAGGGGATGACCCCTTCATAAACAATGCATTGTGCGGGAACTAGGAAAATTGGTTATGGGAAGGAGAATAAAGGGAGTAGTGTTTTTGGACGTTCGATTTGAATTTTCCCAAACTGAAAGTAACAGGAAAGACCTCTGCAGGAAGTTTATTCCACATGCGAACTGTTCGGCTAAAAAACGAATTTTCCTTGTAATGCGTAGTGCGATCCACTGGCATATTAACCACAAATGGATGCGCTCTTAACGAAGAACGTGTTGTTCGTACAAATGAGCGGCTTTCGGGAACAAGTTCCCTGATTTCATTAGAGCACATTTCATTGTAATAACGATAAAACAGTGAAATACATCCCACATTGCGTCGATGCTTCAGTGAGTCAGAGTTGGCTACCCTACTGTCACCGATGAGCTTCTTTGCCCTCTCCTGTACCCGGTCGAGTATCTTCAAAATAGACTGAAGCACCGGCCCATACATGAGAGTTGTATTCCATTTTAGGTGGTGTAAATATTAAGGAGATCAGATTGAGTGAAGTATCTCTTACACCGTCTTAGAAAGCCGAGGCACTTGAATGCTTCTTTTGAAACCTGAAAAATATGATCAGTCCATCGAACATCACATTTAATTTTCATGCCAAGAACATCAAGAGTCTCTGATTCCTCAATATCTACACCACCCATTATTACAGATGAAGCAGCATGATTGTACGTAAATTTGTGTGTAAGCATACAACCCTGGGTCTTGCGAGCATTAAATTCGACCCTATTCGCACGTCCCCATTCATAGATTGCTAAAAGATCATTATTTATCAAATCATTCATATTTTGCCTCATTGCCGCGATCTCCGGCAGGGTTGGTCTGTTAGTGAATGAATATGAATAGCACATGCTGCTGTCATCTGCAAAAGAGTAGATAGGATTGAAAGTTTGAAGTAGAAGATCGTTTAAGAATATAAGAAAAAGTGTGGGAGAAAAAACGGAGCCTTGAGGTACCCCTGAATTAATCTTGAACTCGTTTGATGAGATCCCTTCTATAACAACTTGTATAGTGCGATCTCTGAGAAAGCTTGATATAAATCGAGAGAAGACATCACCGACACCAAAAGCAATAAGTTTTGACAAAAGTGGATCATGCCAAACTCTATCAAACGCCTTGGAAATATCTAGAGCCACCACCTTACTTTCGGCAAAATGGTGAATAGAATGGCACCATCTTTCCGAGAGAAAAGCCAGTAGGTCTCCCGTAGAGCGACCCCTACGAAATCCATACTGGCGGTCGCTAAGTAAGCTGTTGGACTCTAAATATCTCACAAGATGGAAGTTTACCATACTTTCCATAACTTTGGAAAGTGCAGAGCAAATTGCATGGTACAATGTACTGAAAAGGTTAGTTAACGGACGCGCTAGCTGGACTACCATCCGGCCCAGGAGACTTATTTATGTTGAGATCTGCTAGAACCTTTTTAACTGCATGGGCTCGAAAGAATTTTCTTGGCATAGTTACAGATACTCTTTCAAGCACGGGCAGTGGTTGAGTGCTTTCCGGCAAGTGGGAATTACTAGCAAATAATTCAACCAGAAGGTTAGCTTTATCAACCGGGTTAGTGAATACTTGATCATCCTTTAAAAGAGCTGGAATTGAGGAACTAGCATTATCCTTTACTCTTTTAACGAATGACCAAAAGCTCTTACTACCCCGAGGGGCATTAAGAACTTTAGCACGAAGGCAGTGCTCGTACAAAGCTTTTTCGCGCCTTAATACTTTGGCACATGAAGATCTCGCCCTTTTCCGTAGCGAATCAGTATCGGCACTTTTGTTATTACGCCATATACTGAATGCTTCCTCTTTGGATTTGACTGCATTTTTGCACGTCAGATTACACCACGATTTCACTCTAGGTTTAATGGATATTTTCTTAGATGGAATGAAAGCTTTCATTCCTTGCAAAATTACGCCTTCAACAATTTCCGCCATGGCATTGACATTATTGTGAAAGAAACAAATCTTCCAATTAAAATGCCTAAAGAATGCGTTGAGCTCAGACCAACGAGCCTCTTCGTATAGGTATTTTGTACGTTTCGTAGCTGTTTGAGAAACGCTGTGAAGTTCTGAAGACAAAAAGGAGGCGGAAATGGTGCAATGGTCCGAGTTACCGAGAGGTGCATTTACGCTCACTTCATACTTTTGAGGGTGTGAAGTTAGAAACAGGTCAAGAAAGGGCATCGAAGCCAGAAAAAGTTTTATCCCTTCCCGCATTTGGGCTTCTATATAGAAACCCGAAATGCAATGAATGTGACCTGATTTTGAATTTAACCCAGAGGCAGCTAAATTCCGGATCACTCGTGCCTAAAGATGGCTGGCACTGCTACACAACTTCAGTTCGTATGTAAAGTGCAAGACCCCTGTGAAGGTTAAAGAGTGATAGGAGGTGATACCCTGGTAAATCAAAATCCTGTGGATCAGCATCCTCAGATACCTAGGTCTCACATAAGGCTAAGACGTCCGGCCGATGGACACAAACGTGAGCATAGGCAGAGAAGAAATTCGCCCTCAGCCCACGTATGTTGCAGAAGTCAATTTTGAATCGCCCTGTCATAACAATGGTAGGAATTTTAAAATCGAGCGATTTTTGTATTATTTTACTGATAACAGTGTTATTAATTGTTGCTATTATAACTGCCCAGTGACCAGTGTTATACCTTCGTTACTGAACAGTCTAACAACAATTAACACAATGCACCAGCAAAATAAACTAATTTGAAATTTTGTCACATGGGAAGCACAATAACAATGCTAAAGAAAAAGAGCCATAAAAGTCCTGATCTGGTCGTTGTATCAAAAAAACGACCCGTTGTGCCAACACTGGTTTTGCTGTGCCAACACTGTTCTCTCAGAGAGCTCTTTTATTTTAACTATTTTTATTTGTTTTTGTTTTAATTATTTATCATGTAAGTATTTATGTATGTTGTAATTGTGAAATTATTTTATGAGTTTTTTGGTTTTTTTTTGTTATTTGCTAAGTTTATGGGCAATATTTTTAAATTTTGAGTTTTTTGTTTTTATGTTATTTCTTGTTTTTAAACAAATATATATGTACATATGTATGTATGTAGCACATTTTCCGCGGACGAAAACATTTAATTTTTAAAACACTTACAAATATGACTATAATCATCTAGTCATTTACGGCATCGATAACCAGATTATATTCTTAACTCCGTCTGTCCAGCATACAATACGAGAATGTCCTTGTTAAAGTTGTTACATATTAAAGCCCTGCACAAGACAACGTCGTTATTAAAAATATGATACAGAAAAATTCAATGCCTTCCCATGTCATGTCAACAGAACTGGGCAATAACTTGCGATGGCACTACGTTGAGTTGCCATGACATGGGGAGGCCAGATATTGTCTTGTACAGGTCTTTATTACATAATCGACATTATGTAGAGACATTAGCAAAACATGTTATTTAATAACATTTAATTTCCAAGGAAATTCCCAAAAATCGATTTACAATTTATGTACCTCTCATGTAAATGTCAACCCGAAATAGAGTGTTTTAAATTTATTGTTAAAAAGTGATATGTAACTAAATATGATTCCACTAACTCAAGTGGGAACAGGACCATTATTAGTTACAATAACACATATGCAAAAAATTTTACCATTTACATACGCCCAACTACCGGAGATCAAGTCGCGCTCATATATTATTAAATATTTTAGTTTTAATATTAATTAATAATTATTAAATTTATTATGGTAAACACCCTCAACAAACAAAACTTTTTGAAATTCTTTGAAATATCAATTAATAAATTATTTTTGTCATAAATCTAACAACGGCTCCAATCCCTATCCGAACATATACGAAAGTCTTCTGAACTTGCAAATATCACTTAAAAATCTTTTTTTCTCAATTCTTTTGCACTGAAACATTTGCGTTGTGTCGTCTATCATGTACCGTCATACCCTTCGCGTTTTGTTGCTTCTTAATTGTGATTGTATTGTTGGTTGTAGACATGTATGGGTGAATACCAAAACAACAAAATAACATGGCACCTGCATATTAGAGATGAAATCGTGAGCCGCTTTTCAATTACAGTCATGCATACTCATGCATGAGCTAACATTTTCGGCACCCCGTTTATACACGCTTACGTGAGTCAAAAAAAAGATAGCGATAGTCAGGAAAACTCACAATCACGGCATACTTACAAAAAAACAATAACACAATTAAAAATAATAAAAAACTACATAAAAAAATTCATAAAAGTAATAATATAATGAAACAATCACGCAAAAAATCTACTCATGCTCGCCCACTCACGCTTATCATGTGAGCGGTGCCCATCGCTAATACATATACATTTTCGTAACAACAGACTTGCTTAGATTTCTTTGTTAAAGCAATAATTCGTCATATCAAATGCAAAAGATCTTATGATAATATTGCATAAACTTTACAGTTGTGCAGGCACTCGGATCGTAAAGTTTGTACACTTTGACTTCATATTTGTGTGATTTACCAGGATTATACTGCCTAAATTGCAGTTTTCCTTACAAAGGAATCATCGACTTGTCAACTGCCAATATTTCACCCGGCCCTCTAGCATTTACGAAATAGTTTTCTAGCATTTCTATTAAGCCACTCACTTTTCCTAGGAGATCACATCCAACCAAAGTATTGTCGGAGAAATTAATAAATTTCAAAATCAACCGACATTTATTTCTCGAAATCACTTGCGGAATGAATGAATTTCTGTAGATGGATGGACATCTTACGATTTCTATATGCGTTTTTAACTCCAACAACTTTTTTGTTTCGGCTACTGTTATACCTACGAATTCCTTTGTACGAGACCGTATTGTTTTGTAGGAAATTGTTGGCATTTAAATTTGTTTGGGTCACAATAAGATCAAATATTTCTTCAGTAAATCAAAAACTGATGAGCTGAGATTAAAATCTCTTAGTACCTCGAAATTATCACTGCGACCACCGGTGGCTCACGTGGCACCATATGCTCTTCTGTAACGCTTGTGAGCCGCATGGCCCACCGGTAGTACCATTTTAAAACACAAAGGAAAACAACAAAGTAAAACCAAGCCACAGAACAGTTCACTAATACTTAACAAACAAACGCGTACGTGTTAAAGAACTGTTGTGATCATTGAAACGAATTTTTGGGGATTACGTCACTAAACGAATCAGAATTAATACTACTATCCTAAAAAATAGTTTTTATAAACACTATAGTTGACATTTAATCAATTTCCTTAGCTCTGCTGTGTGATTATAAAAAATGATATTAGGTATTTTTGTTTTTATTTGAGAATTATTGCTATACAAGTTAGTTTTTAACTTAAAAAAAGCTATTTGATTATAACGTAAACAAATTATTAAAAGGACCTTCAGTTTAAGCCCAATAAAAGTACACTTAAGTGTCCTTTGAATACAAAGACGCAAAAAAATAACCGAAACGAGATTCTCTTACCATGAATATATAGTTACGTTTTGGATTTTCAATGTAAAAACATAAAAGTAAGAACGAAAACAAAACACAGGACACGTAAAGGTATTAAGAGTCATAATACACTTGTAGAGAAACATGTTTTTTTCTGCAGTGAGAAAAGGAAGCAAGCGCAAACGTTTAATGGGCTTAAAAATATACGTAAAAAACAGGATATTTCTGTTTAAGTTTTGTCCTTCAGCAGGAAAACACCTTAAACGCTTGCTAAAAATCTATAGAGGACAGCGATTGCACGAACTGGTAATAAAAATCCTAGTATCATTAGGATTTAGCTTATTTTTCTATTTGGTTTTTAAGCCGAAAGATTTTTTATTTTAAGTTAGTTTTTTTCCTTTCCTCATACCTTAAGATTAGATATTGTGTGTATTTTAGGGCAAAGGAAAAAAAGCAGGTACTTTTTTGGCTGCATTTGTATAAAGAATGTCATGCACTAGACCTTATTCCCTCTGTAAATTTTCTGGTAAACAACGCAATAGTGGTGGTTACAATATTATCTTCATAAATGTTCATGATTTTTGCTTTTGTCAGTTAAGGAATTTATAATCTATTTATATTATTAATAGGCAAACACAATTTTTTATATCCCTTTTACGGCCGTAATACTGAACTGATTTTGGAAAGATTTATATGTTTTTAAATGTGCTTTTATATAGATGTGCACAATCTTATCTTTATATAAATCGCTTCGATATTGTGGGAGCTGTAAGCGTTTAAAGTTGCTACTAACCCATACACACTTATTACACATGCATGTATCAGCTTCAACTTGAAACAAATGTGCATGAGCGTTTGTCCAATTTGTTCTTTCATAAAAATGAGATTGTTGCTTATTTATAATGTTTTTTGTTTTTATATTTTATATAGTAGCACTAAAACAGCTGACTAGCCTGATTACATCTAAATTGTGTGAAGTTTTGTGCATGTTGATGATATACACATATCAAGCTTTATTTGAAACTGTATTCCGTTTTATATTTCACTTGACATTTTATTCAAGATTAATCTGAGCCGACAATGCAATAGGTATTTTCTACAACAAATTTTGTATTGCTGTAGAAACGGTACCACCTGTTTGACTTGCCTTTTTAAACATATAATGAAATGCAAAAACCAATATTTAGTAAACACACTACAAATCTGTCACACTTAAATGGTATGAAAAACCATAGTATGTCTACCACTGTATGTAAACCACATGTCTATCAGGGGTATAAGGCTCCTTCTTAAATATTTTCTAGTTCTAAGTACGTATAATACTATTTACTATGTATTTTATTATATATTCAAGATACGTTAATTTATTCAAATTAAAATTTTTGCCATTATAATTGTAAATTTGTCAGGTTTCTGTATTAAAGGACCTGTAAATTAGTTTTTTTCCTTTGCAAGTTTGCACACTCATTTATTCATTGAAATTATTATAATATATTAACATAACTGGTCATTGAGATAATAATAATGAATGTAAGGTGATGATACGCCAGAGACCTAAAGTTTCTAGTTGAAGTTTCATGTGTAAAAAATTCATGCAATTGGTATTTGATTTGCACAAACATAGACAGATATACATAAAACATACATTATATATGTAAGGACATTTTGCATGTAAGGATATATACAGTAGACGCTGGTATAGTATGTTTTTCAGACAATTTGAATCTTCGAATTTTTCTTTTTATAAAAGTAAAGGTGAATCTAACCATATAAAATATAGAATATAACAACGTTTTTGTTTTCATTTTATTTAAATTTAAAAGAGGTGAAAGTTGAAAAAGAAAAAAATAATTCAAAATTATTTCAATTTATCTCTCAATTTTAATTTAAAATGTAATCTGTTTTTTGAGATTTCGGTTTTCCTATACAACGATATTTTTATGAAGCCTTAAAAGGTTTGTCAAGTGCTTAGTGGAATATAATAGACTGCTTTTCCGCCACTATATTAAGTAGCTTACGCTTTCAGTAATTGTGGAACTAGAAACACTCTTCACTCATTTCTGAGAGCAGGCTATTGCTATTAAGTGCGTGGTTAGATTCATCCTCAAACACATTTTCATTCCATGTTTTGATATCTATTACCGATACGTAACCATTTGTGTCAATTTAGGCTAAAAAACATAGATTTATTTGGAGAATTTAATTTTAGTCCATATTTTCTTGCAGCAACTGAGCTAGAGGTACATTATCATCACGGTCGTATTCAGCAGACTCCCGATTTCAAAACTTCGACCAAGAATCGTTAAACATATGCGGCTCCTTGTTTAAGTAAAATGATTGCGTCGCGGATTAAATAAGACTTCATTCTGGAATTAATTGTGCTAACAGTTTATTTCTTTAAAAATGCTTGTTAGCTTTATTGGATTTTGATCCATTGGTTGTACAGCAGCTGTAACGTTTGAAGGTAAAAAAAGCTACCATATTTCCATCGGTCTCTCAATATGTGCGTTGGCGGAGCAATTATCAATGAGAAAAAGATCTTCTTTAGGCGAATAACTTATAAAAAGTATGTTCACTTACTTCATTAATAAAGATCTTTAGAAATCAATCGTTAAGATCCGTGATGTCATGCAGGCATTTTTAGAAAATTCGTTAAGTTTTTTTAAAACACCTGGAACTTTTAGCTTTTTCACCAATAACCAGTAACACCAACTGAAATTCCTTCTTTTGGGATTTTATATGCAGGACCTTTGCATAAAGTTAATAAATAACCCAGCTAATATCACCGGATAGAATCACAGCATTATTTGAAAAAAAAGTACCGTTCTGCTCATTAAATTTGGTAGACCTTAGCCGCTTTCTCATGTTCATCGGGATATTCTGGTTTAAAAATGAATTTCGCTTTTTCCATTAATATTGCTCTAGTCAATGTAGATTTCTTTCTTATTACGCTGATTTTGAAATCGGTCATAAAAACGACTTTCCAATTAAGGATTTCCGGCACTATGCAAACTTTTATTTGAGGGGAATTGATAAGTATTGTAAACAGCGTTCAAAATTGATGCTCTATTCGATTTGATATAGCTATTGGCGAAATTGAACACCTTCATCAAGCTTTTCCAATATTTTACTTTGTCATGAAAACATTTACGTTTGTTTGGCATTTTTAACAAACAACTTTTACACTTCAATAGAGACTTTCCAATATGCACTCAGGTATCAACTTGCACAAGCAAATAGTAAAAAACTGACAACCACAAGAAACAATGAATGAAAATCCTCTACTTGCGACTCTCCTTTTTGTTTTTATTTAATTTTTTCAAACTTAAAACAAGTGTGGAATAATCAGAGATTAATAAAAAAAGCTGGCAAATGAACATTTTTATTTCATATTTCACATGGTGATATAACGGAATAACTGAAGGGGGTGCCGCGAATAATTTTTTGAAACCCTGTTTTTTTGCAGAATATCATTAGAATGACTCTTTTTTATGACCTAAAAATCAGATTAATGTTTTGGAAAGAAAGTTATAGCATGTAAAAATGCACCACGTACATAAATTGCTGATTTTATAGGACACAATTAAAAAACATTTTTGAAAATTTTTCCAAAAAAAAAATTTATAATGGAAAAAATTAGAAGTAAATTAATAATTTCTAACTTCTGGGCACCGTGATCTTGCTCTTGTTGCAAAAAAAAAAACGTGAGCAGTATGATTCAATCTGCAAGACAATTAAAAATATAAAATATTCCAGGTACATAAAATGGGATCAGATAACTTTAAAAATTTCGATGTTCTCATCGAAAATTAAAAAAAAATTCAATGTACAAAATCAAAAATAAAAGTTTGGATCAATAGATAATGCAACAATCATAACGTTAAAAAAATAAGGATCGATCAATCGCAATAAGCGATGCAGAGGAGAAGGATTTGTTTGCAATGGCGGCCCATTTGCTAAAGTAATATGCTGAATATTTTTTAAAACAACATTATCATATCAACGCATACCTATTAGGTGTGTGAAGGAATGTTTTAAACATTTTGTTTAATGTAAAAATGTTGTTTATTGTAACAGGACTAAATTTCATTGTGAGAATAACGTTTTAAGCGCCATCGTGCTTTATCGATATAAAACGATTTTTCTTTTTAAAAACAATCAATACGCTCATTTTCTCCTAGAGTTTGAGTATTTGGTATGTATTTGAAGTCATATTTTTCATACAAATTTTCCTTAAAATATATTTTAATTGATTTTAAAAAATATGTTACTTTTTATAATTTATAATAATTAATAATGTGAAATATTTTCTATTTGCACGCTGGTAATTCTTGTTGAAATTAAAAACCAAATAAAAAACCTTTAAAATTCAAGTCTACCAATTAAGTCAAGCATAACAAGGCAACATAATTTTGTAAAAAACTATATTTATTTCTGAATGATATTTTTGTTTAATTCTCAATTTATTTAATTTCTTTTTAATATGAGAATCAGTATCCTCATTGTTGTCTCATTAAATATTTAAACAATTGTCAATTGTTACCTGTCATATGTGTATAGAAGAGAATGACTACTTTGTCATTTTATTTTAATTTCATAAATAATAAAATGACTGGAAACCAAATAAGTGGAATATATTGTGATATAGATACAACATGATAGCTTTTCTCTTACGTGTTTGTGTGCTTGACATTTACAAATTTTGTCATCTATTATTTTTAGCAATAAACTCATCAGGCTCGTACTTACACAAATACATAAATATAATACACTTATATGTACATATTCAAATATGTACTTAATACATCGCTCCTTTATCGCAAGGTAGTCACATCTAAAAAAAAACAAATAGGTCCTCAGAAAACGAATTCAGATTTTTTATTTACGCACACATCAATGAAATATAAGAAAGTATTCTCACCTCAAGAGGTGAGTAAACAGGATATTTGTATGAATTTTTTGCACAAAATAGCAACCGATACGAACAATATTTCTGCATTCTTAAATCAGAAAATAACCTTTTTTGAGATATGACTACCTTGCAATAAAGGAGCGTTATATGCGCATACATATATGGTACATATATGTTTATAGGTTTGTATTGCAACGTTTATTATTTGGGTCTGTGTGTGTGTGTGTGTATTTGAATGGCGAATTACCAGGATCATTTTAAATCTTGTGGGGAAATCTATAGCAGTACGAAAATGTTCAAATATAGATTTTAATTTTTTTAATTATTTGTTTATATTTTAATCTAATGCAGTCCTTAAGAAAACGAAACTTAAATATTCGATTTAATTGATGTAGAGAAATTTTCTGCTATTCCTTCTGTCAATTTTTGCAATCTTCTATTATATAAAGACAAATTTTTAGATCCCGTATTCTCCTTTGTTTGACAACCAATTTTCTCCCTTCTTTTAGCAAATGATAAACATTGTTGAGTTTAAAAATATTTTTTTAATCGGTTCAGTATTAAAGACATAAAAGGCTCCTAAAGTTGACACCACTACAAATGCTAAAAATACACACGTACACGCACTCACTTATGTAAGTATTGGTTCAAGTAAAAGTATGAGCAAAGCAATGAGTGTTTTAGTGTATCTATGAGTAATAAGATTTTTTCTCTTCAAATGAGTGAAGTTGGAAAAGAAAAAGGGATCACAATTGAAAGAGTTGAGAATTAAATATGGATGCGCATATTCAATACGTGTGAATGTGTAAGCTTCAAGCAAAAACTTAACATAATAAATGTGCGTGTTGTATGCAATTTTATTTTGTTTATTGTTTTTTCAATGGGGAAGGGAATGAGGAATTATTTAGTTTTTTCTCTTTAAATGAATGCAATCAAAATAGGTGTACGTTTAAGCTGGCGGCCGAATTTCGACCACTAGGAGTGCTCTGGTTTTCATAAATTGGCCTTTCCGAAACTGTATATATTTTATAAAGAGTTCAAAGGGAAATAGCAGCAAGTTAAAATTCTTATTTTTTTATATTATGACTACAATTCAAAATTTTAAACTGTTAAAAATTTTATTTGGTTTTAATTATTCAAATACGCTTTACTTTTTCGAATTACTACGCCTAATCGAAAGTTATACAAATTTATTATAAATAATATCAAAAATATAATTCTAAGACTTCAATTGAAGTCATGCTTTGCTTTTGATTTTCTTAATTCAGATTGTCCAAACTAGTTTGGACAATAATATAAATTAGTTGTAAGTCTGAATTTTTTGTAAATTTTAAATTGAATCATATAACTAACAAATGAATTGTAAATCTAGAATTGAAATTGAATTATAAATCTAAAATTATATATATAAATTGTAAATCTAATACTAAAATTGTACTCTAAATCTAATGTTAAATTTATTTATACTATATATATGAAGTACTTACCTCAAATTATACTTGCCCTGACTTCACTGTATTTATCCATATGTTGTGTAAAGCTGCTCTCACCGCAATGCAGATGCCAACCGGTCAAACCGTTTGACTTCGGGTTTGTTACCGAGATTTTATTAAGCTTAAGGCAAAGCCAAAGCCGACTCAAGATCTGCATTTCAGTGAGAACAACTTACTTACCTTTGAACTCTCCATCAGGACACATCGTATACAACCACGCTTGGAATAATTTGATTTACCCTAAATAACTTCCAATTTTTACCACTATTTATAAAGAATTATTTATTTACTCTAAATAAATTTCAATTTTTTCCACTATTTATAAATTAAATAATTGTCTCCACAATTATTCACAGATTTCGCAAACAGTCTGTCTAAGCATCGACCATGGAGGGGAATCCCAAAGTCAATTATAAAACTTTTCTAACATTTTTTGAATAGTCATCATCATGTGATTGTGGTACAATACTTTTTTTTAAATGCTTTCTTAATAACTATTTAACCCGTTTTGTTATCCTTTTCGTTACTTCAAAATTAAGAAATTAACTAGTGCAAAGCTTGCTGCCGTTATACGTTGTACAAGCTTCCGAGATATATCAAGTAATTATTGCTCAAATGCAATATTTCGTAATTAAGATAAAATGTAAACATATACAAATCAAATCACCTGCTATTCATACGTTTTGATATTCTTTCATCGGCAGCAAATGTCAACGCTGGTATTTCTTCCAGTTAAACTGTTAAAAAAAATTCTTTAATAGAGAATATTATTGTATGTATTAAATGCCTCGAATTCATTTTTATATTCTTAGCAGAACAAACATACGTAGACCATATTCTGATTACTTCTACTTTGATGTTTTAACTCAATACTTTAACATGACAATGCCATTAAGAAAATAAGTACCTATTAATGTGATTACTTGCTTATTGAAAGAAAACATCATACAAATTAAATGTCCTGTTTCGGTATTGAACTTTTGCCTTGAAGATATTGTTATTTTTGATGTCAACTGCTTTACTCAAAAGTCTATTGAAAATCTATTTGATTACGCTCTAGAATGTGTTTCACGAGCGCACACATACACACACACACACAAACACACATACACAAACAAACAGCCATACACAAACAAATACACACACACACAAAACATATGACTTCGCCAAGGGTTGAACAGCCGACTTCTATCTATGTTAAAGGCACTCTCTACTATTGTTCCCCTCCAAGAATAATTTACTTGTTTATTTACTGTAAAGTTATACTTACGGTATGTGGCTTGGAACTCCCAAGAAATTTGTTAAGCAACTCCTGGAACTCAGAATTCGCAAATCTCAAAAAATTCTGAGATTTTCGGGATTGACATGCCCACTGCTACGACGAAATAGCATAATTTTTAACAACCATCAGCATATTTTATGCAACATAAATTGTCTAAAAAACTTTTTATGAATAAGTGAGTGTTGTATTACAAATCTATGTGTTTCATTATTTTTTTGCAGGTTTAGCCCTTAAAATCCCACATTAAAACATATTTTATTTCCTTTTTTAAAGATATTTTTTGTTTGTTCAATATTTCAATAAAGAAAACTGTCGTTTTATTGTGAAAAGTTTGATAGTGCTGTTGGTTTTACTATTCTTTTGTTTGGAAGCTGTCAAACGCATAATAAATCAGATGGAAAACTCTCATCAATTTCACATTTATTAAAAATTAATATTTTGCCAACACAATACTACAGATTTATATTTTGCTAGTGTAAACTTTATTCATACATTTTCATACATAAATATTAAGGATATGTGGCAGTTCAATATGTATGATTGAAATGGATGTATTTATTGCTGAATTTTATGAGAAATCCATATTTATTATATGAAATGCAAAAGAAAATACCATTTGATAAACAGTGATAGCCAATGCTGAAGAAACACAGCATATTTGCAACGTACATATATTACTGCTGCACACAAAACTACATTTAACATTTTCAATAAAACTTTTAATGATTTTGTTAACTAGTTAGAAATGATATTAAAAAAGTTGTAATGAAAGAAAAAACTTTGGGGGGAAAGACAATACGTAAACTGCTAAAAGTTTTCTATCTTATTATTTGAAGCAGTATTTTTTCCTCCACAAAACGTTAGGTTCCATTGGCAGCGGTAATCAAGCAAAACGGGAACTCATTAATGATCATTAATTGTTATCATGTTGCCCCGTTTCGCAATGGTTCTAAATTTATCTGGCTGTTGATGTTTTTATTCTTATTGTTTCAATCAATATCAGCGAGACAAGTTTTGTCTCCAAGGGTTTTTTGAACAAACAGCTTAATTGTTACATCGCCAAATGCTGACAATAATCGAGAATATATTCCGTTGACTCTGCCTCGTCCTTGTTGCCGCAATTTCTACACAGGTCATTATAGTGAGCTCCAGCCTTTGGGTTTGCCTCCCAATAGGGCAGTAGCCAGTTAAAAGCACAATTGGATTTCTGAGATGAAGTCTGGACAGCCGTAGTGCCCGCCTAGTCCTTTTTCATATATTATGGTCCAGATATTCCTGGTTTCCCTACATCTCTGACTGGAAATAAGATAAAACTTCTGTGCAATAAGTGCTTGTTGAATATGTTTAATTTTTTGATTTAAAGTGGAGCCTGCATGCGTCAACGAGTCCGCCATACAGTTTCCATGTATGTGCCTGTGTCCGAAGACCCACTTCAAAGCGACCACTGAATGCCTCGCTATCTCCTCCAGGGACATGCGGTATTCTTGGACAATTCTCGATATGATGAACACGTTCTCCAGGGATCTTACGATCGCCTTACTATCGGTAATAAAGTGAATAGCCGTGCCAGATATTTTACTATACCGGATGTGTCTCGCGGTTGTGTAGATGGCCTTTATTTCGGCCTAAATGACATTGCAGTGGTCCGGCAGCCTTATAGGAGTGCTGCATTTTACCTACTCGGAGTATATATAAGAATCGACAATTCAGTGTTTTAGACCCATCAGCGAATATCTGAATCGTATTCGAGGGAGTTTGTGGGTCATCAAAGTGAACCACGTTATCCAAAATGCTTACGGAGAAGCGAGGATAAAAGATTGGCTCAGGTGTGACATAATAAACATACATGTGCAAATTTATTTCCTCCACAGTTACTAATCGATAAAATTTCATTTCAATTTCATCGATAACAAATTGCCCATTTTCTTAATATGTGAAACTCCTCAAAAAAAATTGTATTCATACATGCATATATAAATACATACATATATATAAATATATATAAATATATATAAATGTATAAATCCATATAAATAAATAACGAAAACATTCCGTTTTTTTCAAACAACCTTTGAATGAAGACATATTTTCTTATAGATTTAAATGTGTCTTTATTTGAAATCCATGTCATCTTCTGTGTTGTAGATTACATTTTTACTGATAAAACTCCATCAAAATATTTCTTAGATGTATATACATAAGTAATTTTATTGAATAAAACGGAAAAATATATTTACAAAGTTGTTTATTTATTTTAGCCATATGCAGCTTTAAAATATAACAAATTTAAAGACTATAATTTTGTGGAAAAGATTTGTTTGGCGTCATCCAGTTCAAATCAGAGATTTAAAATTTTTTTTTGTTTTTAATTTTTTATTTTGTAGAACTATTAAAATTTTAATATTCCTAGTCACATGAGATGGTATTGCTTTCCCCATAGCAATTATACGAAATTCGAAAAAACTTGAAATCTTATCAAAAGGAATTTGCCTACTCATGATTTGCATTCGAGCCATGCAAGACTTTTCAGCTTGAACCTAAACAATTTACTTATGAATACTAATTATAATTTTAAATAAATAAAATATTCTGCGAAAAGTATTTAAAGCTAAAAATAAAATCAATTTCATAATGAAACCTTAATTAAAATATAATTTTTATTAATCCAATTAAGGCCATTTCAAATAATATTACATTTCCACATTGGTAACATACAAATATAAGCAAAAATAGAACAACCAATTTTCACAAGAACTCTCTAAAAAAAACAATAACAAATAAAAAACCCAAAAAAAATAAATAAAAAATAAAGAATACATTAACATTTTGACATGTAAGAATTTAAATTGAAAATGCAAATTATATCAATTAAATCATTTAAAATATTTAAAAGCATTTTCGTGCCATGGGGGGTACAATCAAACAAACTCTATCACTCATGCACAGACACACACATATATATAACCTGGTAAAGAAAATACTACAGAGTGACACAAAAACGCTCACTCAGTAAAGGAGGATATAGAAAGAGAGAGACATAAACATTGGCAAGTAACATTTACATTAATTTAAGTTGCCATGATTGTATTTTATGCACAGGCACAGGCAGACATACACTTGATGATTATATACAAGTAATGGAATTATAGCTGCGTTGCGTTAGTGTATTTGTAATTGTGTCGCTCTATATAGCATTGACTACTGCGCTATAGAACCTGTTAATCGGACTAATTGGTTGAATAACAACAGGATAATGGCTTAAAACAATAATGACAAAAACATAAACAACAACAAAACAACAAACTTTATGCCGCATATCACTGGGGTTTTTTTTTTCTTTTTTGCTCAACACTTACAGCAACAACATGAACAACTGACAAGGACAACAATGACTGTCACAATAAATATAATTGAAACAACGGCAAATGGAAACAAAAAGTACTACAACAATAATGAAAGAAAGACGAAAATGAAATTTAACTGGGAAAAGAAACCAAAAAAAAGTTATAGACCACGAACAAAAGGAAAGAAACAAATCTAAACGTAAATAGAAAATACATAGTTTGTCCAAAATTTTGTTAAAAACCAGAAACTAAAAAGATTAATTCTACATGGCTGACAAGAAAATACCGAACGCTTATATTCAAATAATTGTATCTGTAAACCCAAAATTTGGGTTGGAGGGCAAAAAATCGTTTCGTTATTGAAGTAATCATCATAAATTTGCACAATAAGTCGTTTAATAATACAAACCCCTATAATTTAAATTCTAATATATTAAAGAATATTAATTGTACAAAACTTTAATACTGAGCAAACGAAGCTAATATTTTTCGTTAAAAAATTGGGGCCTTTTGGAATATAAGCTCTCGTTATGCTATTTTTCAACAAAACCGATTTCTGCATACTCAAGTGGTTATAAAGAAAACCACAAGTATCTGTCCTCTGAAATCGTTACGTTGACCCAACTACTGCATACCATTGATTATTAAACCTGGCCGACAACACCCAGCCTTGTGTTATAACTGGGGAAATCGCAAATTGACAACTGCGTGTTTTAGTTTGCGCAACCTATGAAGACGAAGATAAAATCTCTATTTAAATCGATTTCTTAGTAAATATTTTTGCATATTATGCCCTTTGCAGTATTTTTTGGCATATTTTTTTATAAAGAGAAGTAACACTCAGGCAATTAGTATGCCTACCAACCCGTAGGTGTGTAACCTTCTTTGGGAAAGGGATAGTGAGAGAGGAGAGATGGTAAAAGTGAGAATGCCTTATTTTTACAACTCTGATATTGCGCGTTGTGTTACTTTTTAGATCAGTGTTGCAGCAACTCTGATGTCAAGTAGGCGCATTAGACGTGTTTTTAAGCTGTTGTAGCCAGTGTTACATTATGTGAAGATTTATCTTATTTTTGAAATTTTTTAAGGTGCCAAAAAGATTAAACGATTTTTTAGCTAAAAAAGGATTTTTTAATATATGATATTTTGCACTTTTAGTCTTTTACTTGAGATTCCTGTTAACTAAACTACATATTTTCTTCTTTACTTTGTTAAATGTGTGCAAAGAAGTTAACCGCTGTAACACTGTTTACTTTCATCCATTAAATTGCAACGATGTCTTACTTTAATATACAATTTCATTGACTTTATAATGAAATTCGTCGTCTGTATTTAAAACTATTTTAATACATTGTAAAAGATGAATATATCTGTTTTGAAAAGTTAAACCAAATTGATGTTAATAATTGTGCCTACACTGCGCGTCATTAGGCTAGCGGCCCCCAACCCCTTTCACTGACCGTTAATGTTAAATATTATCTTAAAAATATTAAGGAATTATACTTGGGAGCCCAAATAACTATAGAACTTAGTTCTATTCAGAAATTATCAAATGAAGATGAAATGCCATTTCGAAATAATTGCCTAAAGTTTTATGTAGATTTATATAAGAGTTTATTCAAAAAGTTTGATTTTGATAGTGAATTTTCAAAATGTGTTGAGTTCCTGGCAGCTACTAATATTATGAAAAGCAATAATAAAAGTATTTCGCTATTAATGAAATTCTTTCCAAATGTTATCGATTCGAATAATATTCCACAAATTGTGAATCTTTTTTTAAAAAGAATCTTGCTAGCGATTGTTTTACCAAATTCCATTATAATATCTTGAAAGTTTGTAAAAGGTTTTTGTGACATATTTTCCTTAAGACGGTATTATTAATAGTTTCATTATTTAGATTTAATTGTTGTAGTACGCTTAAGTAAAATCTCATAACACTGTACCTTATTTAGCTTATAAGATTCGTGAATAAAACATTTTAATAAAAAAATAAGAATATAATTTATTGGATGTAAATATTGAATATATTTTCAAATTTTGAGAAATCATTTTGAATGCAAATCGATGCGATGGCTCTGCAGCTTTTCCTTGTTTGAAAAAATTAGTTTGCAAAGTTTTGTCAATACCAGTTGTAACAGCTAACGTCGAAAGAATTGTTTCTCAAATCAATAAGAACAAACTAAGAAATAAATTAGCTATACCAACATTGTGTAGTATTTTAAGGACCAAAGACTTTTTGAAGAAATCTGATCGTAATTGGTACAAATTTTGAACAAACAAAAGAAATGAATAGCAAGATTGATAAATAAATGTATAATGTAACCATAAAAAATGTATGAATTTAATACGTTATTACTCTGATTGTAGGCTTTTAACTTCAAATTTGGCCTTTTCCAAATTTATTTAAATTTCCCGGTATCCCGGGAAATTAAAAATTAAATTTACTAGGCATTAACAAAACTTGTATGTATTAGAAAGTTTGAAACACTTAAGCCTATCACTATCATACACAGTCGTACGATTCATTCACTGGAAAATCTGACAGAATTCTGTCCCACTTTTAAAAATTGCATTAAATTTGCCACACCATCCCACAAAAAAGATGCAATCACATACATACATGTGTATTTTTCACTCAAGTACTTTTAGATTTTATTGATTTTTTTCGCCTAAATAGTTGCAGATTTATAAAATAAATAGTTTTAGTTTAATTTTACTTTCGTTGCAACGTAATTTCTTAAAAAGATGCATCTCTGATCGCATGAAATCTATCATTTTATAGAAATTTTCATATTTATACGCAAGTCGAACAGACTTGTAAAAAAATGTGCCTCACAAGTGCATTTTATGGCCACACTATTATACTTCTTGAACACATACGATTTTTTTGGCAGATCGCATGACCAAGTATCGCGGCCTTTACTAATACATTACCTTATGTTTTAATAATACATTAATATGTTAATTTTAACTGGGTATTACCACATGAACTTTATTTTTTTAACTTTTAGTTTTTAGATTCCTTAAACGTTGTTTACAACACGGAAAACGTGTATTTTTGTCAGATGAGATCAAAGTAAACTTACAAATATGGGTGAACATAAACAAAAACATAACAATTTAGTTAATAAAAACAAACGTAAAATAATATGGAAAAAATAATACAAAGTTACTCGAGGTATGAATTCAAAAACAAAAATATTAAATTTTGAAAATTAGAAAATACTTTAAATATAATTCATATTTTTTGGTTTAGGAAATAATTCTTTAAAACACTTAAAGCGTTTATGGAAACGTCAGAAAGCCTATTTCTAATTTTATTAACAAATTGCCTTGGTACCGAGAACGACCGCTCCCTTTTTAATGTTAAGTTGCCAATTATTTTTTTTTATTATTTCCCGGGATCCCGCATGAAAAATCCCGGGAAAGCGGGAAATTTTTAGATTGAAATTCCCGGGAATTCCCGCCAAATTAGCATAAATTTTTTCCAGTTGTTGTTCTCTTGTTCTGTTTATTTCATTTTATTTTATCTTATTTATTTTATTTTATTTCATTTTATTTTATTTTATTTTATTTTGTTTTAAATGCAAACTTTATTTTTGATTTATTGCATAATAAATCCATATTTTCAAACCATCCATTTTTGTTTGTGTCCACCTAATTTTTTTACTGCATATTTAATACATTGAATTTATTTTTTAATTTTATCCAATTCTGTTGATTCTCAAAAATGATAGAGATAGCTACCGTGATACAAGTATTTTAAGTTCTGCACTCAAAGCTACCACACTTCTACACTGACAGATGAAATATGTTTTGAACTATAAAGGACAGCAGTACTATGTATGTATTAGCCTAAAGACTGCACTTACAAAAAAAACTATAAAAACAAGGACAACATGTTAATAAATGTATATGTATGGTAGACACACAAACAAATATAAACATATGCAGAAGCTAAAAGAGAATGACAATAAATATTTATATGAAAAAAATTAAATATAGTATGTAGAAATAAAAATTAACAGAGATATAAAAGGAGTATAAATACCAGAAGTAGAAAAATCGTTTTGTTATTATTGCGTTCATACATATTCTGTTGTTATTTGTTTACTTGCATTGCTTAAGGATAAAAAAAGTTGCATTTTGCTTATAAATTTGTAGGCCATGCATCACAACTGCTGTTCAAAAATAAGTTAAAAACAACAAATGAAATAAATTTTGAAACTATTTATATCCATAAAATGTGGCCTGCAAAATGTTAATTTTTCACCACTGCCTGCAGTAAGTAAGTAATTTAGCTAAATGCAGTCCGGGTTCTCATGTAGTTTCATGGTTCGGTTTTTCATTTATATGTTTGTAGAAATATTCTTGTGTACTGTATAAACAATTTTTTCATTGTCTTCTCTTGTATGTATGTATGTATGTATATGGATGAGTATATATAAGTATGTCTGTTAGGTTAATCAATTCAATTAAGGAGAGGTAAACTGAAAGAAAAAAATGGTTTAAATGCCACTTTAACGTTATTTCTGTTGTTGTTGCTTTATTAAAACTTTAAAATCTAGAAAATTAAGTAGTTTTGCTGAAGATTTTTCCTTCCGTCAAGCTGACTGATTGACGTTGCGCGGCACTGTGCGTCCGATCGCAAAATAAGTCATAAGAAACATAAATATTAATTGCGAACTAAGGTATGAAGATATTTGAAATTTTGGGGATGAATAGAGGAAGAGTTTGGATTCTAGAAAAGTAAATCATCTCATCATCTCTTAGATATCAAAGGATATTATTAGTTATTTTTATTTTTGTTGTTTTGCCAACGAAGAAAGAAACACGATCTTTTCGCATTATTATTTCGAAGATATTTTTTATTGTGACAATATTTCTGAACATTTTCTGAGTTACATATTTCAATTTTTCCAACACATGCTGGATGCCAAAGTTCATTTGAATTGACAGCTTTGACGTAGGCCGCGTGCAATTTAATTACAAAGCTGATAATGACTAAAGAACGTGATCTCCAGTCCAGTTTTAGACATGTCATAACATCTAGCGTTTTTCAGATGTGCATAAGTGTGTTGTTGTATTTGACATTGTTGAACTGTTTAAGTGACGACGGCATAGCACAGGCCACTAAACAGTACCGGCTGCAATTGATAATGGTGTATGCTAAAGTGCATCACAGCGCCCTCCTTTGCTGGTATTGTAGCAAAATCGCCGGCGGAAATTGAAATCGAAAAAAATAAAAATACTCAAGATTTCTGCGTGTGTAAAAAAAGTTTTATTATTTTTACGATCGACTCCACTGTGCGTTTACTCAGTTCTGTTAAGTGGACATTTAACAGTTTCAATAGCTTTAATCATTTTTTGCCTTCAATAGCAATTACAGTTAAAAATTTTTCATTTCCGAGAAACACTCAATATCTTTACTCATACAATATTTACTATAATGACGAATTGATAATTAGAATTAAACGGTTTCTGTCAATCAAAATGCAAAATATATATTTATTTAGAAGAACAACATATTGTTAAATTTTTAAAAGTTCTGGTTAAGCCTTGATTGGTGACTATCAAGTATTTTAATTTAAAAAAATGGACATATAAGCAACTGTCGGAGATAAGATTCCATCAGATCATTTTAGTCGTCATGCACTAAATATTTTAGATATGTTTTCTTTTTTGAATTTTTGGCTTGCGTTTCTTTGAGCCAAATTTATTTTTAACTTTTGTTTTTTTGAACCAAAATAAAAGTCATTTTTAAATATAGTGTTTTTCTTTCGTGCAGGAAGTAATAAAAGTTATTTTTAAAGGAAGTTGGTAAAGTCAGATTTGAAGTTGAACCAAACAACATCATTCAACTTGAAACAGTTAAAATAATTATTGAATTCTTAAAAACAGCGGCACCCGTCAAATCAATTTTAAGAAGTTAAACTACAAAAGACTGAAACCGCGTAAACAAAAATAGAAAAAAGTAAACCAGCCCACAATGTTGGAAAAAGCCAGCGAATAATAAATTATGCAATAATTAATTATCAGAGATGTGAATTTCGTACCAATCAAAATTAATTCATCTTGTAAAAATGAATAGAAGTAATTTTCGTATTGTAATTTAATAAATAATACGATTAAATAGTTGATACTTCTCGTCACTAGTATCCACCGTCAGGCGTGGTAAAATCAAACAAAGAACGCTGATGAGATGTTGTAGCGACCTCGAAATCTGATCTGATGATATAAAATCTTCTAATATTCCTTTCTTAATAAAAATTATTGGATTATATCGAAAATTTCTTGAATAAAACTTGAGCCAAACACTGCCTTTCAACTTATTTTTAACTTGAACTTCTTGCAATTGCATATAAAATTTATTTTTAACTTATATTTATTTTAAGCAGTGATACCAGTTTAGCCTTTTCGAGGCTAGATGTATCCTCTTTTATTGTCTTATAGCCTCAAAATTTACATTTTAGCTTCGTGGCTTTTTTTAGCCTTTTTATATTTTAAATTAAGCCTCAAAAAGGCTAAATTTTTATTTTCTACTGAACCCATAAAATCATCTTGAAACATTAAAAATATTAATCCAATGTATAAACGAAAGTACACTGAAGACAAAATTACATTGATTGAAGTCCAATTGAGAAAGTTTTTAAGTTGGAAATGGACAAATGTTGAGTCAACAGTTGAGTTCTGTGTAGAGGTTTCACAATTTAAGAATCCGATGCCAGAAAATTCATTTCTTGATTTGGTTAATAATCTAGTATTTAGATATCTAGAGATTTCATTATGATATGTAAAAAAGAGTATTTAATTGTAAAAAGTAGGGCATCCCATTCATAATCGAAAACAATATCAGCCAAATGACGGCCATAGCTGCGCTTGCAAGACCATATTCTTTTCATTAAATTTTTCATCACCAAATGAGCGACATTTACTGCAGAATATCCTCGATAACTTCACGAATCCACCTTTGAGATCTTGAATCGATGGTGGGCCATTGGTATAGAACATATCTTTTAAGTTGATCCAAATAAAAAAGTCTGAAGGTTTGAATCACAAAATCTCGGTGAACAATTCTGATCGCCTTTTCGAAAACTCACACGGTCAGGAAACTTTTCACGTGCTTTTTGTGGAATATCCAATTCCAAAGATCGGCGGAAAATGAACAATCCTGGTATTTCCCAAACACTATGGGCTGCAACAGCAATATTTTCAGTTGAGTGAGGTGCGTGAGTTTAATTTTCTCATTACTGAACTGTCCCAAATGCTCAATTTTTTTTCACCAGTTTCACAAGAAGCTGTTTCAAGGCGCCGCAAAAATGTTTTAGTTTTTCGAACTGTAACGGCGAAATTTTCACCATATTTTTGTGAATTTTAAAAATTGCAATGTAGTTACAGGTTGAGCCATGACAACTGTTAAAATGACAGGGTATCGAAAATGAAACGTGATGTTGGACCACCACGTAGTATTATTACCTTTCAGTATTGCTGAGGTAGAAAAACTTTTTAGTAGCATGGAAATAATAAAATTATTATACTCTCGTTATATTTATGCAAATGATAGTTCCGATGAGGAAATTATGATGCCTGTTCACCATTGCATAAATAATAAATGCATATAAAAGTATATAACATAGTTTTTATTTTTTTGTTTTAAGGCAGATATACTGAATACTGAATTGATGTCAAAAGAAATACCTAATATTTATGTTATATAGTGACTTATATTATTTTAAAAATATCCTTTTTTTATGTACTTGAAGTGAATTTTTTTGAATATCTTTTAACATGTTTTATGCGTATTTTTTTATGTTTTTATATTAATAATAAATAAAACTTTGAATTATGAATAAACATTTCTTAGCCGTTTTTTAGCTTTTATTTTTGGACGACTTAGCCTTTACTGGCCTTTTTAAAAAGCTGGCTTAGCCTTTTTTTCTTTCAGCTCCTGGTAACACTGATTTTAAGCAAAAAAAAGTTGAATATCACATTAAACGTTTTCTAGCAAAAATAAAAGTTTTGAGTGGTATAGCGAGTGAGTGCTCATAGTACTAAAGTCACGTTTAAAATCTGTAGAAAAATCTTAAGAAAATATTTGAAGCAGTTTTCGATGCTTGCAACTCCATAAAAAAGGAACCAGCAAAAATTTGCGATCATACAAAATAGTTTAAAAGCTGTAGTAAAAGTATTTGTTAAGAAAAAAAAAATATAAAAAAACCTGTAAATACCTGTTATCGTCTAAATTTAATTATGAAACTCATAACTGTTGCGGTCCCTGATACTTGTTTTTATTTATTTCTGGTACTCAATACCAATCTTTTTTTTCACAAATCGATCGATCGATTTGAGAATTTTTAAGTTGCTAGTAGCATTCCATTATTTTGCTATGACTTTGTTAAATTTCACTCCTTCAGTAGTTTGCGGATATCACAAGAAGACCTAGTAAATAGACTTTAAATAAGCCAGTTCAGCAGGGTCATACAGCTTATGCCACCACGTCTATTCCTCGGCGTGCAACCAAATATTTAGGATGGATTCAGCACAAAAATTTGGTCCGTACATATTTTTTTCATATGTAGTTTGAGTGAGGTCTCTCTTCTTAAGATTTTGTTCGGACAACTCTCAACTTGAATTGGTTTAATTTTCATTTTTGTCTGAACAAAATTGATCTGAGTTGCCACATTATAGTGTTTAAATGGCCATTTTACAGCAATTTTTATTTTGTTAATAAAATATTAACAATTTTTCTATAAATATGTTGAAAATAATATCTCTGTATTTAGTTAATAAAATATTAACAAAAACACTATTATTTTATAATTTTTTATTTATAATTTGTCAGAGGTTTTTTTTAAATATTTATTTTTAATATTTCATATGGTAGGCATGATATTCCGGAACATTCTTTTCAAATGAGTGACTCATGTTGCAGAAAACAGTCAGTCAACAAAATTTTGTGCGTAGAGAAATTTTGCCCGAAACAAATGGGAGAATTTTATCTGTTATGCTTAATTTTTATATTTTAATAAATCTATCAATTAAAATTAATTAAATTCATTCATTCATTCATTCAATATTAATAAAAATGCCGTACATCGATTTTTCCATTAAAAGTTGTAAATTTGTTATAAAACATTTTTATAATGCAAAAAACATTTATCACTCACACTCAAACATTCGCGAATGAAAACATTGTTGGTAGAAACGTTTTAATAAATCCATAATTTGCCATGTTTTTTCCAACACGTACATATACATACATATACATATGTGTGTGTGGGTATGTATATATATATGGATACTTTTATTATTATTATTATTTTTTTACTTTTTTGCTTTCGCTTGAAATTCTGAAGAAGTACCTTGACGTTTATAAACGTTAGACTCGACGCACAGTGCTTTGCCTTTAAATAGTGAATAAGTAATACTAGAGGGGTCACTGTAGATAGAAAAATATGGTAGAGTATGTGCTCTTTGACATTCCAATTGAGATTGAGGATACTTTGAAGCGATTGACGCATGTTACCACGTGCAAGTAAATACGTGCAAGTCGAGTGTACGTCCGAAAATTCTGAAGAAACCGTCGAACTTGTTGCAAATTCCTTGAATGTCTACTAGAGTATTAAAATAATCTAGCTCGAATTATTTCAAAGTAAAACTTTTCTAATCTAAATCGGTTTTTATTAAAAGTATTCAGCAAAAACTTAGAAATGACTTTCATTAAGAACGCATACTTTTTAATAAAAACTGCCCGACCGTACAAATATACCGTCCGCAGTATTTCACTAATTACTATTAAATAAATATACTATAATCTTTTGTCTGAGTTAAGCGTAAGTAGTAGTAGTTGTGTCAGTGAGTCGCTAACAATTTTTTTTAACTTGGACCAGCATTCAGGGGATGACTCTTACACGTGCAATGCATTGTGCCGGAACTAGGAAAATTGGTTATGGTAAGGAGGACAAAGGGGGTACTGCTTGTGGTCGTTCGACTTGAACCTTATCAAATTGAAAGTAACATAAATTACCTCTACAGGGAGTTTATTCGACATACGAGCTGTTCGGCAAAAGAACGAATTTGCTCTGTAAATCGTAGTGCGATCCAATGGCATATCAACCAAAAATGGATGCACTCTTAAGGAAGAATGTGTTGTGCGCAAAAATTAGCGGGTTTCGGTTACAAGTTCCCTGATTTCATTAGATCATATTCCATTGTAATAACGAGAAAAGAGTGAAACTCAGCCCACATTACGTCGATCCTCCAGTGAGTCAACAGAGTTGGCCACAGTACTGCCAATGATAAGCTTCTTCGCTCTCTCCTGCACGCGGTTGAGTAAATTTGAAATAGACGTTGAAGCACCGGTCCGCATGAGAGTTGTATTCCATTTTCGTTCGGATATAGGTGGCATAAATATTAATTCTATCTGCCTCGGCCTTAACACCGTCTTAGAAAACCGAGGGACTTGAATACTTCTTTTGAGACTTAAAAAATGTGATCAGTCTTTTGAACATCACATTTAATTTTCATGCCAAGAACATCAAGAGTCTATGATTCCTCAATACCCACACAACCCATTATTACAGATGGATCAGCATGATTAATCTTACATCTGTATGTAAGCATAAAACCCTGGGTTTTACGAACATTAAATTTGACACTATTCGAACGGTCCCATTCGGAGATTTTTAAAAGATTAAGATTAAGCCGCGGTCTCCGGCAGTCTTGGTCTTTTACTGAATGAATACGAATGGCACATGCTGCTGTCATCTCCAAAGGAGTAGATAACATTAAAAGTTTTGTTGCTATGCATCGTATGTTGATGCTGTATTTAAATGTCGTCAGACTTTTGAAAAATTTTAATAAAAACGAGAAAAGGCATTCTCCCTACGAAAGCCTTTCGCTATTCGAAAATAGTTCAATGAGACTTGTGAAGAAACACTCGCGATCATCATTAGGTGGATCACGAAAAGTGAATATTTGCTAGAGCTGGGTTAAGTATTATATATCCTTTTTAGTTAAATTTTTAAAACTATTCAAATATAGACAGATTCTAAAAAATGTATCAAGTGCCTTAGTAAAAGTCAAATTAAATAAATCATCATTTGAAATTTTGTAATAATTTTTCTAAAATGTAAATGTCCCTTTGAAGGAACTCAATTACCGTCATCTAACAAATTTGAATAACAATTTTATATATAACTTAAATGTTGTTTGGCTCGACTACAAATTCTGAATGTACAATCTTGTATTTTGTATTAATAATCTTTTAATAAAATCAAATTATTACAATAAGAGATTAATATTAGAAGATTTTAATCATCAGACTAAAAGAACGGATTAGTAACGATTTCGAGGTCGCTACACCATTTTAGAGTTTTATTTCTTAACATGATGAAATTTAGTGAGTGAGAATATCAACTATTCAACTGAATTATTTAAAAAACATGGGGAGGAAAACTTACTATATCAATTTTTACATATTATAGCAATTTCGGTTAGTACGAAATTCCCATCTCAAACGCTTAATTATTAATTTTATTAATTATTATTTTTTTCAGATTAAATTTAAGCAGTTCAAAGCAATTACTGTAAATTTTAATAATTTTATATATATATTCCATTTTAATTGTAAATTTTATTGCAAATTTGTGCAATTGCTCCGGAGTTTTTGATTTTGTATAAGGAATAAGGAGAACTCAGTTAAAAATATTTTTTTTTAATTAATATTATCAAGAACTCGAGCCAGATAAATACCTTTGCATTATTTGTTTAATGCTTATTTTAATGAATTTTAATTAATGCAATAATTCAGTTTTTTAAATGCAAAAACTTCTTGACTTATGAGGGAAATATCTAACATGAACAAGTTTTAACTTTTGTCAGTCACTTTCGATAATTTATACTCAGGGGAGCAGAGATTAAAAAAAGCTAACCGAGAGATTAAAAAATAAGATTTCAAATGACTAAAAGTAAAGTAGAAATAAACAAAAGTATGAATAAAATTCCTAGTTTTGTATTTCAAACCATTGTTCAACAAACTTCAAATGTTTATCAAAACACCCCGAAATCTATCATTTTCTAATTATATTTTTTTTATCACAAGCAAAGCCACATTAATTAAATTATAGTTTAAATTGCAAAATGCAAAGCAGACCAACTTTAGATTACCTCTTAGTGTCGCCGAGAAGATATCATTTACATAAATCCGAATTACCAAAATTGTCGAATTACATAAAATCTTTTAGAATTTATCGAATATTTTTCAAAGGACTTGTAGAAAAAAAAATTCCAAATAACGAGAAATTAAAGGAAAAATAAATGTCAAAGTATTTAGAGTTTAATAGTTTTGATAAATAATTGTTTTTTCTAATACTTCATAAAATGTTTATAAAAAATAGTTTACCAAGAGGATTTTAAACAATGTGCTAAAAATACCCTCCCGCAAATAAAGAATTAAGTTTTACCCATTAAAAAATAAGCAAAACTTTTTTCAATAGTTTTTTAAAAAGCCTAAAAAATGTTTTGTTTAGTAGAACATTTTGTAATTTAAGGGCTCTCTTGTGTCAAAAAGAAAAGCTAAAAGAAAATAAAAATTCCTTTAAGAATTTATTACGTAAATTTTTATCTTTCAAAAATATACGATTCGTTACAATTCGTTGAAAGTTTTAATTCACATTTTTGCGTACTGGACAACACACAGTGCATCATATAATATTTGTAGCCACCCTACAAAAATACAAGTTTTGCTTTCTATTAACTGCGTTTCAGTATTTTTATTTTATTAACATACCACATACGCAGTCACTTGCTCATCCCTGTAAGGGCAAATTTCGATAATGATGCAAAAGAAGGCGAAAAAATTGCTATAAAATAAACCAGCAAGTTTTATTAAAAAAATAGAGTTTAGCTTTTAAAGCACTACATTTTATGAGAGTATTATGAGTTTGTGTATATGGTTTGTAACCTGCAGAATCGATAAGTATAACTACTTACTTATATGCCAGAGATATGTCCTAAATCCTTTTCTAAACAGTGAGACGAAACTTTCTAATATCTATTGAAAATATATTTAAAAATTAATTAACGAACAAATAGAAAAAAGGTGTATAACAACTTCTCTCATAGCCCACTTATCATTATAGCTTGCTTCTTAATGTTTAAGCTTAATGATTACCGCACTCTAACACAAACTCTCCGTATACCCCCCAAAACTAGCAAAGTTTTTGTGTTGTTACTCGTACTACAAAATCGCAGTCATGACAACGAATATTAAAAAAGGCAACAAACTTAAAGGCAACCTAAATACTGAAACATGAAATAGATAATTTTAAGGAGTAACATTTTGTGTTTGTATATGTACTAAGTGTTTGTGTTCTTTTTTATATTTGTGTTTATACAAAAATACACACGAACATACGTTAATATACTTACTTCCAAGCAGGACACGCGATGTTATAATGTTTACTTGCATTTTAGAGACATGCAAAAATATTACTCACACATACAACACACCGCCCTTGTACAGGTAGGCACGCTATTTACAGCAACAACAAATCACTAACTAGCTATTTACAGTGGGACTAATTGGTTGATGTCATAATTACCTTCAGGTAGGCAATCCACCAGTTCTTTGACATTTATTTCATGTCATGTTTGGCATAATAAATGGAATCGTGAGTAAATTTTTACTCACGCTCATGCATGCTCACGATAAAAATAGTTACTCATGCACGCTTATCTGCGACTTTATATTTTTGGCTCACGTTCACAATCACTAAAATGCATATGCACAAAATACGAAAAAAACTATAAAATAATAAAAATAAATAAAAACTTAATAGAAAAAAATACGATAAAGCAAAAAATCACGCTAAAAATCTACTTATGTTCGTTCACTCACGGCATGCTGTGATCACGTGATCTCTAGTGATCTAGCTACCAGTGCTGTTATAAATTAAAAAAATTGTTCCACCAAAACTTTACCAAAACCTACCATTTCGCTTGCCTTCTACTTTATACTGATTTCTTTTTTATTTAGCAACTTATTTTCTAACAATACTTTATGTTGACTATAGATTAGTTCACTTTATTCAATGTACATAATTGTCATTTACAACTGCCTGCAATTCAATTTTAAAAGTTGATTATCTATACAGAAATGAGATTTGCATCTAGAGTTTAATGGTCATAAAAATCTAATGTGTGAATTTATACCGGTTATCCCATATAAAAATCCAACATTAAAAATACTATAACTTTATTAATCACTTATGAATAAGGCCATAAGTTTTTAAGCTCAGTTGAGTGAGCAATCCTTTCAAATCTGCTCACTACAGTGAAATAGTTTACTCTTGGGGATCAACGCCGATCAGTTGGTCTCCAATGTTTTTATGTTTAATTTGTTGTTTTGTGGTAACATCTCTTTTGTTTTCCTTCGCCTGCCATGTTGCCGTTTGTGTTATTTCCCCCTAAATTGCTTCTTTTTATTTCTAGAGCGTAAATATTAAAACTTAAATCTTTTAATCGTTTTATCAAGCCTTCTTTAATCTAGTAACATTTCTTAATTTTTTTTTACAAAAATTTATAATTTGGGCTAAACTTAACATATAAACAAGACATCCTGAGCATGTGAAAGCAAACAAATATAATAAAATTTGATTTTGTTTCTGAATTATCAAACTTCATACGTAAAAATTATGTTATGTCAAACTTAATGCAAATTTTAATGATAGAAAATGCGCTCACTACTGAGCTAAATATGCTTAGTACAGTGAGAGGCTGCATGATCCTTGCGGTTTTCACTATAAAACCGCCTCATAATATAAAAATGTGGTTTCTGCAGTGTATTTCAAAGCCACTTGTACTTTTAGGAGAGTATTTCCAGGCCGGTGGATTGCATTTTAGAGGCCTTCATATACACAAAATATTTCTCAAGAGATGGTTTATGAAAACTTATTGTTTGCATTAATAATTATAATTTTTACTACAACTGATTGCTGAATGCACAGCCCATAATTTCTTCAAGTTTGGAAACGCTCATTTAGCTTTGGAAAGCCTACAAACGACACCACATGTACCGTCGGCTATTATTTGACTGCCAATTTCTTCATTACAAAGAAAAAAATTTTTACTTTCAGGTGCATTTTCTTTTACCTCCATTAATGCGCGACTGTTCTTTCTTTTCACAGGCTTGCAAACTGTTTAAATATTTTATAACGTTGGTCTCAAGTAGAAAGTCCCAAACTCAAATAATTGTAACTTTACAGGAACTTTACATAAAAGAAACTGTACAACTGATTGTAAAAGCATTATTTTTAACACTATTGCAATCAATTTTTGTGACAAGGTGTATTTGTGTGAAATGTATTGGAATCACTAATAAACTAAATTTCGTAAAAAAATGCGACTTAAGGCCTTTCTACTTGAGATCATCGTTATAGTGCTGCATTATGAAGAATGCTGCAGTACAAGTGGCTGAAGTAAATCAAATAAATTTGACCACTTATGGTCTGGTCAGTCTAAGAACAACGACACGATTGTAATATGGTGAACGAGTGAATCTTGGATGGGGAAAGGAAAATGCAATACATTATTCACAAAACGTGTTTTACTACAAAATGGTTTAGAAAAGGGTTTTCCATAAAATTTTTTTATAAATCTATTATAAAACAAATATTTTTATAAGGAATAAGGAGCATTAAAATATCAAGCATGAAAACTTAATGTTATAATTAAAAGCGAATACACACAAAAATAAAAGGATTTAAAAAATGTTTATTAGGTAAAAAGCGCTTTTCTATAAGGACATACCCACTGTGCCAATTATACCAGTATGTATTACATTTTCTAATACTTAGTATTGCATTAAACTGTTATTGCTGGCTTAGCAATATAATCATAAGCTAAATAAATGCTCGACCGATTGCTAGGATACGACTTATGGGACAACACCCAAAACAAAAGCAACCGTAGACCACTAAATAGTCGTTCAGAGAACGTAAAAGACTCAAAGTGTACTATTTAATATTAAAATGTAACGAAATAGAAAATTACAATTTGCTTGTGGACTTGTTTCTTAAGACAAAAAAATATTGAAAAAAAAACCTTAAAGAAACCAGCTAAGAAATTAATCAAACAATCATTAAATTTAAAAGTGTTATAAAGAAATTAATTACAATTGATATAGGAAAATTGAAAATTAGGGGAAAATTATAATTGATCAATAATTGCAATAAAATTGGAAGACAGTAATGCAAAAATTTAGTTGCAATAAAAATTTCTATAAACTTGTATGCTCAAAATTTATAAGAATACGGAGGAAGTCATGTCCTTAATTCAAAAGTTTTACAAAATTAAAACTTTTACCAAAAACTTTTATATAAGATTTACACTTAAAAGTAGTAAAAAAGGTTAAAATAAATTAAATTAAAATCCCAATTAGTTCAATAGTTACTTGCTTAAAGGTCTAAACTAATTTTTTGGCATTCAATAAAATATTAATGAAAAATGTTTGATAAAATAGAAAATAAATGAAATAGCTGGGTTTAAGAAATGACACACACAACATACTCATTTGTGCAGGTGACATGAAATGAAATGATGAATATAACATCGAGTGTATGAGTGAGTGTAATTAAGCAATTTAGAGAGAAAGTTTTTTGTTGCTGTGTAACATTTTATAGCTTTTAAATTTGTGCTTATTTGCGAATACCAGCCACTGCTCACACACATGTTCCTTAACAATTGTTCCTGTAAGTATGAAATACACAAACTTCGAATAACATTTCTTTTTTCTCTCTCTTACCTTTAAGTTTAATCGATATTTAGTAATGTGAAATGTTAAAAGCATTTTTTCATTAAAAGAAATATATTTTGTACTCATGTTCTCTCCTTTATTTTCTTATACTAGACTATTATAATATATAGTAGTCATAGTGACGATTTTCCTATGAACTTAAGTCACAAGAAAAAAAAACATTTATTATTTACTATGTTCTTTATAAGAATAATAAGAAATTAACTTTTGGAAGCCTATTATCACTGTTTTTGTGTTTTGTTTATTCCCCTTTTCTGTTGACCCTCAATTGTTAGGAGCATTATCTAATTAACCGAATTATTATTATCATTAACAAACTCGTTTCACAAACTCAAGAATTATTTGGAAACTTTTAATATTTACCATACTGTTCATCGCATAATTCCAAAACCACCAAAGAAGTCAAGACGAAAAAGAAAATTGTTTCGTGTTCCAACTATGTAAACATGAATATTTTTAAAGAATTTAAGTTTGAGCAAAATATTCTTAATGTTGGGCACAACAATTGTGGTGTTCAATACTTAATATATTAGCCCTATTCACAATCTTTTGCATTTAAAATTGCATATTTTTGCAATTGAAAATATGTACTTTTTTTGCAAAACATGAAGTTCACAATAATCTGTGAAAAAATATTTTTTTTATTTATTTACATTTTACACATGCACATGCATGAATGAGCGGCGAGAGAACATTTCGGTGTTTTGGCTTTCAATATAGTGTTGCATACGTAGAGCGCAAATATATACAGTAGATGCCGGAGGCACATCACATATAAGAAAAAACCCGCTTATAAGAAAGTGGACCACAAACACCATGTCTTTTTCTATACTTTCCATACAAATAATTTTCTATAAAAGAAAATCGTATATAAGAAAAAACCTTATATAAGAAACTTTTTCAAACACAAAAGATTATGAATGATATGAAGAAAGATTTTATTTTAGAATTTTGTTTTTCGGCAACACTGAATATATCAAAATTTAAATTTATTTCCGAAAAACCAAAGAACATAAATGATATAAAGAAAGATGTAAGACATTTTCTTCGGGCAATACTGAATATACACAAAATGTACAACTATGCGTTTGTTGAACCATAGCTTTTAGTTTCCGTGTAAAAGATGGACACAAGTAAGAAAAGAAAGATGTTTTAGAGAATACACACTTATAGACAAAAACATTTCTTATTTGCATAGGAAATAACTTTCTTATAAACAATAATTGCTTATAAGAAAAAACCACATATAAAAAAAATTTCTGACATTTTCAAAGTTTCTTATAGCCGATATGTACTGTACCTTTAAGTGTTGCTTATTTAATAGTAGCAAGTGCATATCTTTGTATTTTGTTAGTGTAGAATAAAAGTATGATACACCACTTTATAAATGCTACGATAAAAGACCATTTGCATAAGATTGTGAATTGAACTACTAAGCTTTATCTTCATACATTTAAGCTGCTATCAAGAACAAAGCGTTATTCGATTATCAGTAAACAGGAAAAAATGAAATAAAATAAAATTTGCAGTATCTCAGAAATCCCTGCCGGTTACAAATACAACGAAAAAAATTCTAATTTTTCAATTTACTTTAAAATCAGATAATGCCGAATATGATTTTAAAGTAAATCAAAGATATATTTAAAAATAAATTTATCTTTTTTGAAGTTAAGCTATAAACACATTCACGACAGCAGGCTACATGGCTACCTGACTACAAATGTCGCTGGCTTCATAATTATTTTGAAAACGACAGCTAAACAGTAAGGAGCTGATTCATTTATATTTCAGAGCCACCACTTTAGCTTTTTTAAAGTAAGGTTTTTTCAAAAAGTATAATTCAATGCAGCAATTAAATGACAAAAAATCACTTAAATGGCGAAGATAGCTAAAAACCGCTTAAAGTTGAAATATTTTGAAACAGGCGTACAGCGTCCTAAACGGAGGTACTTAAGGAATGTCATATGCATTCAGATTCCTTAAATTTTTAGATCCTTTTAGCAGATTTTACGGATTTTTAAAAACTTTGGAAGTTTTCGGGGTCTTTGCGTTTTTTGCAATGTGGATTACTTTTTCTTTTTTTTGTTTCATGGACTCTTCAATGATAGTGAAAATTTTTGTTTTCCCAATTATTGAAAGCTATTGTGAATTTTCGTCAATTTTGTATTTTTTTGCGGTTTTTACATTCCTTGCATTTGTAGCTCGTTTAAGGACACTTTACGGCATTTGTAAATTTTGCAACATTTCTCGAAATTTCACGTTTTTTCCAATATGGGTGACTTTATCTATATTTTATTATTTTATCGACTTTTAAATGATATTAAACTTTTTTCCCCCCAGTGATTAGAAGTTATTGCGAATTTTCGTAATAATTGCAATTTTTTGCGAGTTTATCACATTCCTTGCATTTACAGCTCATTTTAGAAAATTTAATGGCTTTTTATTAAATATTAAAATTTACGAAATTTACAAAATATTATTTACTAAATATTAAAAAATTTCGCGCATTATAGTGATTATCGCTATATAATACATATTTTGTTATACTGGTATTGTCAACTCTTTTTTGTTTCGTAGCCAACTAAAATAGAAATTATTTAATTTGACTACACTACAAAATTAGCATGGACAACAACCTGCAGTCATGTAGCCGTGCAGTTGTGAAAATAATCATTTTCATATAAACACATGTGTTCAATTTTTTACAGGTTGTAGTCGGTAACCCGCTGTAGTGAATGTGTTTATAGGTTTAAAGTTAAAATTAAAAAAAGGGGAGAAATGCTTTATCTGTGGTTTTCTTGAATAACAGCATTTCGTTGGCTTAAGGACGTATCTAAATTTTTTTACTAAGCGCCGTTTTTAATCTTTTTTGGCATTACAATTTCAAATAGACAATTTAAAAAAAAATTAAGATACGTCCTTTCTATATTAAGCCAACGATTTATCCAATTTTCCTCATTTACAGTTAATGATACCAAACTGTTACATTTTATATGCTGTTTTAAAAGATAAAATAAATATTGAAAAATAGCTCAGTAACAAAACTCCAAAAAAAATTTTTTTAAACAAGTTTCAACACTAAAATTGTATATTGACAAACATTGGCTTTCTCAGAAATATATTTCTTAATAAAAAACACAGCGCCACGCATGCTTTTTTACCTAAACACATTTGAAAATTATACATTGATATTTGTTTAGTTAATAACAAACCACAATCAATTGTGTGTTTGTTTTTTGTTTGTCTGGTCATGACTGACACTCTTTGCGTTCAGCTACAATCGTTTACATCGACATACGAGTAATTTGTTTTGTCAGAACACAATTTCGATGTCTAAAATGTTTTTTTTAATTGCTGTGTAATCTGATCCGTAAGGAAATATACTGAACTCGCGAAAACGTGAACACTTGAAAGTGCGGACGCCTCAGAAATGTGAACAAATTTATTTTTCGATAGAGTTTTCTAAAACGTGAACACCTTTTTTATTTATTGGTTTTTAATCCCCGAATTACATGTTATTTGTCTGTTTACTTATGAGTCAACTTCTTTTTATTTATGTATGCGTTGACCTGTTAGTTGTTCTTTTACATTACTACGTAGATGTTACATGTGATTAAAAAAATTTTAATTCTTGAAAGTAAAAAATGTATTTTAAGAGAGAGGATATCTCCTCCAGAAGTAAGACAGCTAGAAAATAGTGCGGCTCTACTTCTTCTAGCTCCGAATCCCCAGGTTTGTTTTATTGTACATTTTAGTATTTTTAGAGAACTTAATTAAAATTTAGTTATAGATGGGTGTTACTCTTTCCACGGTCAAAGATTGGGACAACAATCCTGAAGAAAATTGTACAGAAGTAGGAAGTATTAAAATTCAGGGTGATACCGACGATGGTGATGATCATATTATATTCCAGCCAGAAAATTCAATTAAATTCAAAGAAAAAAGTAGACCAAAATGACATTAGAGTGCTGAGAAACCTTAAAGAAAAAGCTCCTTTAAAGATGGCAAAACAAAAAACTTAGAAAAAAAGTGACTGATTTTTTCCTTCAAACTTTATTTACCTGATTCTTAATTACCCAATCAAAAAAATGTTCCGATAAGTTTTAGCTTTTTTTGTTAATGAAAATTAATTCCTTGTATCCTTTATTTTATACTACTTTTTTAACATTTTTACTTATTAAAATGTAATTTTTCATATTAAATAGGGTAATGTTTTCTTTTAAATTTGGGTACGCGATAACGTGAGCAAACTCGAAAATGTGAAATGCCTTGGTAAAAATTAGTTCACGTTATCGCATTATCACTGTATGTCCTCAGAACTAATTGGAATATTGTCACAAAATAAATCTATTGTGTAAAAAAAATTTACAATGTTCAATTAATGTTTTTTTTTTCGATATTACGATCACAGCTTCAAAAATAACTTATTTTGGCTCTCCTGAAAAATTAAAGTTTTTGACATGCGCTGTTATTCATGAAAAGCACGGAATATGAAATATTTATGAAACCATTGGAAAGGTTAAACTGGCAACGCTGTTCATTAAAAATTTTTTACTTCAAGCCACTGGGACGAATGGTTAATATGTATTTAATAAAATTTATTCGATATGCATCAATCATACGCAATGTTATGTTCAACAAATAATATACACATATTTGTATGCATGTGCATGGATTTGAGTGTACAACTTCAGGAGTTAAAAAAGAAAAATCCAAAGACAGAGCAACAAAAGATGACCATAATTACGATAGCATTTATCTCCATCAAACAAGCAGGAAAAGTGTATGTAAGTTTTCAAGCCTGCATTTTTTTAACTTTCTCCTGTTCTAGCTTGTATGTATAATATCAAGCAGTTAAACTTATATGCAGATATTTTTTCAGCAACTTTATTTTTCAGGATCGACTAGACATACTTATGCAAACAACTTAAAACATAGCTTTGAAACATACTAAAACCAAAACTAGAAAAAGAAACAAATAAAAGGCACACAGTCACAAAATTTTAAAAATAAACCCCATACACATGTTTGAAAAGAAAGGCAACTACAAAACCATATATTTTTGCACAACAACCCGCACATGTGCCCCCATTTGCTTTTACTAACAAAAATATCGTAGACAAATTTGTATATCCCTCATGCCCGAACTATCGTGATGCTCTTAAAATTAATGCTATCATAAGTTTTCCCAAAACTTTTTCTTAAGTTTTTGAAGAAAAATTCTGCTTATAAAATTAGTGCTTCAGAATTGTTGTAAAAAATTATACAAAAAATATTATCCAGAAAAAACTGCTCGATTAAAACAAATTGGAATAAAATTATTTGAAATATTACTAATCGAATACTGTAATAAAATTTAAATATTTCCCAAAGATTTATTTAAGAAATTAGTGCAAGAAAAACCATAAATTAATCTACTTGAAAACAAAATCATTCGAAAAAAAATTGTTTGAAAATGATTATTTCAATAGAATTCGAATAATATTATTCGAATAAAAATTATATATTTAAATACAAATTATACCTGTAAAAATTATTTGATAAGTATTATTCGGAAAATATTATTTTCCTACATCATATTATTCGACTATAGAATATTATTCGGAAACTTAAAATGAATCTAATAAAATATAAACGAATAAAAGCTTTTAGGAAACTTTATTTAAATAAAAATGATTTGGCAGTATTTTTTTAATATCTGTTTTTATTTTAAGAATTGCGCCTTAAAAGGCATCCGGTAAGATACTCATTAAGGGAATGCTTCATGACCGTATGTCTGCCAGAAGCCTGATTCCTTTGAACCGTAAGACATCAGAAATTTTAAAAACCTTTGGTAAAGATCAAACAATTAAAGTGGAATAGAGTTTAAAGTTAAGTATGGGAGAAGCAGTTTTTGGAATTTCAGGCTCGATCCTAATAAAAGTAACACATTCTGGTTTCTTATTTAATATTAAATTCTATAAATATTAGTAAATAATTTACTGTGGCACGAAATCCTTTGAAGCTATAATATAGATATCAATACGATGCAGGGCAGTTTTATTATTTTTAATATCATGTAATACTAGCAAAAGTAATAACAAAACCTTCATGATCCTGCTTCTTTTATAATGTTCTCTAGTATTTTATTGCACAAACTCTAATGAATTTTCTCCTGCAAACTAGCAAAGCTGGAGGTTTTCATGTTACTATGAATTCTAAAAAGCTCAGTTTATATATAAAAAATTTTTCTTATTCTGACCTCCTACTGCTGCAAATGCCTTTGCATTCATATACATTCAAAATATTCTCTACGTAAAATTAACTGAAGTTGTAATATAAAATAAATGAAAGTTTACTTAAAAACAGTCTACTCGTTTTTTCATTTAAATTTAAATAACAATTTCTTTAGGGTTTTTTAGCTAGTTTATATACATGCATTTCATTGGTGCTAATGCCAAATCATCAGTAGACTTTAAATCATATTTTTGAAAAGTTTCCAAACTCTTATCTAATAAAAAAACTTTTAAAAAACCAATGAGAATTTTAAAATTACAAAAGTATAAATAAGCATAGTAAATTATATTGGATACGAATTTTTTGGTTGGGTGGTGAGGCAATCACCGATTGACAACGACGTTGAACGGCATTACGGATGGCAGGAGCCAATAATATATCAGCGGATCTTTAAAACATTTCCACACAACAGATTTCTTCAACAAACTAATATTTGTGAAATATTTCAAGGGATTTAAAAAAACAACCCTTAAAAACAAAACTTTCTGAAATAATAATAAGTTTCAATATTTTATTTTTTCGCCTCAGTAAAATATTTTTGACAATGTACTTTGATTTTACAAAAACAATATGCTTGTGGTTTTCGTAGTGTTGTACTTGTTTTAGTATTAAGTTCACCTGTTATGAATTCGCCTTGGTTTAAGGTCTACTGATGATTTGGCATTAGCACCAATGAAATGCATGACTAGCTAAACAAAACCCTCAACAAACAAAAGTTTTTGAAAATCTCTGAAAACAGATATCGATGTAATCTCGATTAATAAATTTAAAAAATTTTCAAATAACAGTTCATTTAATTTTTGCTGTTCAAAAATTGACTTAATCCCGTAAAAATAAAAGATGTTTCCTTTGTTTCTGCAATTTTTACTGCCAAATAATCAACCCCAAGATCCCTAAAAATAAAAGACTATTCATGGAACCACATGGTGGTTTGGCTGTTTAAATTTTTTGGCAATCATTAAATGAATACATTATGCGTAGAAGAGGAAATCACAAAAGGAATAAATCAAATAAAGCAAGAAAGAAAAAACAGCACTTGAAAAAAAACGGACAATATTGAATGTAACCGAAAATCGGTTTAATATGCCCTTAATTTTTTGAATGAATGTTAAAATCAGTTAAAAATAAAATTTCTTACAATTTTAAATGTTTATTCTTTTAAAAATTACTGAACGGATTACTTCTTGAATTACGTAGAGTCCTTTAATGCAATAATATTGTAAGTGTATGGTCGTTGAATTAGCTTTGAGAGAATTTTTAGAAAAGGAAAAACATTTAAAAAAAATTTATATACACATTTTTATATTTTTAAGATTGTGATTTTGTGATTGAAATAAAAAATACAATAAATAAGAGACAGAGAAAGCCGTTCTTTCAGCAAATTTTTTGCAATAGATTTATATTAGAAAATATATTAAACTTTATTGAAAATTTGAGTAAAAGTAGTCAAAGTTATTTATCGTAATATATCTTCAGATGTGTTACAACTTCAAAGTAAACAAGTTTCCAAACATCTTTATAAAGAACGACACAATTTTATATATATTATGTACATATGTGCATTCCATGTATTATTAATTGACTTCAAAACTGTCAAATTCATTTTTTATTAAGTAATTTTTTTCATAATAAGCATTTACAATTTAATCTTAATGGATTTAACACAGTCACAACAGTAGGCTAATATGTAGAGCTGCGTAGCTCATGAACGAACGATTTAAATTGAACGAATCATCCGACTGATCGAAGTGCTCCGGTCGTTTTATTGCACGCTTTTGATTCAATGGCGGACCGTTCATTTTTTAGATGAGTTTAAAACTTGTTCTCGTTCTTTCAAGTGTCTTTTTTATATCTAATTTACTTTCGTTCACGGATCTTTTTATATTGTATTCTTTTGTTTCATTTGAGTTTTGTTCAGAGTTATTTTAGAAATTTTTGGATAAATATATATTTCATTTGAGCATCAACCATTCTAAAGTATAAAATGACTAATACTCTAGACAAACGAGCCAGAAATTATTTCTAAAATAAACTTAACCATGATTTTTAAAATTATAATAATTTAATTACATTAATCAAATAAATACAACCGATTTTGTTAAGAAAATAATGAACTAAAAAAATTGAATTGTTACCGATAGAGTTGTGCACGATTGAACAAACGGGTTAATTTTTGCTAATTGAACGAAAATAACCAATTAGTGAAATGAACGGGTTGGCATAGCTCTACAGGCTACCGACTACAAAATGTCAAAAATAGAAAACAAACGTTTATATGAGAACGATAACTTTAACGGCAACAAGGCAGCAACACGGCAGGTTGTTGTCCATGCTGCTTTTCTCAATGTAGTCAAAACAATAAAACAAAACAAAAAATTATAATGCAAATTTGTGCGTATAAATTATTCTTATTGTAAAATAAAAAGAAAATTGCAAAATTTAAATGTTACAATATTAATGCATCAAAAGTTTTTAAATAAATAAATTTATTTGTTTTATTGTTAGATTCATGTACTCGAAATAAGTAAAATTGTATTTTTTTTAATATTAAGTGAAGTTTGTGCAAATGTCTGCAATCATGTATGTTTCTCGGTTTAAAAAATACTTCAGTTCTGATTGAAAAATGTACACTCTATTGCTTGGCGGCCACACCTACATTTTAGCGAGTGGCTCACAAAAGTTTAGAAACCGTTCGAACGTTTATTTCTATAATTTAATACTTACTCTGGTATTTCATACAGCAAACAAAAGCTTATTGTCCTTGCTTTTAGAATATATATACAAGGTACTTATATACAGGATTTTTCTTGATATTTCAGATAAATTGAAAAAAGCTGGGCTTAAAATTAATTTTCCTACTAATTGACCTATTGTGGGCTCACAGATCAAAGACTTTGATGTACCGTTGATAAGATAAGTTTTAATTATATATAGTTCGTTTCTGTGTTCGTTAGATTATATTTTCAACTTTGCAGGATCGACCGCACCAAAGTACGAGGGACCGATAAACAATTTCCTAACAATTTTATTTTTAGGTTTTAAGACTGTTTTTAAGATAATTTCTCAAAGCGGACTTGCTGCATGAAAAAAAAGCGGAACTTAAGAAAAGCAAAAAATCTAAAGTGAAGCCACTGAAATAAAAATAAATCAGCTGCTTACTATGTAGCTGTCACTTTTAAAAATAATCAAGTTGCTGGCTACAGGGCGACATTTATTGCCAGCGGCATTTATAATCGTGTAGCAATGTAGCCTGCTGTGGTAAATGTGTTAAATGCTTAATAATAGAGAAATAAAAATCTTAATGCGATTATTTTGAGAACTAAATTGGTTGTAATCAACTTGAGTATTATTTGGGTAAATTTTGTAACTTTATTTTTCTGAGAAAGAATTGGTTATGAAAAATGTATACAAATTATTAATGTAAGCCGAAGTTTTTGCCGCCGCCGCTACGTTTTTTGACGTTGCGCCGCCCAATTTGGTTTGCGAAGTGGCCTCCTATTAATGTGAATCGACTTGGTTCACTGAAGTGAATTCAAAGAATTCACATTCAACTAAATGTGATTTCAAGCATGCAAATACATCCACATTTGCCTAAAATTCCATGTATGTATTTATAAGTGTGCTCTTTAGAGTGTGTTTTTTTTTTACTTTTTGCTGCAAAAAATATAAAAACATTCAAACATTAATCTTTGTTCCCCAAAAAACAGTATTCAAATCCCTAAAAGCCTTGCTGGATTTTCTAACATTTTATGCGAGATTTCTTTTGTGGAAAACTTTATTAAAAATTGTGTATCAAAATAAATACAACACATACGTAGTCAGTTCTATTTATGTATGCGTAGTTGAATTTGTTTACAACAACCTAAAAGACACGTACGTTTGCATTTATTTTTAGTCAAACATTAAATAGAGAAATAAAATGTTAGTAAAGAAATTTTAAAAGAATAGTAGTTCCCTGTGTTATAAAATGAAATTGTTAAGAAAATTATGTAAAGAAAAAACTTACTAAAGAGAGAATAATTAACTAGTTACAACCAAAAATATTCCGCCAAAAAGTCTTTAAAAAAACATTTCAATTAAGATTTAATATGTATTTTCTTGCACTGAATAGTTAATTATTTAAGTTGCTAACTCTTATATTTTATTATATATACTTCTATACCAACCACGCAGCGTTCTTATTGCATTTCAATTACGTACAATAAGAATAGTAAATTTTTTACAATTTATCAATTCAAATAAATTTTTTTGAACACCGTTAGGAAATAGAAATAAAATTAATCTAACTAATCAATAGAGTAGTCATCAAATATATTCACTAGCAGTTGCAGTTGAAGCAATTTACTTAATGAAGCTCAAAGATTATACAGCAATTAGGACACAACTATATTCAATACAATATAATTTAATCTATTTGAAAACCTGCATACAACTACATAAATATCAACTGTTTTGGTTACAATTATCGTATATGCCATTACTTTACGAATTTAATTTTTTTGTTGAAAATTTATTATAATTTTTGCGATATGACCAGTTAAAACAAATTGTTGCACTTTTTACTACACATATGATATTTTCGCTCACGAGAGTGTGAAATACGATGATTTACTTGAGCTAGCAATTTTCTTATAAGGAAGGAAATGAAGAAATATTTAATATTAACGAATTTTAAATAAAACGCAAGGATTTCTAAAATATTTTTATATCTAGAATAAAGTTCTCTTCTACGAAAAAATTAACAAAATATTATAATAATTTTTAATATTCTACTTTAATACAACGAGTTGCTTGGATATTGCTCTATTGTAATGTTAAATTGCTTAAAATTGTGTCTACATTTTCCACAATATATAAAAGAAAAAGAACCAAGAAAAATAATTTACTTGCAGTTTTGTTTTAAATTTTTATCATACACTCATACAATATATATATTATTTAAAATGTGTCTTCTTTATTGATGTTATTTTGCTGCTACTGTTTACTCATATTCAGTTAGAGCTAAAAAATTGTGTTAGTTGTTCCTGTTTGTTTTATTTCCTATGAGCTTGTGTTTGCTTCCAGATCCCTTTGAACTTTGACCCAAATATACAGAGAATACAAATTCATTCATAATAATACACACAAACGTGTGCTACAAGCACGAGTGTCTATATAATGGTTAAAGCAAAACCTCACTTATATCTGCAACTATCACATCTACCAACTTATGTTTTACTTGTACGAACTTTTAAAAATGCATTCAAGATAACAACAAAAATAGCAACAACAAAATTGGAACAAGAATAACAGGAAGGCATTAAGTCAGGATAAGGAAATGCAGCAATAAAAACAAAACGTGTAATAGTACAAGTGTGTAGAACAAACAAAATACGGACGACACCACTTTTGCTCCGAAAATTATTATAAGAGACATATAGGGAAATCGCTAATGCAGGGTAATGAAAACATAAATTAGAAAATAAATTGAGTTTTAAAGCTTGTCTAAAATAAATTCTAACTAAGTAATATTAAAACCATGTCTAAGCGAAATCCTTCGCCTTGAACTTTTTAGTTAAAAAGTTTTCTTTAAAAAGATTTACACAACTAAAAAATTTTTTTTAATCGGTGAAAAAAATTCGTTTTTCACTATCTTTTCCAGAACTTAATATCTTGAGATTTTTTCTTAAAAATACAATGGAATTTATTCTATTGAAAATTGCCAAATAAAAATATTTACTTTAGAAAAACTGTACAATAAAAGTTACTTGTCAAAAACTTATCAATACTATTCCTACAAAAACAATTAATGCTAATAAAAAATTTCAATGAGAAATTATCGATAGTAAAACTTGTCCATAGAAAATTAGTTGCTTTTAAAATTTAAAATCCACAGAAAAACTATGTAACGAAATTTTGTCAATAAAAAACTTGTCAATAACATAATTTCTCTACAGAAAACTTTACAATAATAAAATTTCTCGACAGTAAAATTTCTCTAAAAAAATTTGTCGTTAACATTTTGTCTTTGGAATAATAACCAAAAATCCTCTTTAATAAAAGTTGTGGATAATATAAGTTTTCTATCGAAAGACTGTTGTTAGTAACATTTTTTCTTAAAAAAAGTTTCGATAACAAAACTGGGGGCAAGTTATAGCATTTAATATCGAACGAAATTTCCATACAATTTCAAACAATTTTGTATGGGATTTCATTCGATATCGAATGCCGTAATTTGCCTCCTGACCATTAGAAAAATATAAATACAAAAATTTTACTGTAGAATAAAATTACTGTTGACAAATATGTTGCTTAGAAAAAAATATTGATCATGTTTCAATAAAATTCTTGTTACAACATTATTTTTCAATTGTAGATTAGGTTAGGTTAGGTTAGGTTCCATTGGCAGCCGTGATCAAGCACAGCTCACGTGGGTCCATCAATTAGTTCCCGTTGTGCTACCATGTTGTCCCGTCTTCCAAGGGTCCTATGTTATCTTGCTGCTGATATTCTCACGCAGCCACCCGGTTGATTCAATGTAGGAGTGGATCTTTTTTGAATCAATATTAGAGAGACAAGTTTTGTCCCCAAGGGTTCTTTGACCGAGAAGTTTAAGTCTTAGATCATCGAATGCCAGACAATGACAGAGAAGATGTTCCGTCGATTCTTCCTCTTCTTCATCGCCGCAACTTCTACATATGTCATTGCAATTGAGCCCCAACCTTTGGGCGTGCCTCCCAATAGGCCAGTGTCCAGTTATTACCGCGATTAGGTTTCTGAGATGAAGTCTGGATAGCTGTAGTGCCCGCCTAGTCCTTTTTTCATCTATTATGGGCCAGATTTTTCTAGTTTCCCAACAGGTAGTTTCATCCAACCATTTCTGAATTGCAGTAAGGTGAAACTTATGTGCAATAAGTTGTTTACTCATTGGGAGAGAGACGCCTATGTCATGTGTTGAATCGTTTCGATTTAAAGTGGAGACTGCACGCGCCAACGCGTCCGCGATACAGTTTCCGTGTATGTCCCTGTGTCCTGGTACCCACTTAAGGGTAACCGTTGAATGTCTCGCTATCTCGTCCAGAGATATCCGGCATTCCTTGACAATTTTTGATGTGATGAACACATTCTCCAGGGATCTAATGGCCGCCTTACTATCGGTAATGATCTGAATATCCCTACCAGATATTTCGCAATACCGAATGAATTTTGCGGCTGTGTAGATGACCGTCATTTCAGCCTGAATGACACTGCAGTGGTCCGGCAGCCTTAAAGGAATGCACCAGTTTAGCTGCTCGGAGTAAATGCCAGAACCGACACCATTCAGTGATTTCGACCCGTCCGTGAAAATTTGAATCACATTCGCGGGTGTATGTAGGTCGTCAGAGTGGACCGCGTTATCCGAAAAGCTTACAGAGAAGCCAGGATCAAAAATTGGCTCAGGTGTGACATAGTCAACGCTCATGTTCCAATTTATATTATATAGGATGTTGGCATGACCGATATTGTAATCTCTCCATGCTCTGGTGGCTTTTAGTCTTACTGCCGTGTTCGCAGCCAACTTTTTAGCCAAAATGTCTGGTGGTAGCCAGTTCAATATCGTGAACAGTGCCTTAGAAGGAGTTGTTCTAATGGCACCTGTTACTATTATTGCCATCATTCTCATTATACATTCAAACTTAGTTTGATGACTCTTCCGCCTAAGCGCCGGCCACCAAACGACTGCACCGTAGAATAGAATGGGTTTAATGACACATTCGTATAGCCAGTATACATTTTTCGGGTTGATACCCCAATTTAGGCCAATGGCTTTTTTGCAGCAATATAATACAGTTGCTGCCTTAGTGGTTCTGGAGGTGATATTCATATTCCAATTAAATTTACTATCTAGTATTATTCCAAGATATTTGGCACTATCGGATAGTTTCAGTGGAACCCCATTCAGCTTTGGGGTAACAAATTTGGGAATTTTGTAACTCCTAGTGAAAAGTACCAGTTCCGTTTTGGCAGGATTCACATCCAGACAACATCCTCGGCACCATTTTACGAGGACATCCAGTGCGGATTCCATGAGTTCAGACAGTAGTCTGGGATCCTTACCCATAGCCATGACTGCGACGTCATCCGCATACGCAATCGTTCTGCAGCACGTCTTTTCCATGGCCCTGAGGAGAAAATTTATATTTAGGTTCCAAAGTAATGGCGAGAGTACACCTCCTTGCGGTGTGCCCCTGGTAGCCACTTTGGAAATGTTTGCGGCGCCCCAGTTAGATTCAATACGCCGAAAGTGCAAGATGCTACTAACAAATTGGATGATCTCTCGGTCGATCTCCAGTAGCCTCATAGCATTAATAACCGACTCTGGTTTAACATTGTTGAAAGCTCCCTCAATATCCAGGAAAGCAAATAATGCGAATTCCTTGTATTGTAGGGATCTCTCTATGTGACCCACCAATAAGTGAAGCGCAGTTTCGGTGGACTTCCTTTTCGTATAGGCATGTTGAGCCATTGACATTGTAGATTACAATCTATAAAAAAATAATTAATAATACATTTTTGTAAAGGGAAGTTGTCGATCGTAATAAATAAACATTCGATAACAAAATACTTTCACAAAAATATTAAGAACAACAAATTATTTATAAAGAAAATGTGTCATCACCAAAGTCTTTTATTTAATAAAAATAATTATTTTGCTTGGAAAAATTGCCGTCATTAAATCATTTCTGCAGAATAATAGTCGTTAACAAAATTTTTCATCCGCAATATTTTTTTTTTTTCAAAAATATAGTAAAAAATATATTTCAAAAGAGTATATATTCAAAAGAATAATCGACAACAACATTTTTCTGAAGATCAAATTTTGGATATAATTACATTATATAATTAAAATGCCGCTAACTAAGTTTTTAGATGAAAAGCTTGTATTTAAGTTACCGTTAAAAGTATTTTACCGAATAAAAATTTCTGCAAAAAAAATCTTCTCTTTATAGAAATTTTCTTAAACTAAATTTTTCTATGAAAACAATTTTGCTTGCTAAATGTTTCTACAAAAAATATGCCGCTAGCAAAATTATTCCATACAAAAATTAAGTAATTTTGAAAAAAATGTATCTATAGAAAAATTATCAAGTGCAAACTATTTCTATAGAGAAATCGTCAATATATTTTCTATATAGAAATTTATTTATACAAAAATTTTAAGATAAAAAAATTTCTGCAATGAAAAATTTTATGTTTTCCTTGTAAACAATTTTCCACATAACAATTTTTTAAGAACAAAATACCGATTAAAAATTTTTCTCTAAAATATTTTCAATAATAAAAATACACTTTAAACAATTATTTACAACACAAAAAAAAATCTAATAAAATTTTTCTATAAAAATTATAGATAACAAACATTTTCTATCAAAATGAGTCTCAAAAATATTTTAATTTTGATATTAAAATTTTTATTATCAGAAAAATTTCGGAAACATAATTTTGTCATAGAAAAAATGCCGATATCGAAATTTTTTTAATGAATAAAAAAAAATCTTACCAAAAAAATTGTCTAGAGAAAAAAGTTTGACTGGACTTACATAATAAAAATTGTTAAGAAATTTGTAGCATACAAATTTTTTATTCTTATTTGCTACTTTTGCTTTCCCATACTTTCTATTTGCAATAAAAAAATGCTGTGTAAAGAAAATTACTTAAGAAATGTTATAGTGTGAATTTCCATAGAACAATTTTTGCTAAAAATTTTTTTCTATATAAAATTGCCGATAAGAAAAGTTTTTATACAAAAATAATTCTTCAAAAACTGCATAAACAATTTTTTCAAAAACAATTTTAAAATACTTTTTATAAAACTGTTTGACAATAAAATTTTCTACAAAAGAGTCTTTGATGATCTTTTTTTAAACAAAATTATTAAGAAAAATTTTCAATAAAAAATGGAAAATGGAAAAAAATCAATAAATCACAAAATTTTTCAATTGAAAAATTATAGAGTAGTTTTGCACAAAAAATATAGATTCCACAAACTTTTTATTAGAGTTCTGAATGGAAATTTCTAAAGAAAAAATTATCGACTAAGGAATTTCCCTTTATAAAATACGTTGAGGAAAAATCTTTAAACAATTTTATAGTATATGAAGGTGTGAACATAGAAAAAAGCATTTGTTTCGGTAAACCCTTGAAACTTAAGTGTGTGAAGTGTGTGTTTGTGTGTTTGTGTTTGCACTGCGACTACTAAACCATACCAATGATTGCCTATGGCATATACTTGAAAACTTTAGTTTTTATTAGTTACACACACACACTCACCCACACACACAAATGTCTTTTTTTTTATTTGCCACGTAAATAAAATACTATACACTGTCTATTGCACCATCTAAGCCATTCACAAAAGCACAGTTAACTTCTAAGTATAAGTACGAGCATAAGCGAGGAAAAAATTTTATTGAAGTTAAGTATGTATATTTACGTAGATGTTGCTTAAATATTTTTCATGTATTTTAACTACCATAATAAGAATGTTTGAGTTTCATTTTTACTATCGAGGCAAATACAAAAGAACCAAAATAAAGACATCACATGATATTTTAGCTAATAGCTTCCAGCGCCTAAAAGTATAATTTTAGAAAAACCAGCATTTACTGGCAACAATATTTTCACGTGTCGTGTTCAAGCAAAGTTAGCAGCAATGAATGTAAGCATTTTTTTTTTTTAAATTGTAAAACGGTAAAGAAACTCTAACATAAAAGACCGTTATTAAAATTGATAAGAAATTAGTTAAGTTTTTTTTTAGTTTTAGCTTAACACGTAAAGAAAGCTTGTTTAAAGAATAAAGTATAATGATTTTTTTGGTTTAGAAATGCTGTAAAATTTTGTTTGTACATGCTTAACGAAAATGATTAATTTCTTAAACAAGTACTCATTCAATAAATTCATAAAACCAGAACGTTCACTAGACCATAAATTGGTGTAATTAAAAACAATAAAAACGAAATAAACTTAAGCGTAAATGCAAGAAGTGCACAAATAATATACAAAACAATCAAAATTAACAAAAAAAAAATAAAAATAATGTTAAATTAATTAAAAACATATTACGACAGAGAAATATATCCTGAAATTTTTTTAAGTAAAACAATAAAGTCAAGCGTAAATGGTTAAATTATATTAATGGTCAGCCAACAGCTTAAGAATTTTAATATAAAATTTTTTCGCTTTTTTAAGAGTTTGCAAGACTGATTTTAAGACTTTCGCAGTTGTTTAAGAAAATCAAAGGATGGACGATAAAATATACGGCTCGACACAGATGGCCAGACATGCATAAGCACAAAAACAGTTTAGTAAACAAAGCCATAAGAAAATTAAAAAGCCATAGACGACATGTTTTTTACATCTGACTTCTTAAATTTTACGCTGTAAAATATGTACATCTCGTGTGGTACCTTTAAAATATTACTTCTGTAAAACTTATTTGCAAAGTCATCTGATTAAACTGCAATCAGAGTGTGTTCTATTTTGATCTTGCAAACCTTCTGACATCAGCTGTTTTAACTGTGTATCACCAGAAATCGATGTTACTTCTAATATACATTTCACAAAAAAAAACACTTTGAATAAAAAATTCGAATAAAACTTGCGCTAAGTTCAGAATGTCAGACAAAATTGTACATGAACGTTCTGTAAAATCTTCTGTCAAATAACAACTTTGACAGACATGCATGTACAATGTAAGTCAAAAAGGTGACAAGTCAGACGTAAAAAAGATATCGTCTACGGTCTTAAAATTATAAATGTAAATGTTAAATTGTAAATGTTTCTCTAAATTATATAGAATACAATTTTCTATAAAAAATTATTGGTACTAAAATTTTTCTATTTGAATTGTTCATAACACAAAAGAAAAGTAGTTTTAATAGAAAAATTCATTTTTAAAACTTAAACCACATAATTTCAACAATTAAGACATGATCCAATAGTACAGGTCTGTTCAATAATCCAGCTGAGTTTTTGTAGGATTGTGTATTTTAATGGTCGAACATTGTGAAGCTGTCAACACTTTATTGTGTTGAATCAATGATGGAAAATTAAATGTTTCATGGGTACAAAGGAATATAAAAAATAGTACTCTTCTGACCCACACAGTACTAAATTAAAATCTTTGTAATTCTTTCTTTATTGACCAAAAACATATAAGTCTCAAGCAAAAATTAATTTACTGTCAATTCCAATATTTCCCCCAAATTTAAAAAGCCTTACAAAATGTAAATAACGTATCACATGGGACATAAAAATTAGATAACTTCCAACTACATTTCTTTATGTGTTATTTCATTTGAAAATCATTTGAATGTAACTTCTAAAAAATAGGATTCTCCATAGAAGTTTTTTTTTCTCAACTCTAGAAATGTGTTAATTCTCAATATGTAATTGAAAATAAATTATTTTTCATGCTTTTAAATAGTATAACTTTAGATTAAGTAATTACAATAATCTAAGGACGACCGACGTAATATAATGTGTAGTTCAAGTACAAGTATCTTTTTAATTGATACGTTACTTTAACACGTTAATTCCATCCGAAATATTCACTATCGGTCAGTATCACAAGTATTTATTCTCAAACGTTTATATTGGTGGTGAAAAGGAATTAAGAATAACGTTTGGTATTTGATAAAACTATCATGTTTGCTGCGATAATGCACCAAACATAAACGCAAGAACAAATAAAATTAATTATATGTTATTGTTTAATAAAGAAAAAATTATACTGTGGGGGTCAAAAAAGTACTATTTAAAATATTTTTTGTACCGAAGGAAAATTTTATTTTCCATCCATAAAATATAATTTTCGTGATGTGAAGTCAATTGTTTTGGATATTTTTACGATTTTATACACAAGCAAAATGCCTGTTGTATTTGTTTTATTGTTGTATTTTTGTAATAACGTACCGATCTGTATTACTGGATCATGAAGTAAGCGAAGCAATACTTCTAGGTATTATTCTTTTATATTATTTTCATATTGCTTTTGAAAAATATAAACGCACACAATGAAATCTCTACTAAGGGACATTTGCCGGGGCCGGGAAGCTTCAATAAACAAAGGATTTCCAGTGTCCACCTGCAGGAGCTTTGGTAGTTTTCGTTATAATTTTTCGAGCTTGATTATTATCATATTCATCGTGCAAATTGTTCAACAAGCACGGATCAGCTTGGTATATTTTTTATTATTTATGTAAAATGCACGAGTATGTAATGTGTATATCCCATTTTATAAAAGAATGATTGCATCGAATTTGATTTTAGTTTATCGAATGTATCGATATTAAAGTAAGAAAAGTTTTATATGGACGACAGACACTTCAATTGAAATAGCCTCAAACATAGTTGATCAATTCAATATTCATGTTGTTTGAAAAACAAAAAAAAAACTGCAACAAAAGAAAGATGTGTTGAAATTTGTTGAAGCCTTGGGTTGAAATTTGTTTATGTACTTTTAGTCGTATAATGTTCTGGGTAAAGTAAAGTTTTAACGAAAAAAAATTGGTTAAAAAGAACTAAACTAAAAAAAAACTAATTTTCTTTTTTTCAAATGAAATTTTATTTTATTTCTTAGCTGGTTTTTTTTTCTATTTCAAAGTAAAAATTAAAGTACATGTCGCTTCTTTATTGCAAAGTAGTCATATCTCAAAAAAATTTGATTTTTGAATTAAGAATGCAGAAAAATTCATCGTATTAGAATTCATTTTGTGTAAAATATTTATACAAATATCTTGTTTACTCACCTTTTTTTCTTTTTCCATTTTTCCATTGATGTGTGTGTAAATGAAAAATCTAAACTCGTTTTCTGACGAACTATGTATTTGTTTTTTGAGATATGACTACCTTGCAATAAAGGAGCAATATGTATATAGCAAAGTACATTTCTTCATATTGGGAAAAACACACCTGTAAATGAACTTATGATAAAATTGCAAAAGACCTTATCCACTACAACTTTACTTAGAATAATCAATTGGATTTTTTTTGCAGGTGCTTTTAGATCTGTAGGGATCAGAAGTTTTATGGTATATGATCTTTGAAATTATTTGACAAAAAACATACATGAATATTTCAATAAACACTATTGATTCATAAAATTTACAAAAAATTTTAACAAAAAGTTAAATGGTTGAAAACCACTACTCTTGGATAATTTGCTAAATAAAAGCTATAAATAAATGTAAATATGCTCTGTAAAAATGGTATAATTTCGAATCATTAATAATAAAATTACTAAAGAAATTGGTTTATGGATAAGGACGCCTCTTCAAAGAACTTCAAAGATTTTTGACAATAACTCAAATTATCTTGTAAATATTTGTTTTCACGGAAGTTTTAATTTCCTAACAAATTTTCAATAGAGCCACCATTGAGAAAAGCATTTTGCAAAGAAAAAATTGGTAGAAAAAAGCCAAAAGAAAGCCATAGTTAACATAATTTATCCTCAAAAAAATGTTTGTACACATAAAAATTGCGGCTCGTAAAATTTGTCTGTAGGAAAATCTTCGTTATGTTCCGGTAGAGAAATTTAAACTTTGTTTTTATAAAAAATAAAATATTGATAAAAAATATTTTATGCCGAAAAATTAATGGCAACACTTTTTGGCCTTTTTATTGAAAATTTTTAATATTATGATTTTTTGAAATAGTGAGTGAGTGAGTACTTACAAGGCAATATTTTTGTCTTAAGAAAACTTTAGATTGCAGTTTTATTGATTAAAAGTAAAAGAAATGTTAATTTTTTTTAGAAAAGGAAACTGCATACGTGTATCGTAGTGTTTGGTAGAAAACCTTCGTTACAAAATGTCTTTGGAAAAAATTTGCTTAATAAAGTTTTGCTAAATTATAGAAGGAAGGCTCTCAATTGCTTTTAAAAATACTATAAGCACTCCATTCACGTATCAATTCAATTATCATTGAGTCTTTCAATTGAATTGATTCTTGGCCTTACACTTTATAAACTGAATTAAAGGATTTTCATTCAACTGTCGAATTTAAAATTCAAAATTAAAAACTTTTATTGCAATGGCTGAATGGCTTTTGCCTTTTTCATTTTATTTTGGTAATCCGCGCTTTTTATTTTCCAAAGTGCTGGATTTTCTTCGAGCACTTGTAAAATTTCAATGTAATTTTTATATGTTTTATTTAAAATTCAATCAAATTCAAGACAATCTTTAAAGTTCTTAACTCAGTTGCCAATTAGATAGAAAAGTGTATTGGTGCTTTATAAAAAAATTTTTGAAAAGTTATGAACAACAAAAATTTTATTTTGAAAAATTATCATTAATAAAAACTGTTTTTAATTAAAATTAAAATTTTATTAAGATCATTATTGGTAACTACATTTTTTTTAAAAAAGAATTATTAAAAAATCCTGTTATATATAAATAAATATATACATCGATAACACATTTTCATACAAAAATTATCTATAAAATTTTTTTATATAAATTCTTCCATGGATGACATAAAAATGTTCCTAAAGAAAAATTATCGATGACAAATTTCACGACATAAATATTACATTGTAGATGAAATTTTAATTTTGGAAATGAGACAGAAAAACTACGAGACTTCGCGATTTAATTTTGGGCGGTAAAATCCAGAGGTATACTGGGGGGAGCCCCGTAGACTAGTAGATAGCGTACTAGCCTAGTAGTGTGGGGGTCGCTGGTTCGATTCCTGCCTAGACCCTGGGTGTTTCTGCAGACAAGCCAAAATGGCTTCGCGGTTTGTGTTTGTTCTTTAAAAAAAATAAAAAAAAAATTAGGTCAAAATCAAGATATATTCCGTTGTTAAATTTGTATTGTCTCGCAAACTATTTTTATATTATATATTATTGTTATTGTTTATTTGACAATGATAGCCGTCTATTTTCTGGTGGATACAATTCAAATATTTTCCGTTTGTGGCTCAATTTATTCATTTATAATTTATAATTTTATCAATTATATGCCGTTTATGTCATCAATATTTTAAGTTGGAATCAATTGTAAATCTTATTCTTTTAAATTTTATATTTCGTTTTCAATGGACCAACAGAAATCAGCAAGTATAGAATAAATTCTCTTCCAAGCGTACCGGTCTTCTAATGTCATTATAGTTTCGTGAAATCTTTTGCCGGTTTTGTCTGCTTCACCGGACATTTGTCGCTCATAGAAATCAAAATGTACATGCAACATGTGAAATTTTAGTGACATTTTCACGTCAAATTTGTCAAAAGACCGCAACATGTTATCAACGTAGACACGATAAGCTGAAGATCACCTTACAAATTGAGTCCCATGCGTTCAATGAAGCTTCATCCAATATTTCAGTGAAATTCGCATCTTTAAGAAGTTTCGTTGAGTAGTTACACTTATTTTGAGAAAATTATTTAAGTTGAAGTCAAACATATTCAGTACATAAACTTGCCTTCTTGAGTCTTTTCGATTGATAGCTTTGGGAGTGGTAATCGGTACAAAACGTTTTATAAAATTCTTTACAACTCCCAGCTTGATACGAAGATGCGGCAGCAATATTTTCTCAAGCGGAATTAATGGCAAACAAACAGCATTAAATTGACCAACCAGCTGTATATCGCGTTTGTCCCAATCACGTTTTTCGTGTGGGTTACGGCTGTCCTACTTAAAGAAAATGCACATATACTTTGTGTTACCGGTTTGTATTCCTTCTAACAGTGGAAGAACCTTAAAGTCGCAAATTACGCGGCAATTGTGTGCACTACAAATGAGGCGGTCCAAAATTAATTTCATAGTGTCGTATGATTCTTTCATTCCAATGGCATAAATTAATGGGACCGTTTTTAAGCTGCTATTTTCAAACAATAACACTACTTTTAAACTTCTGGTTGAAGCATCAATGGGAAGACTCCAAAAAATAAGTAAACATAATAAAAAATTATTTGTATATCATAAAATTAAACAAATCATAAAAATCTTGTTAATATTTCCCATCAACATAAATTAACAAAAAAATACTTCCGTATCCTGCATGAATTGTTAATAATTCTATAATAAAATATATTAAATCGTATAATAAAAAAGTAATAAAATCTGTCCTATATAAAAGTTATTATTCAAAAACTTTTCCATAGATAACATATCGTTTGTGGTTTTCTTATTAGTCTGCAACAATGTTTACATTCCTTTAATATTCTGCTAACTTACCTAAATTCTCCTCAACAAATCTATCTAATCAATTTAAAAGTAAAACTTATAAAAACATTTTACACAAGTTGTAAATTTTACGTAGGCCATTGGTAATTTTCATGCATTTTATATTTAGTTTAGTTTTTTTCTTTCTATTAAATTTTTAACTACAAAATGTTCTTCTGTTCTTGTTTTATTTTTCTTTCACTTTTTTTTTGGTTTAAGGATTCCTCTTGTTCAGTTGTGTTTCGTTTTGTGTTGCTTTAGGCAGTTTGGGAAATTTTAAAATTGATGTTTTGCTCAAATATAAAGAGATCGACCAATTCTATTTGAATTTTCCTTGAAATTTTTTCCAAATTCGGAAAACAGTCTGCAAGTTCTCTGAGTACTCTCTAGGCAAAAACTAATGCTGCTTTGAAGAAACAATTTTTTAGGAAAAAGCAATCAGATATAAATTATTTAACAGAAACAATTCCCTGATTCTCCCGTTGCAGTAGTGCCCATTAAAGTTTTATGTTATTTTTCAAGGAATCGCAAGGCTATTTTATTTAATGTAATGAAAGTGCATAAGTCTCAGGATAAATATGTGAGATAAAAATATATTGAAAGAGACTTTAATCAGCGGCATACCGCAATAAAACGTTTGTGATACTTCTGCATTTAACCAATTCTTTTATTTAATAACAATATGTACATACTTTTGTAACCTAATATGATATTTCATTTATCTGCAACAGCGTTTTTTTCTCTACTTTCAGTCAACAATCTCTGTATCTGTCTGTAACAGCAGCAAATCCTCTGCTTTAATCAAAGGTAAGCAAACTACTACAAAAAATAAAAAATAAAAACCTTTGCTTTTTCATCATTGTCTTTAGCAACATAACATTATTCAACAAAAGCGACTTTATTTAATCTTGATGATGAAAACTTCACAACGAATTGACAATTGTGAATTTTTCTGTAGATTTTTTTAAGAGTTAAACTACACCCCACCCACTTTTACCACCCAAATGCACTCTTTTTATTTAGTCTGTTCTGGCTAAATTGAAGCTTAACTTTATTATTTTACATTACTTGCGGTTCGGAAACGTTAAAGTTGTTTTTTTCTCTTGTGGTGGCCAAAAACAATGACTGCACTGAAATATAAGAAAAAAACTGAAATAATTTAAGAAAAACAAACCAAGAAAAATGGCAAAGAACAATGCTAAAATTAACCGCATTTATTTATATCAATGCAAACTTTACAAGAGTATATTTAAAAATACACTGCCTGCCACTTTAAAAAAAATAAAATTACAAAAAAAAAAAAAAATAAATTCTTTGAAAGAAATCCGCCAAATCATAAAAAGACCACAAAATTGTATTTGTTAAAAAGTTTTGTTGTGTATGTGTGTGTATGTGTGTGTGTACAAGTACTTCAAATTAAGAAAAATAACTGGATTCCCAAAAATAACAAACAAACACACATGCATAAATACAGAGCAAACAAACATTTGAAAATCAACACAAATATAAATAATCACCTACACAGAAAAAAGAAAAATAAAAACCACATAAATATACAAAAATAACAAACAAAGGAAAAATGAAAATGTTTGTGGATAATCAAAAGAAAGAGTTGCCGCCAGGAAAAACTAAAATTCAGTCCATTGAAAAAATGTAAAAAAATCTGACTAGATGTAAAAGAAATCAAAAAAATTAAAAACAAAAATTATTAAACCGAAATCATAAACATAAAAATAATTTACTGAGAACACAAATTTTTTATTGAAAAATTATCGAAAACAAAATTGTTTTTATGAATTGATTATCGATAAAAAATGGGTCTAATCGAACTTTCCAAAAAAATATTTTTATTACCAAAAGCTATTGACAGCCGAATTCTTCTGAGACTATTTTTACAACAGCAAATTTTAATACTCAATGCAAAAATTGTTATTTGAAACAATTACAAATAAAAGTATTTTACAGAAATAAAATGACAAATAAAAAAATGTTTTTTTAAGTAAAAACTACTGAAAATAAAATTTCACTAAACAAAAATTATTAATGACAATATAATCAAATTGAAGCAAGAAAAAGTTTTCTATATAAATCAAAATGGAAAATATTTTTATAGAAAGAATAAAAGCAAGACATTTTTATCGTCAAATTTTTTTTCGTCAGAAAAATTAATTTTTTTTTTTAAATTAGCGAGAGCGGAATTTTTCTATAGGAAAACTTTTGACAACAATTTTTTCCGTTGAAAATTTTTCTCTATACAAATATTTGTTTATAAAAAAAAAGTTGTCTATAAATTAAATATACAAAAGTTTTTAAGTTAAAAATATACGCGATACCTATTTTTTCCGGCAAATTTTTAGAGAATAACTATTAAAAAAAAATGTTTTCTGAAAAAATTTAAGATCGATTGAAAAATTTGTAAAATTTGATCCGTTCTGCTAGTCTGATGAAAGAATTGTTTCAATAAAACTTTTTTATTGGAAATAATTTGAGCTTACTCGTATCAAAATAAATTTTTTAATTAAAAAAGGATTTGATTAGGTCAGATTTGAATTTGAGATTAACAATTCTTTCAATATGAGAAATATTTTTTTATAAAAAAACGATATAAAGTGTTTGTACAGAAAAATTATTTACACAATTTTTATACAAAAAATGGTACACGAGATAAAAACAACGTGCAGCAATTAGTTAATTTAACGTTAACTAGTGATGGTAAAATTTGAATATTGATCGTGGTGATCGAGTCATTATTTGTGTAAACAAAAATTTGAAATCACATTGAACCGAGCCACTAAACAGTGGCGGATGCATGGAAACACACATGAACACTGATGATGGGAGTGTAGCGGCTCCCGAAAAACAACGTTGTTTCTGTTTTGTCGTGTAAGTTGAAATTAATTAGTGTTAAAATTTTTCCTTGTTCCTTTGGAATATTGTCTCATGTCCAATTCTTTCTGACTAAAAACGTTACGAACATTAGCCAAAAATTAACAATCACTTTGGATTAAAAATAAGTATATTTTATTATTTTTAAGCTAAATTTTAAGCTGAGGGGGACTCGCTTGACCGCCAGCCATTCAAAATTTTAAATAAAAATCTGTGTGATTACTCATTGTATAATTAAAATTATAAATACATTACACGATAAATATTAAAATGACATGGCAACTACTGATCATGTAAATGGGAGAGAAATAAATTGTTACCCTACACCCGACAAAATAGCTTCAAATGATCACTAACATTGTCAGCAAAGATCTCGCGGAGCTGTAAAAAATAGTAGAGGCCATTCCCAATGCGTATATTCTTTATTTAATTTTCGAACTTAAGCTGAATTTTTCTACGAATTAGTATCAGGGAACATGTTTTCATTGTCTTAAGAATATTCTAGGCGATACCTCAAAAAAAATTTACCTCAAACAATTTAATTCTATTGGCGAATATATCAGCCTACCGTCTTAATTTTCTTTTTATTTAGCATGCCCTCCTGATCGTTCTTGGCCAACTATTGTGTTAACTGGTTTTGCTATTTGGCATGAAACAATCATTTGTTTGGTTGTAACTAAAATAAAGTGGTGATTGAAAAATAAAACAACAATAACAAAAACAATAAAATAAAATAGTAACAAAATAACAAAATCAAAAAAAAAAGAAAAAAAGCTAAATTGTAATGAAAAATTCCCTGGCAGCGTCAATCATTCCGGTTTCGTGTGAACTAAAACTGGTCTTTTCCATTCGTGTAACTAAACAGCAGTACTCCAGCAGTACTCGCACTACACAAAGTACTTTTAAAATTTTTTTTTTATTTTTATTTGAGCCAGTTATTTTTGTTCATCACCATCTCCCTCCGTATTTTCATTGTTTTCCACAGTTAGTGATTTCAATTGTTTCAGCTTAGTTTTATTTTTATACTGAGAAAAAGAAACGGCATGAGCATGCTGTGGCACTATTGCTTTATTTTGAGACCACTGTATGGTACGAGTATGTGTGTGTGTGTGTTTTGTTGTCAAATTGGCCAAAAAGTAGCTAACAAAGCTCAAAAATACTCAGTCAACTTCAAAATGTATTTATTTGTTTTGTTCTAGTTCAGCTCAGTTTTTATTTTCACATCTATTCAGAAATTTTGTTTTCAAATTAGTTGACTTGAAAATGAAATCTATTCATACATGGGTACTCTTCTATATGGTTAAAGAGTAAACTCTTCCAGAGAATGGGCAGCAAACAGACCATCAATGCAGGTATCAAATTTTAGCCGTTGATTTTGAAAAATAGAATTTTCATCATCATCAAAATCATCGTCATCGTCATGTGCAAATGAATGAATAAACGCCTTCAAACACTAGACATGTCTTTAATTAAATGTTTCAATAGTACTTTGTGGCTTGTGCCGCATACTCAACGCGTTGCCCGTATAAAAAAAAAATCATAATTTCATACACTATTGACCATCAGAGAGAAGCGAAAAAACACACACAATTTAAAACCGTTTTAAACTTGAGCTATAAAACATTTTAGTAACACATGACTGCAAAAGTTGCATACTGTGTGGATTTTAGTTTGATACTCACTCACAAATAACAAGCAAATAACATCAAATTCGGTTTATGCAACATGAAATTTAAGTCGAATACAAATTGAAAACAAAAAAAAAAAAACAACCAGACTCAACTACTCACACACACGCATTTTACCGATTAAAATAACATTAAATAACTCGTATAGTACGAGACTGAACGCACAACTCTCCATGGAGCATCATAAACTTCATTATTATAACGCCAATGAGGAAGATGATTATGCTGTGTTTTTTTATGAAACACATAGAATGTGTTAAACATGCTATAAATATTGAATTGGTAATTGCTTCCACATGCAGTGAAAGCAAAAAGTATAGAAACACCGAAAAATTCCAAAATCTTAAATTAAATTAGGAACTTAAAAATACGCATTGCAACCTATGTGAATAAATTTGACTTACAAATAAATGTGTTTCTCTAGAGATACATACTTGCAGATGTGATCGTTAGCAAAATTTCTTATACAGTGTTCACCCGACGAAATGAAGCACTTGTTTCGCTCTCTCATAGTGTTCACACGATTGATGTGCGCTTCCTTATGGCAGTTATTTTTCACAACTTAATTGTTTTTCCATTTATTTAAATTTATTAGGAATTGTATGGGTGGTCTTGTCTGTATACCTGTAACAATACCTGACAAATTTAAAAATTGCCAGCAATCTCAAAACCCTTAATATAATAAATAATATTATAATTTACCTTAATTTTATACGAATACATATTTTCTTGATTTTTGCGTTTTTTTCCTTACAAGTGTTTTGTTTTGAGATCTAGTTCAGATAAACTACCCTACGGGAAATGTTGTATCAATTGTCCTGAACGTACCTCCACTACGGCTGCTGAAAATGGGAATGGTAGAAAAACTTCCTCCGTCGTGACTGGTGAAAAGAGGACGTATCACAAAACTAGAACAAAAGTGCTTAAAAAATTCCCTCACTCTGCGCAACATCGGAAGATTTAAATTTAATTTTTAGGGTTTTTGAGAGCAAAAACTTTTAGGTATATTTTTCTATTTTTTTATTTATGGCCATAGATTACATTAATTAAGATATTATCTGATTAATACAATAATGAATTTGGTGTTTTAGACCAAAAATTTCAGAAAGTTATCTTAATCTAAACCGAAATTATACCGACCAGCCAAATAGGATGCATTCTTAAATGCAGTAATTGTGCAATAAACGAAGATAAGCGTGTGGACACCATCACCTCGCAATAATGTTTTTGTCAAAAGTCTCTTTAATTATTGAGCGTGCTCCTTCCTACATATCGGTGCAACTACGGCAGCATTTTATTTACGGCTGCAATATTTTGCGGACCAGTTGCACAAATTTATTGCATTTATAGTTGTACAAAATAATAAAAATATAATAAAAATTTTATTTTTTAAATGTTCATTGAGCACTAGACTTGGACAGATTACTCTAGGATAGTTCTAATACCAATTTGTAAGAAACCATCACTGGGACTTGTACGAAGAATAAAACCATCGGACAATTACGCAAAGGTAGGTCTAAAATCTGTCACCGAGTATCTTAATTAAGTCAATTGACACCCTCCAATGACAAAGCCATGTAAAACTTACCGGTACATCTCTTATAAAGTTCCGGAACTTGTACCGGTTGCTAGTCCCTGGGAACCAGTCACATGACGTGTCTTGGTTCTTTTCCCTCTAGGGCAGCGATAAACTAAGATATTCATAAATTTCAAATAAGCCTTTGACTCGATAAAAAAAGACACGCAATGGAAAATGTTCAGGCAATTTGTCTTGGTGTTAAACAATTTGATGTAATTGCCATCACTCTATTAAAAATTACATTAGAATTCGCAATAGGAAAATCCGGAAATGAAAATTGTGGTGCTTTTGCTGATGATACGCGTGTTGGCCTAATGGCTCGAAATATTACTATTCGAGTATCCACTCGATTAATCGAGTAAAGTTTTCTCATTATTTGATCGGGCAAACGTGCAAGATGCACTTTATTAACCGAACATGAATTTGAATAATAAAATTCAATAATCTGCAAGCATTGTCCATTTGAAAGCCTATTCGTGTTTAAATTATGAAACAAACTTAACATGTTTAACAGTAACATGTTAATCAAAAACAGCACAGCTTCCAAAAAGAGAGTTGCCAAAAAAGCATCCTTTACAAGAGGCTCATCGTATAAATCTTAATTAATGCTGCTGAAAACTGGTCAGCCAAAAAATCAGATGAAGGAAAAAATTTATGCTTTTGAAAGAAAAAGTCTTAAGACCCATAACTGGAGAACATGGGTCGTGGAGAATCTCACTCCTAGTAAAAAAAATTAATATATGACATCTAAAATGGGCAGGACACAGTATAAGAATGAACCCAAATAATACAGCACAGCATATATTCCAAAACAACCCATACAATCCAAATAAAGTTGTAAGACTCAAACAACGGTGGGTAAACAATGTAAAATAACGTGCGTTAGAACTGAACTATAGAAAATGGAGAGCCATTGCTAAAGATAGAGATAAATGGAACATACTTTTACGGGAGGACAAGATTCAATATAGATTCCAGTGCCATTAATGTAATTAAAACGCGATAAAAATTAGGAAAGATTGCAGTTGCTTTGTCCTTCGCAAGTATATATATTCAAAATAAAGCTTCTTAGAAGTTGCAATGCCCTCAAAATTTTTTATGGCAAAACACGTTGTCTTAAAAATTATTGGAGAGTAAAGGACAGTCTATTATATAGAATAAATACAATTGAATTGTTGGTATACATGTATCCTTCGAACTATGATTTTATTACTTGTATTCCTTAAAGTTGCACTCACAACTGCGACCTCAGCATTTGCAACTCTACACCATCCTGCTACTTTAAACGTCTGGATTCCTCAAAAATGCAGCAGTAGAAAACATGCTAAGAATATGGGCAAAGTGTTTGCAAGCACAAATTAACTTTGGGATTAGCACTTCAAATAAATATTGATATTCTATAGGTTCTCTTGATTTTTGGTAGCTCCCTATAAATACTTACTATCTGAAAATATGTGCATAAAGTTTTGTTTACCACTGTAACTGCTAATAAAGTTAACAAACTAAACATAGTGGCCATCACCGTGAAGAGTTTGTTAGCCAACACATCATCATCATACGTTACATTACAATTGAGAGCCATAAAAGCAATAACTACACAACGGCTACTGGTACATAAACTTGACTATTTTAAAGTTTTTAGGCAGGCATGCATATGCAAGCATAGCGGCATATATAGACATACATATATATATATATATATATGTACGTATGTGCTATGTTACCACCTCCAACCAAGCTGAACTCTTCATATATACGGTGTATACGATTTTAAGAAGAAAAACCAACAGCAGAAGAGAACAAAAAAAAAATGAAATGAAAGAGGTGGCTTAGCCATTGATGCATGAAGAAAAGGACTGTGGGCAAAAGCAAATACTTTGTTTAAAGGTAAAAATCATAGTTTATTAATTTACGTTTACTTTTATCGGTAAATTTTTGCGCCCAGATTATTTAATTAAATAATAAAATTTTTTTTAATAAATTAAAATAATATTAAATCAAGTTGTATCTCTCAATTCAACTTTTGAAATATTTGCAATGGTAGGAAGTTTTTCAAGCGGTCAAAAGAAACAAAAGGAGTCAAAGAAACAAAGAAATCGGATAATAAGAGTACGCAAAAATTTTTAACAATTTTTACTGAACTTTATTTACCGCATTTTATACTAAATTGCGTTCATATACTCAAGTTACAGTAAATGAAAACACAAATTGAGAGCGTAAAGTGACAGTTCATTTCTTGTAGCAAAATTTAATAAAACAGAAAAACATATGATTCAAAAGGTAAACAAACAAAAATAAGAAAATAAAAAGTATACAATTTGTGAAACAATTTTTTAAAAAGAAAAAGAAAAGCTGAAAAAAATAATAGGTAAACAACTATTTTTAAACTATTCGTTCGTTAAACATGTAATGTATATGCCTTTAAAAAAAAGTGTTGAAGAAACCATTTACAGCCATTTTCGTTGTTATTTTGTTATATCTTTGGAGTTGTGAAAATGTTAAGTATATGGTTACTTAGTAATGCACTTCTTTTTAAGGTAATCAATATCAAAAGCAAATAATCACATACTTTTGAATAAATTCAAGCAGACACAAATTATGAAAATTATATAAAATGAAAACAAACATATGGAAACGATTATAGAAAACAATTCTTTTTATATTTTCGTAAAATATTCGTGTTATAATAAAAATTTAATCGAGTACCAACAAGAAAAAGAGTTGAGTAGAGTCAAAAGTGTAAATATATTTCAACACTATATTTACTTGCAAGCAGTTGTTTCCTTAATCTTACTCATTTTTAAAATTTTTCCGTTCGCGTACTTTTTTGGGCAACAGCTTTTTTTTGAGAGTAAATTTTTCAGTTTACTCAGTAATTACTCATTTAATGCATTTTACTGTAAATGTACTCGAATGCAGCTAATAATAACAATAACACGAAATATAAAACTGCATAAAAATCTGCCCATAAAGCAGCTGCTTAAAGGCCAACAAAACTTAAAAGTAAGCCAGTGGCAGGTAACGGCAACTTAAACTTAAACATTTATTTTAGTTAATTGAATAGTTATAAATTTTACACAAATTTGCAATGATTCACTTAATATTTAAGCCATAATTTTATTTTTTTTATATAATAATCTTTAAGATTTATTTGCTTTATACACTTCTTGAGAAGATATCTGTTGGATACTTGCAATTTTTTCTTTTACTACTGTAATAAAGAAGAAAATATGATACTAAGTATAAATTATGGATTAGGGCAACCAGTTAAAAAATGTTTAAAGTGGATTGTTTTATATCACATTTTAATCTTGAACAGCATTTCGCTCTGTTATTTTTATACGAACAAAATATTTTGAAAACAAGAAAAAATTTTAATTATTCCTTTAAAAAAGTAAATAAAACAAATATCCACCGGCAAAAGTGGTAAAATTGAACAATGAACGCTAATGAGATGGTGTAGCGACCTCGAAATCAGCGCTCTCATAAGTGCTTGTTAATAAAAATTAGGAAATATTTCATACTCAATATGATTTCGTTTTTGTACTTCTGAATTTGAGCAATCAAATTTGCTGAAAGAAAATTTAAAAAGTTCATATTAACAAATTCTACAGCTTAATTATCTTTTTATATGAAGTAAAAATTAAATTAATTGTATACCTTCTGTACGGCAGAGAAATAAGGGAGACGACTACCGTTGTGTAGCTTCCAGGCTCCATACTCAACATATTTGAAATCATTAATTTTTTAAACATATGTTGTTTTCAGTTCATAAAGCTCTTAAATTTAATTAAAAATGTTTGAATAAATTCATGTTATTTTCATACTATTCATGCACAAATTCATTGGATATAAATATTTTTGTTGGCTCTGTATGCATGACTGTATGCATGACATTAATCGATTTGAGAAGAAAACAAATATTTCAGTTATTTGAACTCAGTAATAAATAAACGATTCCGCATGGGCCATAAAAATAATATCAACTACACTTATTTATCTTCAAATAAATACGAGTAAAATGACAATTAGGGTATTTAAATTCAACCAATAACGATCTTTAAGATAAAAGCCTAAAAATTTTTCTTAGAAAATTTTTATTTTAATTATTTCGGAAATAATTATTGGTTGTGAAAGTGAACGAGACACTCCTGACTTAGGGCCGTTAACAATAAAAATATTAACTTGAAGTTAACACATAACTCGAAATTTTAACTTTAGTTAATAAAAATTCATTAACACAAAGCGCTGTTCAGTTTTAACTTTTATTTATAATTAACTGAAACATTTTTTTAGTTTGATTTCTTAATTGGAAAAAAATTATGACATTAAAAATTAATTATTTTTTTTTGTTTGTTTTAAAAATATTGTTCACAAATTGTTTAAACAATAGGTGATTTTTTTCATCTCAAAAAGCGTAATTTTTGTGCAGAAATTGTACGAAGTTGTTGATAGTTGATCGTGCTATTTACATCTTTTTGCATTTCTCAAAAATAAATTGTTGATGTGATTCACAATAGTAGATAAAAGCAAGTTAACAAAATTTTATTATTGTTAACGAAAATTTTTAACTAGTTTAAAATTAAGCTCTCACTAACTGAAAGTTAGTAAACTTACAAAAAAAATTAGCATAGCTGAGCTTTGTATTAGTGGCGTTAATAGATTAAAGTTATTACTTAATTGAAAGTTGTTATTTATTTATTTTACTGGTTACCCTAAAGCAGTGCCATTCAACCTATGGTACGCGTACCACTTGGTGGTACGCGAAAAATTTCCAGGTGGTACGCGAAATCTTTTAAAATTTTTACGATTTCTATTTTGCAATTGGAAACAAAAAGAAAAATCATCATAAAAGTATACCTTTTTTGTAAAATTTTATTGTTTTTTATTATTAATAAATAAAATGGATTAAAAATTTTAAAATTGTTTGGTATTTATTGATCTAATTATTTTTTCAGTACATTATATTTTTTTTGGTGGTACGCGAAAAGTTTGTCGTGAATTTAGTGGTACACGAGCCAAAAAGGTTGAATAGCACTGCCCTAAAGCATGTATTTGAATGGCCAAAGTTTCCAAATGAAAAAAAAAAAATCACAAGAAAACGTGCTGCATTCGAATACTATAAATTATGGTCTGCATGATTTAGTTGTTGCCAAAAAGTAATTAATAGCTTAACAGTTAATTTAACTTTAAGCTTATTTTTCCTATTCTCGGCATTGTAAGATATATGTATCTGTAAGTGGAGATAAATAAGTAATTAATATCCACAACATATTAAAGATTTTTGTTTTATTTATTTTTTCAATAAAATTTACTTCAGAGTTATTTATTCGTGCCTCTTAGCGGTTGTTATTGTTTAGTTGATTTATAGGGAAACCCCAAATTTTTGTTAAAAGTGTTTGCGAAACATAAACAAAAGCAGAATAACTATTGGTCATTTAAGCAAAACTAGTGTATACAGCGGTTAACTCAATCGGCCGCATTCTAGATTTTAATACTAAACATTTATATAATTACAAACGAATAATACAAAAACAAAAAACATTCTAAATAAACAACTTCAAACTCTGTCCCATTTCTATGCAAAAGCAAATTGGACCAACACACATGCTCACTTTGTTTATTTTTCAAGTTGAAGGTGATAAATGCGTGATAAGTGTGCATGTGTTAGTAGGAACTTCAATCGCTTATAGCTTCCAAAATATTAACCACATTTAAAAAAAATTAAGGTTGTGGACATCTTAGTAAAAACGCCATTAATAATATAGAAATCTTTCCAAAATCGGTTAATTATAACGGCCGTAAAAGCGATTTAAAAACACGTGTTTGCCTATAAATAAAATAGAAGATAGATAAGCAAACGAGTAGAGTGAGCAAACTACAGCAGAGCAAAAAATTCACATGGATATAGTTTAAACTGAAATTAAACAAGTATCTAATAGTAGTGTATTTATCAATGCCGGATCCTGTTTACCGATGGCTCCGTGCCAAGATATCCTAAGCTACAATCATTCAAGATTTGTTGTATTGAAATTGAAATATTCTAAGCCTATCGGTAGCTTAGAATAAATAACACCTTAAAATTTTAGATAATTAAATCCAATTTAAAAATTTTAACAAGAGGCATCTCCTGAAAAATATCGCTTTACGCGCTTTCGATAATTTAAGTATTTTTATTTTTTTTGATTTCGATTTGTTAGTGAAGTATTGTTTTTATCTAAATTTAAAGTTTATTTAAATCCATATTTTTTTGCTGGGCCCAAGTTCAAATACAGACTACATTGGACAATGAAATTCTTATCAAGTATTTTTATAATTTTTTTAAGAGGTGCTTAGTTTATCGGGCAAGCCGCTTAGAAGTTATTAATGGGGGTTTTTAAAATTTGTAGTTTAATGTTTTATTGGCCAAAAGATTATAAAAAAATTTTAAGGTTTTATTTTATAAAAATTCTCTTTAGAGCATGTCTTTTTATAAATATTTTCATTAAAAAAATAATTTACTTCTTCCAATGAATGTATAGATGCAAATTGCTTAAATGCTGTTCTATTTTTAGTAAGCAATATACATAAATTCGCCAATCAGTTGCAGTAAGTATCAAATATTTCGATATTTATATAAAAAATATGATTTGAAATAAACACCTAATCGCTTTGTTTGTATTTTAATAACAGGAAATCATAAATTTAGCAAAATTTCAATAACAAAAAGTAGCTACAACGACAAATAAAATTGAAAATTCACAGATGAATTTACAAAACAACAGCATTAAAATACTTAAAACACTTACTTTTGCTTGTTATTTGAGTAATTATTAGAACTTCATTAAATATTGTACGTGAAAATGTCAAAACAAATACGTAAGGAAATATTTGATCGATTCTAAGATTGAGTTAGAACTAAGACAGCCTAATGAAAACTATTATTATAAAATGAATGCAATTAATAAAATAAATAAAGTAAATAACATAATAAATTAAATTAAATAAAAAAAGAGCAAAATATATAAAAAAAATAAAATAAATTATATATATAAAATATTAAATAAAAAAAATATATATAATAAATAAAATAATTAAGATAAATAAAACCAATCGAATAAGTTAAATAAATTAAATAAACAAATATAAAATAAATGAAATAAATAGAATAAATTAAATTAATTATATATATAAAATAAATAAAATAAATTGAATAAATTAAATATGTAAATAAAATAAACAAAATATATAAAATAAATAAATATAAATAAATATAAACTTAAATAAATATAAATAAATAAATAAATAAAATCTATCAAATAAGTAAAATAAATTAAATATATATAAAAAATAAAATAAAAGAATAAACAAAATAAATAATATAAATAGCATATATAAAATAAATATAACAAATAAAATAAATAAAATAAATAAAATAAATAAAATAAATAAAATAAATAGAATAAATAAAATAAATAAAATAAATAAAATAAATAAAATAAATAAAATAAATAAAATAAATAAAATAAATAAAGTAAATAAAACAAATAAAAAAATAAGCAATAAAATAATTGACTAAAAATATTGCACTCTGCTCCTAACTATCTAAAGAATTAAACATACTTCAGAAATTAAAGAAGTGTGCAACACATGTATAAATCAACAAATAATCACATGTATCACCAGTAATTAATCTAACAATAATGCAGAAGAGACAAAAACAATAGAAAATAACAAACACTTTATTTAGTCTCCTCTGAATGTATTAGTTGCTATTCAAATTAGAGATGGCCAACTTTTAAATGTAAAGAATGAATCACCCTTAATCACGCATAAATTACCCAGCATGAGCTCCAAAATTACATACATGATAAACAAATTTGCTTAATTTTTTTATATTTAATAGTAACACTACTTTTATAAAAAAAATAGCAACAGTAGTTGGCATAAAGTGTGCAAAATTCATATTCATGCACTTCTTATTTAATTTTTGACACTTTCTTTACAAACTTACGAAGTTGAAAACATCTCACAAAAATTATATTAATGTTTTATAAATATTTTTAAATTAATTTTTTAAAGAAAAAAATATTTTTATTATAAATAATTATTTTTGGTTTTGCTTGAAATTTTTAAATATTTTTAAGCAAATTATTTTAGAGATTAAGACAAAAAGCTTACTTAATACAAATAAAATCAGTAAGGATTTTATTCATTTTTGTTATAATTTTTATTTGTTATAATAATTGTTTGGATTTTTTTAATTTCAAATATGTGTTTGACTGAACTTAACTTAATTAAATATTTTTTATTGAACGTTTGGTTTCAATTTATAAATTACTTTGGAATTTCTTTACTGAACATTGATTAAAATATATATATTATTTTTACGGCGTTGTTTTCAAAATGTTTAGTTTCATGTGCAATAACTTCCCCAATGTCCCCAAAAAAATTTATAAAAGGCTTGCTCTGGATTTGAGCTACCGTAAGCCTGAATCATATAAAGGGCAGCGCAAAATGAATTTTAGGATATAAATGTTTTATAGCTTGTTTATTTAAAATGTTTGGTTTGAATTGTTTAAGATTTTGTAGAAACACTTGTTAATTCTAAATCGTAATAATACACAATAGAAATGAACTTGTTTTTATTTTATTATCCTTATAACAATAAACCGGCTGGTTGATAACATCAACCCGAATAAGATCTGCACAAATCGTGCACTGGTACATCTGAAAATTATGTACTGTTGCATATTATATTTATCAAGTCTTTTTTACACAAATCTTAAAGGCAAAAAGTCATAAAGCATTTGCACCATAATGTGCATTTTGCGCTACCCTATATTATTAAAAATTAAACCATCATAGTTCGTGCATGTCCGCTTAAACTGGAATGTCCCTTTTGTCAATGAAAACTGTTTATACAATTTACTAAAACTTTTCGAGAAGTTCTAGCAAACAATTAATAGAAAATGTTGCATTTTTAAAAAAATGTTTCAGTCAAAATGAATTGATATTTTTTTCATTAATTAGATTTATTAATCCGTGAAATTTGTGTGACTGTCGTGAGACGTAGAAAGACTTGAACAGCCATTGGAGCGTGCAGCTGTGACGTGAAAAGCTCCTCATAATTCCATCTCTTATTCAAAAAAAAAGTATAATTGCTTCTACAGAGAGAATATAATTTAAATTAAATAGATAATTCTTCTGTTTTTCTTTATAATTTTCCAGTTCTGCTAGTTAAATATGTATGTACGAGTATGTATATTATTGTACGATATACAACTGACTTTAGAATTTTTTTGCAAATGTACATGCTGGTATTTGAAAACGTGTTTAAATATTTAATATAAACATGAATCTGAAGATTGCATTTTCGATTAAAAATTGATGATATTTCAAAAACGAAAATAGATGTATATTTGTATGTAAATATAAAATAAAAATTCTCAGAACTTAAAAGTAATTGGTCTTTGCGTCAATAAGAATTTATTTAATATCTGATAGAAGAATGAGCCACAGAGCACAAACTAATACAATATACGTTTAAATAGTTATTTTGTTTAATTTTGATCTACGACACTCCCTCTGTAATAACATGTGCTTAAATCAAAATATATGAACAAATAAAGGGATATTACAGTGTGTAATTGTTGTTGCAAGAGTTAACAAAGTCTGTTGCTTTTGCTTTTGCAACTAAACAATTAAATAATCCATATGAACAATACTTATTAAAAAATTTACGTTTCATTGTTGTTTCCAAACAAAGTCTCAATTAAACTGAGAAACATAAAATAACTCTATGCCTGAGTGCGTACGCAGCAGCCACTACATCCGTTTCCGTTAATGACATACGTTTTCATATTATATATAGATAACTTATTACCCAAATAAATACTATTTTTATAGAAAATTTGCAAACAAACCAATAATGACAAAAAATAAAATTGATAGGAGTGTTTTTGTCGTTATTATGTTAAGCTGCGTCTATTCTGGATTTGACAAATTACTACTAATTTAAATATTCCAAATTCTATTAAATCTGTCGATCACAGTACTACTGTCGTAACAATAGAATGGAAATGTACCCGTATTTAAAATCAAATACGTCAATGAATCGCCAACAAAGCAAAATGAAAAAGACAATAAGACAAAAAATTTGTTGTACTATTGCAAATGGAATTATTTAAGTTTGTTCGTACGAGAGCCCCGCAGAGCTGATGTGCGCAGCTAAACAAGTAATATAACATCCGCTTATTATAGTAATTTCCTAAAAATTATTTGTTATTAAATTTACTCATGCTTCATTCATTACAAAGATCCCTAGTAAGAATTCAAAATTTAGTGTTCACTATGGTGGTTTTCGTCTTAATCAATCAGATCACAGTTTAAGTGTGAGTGATCGTATTACGTTCATTTCTACTCCAGGCTCAAAAGCAGCAAACGTTGTTGGGGTAACCATTAATATTAGGGGCAATATATTATAATTGAATTATATAATTGAATGCAATTCAAGTTATTCGGGATCCCCGTAAACTGGAAGATAGTGTGTCTAGTACACTGGGGACGCAGGTTCGATTCCTAGATGCTAGTTGTTTCTGCAGACAAGCCAGAAATGTTTCGCAGACATTGATGGTCTTTAGAAAAAAACATTATATTAAAATTATCAAACTAATAGCGATTTATGTGTTAAACTCAAGAGACATGACGACGTCTCACCAAATGTCAACATATGGTCAATTGCAGCTTAAAGACAAAAAATATGATTACATTATGTTCCAACACTATTTTATTATGATTAAGTACAAGTATATGATCAATATATAGTTCTCGAATAGTTACTGCGGCAAGTTTTATTCATGTAGAAATGGAATTAGAAGCCTTGAAAGAGTTATGTTTGTTATTTTCAATATTAACTAAATGCTAATTAATTAAAACTGCTATGGACTCAAGTTCAAAGCCCAAGTAGACGTTCAGGACCAATAGTTTTTCACAACATAATTTTTTTTTTTTAAGTTTTAAACTATTTTTATTCAAAGAAAATTAAGACAAAACCAATCAGTACACTAGCAGAACGGTCCAGGTCAATGGTAAATACTTATTTGCTTCATTTTCAGTTATAATTTTACTACAACCCAAAAAGTTATTGTTTTGCATTAACAAAACGTTTATTGCAGTCTAACCATGATCCAACTTTTATGGCTGATGATAAATTAATGGTCCAACAAGAACTTGTTCGCAACAACTATACATTTAATTTCACAACTATATTTTTTTTGTTAGGCACAACCATGACTTTATGGTATGATAAAGATCATGGTACACCAAAAATACCCGAATTTTGTGGTAGAACATGAACAAACAAAACCACTACTAAACTACTGGGCATTATACCGATTGTAGAGATAAGAAATTTTGTAATGATGTGATGGTCAGAGTATAAATAAATAAAATACTAAATTAAATTAAAAACTATATTGCAGCAGCTTTTTATATTTTGAACACAATATTGGATTTTTTATTGAAAATATAAATAAAACAATTATGAAGAACATTTATTTTAACGCCAGCCCAGCTAGCAAAAGATGTTTGTTAGACGATTGTGTTTAACATACGACTTCTAAAAGAATCTTCTGATGATGATCTGATACTTTTTTTCTCGATTATTAATTTTTTACGCATTTCCTGACACGCTCGTCTTTTAATCTTGGATCGTTTAATATGCAAGTCCTTCAAAAAAACAAATATAACGAAAATAATTCAAAGATACAATATCCTGTGGAATTTGTGTACTGGTCAGTAATTCATCTCATAATTTGCAGACAAAATAAATTCTTTTTAATTGAAAAAGTTAAAAAAAACATTCCGGAAAAGCATTTTCTGTACAACTCCGATACGATAATCTTCTTAGAGAAATTTGAAAAGGGTTCGTCGTGTTTTCATCTGGAACTTTAAATAATTAAATATTAAAAAAAACCTTTTAATATATTTTTTGCCAAGATGATAGTGATTTAGTGAGAGACCTTGTACTCTCTAAAAAAGCAGCTGAAATTCTAGTTTCTCGATTAAAGCAAAAAAATCTGTTAACCCAAAAAAACAAGAATTTCGTACTACCGTAACAGAGAGAAAAACTTACTTCCATTTTTTTCCGAAGACATTAATTCGTTTATTGTTCAGATGTTCTTGGTTTAGTAACAGCGATAGGATTAGAGAAGTATGATGCAAATGACTGGCGACTATTTATAGATTCTTCTAAGCGCAGCCTAAAATGTGTACTTCTGCATAACGATAATAAATTGGGTTCGTTGCCGATTGCACACTCATGCTTATGGGATATCAGAGCCAGATCTGAACACTGGAGTATAAAATACTGGCCTACGAAAGAAGCTATGATTCCAGGAAACAACAATATAGTTAATCAAACACTTGTGCCTAGGGATTGCATAATACTGCCACCTCTCCATATCAAGCTAGGGCTTGTGAAACAATTTGTCAAAGCTCTCAACAAGGATGGTGATTGCCTTATATATATATCAGTACAAAGTTCCAAAATTTGAGTTGGAAGAAACTAAAAGGTGGCATTTTTGATGACCCACAAAACAAAAGGTTAATCAATGATGAAAACTTTAGTAGTTCCATGACAGATATTGAAAGAAATGCTTGGAATGAATTTGTTTGAATAGTGCACAATTTCCTAGCAAACAAAAAGGATGAGCACTACTGGGACCACGTGGTAACATGTTAACACATTTCCAGCAGCTTGGTTGTACTATGGGCATTAAGGTGCACTACCTACACAGTCATTTGGATTGTGTCCCTGAAAATCTTGGAGACTTCAGTGAAGAACAAGGTGAACATTTCCATCATTATTCGTACTATAGAGAAGCTGTACCAGGGTTACTGGGATACCCATATGATGACGGACAATTGCTGAAGCATTCAAAATAAATCCTTTAAGCAAGATAATTTAAGAAAATCGTATAAAAGAAAATTTTTCGATGAGTCGTAATTACATTATAATATTTGTTTATTAAAAATTTTTATTTTTCTTTAAAATCCTTTTATGGATAAATTGAAAAGTATAGCTGATAGAAAAAATCAGACTTAATATCTGAAACAAGTGGCCTGAAAACAATTACTATAAAACACTTATTACATAAATAGAACAGCAGCAAAACACACGTAATAAAAAATGTTATTTTTGTGTGGAAATCCCGGTTTTTATCAATTCAGTTTTCTAAGTAAATTGTGAACAAAATCAACAGTTCTGCACCGAATACAACGAAATAAAGTTAATTTCATTCGAAATATGTTCATGTGAATGCTTTTAGACAAAAACTGCGATTTTTGTTGCATTTTTTTATGAACTTTTATTTTTCTTTTAAAATTTGTTTTTTTTTTAACTTTAACGATATCTCGGAAACTACTGGCGAAATTTAAGGACAATTTAAGACGTGCTTAAAGATAATATTGTTGACATGTTTTGGAGTTTTTTTTTAACTGAATACGGTGAACCGTTTTCAAGTTCTTCCAATATATGTAGTGGAACTGCTCATCGAGCTGATAGAAAAAAACGAAGTGCAGATTTGGACTCAGCGTCCCAAATAACCTTAAAGACAACATTCAGTTCTTAATCAACACATACCTTGTTCCCTTGCGTAATCAACCAATTGTTTTTGTTTTCCCCTGCAGATAACGCGACTAGTCCTAACAGGCATGTAAAGTATACTCCATATATGTAGGACTAGGACTAGTCCAAATGTAACCCAAATGTATGAAGAAAACATGGTCTATTTAACATTGGGATGTCCTAGGGCTGGACCATATGGCCCAAGTTTGCATTGCATCGGATTAACCCGAAAACTACTCACAAGAAGTTTGTTAGGCACGAGTAAGTTCATGAGAGCACGAACAATTGTCGTATAACAATAAGCTCTTATTTGAAAACGAGATACTCCATGACTGCATTACATCGGACCACATTGAAACTAGTCCGTTTCAGCTACAATGGACCACATAGTCCTATATAATCTGCAGGGTCTTACTTTTTCTCAATAACTAATTTCAATTTATTTTTAATAAAGCTATTAATATTTTACTAAATATGTAAAATAATAATTTTGGGATAACTGCAATTAAAAATTTAAAATCTATAAATTGTTTTTATTTGTCAGATATGTTGCGTGAACACTGTCTCTAATTCGCTGACCATGTGCAATGATTTCCACTATATATATGTATATAGACAAGCAGATAATTCCATGACTGGGCTCCATTAGAACTACCGGGTAATTTTGCACTCACACTCTCAAACGAAAAAACAACAGAGAACAACTTAAGTTAAGTTTAACATTTTGTCGGCTGATCTTCCTCTCTATTCGTAACCCTTGTCATCATTAAAAATATTATTTTGAACTACGAAAAAGTATTGTGTCGCATTTACCTCGGTGTTTTTAATGTGAGCTTAAATTATTTCAAATTTTTTTTTGTTACTTGCAAAAACCCACCACAACAAAAAGTTTAAATAAAAATGCATTAAAAATAAAACGTTTTATTTTTTGCTCTTTTTTATTTAAATGGTCACCCAAGTGAAACATTTTCTACAGTTTTTATATTTTGTTTTTATATATTTTATTTTGTTTCTTTCTGTTGTATTCTGACGATGACTGATGGTAACTGAGGTGTGACATCTTATGTGTGTATGCATGTTTGTATGTTTAATTACATAAATGAGAACATGACTAAAGTTCCTTGTTAAAAAAGTAGAAATATTTTATGGGATACAGCAATTGAATACAATCTCAGAAAATGTGAAAATTTGTTGATTCTATAATTAATCGTAAATGAGCCACAACTAAAGGCCAATAAAGGAGAGCTAGGAAATATTTACCCCTATTCTGCATTTCGATTACTTTCCCGCATTCAGTTACGTTCGAAAAAGAAGAAGAGTATGCTTAAACCAGCTGCTTTGCTATGAAATTGTAAAAAGTTAAATTTAGTGAAAATAATAGTGATAAATTTATAAAAAATAAATATTGTAGTAACTATAATTAAATAAATACATCAATTAAATACCGGAAGTAAGAAAAAAGCTAGAATATGGGTAAGTTGTGCCCAAACTATTTCAGTATGAGGAATCCTGTAGCGCCGGAGGTGATATTTTCATTTTATATGCATCATTTGGAAGTTCATCCTAGAATGCCCTTCTTCCTTGAGATGCTTCTGATATCCACACGCAATATCATCCTTCGTTGCCATTAAATTTGCCAGCTTTTTAATTTGACAAAAAAAAAATAAAGAATTTATTACAAAATAATTTTATTGCATTTTATAGTTACATTTTATTTAATTATACACTTGTTTTTAACTACAAAAACAAAAATCGAAAAACTTTTTGTTAGTAAGCAAAAACGTAACTGCGATCGCAGAATACATACAATCGAAAAAGAAATCGAAATGATACGGGGAACGAAAAGCAGAATACCAAATTTTCAAAACGGAAAGAATTTCGATTAGAATCGAAACGCAGAATAGAGGTGATTATCCTTTCACAAAAAGTGAAAAATATGTCAAAAGACCCAAACATTGGGCAATTCTTTCTTTCTAAATCTGCTGTTTTGAAGCGCTTCTAAGGATGGTCTCTGAATTTAATCTTCACCACAAAATAATTTAATCTTTGACTTATTATTAAGCAGGAAAAGATACAAGGTAAGGCACACGATTTGAGTTTTTGTTGTTTAACGATTTCATACAAGCAACATGGAAGTTTAACGATGATACGAATACAATGATGATCCAAGACGAAGGACATGACTTTAGTGCAGTTTTGATGCTTCGAACGTAGCGAAGTTTTATATCAAAGGAGAAAGCGAACAGAGAGGAATATCGTAAACAAAAATCATGCCTTTTAAAGTCGTATTTCGTATTTCACGAGGAACAACAACAACAAAAACATCCGCTTCCCATTTGGCTTTGGGTGAAGCAATAGCACGTTTTATTATATAACATGAAAATAAGAGAGAAAACGCGGCATTTTCAACTATTATTGAAATGAAAATTGTTTTACTAGGTGCTGGTATACCGCGTTTTCTCTCTTATCTTCATGTTATATAATAAAATGTTCTGGAATACTTTATATAAAGAATGTAAAAATCTCTTTTCGAAGATTAAACAAATTTTTTATCTAGTATTTAGTAGAACAAACGGCAAACGATTTAAACACAAACGTTTATTTTATTATTACGTACTTTTCTTAATTATCTTTAAATAATTTGCAAGTTGTCCGGTAAGCTATTACTAAACAAAGCTAAACAAATATTGAAGGTAGAAACCAAAGTAATTTCTTTTTTCATACAAATAACGCTGCTTTTAAAGTAAAATATGACAATATTGTCAAATAAAATGAAATTACAAAGTATACATGTTTGTACTCAAACGAAGTTCGGTAATGTTAAGTTTTTAAATAATATTTAAAAATTAATAAAATAATATATAATAAACTGCTTCAATAATTGTTTATTATGATCACCAGATAGGATTTCACAAAAGCAAGAGATCTCGCTGTTGCCCTGCAAATCTTCACAGGGTTCAATCATGATAAGCATTTCACTCTTTCACACTCAGAGAGCACAATACTTTATGGGTTTTGTCTGGACGCTGATTTTTTATTCATTTGGATTTTAGTAATGAAAAAAACAAAGAAATTTGCTAAATTGAATAAAAGATTTATTGGAGACAGTAAATGTTTGCCTGTCATTTAGTTTTTAACGATTATTTTAGGTAAAAGGCGACCACTGCTGCGCTGTCAATAATTGAGCTCCGTTTTCGTCATACTTTCTCCACATTTCCGGCCGGTATCTCACCAATGCCAGCAGTAATGTTGTCTTCCAGGACTGTAACTGTAACTGGCTTGCTTCTGTGCACGAGAGACTTCACGTATCCCTACAAAAAATGGTCTAGTGGGGTCAAATCACTTGCTCTTGTCGGCCAACCTAAAAAAATACGTGATATTTTCTACTTATTTTTTTTTCATATTCATATATAATCGAATTTAAAAAATAAGAAACTATCACGTAAAATATTTTTTTTTTAAAACTATAAAATATTTTAAGCTTTTAAATATTCCGAAAAAAGTTTTTGACATGATAAAAATATCAGCCTATTTTGCGTTCTTTTTTACTTCATAACATTTTTGTTGCCATCATTATAATGTTTAACTAATCTAACAGACATTGACAATTATCATAATAAAGAAAATGAGCAAAAAATTAAAATTTGCGAACGCATACTTTCTCTCACCAGATAAAAAAGATCATTGCTAAAATCATTATGATTTTAATAATAATGACGATGATGACAAGAATAAAAACAGAAATTAAAATCATAAAACTGTATGTACATATGCACAATAAACATTAATTAGGGGAACAAAAATTATATTTATGTATGGTATTGAGAGAGATGAACAAAAGATGGATAACAAAAAAAAAAAAAGATAAAAAAATTAAATAAGAGTTAAAGACAAGGGACATTGCACTTTGACCGGCATACAAAAAGTATTAGTTATAAGTACAATGAATGCAAAATGTGCTTTCATTAAATTTTTAAACTGATTACAAGGAAATATTAAATCCATATGGCGAATTGAGTTTGTAGATTAACGAATGGCTTCAATCAAGAATTGGAATTAGAAAAATTGCATCTCGCATGTAGAACATATTAATGCATCGTGCAAGAAACAAGTCATGTGTTTTATACGTTTTAGGCAGATAACCAAAATAAAATATGTACATAGATAGTTTTCGTCCACCCCACTGTGCCCTGTCTAAAATGTTTTATTACAAAAACTATACAACAAATTCAAATCATTAATAAGTATTCTAATATATTACAATATTTAATGAAACAAAAAAAAACTAATAAATAAATAACCAAATCATTATTTTAATTTTACAAAATCACGTCAACGAAATTTTGACATAAAAATAACACTGGTTAAAAAAATCACATGCACATGCTTTTGCAATATACGAAAATGCTATAAATTATTGAAAACATATGCAATAATAATTTTTTTAAAAATAACGACCTTGTATAGTTGTTTGCCTGTAAAAAGGTTAAAAAAAAATTAAATTATAATAATTGTTATTTGTCATGATAATAAACAAATAACAAATGAAAAATTATACACGAACATTGAAAAAACAATCCAAAAGTATTTCACATGCAAATGCTAGTGCTTGAAGAATATCCACATGAAACATATTTTTATATAACATGATATATATTTATTGCTTTTCACAAAAAAAAATACAATATACAAAATAAGTACAGAGAAAATATTATATGAAAGAATTACGAATTTCAATTTAGCTAAACTTTTTTTCTCTGAACTTTGGGTGCTCCCACAGACTAGTGAATAGTGTGCTAAACTATTAGTCTGGGGACTGCAGGTTCGATTTCTATCAATCTAAAGAGTAGCACGCCATTTGTATTTGTGTCTAAAAACAAAATGTAAATGCGTTCAATATACGATGTAATAGCGGAGTTCTGCGCTAAGGGCAAATGGCCTTGCAAAAGTGCAAATCCAAAGAGCTTTTTTATTAAAATCCTGCAGCAGTTTCTTTGTCTTTGTTGTTGGATTTTATTAAAAAAAAACTATGACTTTTTGCATTTGCAAGTACCCAAAACAAAAGAAGAAAAACATAATTTGACAATGCGTTCAATATGCTGGCGGTCGGTATTCAGTTTTTGGTGCAATTGCTCTTGCGAAAGTGCAAAAAAGCTACGATATTTTATATTTTCTCTTTGCAAGACCATTTGCGTCAAACACTGAACTCCAGCACTACATAATAGCAAAGTTCTGTGATAAAGGCAAATGGCCTTGCAAAAGTGCAAATACAAAATATCGTAGATTTTTCAATAAAATCCTACAGCAGTTTCTTAGACTTTGTTGTACGATTTTATAAAAAAAAAATAATAATATTGTGCAGTTGCACTTTTCCGGGATCATTTGTCCTCTCGCAATGCAACAGCATTTGCATTTGCCTCTGAACTCGGTTAATATAATATTTCATGCTAGGAAAATTGTAAGGCATTAAAGTAATTTATGTCGGCCTATACTTTGAAGGCAATGTAGTGTTTGCAAAGCCGTTTACAATCACAAAAATGTCTGGCTAAAAAAGTCACAAGCGCAAATAAATTCGACAATCAGCTTAAAACAAACTTAAAAAAGTTATACATTTTTTAAAACCCAAGCAAAATAGAAGGGGTTTTTATAAGCACAAAATCAATAAATATCTTTTTATTGTTTCGAAGTTTATGGATCAGATAGCCTTTATTCACGTAATAGTATATCTATTAACACACACGTTTAAGCTTTGCAGTACTTAATATCTTAATTTTATTTTAAAATATTTTCAAATAAAAAGTTGGTGAATATGATAAGGGGTCTTGCAATAAGAGGTTCCATCAGTGATGCCAGCAGACATTTAAGAAAATCCCTACATGTCTCGAAAAAACTCCCCCTTTTTCGACACTCACAAAAAAAGTTCCCTACATTTCTCCCTACTCTAATAAAAATTCATTGGTTTTAGAAAAAAAGAACATTTTATTTAGGTTTTTAAAATTCTGTACATTTATATCGCCAGAAAAAAAAAATTAAAAAATAATAAAAAATAACATAAATTTGTAATTTAACAACCTCCAATATCTGCCTTTTTGCCATCATAATTTTCAAATGACTGCACTAATTACATTTCTTAAAAAAAATTTTAATTTTTAAAGGCAGTCTTTGGATTAACTTAAAAGCTGTTGCACTATTTGTTTTGTAATTTTTCGCATTTATTGCTAATATAGATTACTTAAATTTTTAAGATAAGGATGTGAAGATCTTAGAAGGCAATCAAAATCTTAATTCTGAATTCTTAATATAATTTTATTCAAGTTAAAAAAATGTGTCCCGTAATGGAAAGAATGAAAGTTATTATTATTATTTTTTGTTTCTAAGAGCCCATTGAATATTTAAAAGTCCTGTTTTATATAACAAACCAAAAACCAAAACTTTAAAATTTGTTTATATTTTATATACAAATTCTATTCCCAACAAAATCGAACATTTCTTTGTCTTTTATTGAGTTTTTGTAGGGTATTTTACACGATTACGCCGCAATATAACAGGAAGAAAAAGAAAGTTTTTAAAATTCCCTACATTTTCCTTAAAATGAGCAATCTGTTCTTTTTTCACTTCCTTTGAAATTTTCCAATGAATTCTTTACAAAGAGGGGAAATTTCCTACTCTTAGCATTACTGGGTTCCATTTCGATATGTTATAAAACGAGTATTTTTTGGCAAAATAATCATATATTTATTTAATTAGAAATATGAGGGTTTGCCATTAATAGTGGAAAACAAATGGCAGCCGCCACGACTACGCCTACAGGATCATATTCTTTTCACAAAATTTTCCATCGATTTTCCTCGATAACTTCGCGAATCGACTGTATGCCATTGAGTCAAATTACAAGATCTCGGTGGTCAATTGTGGTCCCCTCTTCGAGAAATCAAATGTTCGGGAAAATTTTCTCGCAAAAGATTGTTGTGAATTTTACCTATGTGGCACGTAGTGCCGTCTTGTTAAAAGTAAATGTCATCCACATCATCAACCGCAATCTATATATTATAAAAGTTGCTCGAGCCTAATATTCGAAAAATGGTAAGTTCCAATGTCACTGCCAGACCAAAAACCGCGCCAGAGAGTCGTACATTGTGTATGGAGTAGTTTCTCGATAATCCTTTTTTGGGTTTTCCAAAACCCAAATGTGACAACGCTGCTTGTTAAAGTCGCTTCCGAGATAAATATGGGCCTAATCATCACTCAAGACGATATTTCAATAAAATTCCGGATCAGTTTAGTGCTTTTCAGCAAATACACGAAGTTGTTAATGGTAAGAAGGCGTGAGTTTTTATGTTAAATGATGTTTAGAAGCCTTTATTTTAAATTGTGTCGTTTTTGGAATGCCAAATTCCTAAGATCTTCGAGACTCAACACTATTGGCTGCAACAGCAATATTCTCAGTTGTACTTGACCGAAGTGCACGAGTTCAAGATTCTTCACGTCACTATCTTGTTCCAACAGTTAAAATTTCTGGTGGGTGCAAAAATTTCACGATTTCAGGCCAACAAGATACTTCACAATGAGATTTTTGAGTCAGCTTTAGTTTTGCGAACTGTAACAACAAAATTTCATAAATTTTTTGTGGTGAATTTTAATAATTTCAATACGTTCTTAAAGCGTATATCGTTTGATTTTTATGAATGGGGTAGTTTTTACAGGTCACCTGTTCAAATGGAGGGCTATCAAACATGAAATGTCTTGTTTTTATATATTTTTAAAAAAATTTTTTATATTATGACAATTATTGTTTAAGTTTTCTGTGTTCGCCCTCCCACTGTAGATTCTTCTTTATACTCTTTTACGAAGTTCACATAAGAACAATATTATGAAGTCCTTAATAAACAAAAGGCCCACAATTTTTCATATAAATATTATTTTACATATTTTTTTTAACCTTTTTTCGTATGAATAAATAATATGTATTTAGTATTTATCGTATTTTATAGAAATTTAAGTAGTTCTTGCAACGGAAAAGGAAAAAGACCGAACAAGTGGGAGAGCTTCTGTATGTGTGCATGTGAATGTGTGTGTATGACAGAGAAATGTAAAGAAGTAAAATGTAAGCAAACAACCGTGCAAGAGTAAAAAACGTACTACATCTGAATAAATTTAAAATAATTTGACTACAACTTTATTTTCATATGTCAGGTAATTTTGTAATAAATATGATAATCATTTTTACTTGTATGTTTGATCAATAAATATTATATGCTTTTTTTTGTTTCAGCTGTTATTTTTCCTTCTGAGCATGTAGTTACATACAGATATAAACATTGTATGTATTCAACACTACAAAAAAAAAATATTCCAAAAATAATTTCTCTTAAAAATTTATGGCATGACTTAAATTAGTATTTTCTTTTTTATTCATTTTGTTAACAATTTAACAATGAATAATGATATCAATTTGTATATTTAATGTCAAAGTGATTTGAATATAAATTGTGTATTGCATGATTAGGCATATAATGGCTTTTATTATCCTGTTCCTTATAATTGTGAAAAGGCAATCAAATTATTTTTACTAACTTTCAACACAAGAATGTGTTTTTGCAGGTCGACATGAAACTTAAAGTAGTACCGGTGACATTATTAAACAAAATATTAATAGTTAATTATACAAAACTGTGGAATTGTTACATGTTCATTTGTTTTTGAAATTGCAAAGGATATTGAAATAGCTTTTGTCATACAAACTCAATTAAGAAAACTGCATATTCATTGAATTATGTCGTAGGATTTCAAGCTACGACATATATAGTCAATAAAATACTAAAACTCTAATTTTTAATAATACGATATTTAAAACAAAAAATTTGGTCACACGGTTGTTCGTTCATTCAATTATGAAATTACTTGAAGCCAATTTTAACTCTTAATCAACGGTATTAATTAAAATAAATATTTTTTTTCGTATTTACATTAATTAAACAAATAAAACGAATACTTTTTTACACTTCAGCTGCTATTAAAAAAAACAATTCGGTTCGCTTAGGTATTTTTGTGCCGCACACTGGCCTAATGGGTACGTCGAAGTTTATCAATTAATCAATTAATAGTGACAACTCGGTTTCAGAAGGTCAATCGCCCTATTATCGTTTCGAGATGGCTATGAAAACCTGTCCTAAATTTTTTCTGGCTTCTATTCTGCACATAGAGTCAGTAGGTGACAATACAATGCAGACTTTTTTTTAAGTTTAACCAGTTTATTTCAAACAAGAAGACTATTTGCAAAATATATATAAATATATTTCGGAAAAAGTTGAACGTCTCTTCTATTTTTAAGCATTTGTGTTAAAAAATGTTTAAGACAAAACAAAGAAAACTCTTGTACTTTCGTACAAAATATGATTTAAGTTGCTTATCGTTATTTCAATATTTTTTTTATTTTTCAAACAAAGTGGAAAAAATTTCTAGAGCCACGATTTCTGAAAACTTAAATATCGAAACAATAAATTATTTATTGCTGGATCGAAGCAAAAAGAAATAAAAATATATGTGATAAATATTTCATCAACAAAATCCAACATTTAAGTGGATGAGCCCCCCGATATACTCCAAGAGAATACAATTAAATTTTTATAACTTTCTCCATCGGCCGTTTCTATTACCTTTTCCGGTAAGCATTTATTGCTCTTTAAAAAAATTATTGGCAAGTGTGATTGAAAAACCACTGGAAAGTTTTTATTCATCTTATATTAGAAAATAGTTGCGAAGTATTTAGCGGCAGGGCGAATGAAGCTCGTTTTGGTTTCTACCGTCCTGCGAAAAATCTCCTGTTCGCCAAAATTGAGAAAGAACACATTGGCTGATCGAAACAGAAAAGCAATACAGCATTATTTTTAATATGTAACTCAAGAGGCAATGAGAGATTAATATTTGTATGACGGTGGGCCAAAGGGAAAGAGACTGAAGTTAGACAATCCATTTTGGTGGTGGAAGCATTAATGGAGTGGGCCAATTCTTTGGCCAAAGAAATGAGTCCAATTCATATTATTAAACATGCAATTACCAAAATCGGATAAAGAATATTTTAACTGTTATTATGTATCCACACACATAGAAAAATATGTTCCTAGTTAAGCAAGTTTGGTACGATAACAACGACGATTGGATAAAATCTAATGAGGCACTCGTTGCGTATTGGTCTGCCCACTCGCCAGGTCTCAAGCCCATTAAAAATCGATAGGAAATTGTGGATCGCAAAATACGAATCCAATATTATAACAATATGTCGAAACATTTAGCAAAACGTTTGATAAATTACCGTCGATGTATTGCGACGATCAAGCACGAAGGATGCACCACAATATATTGAATTAATAAAGTCTACAGAAACTTTTTTTGTCAAAGAGAAATTTAAATTTCATTGTTTCAACAATGCCTCAGCAATTTTTATTTTTAATTATGTTCTTTACTTTTGGAATTTACGGAACGGAAAAACAAATTTTAGTTATATGTACATTTTTTTATTTTGTTTCCTGTATATCCTCTACATTTGCTTGAAAATTGAATTTATACCTGAAACTTCTCGAAAAATTCGAATGTTAACTCATATTCGACTTCGACAGATATTCGAATATGTGCCTAAAGTGCTTTACATACACCAGAAGTGCACAATTTTAGTTAAGAATCGGAGTCACTTCGCAAAAATCTAAAATTTTACTAAACACAATTGATGTTTCTCCAAAATAGAACGGAATTTAACAAAAATTTTAACTTAACACTTATTTGAATATGTTTCTAAATTTCCTTACATGCACAAAAAATAATAATACTTTCAGTAGAAAAAAAAACGAAAACTTGGAAAAAAATCTAAGATACTACGAAAAATTAAAAATTCGCGGAAAATTCCAAATTTTTATGCACATATTTGTCTATGCTACAAAAGTGAATTACAACGACCAGAAATGCATAATTTGATTAAAGAATAAAATCGGAGAAACTTCGCAATAATCTAAAATTTTACGAAAATTCTGAATTTCAAACTAAATCCGCCATACATTTCAAAAACTCAAAAATATCGAAGTTTCGAAAAGAAAAATTCTCCAAAAATATATCGCTTCTTTATTGCAACGTAGTCTCATATCTCAAAAACTTGATTGATTGTTGACTCAAAAATGCAGAATTATTCGTTTTTCGTTCTTCATCTTGTGTGAAAAATTCATACAAATATTTTGTTTACTCACCTCTTGAAAGGATAATTTTTTTCTTTATTTTTTTATTGATGTGTGAGTAAATTAAAAATTTTAAAGTCGTTTTCTGAAAAACAATATTTTTTGAGATATGACTACGTTGCAAAAAACGATATGCTTCGTTTTGTCGTCATTTTGTTAAAAATGAGCTATTATGTTTATTAAACTAAAATATACTTCCATCCCTGTTTTAAGGAAACGTTTCTCTTAATTCAGCAGCGCTTATAAGATTCTCTTTTGCAGCAGGTGTTTGTTTTATATCTTTATTCTTTAACTTTTTTTGTTATTAGTTTTAATGTCAGGTGTTTTATCTTTCTTACCTTTTCATTTTCGTATCTTGTGGATTGTGTTTGGTTTGTAGTATCTTGCAAATACAGATGTTTAGCCTCAATACTAACAGCAACATTTATTAAAATACACATGGTCGGGTGAGTGATGGTTTCTAGTCAGGTTTGCATAGCAATCGAAAATTTTCATAATCGTGATTACGACTTAAAAAAATTCGATGTAGATCTTTTATAATTACGTTACAATTTTATTAAAATAAAATTAAGATTCCAAAGTTTTCTGCAAGAACATAAATTAAAGAATTTTTCATTGAAATTGCTAGCATTACCGATAATATTGAGAAAGTTTCAGATGAAATTAAAAAGATTGAGCAAATTCTGAATGAAATTAAGAATTTTAAATTGAAATCAAGACAATTAAAAATAATATTGAAATATTATTAAAATTTATATCATAAAAATCACAAAAATAATGTGCATTATGTATGAAAATCCTTATGGAATATAATTAAGTTATATAAATTACATTAATAGCAGTTAGTCATTTCATTTGTAATTTTCTAAATTTTATTTAAAATTTTCTCAATTTGAGTTGGAGTTTTCTCAATTTAAACTTAAAATCTCAAATACATGTGACATTTTCTTAATTTTAAATTAAATTTCCATTCGGAATGTTTTAAATTTAAATGAAAGACATATCCTCTTTAAAAAAAGACTTTTGGACCTAAAAAATATCAATGTTTTAAAGGAACATTTTATCGAGTTTTTATTAATTTGCAATTGATGAACATAGTATCTAAAAATTTTAAATTTTTACTTTCAAATTTGTACTTAAATTGTGTCGTCAAAAGGCCACAGACTTTATGTAGTTTTTATTTCATTTAATTTTTATATTTTCTATCGATAAAAAAACAATTAAAATAATTGAAAAACATGTTTAATGTTAAAGAACTGAATGTCTACTTTTCGAAGAAAAATTTCCTTTTTCTTGACTAGACCTTCTAAACAGAGTTCTAAAGTTTGGGGATTTGTCCCCAAATATGGGATTTTTTTTTGTAATTGTGGATAGAAATTTTTGGGAAAATTTCGCAGGGACTTTTCTAGTGAAAACGATTTTTTTCGCTGTGGAATTTTGGGGATAATATATTATTATAAATCTTGTTATTTAGTTTATCTTTTTTATATTCAAATTCATGCACATATTGACAAATAATATTTTTCTGCTTGACGATGATAACATTGAAAAAATTCGCAACAGAATACAGTACGACTTAATAGAAGATTTTTTAGAATAAATATACACCTTAAAAATGATTCAGTTTGCTGTGCTGAATTTATTCCATCTTCTCAAATGCTAACACTTTTCAATACAACTAACAAGTGCAACAAAATTGCATTGGCTGATGATGATTCTGAAGTTTATGAAATGATAAATATTGATACATTTTTATATACAAGGCGTATATATAAATATACATTTTAATGTAAATATTTAGAGGTCAGATTGTAAATTAATTCTAATATTACACAAATAGATCTAATTAAGTAAACAAATATGTGCATATGTTTCCTTTGACATAATATTATTTTATTTTTAAGGATATGTGGGACGATATTATTATAATTATTTGGACATTTTGATTAAGTTCCAATTTGTTAATTAAAAAATAACAAAAAAAATTAATTATATACAATATTTTGAAAATTTTGTTAAGAAAAACAAGTTTTATATTGTTTAAAGAATTTTTTCAAATAAATGTTAAATATTCCAGAAGAATCTATCTATTGTGACTGAGAAATATTGAATTTGACAAAGCTTTCTATTATTTGTTCAGTTATAAGCTTGGGGATAAGATATTAGCTATTTTGGGGAATTTGGGGATTGAAAAATTGCAAATTGGGGATAAGGTATAAAGGTTTTATTTTAGGGGAATTTCTAGCGAGGAATCAGTATCGGCTTTTAAAGGAGACGTAAATGCGTTTGTTTATATAGGGTTTAAGTTTTAAGTGTAAATGAACGATTATTATTTTGCATAAGATTACAATCAAATGACACGATTAATAGCGACTACGCACTATTTGCAAGCCGCAGATTCTAAGCTGACTGCTGTTATATTTTACCTCTTCGGGGTTGGTTATTTTTTTCTCCTTTGCTAATGTTGAAATTTTATTTTTTTAAGCAAATAAATATTTTTTAACGTTTTTCAACGATTAATTAATAATAAAAAATCAATTGAGCTTTCTTTGGACTATTTAGGTATGAGTAGTTATTATTGGATTCGTGCGAATCTAGGCAGCTGTAAGAATAGTTTAGCATTATTACATAACATAGATGCATTCTTTTTAAACATTTCTACTGAATTCGAAGGAAGTATTAAATGATATTATTTTGCAATTAAAAATTTGTATTATTCATTTAAAAGTAAGTTTTTCTGGAAATTTATCCTTTAAGTAAAATAACTAACACAGCACCTGCAGCGCTACTTGTTTTTTTTACGAATAACTTTCAGTTCCAGCTTTAATATTTATTGTAAAGTTGGGTTGTCATAAAAGAGGTAATAGTTGCAATACTTTAAACACAGAAATAATGATGAAAAATGGTTTTAATGGAACTGTAGTTTAAGATATCCGAAATATATAATTCATCTATAAAGACAAAATACTATACTGGCATAAGCACAACTCATTCGCTCGTAAATATTCTCAGCTGAAACTGAAACTCAGCTAAGACAAAGTGATTGGTCCAACCAAGTAAAATATTTACAACAATACAAGAATAACAGGTATTTTTGTTTGTGTAGTTTCATTGCGTATGTCAAAAACATAACATATAAAACAAAGAAAACAGATACAGAAAAAAAGTTAAAAAAGACAAAAGTATTTTGTATGTATTTTGACATTCGCAACGTAAAACATAAGCAGAGGAAAAAGTTGTCAGCTACTGTAATGCTGCCACCTAGTTAAATACGCCTTCGGTCCAACAGCTGATGAGAACTTGAGCTCAATTAGATTCTAGATTTTTCATGTTTACTTTCGGTATTCTAAAATAAAACAGCTAAAATTTTTATGCTGGCGTTTAAAGGATAACAACAACAATGAGATTTTTTAGCAATATTTGCCAATTAGTTGTATTCTCTGTAATGGTTTTGAAACGATGAGTGGTCATACTGCTTCATAATGAATTCCTTTAAAATTTAAAATAATTGGATATTGAAAATACTCCTAAGAAACTGCTCGCAACTTAACTGCAGATTGTTCCAATTTTGCCATAAATCCTAGTAGCATTACTCTATAAGTCTATTCATAAATACTAACTTTAATATATTGTTGTAAGTTCCCTTAAAGACTGATGAAAAGAGAATTAACTTTTTTTTGAGAATTACCATCCACAATTAAAACAAACATAAAAACTGTCTACCAGGGTGACCAATAACTTAAAATTATTTTCATTACAAATGCTCAATGTTTTATTAGGACAAGAATTTTCGTTAATTTTAAAATTCAATTTAACGGTCTTCAATTCCAGAAAAAACGATATATGATAACATCCGATTGAAGGGATGTTCATTTCGTTTTATATTTCATGTACTAAATAACAACAAATACAAAAAACGTAAAGCATTTTTGAAAGAGAGCTACAATAATTATAAATAAAAAATTTAAATAGACCAAAATCCCTGAAGATGTTTACAAACAATGAATGAAATAACAATTTACATATATATAATATAAGTAGGATTAATAATAGGATTCAAAATAAAAATAAAAAATTCGACGAAAAAATTAATAATAGTGAGCACAAATTAACTATTTTATTTTACGCAATCGATGATATTGTAGTAGTTTAATATTAAGCATTTACGTAAATATATACGATGAAATAGAGAAACAAAAAACATTTTAAATAAACAACTTAAAACTTTGTTAGCTTTCTTTTGTTTACCAAGTATGTATAGAATATGATCCGTCTCATTTCTTTGTAAAATCAAATTGAACAAAAACGCAAGCATGTTTTGTTTATTTTTCAACTTGAAGCTGATACGAGTACAGGCATGTGCAATAAATGTGCATACATTTGTTGCAACTTTAAACGCTCCAAAATGCTGAGCCGATTTTAACAAAATATGGATTATGCACATTTGTTGACAAATATCTTCAAAATGTTATAAGTTTTGTCAAGATCGGCTGTATAATAGGAGTGTAAAAGGGATATAAGAAAACGTGTTTACCTATTAGTTATATACTCGTAGGTAGATAGAACGATAAAAGAACAATAACATAACTTTTCAAATCAATCAAGCAGCATAAGAATTCATAAATATGTTTAACTTAAAAAAACGAACAAAAATTAGATCCATTTTCATTCACACTTTAAGGAGAAAATAATCTATTGTAAGTGTTTAGTTTTAAAACAATTTTTGTTGTAAGTTGTAATGAAACTTGACGTAGAATGTTTTTTTTAATCGAAAATGTTAGAGAAATCCAAAGCACTCCATAATTTATTATATAATTTCTTTACTGGCTTACTGGTTTTCTTTAAACATATAAAATCTTCCATTATTCTTCAAGCTCCTTTCACTTCTAATAGTTTCGGTTAAATCCGAACAGATTAAATTAAAACCATTAAAAATATGTGTAAACACCAAAAAAATACATATTTAGTTTGATCGGCCCGAATCAACCGAAATAGGCGTAAGTTGAAAATATACAATTTACAATTAATCGAACAGCGAATCTGGTAGTCTATCGATTAGGTACCCTAGTAGCCACCAAAGTGCAATTGACAGGTTTGTTCTTAGAGAAATTGGTAATTTTTTTTTTGTGGTAAAAATTCATGACTTAAGGTACGGTCACATCTGACAAACAATTGCCGAAAAAAACGAAACCAACAGACAAGCTATATTTGCATTTTCTTTAATTCCAATATTTTTTTTAAATGTGGATTAACATTTATTTTAAATAATATAAAAATAGCATTTTACGGTGTAATTGACTTCATTTTGTGATATAAAAAAAATTAAATCACACTAACCCTAAGCAAAAGTAGTGGTTACGTTTTTTATTTATAAGTAATGACTTACAATTGATTTATTGTAGATGTGATTACAATTGCCTTTCTGGCAACTCTGTTGTCAGCACTTTATATTTTAAGAAACTATTACAAAAGAGCTCGCCTTTATTAAAGGTTTACTAAGCACTCATTAAATATAAACAAATGAAATTAATTTAAGAGAAAACTGCATACAGAAGAGATGATTTATGAACGAACTACCTGACCAAAACAAATACGATGATGACGAAAGTTGTGCAGTGAGTACAAATCGTTGGCAATGTTACCAGTATAATAGATATAAAACGAAAAATGTACAAACTCTTAAACAGACAATTAAATGTGAGTACCTTTACTGACATACACCCATTCAAAAAAATAAATAATGATATCAAAAACCATAAATGAGAAAAATGTACAAAAAATAAGAAACCGATACGCTTCGTTTGCAATCAAATACACACGGACATAGCAACATGAATGCACAAATACGAACGCAGTTTTCATAATTTATACTTGATACATACATATATACTAATACTCTTATATGTTTAGTATATAATAAAAACAATACAATTGATGATACAAAAAACGCGGGTGACACTTGAAAATGAATAAAACATTTTGATACAAAAAAGTAAGCACGCGATTTTTATATAAAATGAATATCTTTTATGAGAACACCAGAAATTACCAAGCAACCACCAAAACAAAAACAGATTAAAGGACGACAATATTAGGAATTACTAACTATCGAAACGTGCGGCCAATTAAGCGTTTCTAAAGAAGCGCTAGAAATGGTAAAAGGGAGGTACATACATATATGCCTTATTAGAATTCATATGTATTTTTTTATAACATTTTTAAAAGTCAAATTTGTTTTATGGCTGCACATTTTCGTGTTTTACATAAATAAGAAAAGCTTATGTACTTTACTGTACTTGAAAACAAGTGCATTACTAAGTAACCATATACTTAGCATTGTCACAACTCCAAAGAATCAAAAATAACACAACGAAAATTGCTGTAAATGGTTTAAAGAACGAATAGTTTAAAAATAATTATTCAGTTATTATTATTTATTATTTTATTATTTGAAGGAACTGTTGTGTTTAATGTTAAGTTCTTCCTTACTGGTCTCTTGCACAACTATTTTATGATTAGCTAAAAAATTTTATAAAAAAACTGTCTTCGGCAGCCACTCTATAATAATGCTGCGGGTATGTAGTTTAAATGAAATAGTAAACTTAAATACTGAACTAGTGCAATTATTCTTATTGACCCAAAAGCCAAACAAACCCTTTCATAAAATGAAATAAAAAATTAATTAAAAGCTCAATTTATCGTTAAAGTTTTCGATCTATAAAATAAAATGTTGGCATTTGCAAATCAGTAATGTATGCATATGTACATGATTTTTATTGAAATAGGACTTCTGACAGAATTATTAAAAACAAATACTACAATTAACAAGAAAAAAATTAATTAATATCAATAGCTTTTATTCGTGTTTTTGAAATTGAGGCGAAGAAATCATAAAATACTAATTAACCATGAAATATTATACTGAAAAAGTAGTTTTCGAGCAGTTCGAAAATGCGTAATTTTTCGGTTCGAAGAACTGGCTCTTAATTTTTATGTTAATTTAAAAATTGAGGTAAAAATTAATTTTAAAGAATTCTTTTATTAAGCAAAAGAATAAATATATAAAAAGGTTTACTTTAAAAATGAATTATGTTCATTTAGCATTTTATTTTACATCCAAAAAAACACAGAACTCCAAATAACAGAATATTTTATTTATATCAACTACATGCAGGATCTCAGATACTCAAATTCGCCATGTTGTCTGTGCAAAAAGAAAAACCAGCTTCGACAATTCCAATGGGAAATGAAAGTAGACCATTAAGTAAATTGAACAGGGTTTTGAAAAGTTAGCTCGTTTGTTTTTCGATTTTCTTTCATAGTGCAAAAAAAGGCCCAACTTCAACAGGCCATACAAATTAAATTCGAGCTTGGCAGTTTTGTTAAGATAATGGTGAACTTTGATTTCCCATTGGAGTTGTTGCACTGTGTTATCAGACATCATATGCAAAAAATATTCAATAATTTTTTTGTAATGGTTTTTGACAATCTGCTGGAATTTGCCGATGCGTATTATTAAATTTACCTATTACCGACATTCAACATGAAATGAACTATAAAAAGACGTCCATTTAACTATATCCTGGTATGAATAACATATCTCGAGCATCTAGAAATGCGTTTAAGACAGAGTTTTAAAAATTAAATGCTCATAGAAAATATTTATTGAAGTTATTCAACTTCGTAAGAAACAGCGGTTTTCTATTTGACGTTATTAATAATATATATTGAATATATTCAACTTCATAAGATAAAGCGGTTTTTAATTATTTGGTGCATTTTTGCCAAACATTTCCTTACATTTATTAAATGTTTTAAGATATTTTACTTGGTAATGCAAGGATATTGACCGTTATATATTTGCGATCTTTCATTTTTCTTAGGTCGGTAATTTTCTATTTTTATGTTTGATTTATTTCTATTGTAGGTTATTTTCGGTGAATTATTTGTTTAGTTTTATCAGATCCGCCTTTGACATCCTACATTATATTGGAAAGTAACAATATGGAAAAAGCTCTTATATAATAATTTCACTCTAGTCGTATACTTATTTTATTCCAAAAATCTATGCTCTATTTTTAAAAACAATAAGATTTGAGTTGCATTTTTATTGCCGCCGGCAAGAGGTTTTAAGCAAAGTTTCTTTCGATATTGCGTTACAACCAGTTAAAATTCATATCATCCTGGATGTAAGTTTCAAAAAACCGCTATATTAACAACACTACTACTAAATGCTTAAATACCCATGATATATTCTCTCTTACTCAATTTTGCAGACTTTAACCCATAAATGAGCGGTACATATTTATATTCCGTCACACATGCACACACACCCAACTACTCTATGCTTGCCAACGTGAAGGAAAGAAACGATGGTTAACGAAATCGTGGTATGGTGTAGTCAGTCGTGAATTGTTTAAAGGGTGAGGTGAAGGAAGAGGAAGCACATCATTACACTTAAAAAATGAATGTTTGTGTAAAATATTGTAACACAAAAGACACGAGTCGACAAAATAAAAACAGCCACGAACAAAACCCAAAAACACAAAGTAAAAGCACAAAGCCAAAAAGAAAATACAATTGGAACGTATGTTTTCGTTTAGGTTTTTGTTGTGTTTTTTTTTCTGAGTAAGACTGCAACAACAGCAAAAACAACATAACAACATAAGCCCGGTAGAAACCAATACGAAAAACGCAAAAACAACAAGAGTACAATCAAAACAAAATACACACAATCAAATACTTCGCCAAACGTCTCGCACAGCTGAAGTTAGTCTAACATCAGATACGAAGTCATATACAACAACGTGCGGCAAAACAAATATAGAACAAAAAATAAAATAAATAAATAAAAATTAAAAATTTTTCAACTAAATAAAAACAAACAAATGTTTTCATTTATAAAATAAATTGTTAGAAAATTATTATTTTTTAAGTTTGTTTACTAAAGATAAAATAAGAATGAAGTTCTGAAAATATAAAAGAAAACGAGAATCTTAACAAAAAGTGCAATACAACAACAACAAAAATCTACTTTAAACAAAACAACATTAATAAAGTTCTATCACTTAACAATAAAAAAAGTTGCAAAAAAAAATTTAACTAAATACCTACAGAATAAAAATATATACATAAATGAAATTTTGCAAATATTTGTTTGAAAGCAAATAAATGTTGTTGAAATAAATTGGAAAAAATCTGAAAGAAGAAATAAAATTAACTTTAAATCTTATATTTTTTGCGGTTTCTACAATTTGTGAAATAGTGTAAAAATAAAAAAATAAGAAAAAAAGATTCATACTTGTATAAAGAAAAAAAAATATTAAATAAATAAAGAAAATAAAAATACTTATAATTATTATGCATAATAACAAATAATTCAATTGTTACCAAGCAAAAAAGGTATTAAAATTACTTAATTTTTTATCCTTTAATTTCCTTAATCTATAGAAAAAGAAAACATTTTAACAATTAATTGACTTCTTTAAATTTTAAGCTTCAATAATTGTCTATGCGTATTTTTTAATACAGAATTGCAATTATCAAGAATTTCCAAGAAATGTAACGGGAATTTTTTTACGCTCTCTTTAATTCTCACCTCCCACATGCAATTGCATTGTGGATATTGGTTTTGCTAAGCAAGCTTAAACATGCTTCATATTCTGATAAGAATTATATTTTTTTACACGTATGTAGGTATGTATATACATATGCATGTAAATAGTCTTCTGGGTTCTCATTAACATATGTATGTATGTACATACATATGTATGTCTAACTTTAGGATAACTTGCACTGAGCGATTTAAGATGCTCATGATATTCGAATATATGAGTTTTTTTAATTATATTTTTCATCAAATGCAGTGGGGTAATTTATATCCAAATATTGAAATATTAGTGTGATATTCCTGAAATGCCTTTTTGTTGGCTGTTAATTAAACGTTTTTGGCTTCAATTAAAAATTAAGGTAGGAATTCTTTGTCTTAACTCTCGAATGGCTTGTTTACTTGAAAAATTCTGAAGGAAACTACACACACGTCAACTGGGAAACAAAGCGAAGAACCAGCCTTGTTTTTTAATATGCAAAAAGTTCAGGAAGAACCACTATTGTCACTCTAATCGTGTTAGCTGCAGCCCTTACTTGTTGAACAAAATATTAAAAAAATTTTGTAAAGCTAAAAATCTTCGATATCGTCATATAAAACGTAAAACTTTTTTTCGATTTTACAGGACAGAAAAGAAGCTTAATAAAATATTTAAGTAAGCAACTTGAAAAAAAGTTTCTTCAAAATTTGAATAAAATTATCCAATACTTTGACAATATACATATTATAATTTGTAGGAACGTGCACATTCACGTGGTACACAATATTCAATAAAACAGCCTATTTTGAAATTTTTGTTACATACATGGTTTTACGTTTCCAATGACGATATACTTTACAACACAAGCACAGTGGGGAAAATAGCCAACAGGGCTGAGAAAAAATTAAAAAAATATATATCAAATATTTTTTTCTATCTATTAGTTTAAAATTGTAACGTAATTTCTTCTAAAAATTTCACTAAAATTAAAATTTATATTTTTTGTTTAATAAAAATTACACAAAATTGATTATTGCTTCCATCAATAATCAATATCACATATTTTTAACAAGAAAACAGTTTGCTAATTTGTAACTAACTATTCAAATTAGAACAAATTGGAATAAAATAAATTTACATAAAAAAAAATCTTGAAATTAAAATATTATTAATAACTTAGTTTGAGAAGAATAGATATATTGCAACAACTTAAACATTGAGAAACAAGAAAGTTGTAATTTCTATATCAAATGTGTTGGCGTATTGTATTGTTATTGATAGCCCTTTTCGGTCATAGTAAGTTTTTTTTTCTAAAGTGTTATATTAGATGTTTCATGCAAATTTTAATAGCGTCATATATAGAAAAATCTTGTTTAGAAAGTTTTTCTAAATCATTGTGAATATACACTTCTGAGAGATATTGCTATAATTTTTTTGTAAGCCTTAACTTAATGTTCATTTTAATTTGAATTTATATCTGAATGAATTGTAACTTTTTTGCAAGAAAAATTTTAGTCAGGACAGCCACCAATCATACCAGTGCTTAATTAGACCGCGGGGAGGGGGTCATGACCTAATGTTCCATCCTAAATAACTTGTTATTAAATTAAACTCCCAGTCAAGTAGTTCTTTTGAACGCGTTAAAATTAAATATTTATTTTTAATGCATTTCATTCGCAAAAAGATCTTACCAGTAAAGTCCAGGAATTATTTTCTTTACTTTGGCTTGCGGTTATACTGATAATAAAGAAGCTTCAAAATACTGACTAGTGAGTCAACACAGCTTTATTTCAATTTATATTTTTGGAAGACAAATTTAATACTGAATTTAAAAAAAAATAGAAAAGAGTTTCAAAAAGTATTTTTAATTAAGTTCCTTGGGAGTAATTTAGTTAATTTAATAAATAATATATTTTATTTTAGTAAGCTGAAATGCTATTCTTTATAAATTATAGAAGAAAAGCTGTTCTTCAACAAAGTTTTTAACCCCATCTTTATAGTAAAAAAGACTTTCTTAATCTAAATCGAATGTTATACCCACTAAAAGTTAGTTGTAAATTTTAAGATTTTGAAAATTTAATCCGTATTTTGCCAAGTTTACCTTTTATTTTTTGATAAAAAAGCGAACGCGAAAAATTTTTAAAACTACTTGAGACGCCTTTTGCAATACAAAAACCCACGAGATTTTTGATATTTTTTAGAAAGTTCGGAAAGATATATTGTTAATTGTTAGATTTGATTAAATATTTTATTTAAGAAAAACATATAAATAAATCGTGAACTTCTGCAATCGTTTGAGATAGCAAATTGCTGCAAGAAAATGGGTTGTTTTATTTCATTTAAAATTATATATTAAAAAAATAGATTTTCGAAAGTTTTGTTGAAATCAGTAACTTCCTAGCGGGAAGTGAAAAATTTCTAGATAAAATAATATCTAAACACAGTTTTAAAGCGAATAAAAGATAAAGAAGTCAAACGAACTACTTGTTTTTTATCTTTATGGATTTGATTAATTAATTGATCCAAGACAATTGCAACTAAATAAATCGATTAATAAGCTTTCAAAATGCTAACTATCTAATTACGTTAAAGAAATTCCCAATTAATGTATTTATATACTTTGAAAACTCAAGTGTATAGACAAAATTTGTTTTTGATATTTTGCCGAACTATCGGTTTAAAATATTCAGTTGAAAATTAATCAAAATATTAGAAAATTAGATTTTGATGAAATTGATTGAAATATTACCAGAAACCAAAAATAATTTGCTTTTAAACAAGACTGCTTGATTGGTGATCGTAAGCGTGAATTTTTAAGACTTAGTTCAGACTAGGCAAATATTTTAAATAACAACTAAACAAAGTAAATTTATTGACTGTCAAACAAATTCCAATAATAAAAAATGTTGTTTATATATTTTTATATAAACAAACAAAGAAACAAAGAAACGATGTATCGCAAATCTGCAGTTGTAGAGTTGTATATCGTTAGTATAAAAAAAACTTTACTAGATTCTTTTAATTGCGATTCTAAGCTTTCTTGTGTATTTGGAATGACAGAAAATTTTGCAGACGGCGCACTGTGGCTGAAAATCGTTTTTCATTGGCCAAAACTCAATTTTTTTTTTGTCACCGATTTTTAAAATTTTTACGCCCTTTTGCAGCTAATATATCCAGATTAAGGTAGCCAAAAAATTAGGTTAAACTATTGATAATTGTGAGCGTGGCATGCTGTCAAACTCAACGGTTTTTTTAATTTCAGAAAAAGGTGTTTTTCTTTTGTTTTTTATAAAAAATAAATGGTTACTACTCGCAAGTTATCATCGATAATGGCCTGCGGTCTTTTTTATAATGTTGGTAGGATTATAGTCTTTAGTTTTTGTAAGTGGTCAGAGCACTAGCGTTTAATATTAAGGGCGTTACGGAATATTTATGAAACTACTATATTTTTCTCAAATTTAAACTTTAGTGGAATAGAACTTCTAGGGAACAAAAGGGAACAAGAAATGTATACCACCCGGAGAAAGGTGAAAGTGTCCTCTTTAACGCTATATATACTTTTGCACCCGCCACGAGCCGCCTGTAGAACATTTTTTTCATTTTAATGAAATTACTCCAAAGTACTCGTATACAATGGTGTATATAATTTTCACTTTTTTGCCTAAAAGTTTATGTTTTTTACTTAAGACTACGTAAAACTAAAAAAATTAAATATAATACCTGCGAAAGGGTTTAATGGCTTTGTTTTGATCAGCCAAAAATTGGTAATAAAATTATCACAAATTATCACAAAATTCTACAGTAAACATATGATCTGTTTCTAAATTTACCTGTTATCAAATGTTAGGGTCAACCAAAGTCATAAGCAATTTTATAACAATAATCGCGACATTAAAGCACTAAAGAAAAAAAAAATAACCCAACAACAACAACAAATATTGGCGAGATACTAATCAGTTTTACCTGATATTAAGGTCTGGACAACATGTGCAGTTTTGTGCAATTTAAGCACTACCTGCTATGAAATTAAAGATCAATGTGTGAATAACATGTATCTAAAAATGTATAAAACTACGGATTCGATAAGGGATTACTCAGTTAATCCTCTGTACGGATAAAACATAACAGACGCAAATAAAAATATTCAGAAAAATATGGAGAGCTTCAGTTATAAAGAACTGGCCGAAGAGTATTTTAGAAACAAAAACCAGGAAGATGTTCTTAGCTACGTTAAAATAAAATTAAACTTAAATTCGTGGAACACATACTAAAAATCAATTATGATTTGGATTTCGGGTCTTCAGGATCAATAAGAAACAACGAAACCAACAAAGAGTTAAGAAGTTCAAAAAAGAAACATGTTCAAGATGAATATCGCAAATTAGGATTGATTATAGATCAGCAAAACAAGGGTCAGGCAATACAAATGATGGCAATACCGCAAGAAGATTCTTTTCAGATCCAGAAACAGCATCTGAAATAACAGGAGTGGATTTAAACCTCATTTTCAGATTTAAAATAATCCTAGAAGTACTTGCGTGCAATGAAGAAATTGACTCTAGAAAATTTGGAGATTATGCTAAGGAAACTGCAAAAATATATACAACCAACTACCCATGGAGAAATATGTCTGCAACAGTTCACAAAATCCTTTATCATGGAGAAGATGTCATTAAATATCATTTGGTGCTACTTGGAGATCTATCAGAGGAGGCTCAGGAAAAAAGGAACAAGGATTACAGATTTTATAGAGAGCACAATACTAGAAAAATTTCAAGAAATTCAACAAATGAAGATCTATTTAATATATTATTGGCAACGTCAGATCCGTTTATCTCCAGTATTCGAAATCCATGGAAAGTGGAACATCGGGATTTAGATGAAGAAGCCAAAAAACTACTAAAGAATAGAGATAGCACAGAACAAAATATGGAATATTTGCAATCAATATTTGAGTCAAATGAATAATAATTATAATTGCTTTTCATTGTTATTTAAGTACGAAAAACATAGTATTAGTAAAAAATAATAATAAACGAACCTACCATTGTTACAAATGCTATTAAAATTTATTGCAGTTTTTATTTTAAAATGTTTTTAAAATTATCAAATTTGACAGCAAAAAATAATAAATTTTTCTGTAGTAATAGCAATATTTTTAGATAAAATTATTAACGTTTTTTTTAAGTGTAACTATTCTTTGAGTGTAAACAAATTTGCAAATTTGTCAGCAAAAAATTTTAAATTTTTCAGTAATAGCAAAATCTCCAGTTGATTTTACTATTTTTTTCAGTGTACAATTTTTTTAAGTGTAACATAAAAAAAATTCCATTATTACAAAAATTATTTATAATTATTATTAATTTCCAAATATTCAAATTTTTTAATAAATAAAAAAATAATCAACCCATATTTCACTCTAAAAGTTAAAAAAAATTCAAAAGTTCAACTTTGACCTAGAATTCCTTAAAAAGTCCTCAATCAATTTTAATAAAATTTAAACTGAGTCAAGCTGAACTAAATATCTATCCAATAAAAAAAAAATTACTTCAATATTTTGATCGGTTCAAAAGTTACAGAGTTTTGGCCAATGAAAAACGATTTTCAGCCACTGTGCGGCGTTTCGAAAAAACCGAGATACGTCCCTTCTATATTAAGCCTTTAATATCATTATTTGTGTACGTGTATTTTGCTCATTGAGAATATGCAAGTAACATTTCGAGGGGTCGCCTTTCCGATCGCCGATGCCGATTGTGCCGATTGATAGAAAACAAAGACGATAAAATACACACACGATATACTTGAAAAAATTAACTTTGACTGAATTAAAGAATTTAAAATTTTGAGTTTTTTCTAAATGTGTTTCTACGAAAGAACGAATGCTTGTGACAGTAAGTTTTTTGGAAATAAAATTCTGGTTCTAAATATTTCAGAGATTTTCATTAAATTATAAAAAAAATAATAATAATTAGGGTGACGAGCTAGTGGAATTATTACTTATTTTCTGTAATTTTTCAAACTTGTTTTATTAGTAAAAATCAAAATTACTACATCATGCTTGAGAACTTTAATTCACATTTGTGTGACATTACAAGCCGAACGAAATGATGAATCGTTTTCTGTGCCACGTTCATGTGCCTATTAAACTTTTTAGCCGATACCAATTGCACATAAACATCAGACAGATATTTAGCTGAATTATTGACGAATGTTATTCATAGTCATGTTATGTTTAGTTAAATATTGTACTTGACAGTTTATTGATTATGTAACGGCCTTTCTCATCTATGTAAATATGCAATATTTTATAATATATAAAATTCTTAAAAGGCACCGAAAAACCCTCGCTAGTTCCTCAAAGAATCTTACGTTATTATTGTTATTTTTAATTTTATTGTTTTGAAAGTATGAATAATAGAGCGTTCAAAATGTTTATATTTTTTCAAAAAACTATTGTATGCATAAATAATTGTATACAATTGTTAAAGTTTTGTTCTCTTATCTTTCGAAAGGTGTTGCTAATTTGAAGCTTCAAAATAAAAAAATTAATTGTACATATACAAATGTATTTTAACACAAAGAACAACTTTGAAAAAAAAATTTTTAAAAACACTGGGAATATTTTTCAGTTAAACAAAAATGAGTTTGTTTTAATTTTTTTGCCATTTTTTTATACAATTAAATATATCTGCTTTTTCTGTTGTGTAAATTCATTTAAAGCAGTTGTCATTTACCAAATGAGCGTAGACAGTGTTTGTTTAAACACATTTTGTTGTTAGATATTTATCTTTAAGTTTAAAGAAAACCAAAATAAAAAATATTAAATAAGGTTTTTTTTTAAATAACAAGTTAAATAAAGCTGATAAAAGATATTTTCGACTAAATAAAAGCTAAAGTTTTTGAACGAAAGATGAAGACAAAAAAAAACATATTACGTAGAAACAAAGTTTTACCAAACTATTTCATTTCCGCCGTTCACTCAAGCAACATTTATAGTAATTTTTCTAATATATTATTCTTTTACTTTTTGTTACTGTTGTTATTGTTTTTTTCTCTTTTTCAGTGAGTTTTTGCCGCATTTTATTTATGTTTTTTGCGAGATTTTAACTGAAGTGAAGTTAATATATGATTCTGGGAGTTCATTTCTTGTGTTTTATTTCATTTCTTTCATTTTTTAAACTTATGCACACAGATATACTTACAGTCGCTATGTCATCTTTGTGTAAGAGTTAAACTTACTATAAACTACGGTTAAAATGATATTTTTGTTGTTGTTATTCCTGTTGTAGTTTTATGACCCAGCGAGACTGAAACTAACCCGGTATGTAATTTATAAAATTGTATTAAACTTGAGTTTTTTTACTTTTTTTTTTCTTGTAAAAAACTTTAAAGTTTTTTATGTAACAGTGGTTTAATTAGCAAATAAATAGTACAATAAAAATTTTAAATTAATGTAAATGAAGGAAATTTTTATTATTTGTATGAGTGTCTTTTCAAATTAATCATTTGCTAATCAGCTGCCCTAACATCAAGTGCAGCTCAAAACCCGCTCAAACTCTTGTTATTATTCACTTAAAATTTTAAAGGTTAGTCCATGTGGCACTTTCACTCTGAGAAAAACTTCTAACCCATCCCAGAAGATCCAGACACGGTCATTTATTTTTTTTTATGGCTACAATTAAAATAGTTTTTCCACAACTGATTGTAGTTTATTTGAATAAGTTATTCAGTTATTTTCATAAAAATAAATATTTAAAACACAAAGCCATTTATGATCGGAAGTTTTATAGCCTAATTTTCTGATCATAATCATCTGAAGTTGCTGGGATGTTTTGAAATTAGTGAAAATAACGTTCAACGATATGAGCAGATTGTTGGATACTCTGTTAGTTACAAGTGAAACTAATAAGACCGTGCAAATATGGATTTCGAAAGATAAATGTTCGCCAGTACGTGTTTTATCATTGATATTATGTTATGGACCTGTTAATAGTGCGCAATAGTCAATAGCGGCGAGAAAACATTTCGGTATTCTGGTGTTGCTTATTTATACAAAAGTAGCAAGTGCATATCTTTGTATTTTGTCAGTGTAGAGTAAAAATATGTTACGCCACTTTGCAAATGTTACGATGCAAGACCATTTGAACAAGATTGTGAATTGGGCTAATATATTAAAATTTTTTATAACTCTATATAAACTTAAATTACAAATTTAATTTACCTCTGGCACTGATGCTGCTGCTGCATCAGTAGTTCAAGCTTACTGCGTTTCTTTAGTTCTTTGAAGTCACAGAATGCGTAATTTTGACTCGTTGATAACTGACATCACCTACTCATTATTTAGATAACAGCGTGCTGATAACGGCAGCACAAATTTTCTTCAGAAATAGATAGGAAGACACTGAAACAGGTCGCCTTTCAAACGAAAAAATCATATATGCGTGAAATCAAATGCGATACACTCTTTTGGGAGCTACAATGCCGCAGCCTGATACACAGATATACACTTCAAATTTATACAACCTCCCTTGTTCGGTCAGCATATTTAAAAATTTAAAAAAATCGTCTTTGTGAACATCTAACGCTCCCCTAATTTGGCACTATGGGGTCGATATTATTCAAATTTAACTTTCTTAATTCGCTTAAGAGAATAAATTATTCAGCTATATAATAAAATGTTAAAGTTAAAATTGTATTTTCATGTACAGTGGTTGCCAATTAATTTGCCCACTTATCCACATTTTTTATTTAATTTTTCATTTTCGGTTATTTTTATAATATTTCTTCTTAAATTTTCTACATGAACATGTTTATAACAAGATATTATCTATATCATACGAAAAAATTGAAAACATTTACTTGATTTAATGTGACAATTTTTTAAATTAAATTGGTTGTTAATCCAAAGTGATTATTAATAGGCTAAAGTTCGCAACACTTTAAGTCAGAAAGAATTGGATATGAGACATTATAATATTTCAAACCGTTTAATAATTCAAAACAATTTTATCTCTTAAAATTATTTTACAAATCTTAGGCACAACTAATTAGCACACTTTTTCAATATAAAATCCCATGGATTCTAACTAATCTGAGATAAAAAAAAATATTTTCTTAAAAAGATTGCTTGATAATGAAGACTTCCACTGCGACTAAAGCTTTAATTTGCTTCAGACATTCGCAAGACTATTTTTAGAAGCATTTGGAGATCAAGAAAAATAATAGGATATGCAAAAAAATATGCGAAACTTTTTTGAGAACTAAGAGCCCTCGAAAGAGCGACATGTACGGAAGATAGACCAATAATAAATTGCGCAAAGAAGAGTTCTTTCATACGATCATCAAAGAATTTGTAGTACCAATGAGCCTAAGATTATCTTGACCTTGCCAGCCCTTCCATTGGTTCAAATGAATGTTTATTATGGTATCTGCATTTTCGCTAAAAAAAAATTTCGGGTAAATGTGTTCTGATGATCTGCATTGGCAGCAGCAAAATGTGCATAGAAACGAGCTAATATTTCTCAATAGTCAATTTAAAAGTATTGAAAATAAAACTACTGAATAAGAAAAATATTAGTTTGGAAAAAAATCACAAATTAAAATTAATTAAATTGTTGTTTTTTTTTTGCTAGATGATAGCGCAGCACAAGAAACTAATATTAGTTTCCATGTTAACTTTGCTAAGGTCCATAGAAATAAGACAATTTGAAGCCGGGAAAAGTGATAATTCCAAATTCAGTAAGTTTGGATCAGATGGGAAGAAAAAAACGAGAGTATAATCTCCATTATATTCTGAAAACCATAGAGTATGCATATAGTTCCATAACGACTTTGAGTTCTTTATAATGGCACCAATCTTGAAGATCGTAGGCAGAATGAATAAGCACCAGTAGAAATGTATCTTGTAACAAAATATGAAACGCCGAGGACAACTTGTATATTCAGTGGGTTGTTATGAACGACAACAAAGCGAAGCACACATTATGCCTGGTAACAAGTGTTTGGGAAGAACAACCGGTAGAGAGAACCTTTGGAATCACGTAGAAGAAGTAGAATGCATAAAAACAGTCGAAAAATCTAAATGAATTAATTGTATTAAGCTCTTCAATGTTTGTTGACTCTCAATTTTCTTTAGATGCGCCCACCTTGCTAAGTGTTTTAACAAAGGATCTACCCAGCAAAATATTAAAAAATTTGTTTTTATAAGTCTGACATATTCGAATATGTTGTAGTTAACCACTACTGGGCAAAAACAAGGCTCAGGTCTCTTAATTTATTTCTTAATACGAAATAACTTAATCGCTTATTTATTGAATGCAAGAGAAAGAGAGAGATTCAAAATAATGCGTACGGTTTGAGTTAATGTTGTTTAACGAGTTCATACAAGCAACACCAAGGTTTAACGATAACATTCTTTTATGACAAAAAAGAGCGAAGAGATATGATTTCAGGCCGTTTCCGATGCTCTAAAATAAGTAGGGTTTTATGTCAAAAAAGAGAGATCCGAAGTGAAACATCGTAATCAAAAATAATGCCTTCTGGAAGCGTATTTCGAAGCAGAAGCTATAGCTTTCGTATTTTAATGAAATGTTTTTCGTACTTTTACAAAATTTCGTATATAAAACAAAATGAATTTTTACCATTCACGAAATTCTTTTCGTAAAATAAACAAATTTGGGTAATTTTACGAAACAAATTTGTTAAAAATACGAAATTTTGTGAAATGCAGTGATAAATATATTTCGTAAAATAAACGAATCTAATTTGTGCATTCTACGAAATACTTCGTAGCGTCAAAATAACAAATATTTTCGTAGCATGCACGAAGGTTTTCGTGTATTTTACCTATAAAATATTTTCAGTGTACAACAACAACCAACGACTTTCGCTTACAATCCTGATTTGGGCAAAGCTGTAGCATTTTGACTGGTATAAGCCAGGGATGCAAAAGTTGCTACACTACTACTACTTCATAATTTACATAGTTTTATTTCATTACACGAAAGTGTTTTAAATCATTATCCAATTTTTTATATGGCAACTCCGTGTTAACCATTCGTTGTGAATTGTTTTATACCTTAGGCGGAATTATACAGATGGCGGCGATTCTACAATAGGTACAACATTACCATAACAACTGACATATCAACCCCTATATTAACATATACGAATTTTAACATACGAGCCTCAAATTTGTGGCAAAAGTAGAACACCTGTTTAAATACGCCTTGTTTTGGACGAAGGTATCACATATGAAAAATAATATTTACTGATATTTCAAGACTATCTAGAGGAATATAATCCATCCCACATTCTCCTGCAAGTGTGGAAAGATTTATTTTCGTTTCAAAAATTAATGAAATTTAATGTTTCGATATTTTTATCTAATCCAACAAAAGATTTGCTGAAGTCACCTAATTCATGCTGCTACATATAATTTAGATTTGACTAAGAGTTTGTTAGCAAGAAGTATATCATAAAGTATAATTTTAGATTCAGATCTCAACACCTGATAGTCTTTTGTGTACCTTTTCGAATTAAGATTTGAATTTAATTGTTAACTTTGTCTACATAATATATAAGTACAAGTGAATTTTTATGTACATTTTTAGTTCATTGTTAATAAAAAATATTTAAAAAATAAAAAAAAACAATCGGACTGAACAAAGTGCACTTTTTCTTAAAACTTAGTACAATTTGAACATTTTATTTTGCATCTCTGGTATAAACTATTGAATAGAAATAAAAATTATATATTTCGTTATTGTTACTTTTGCGGTTTTGCTAACAGCTAAAACTTCAAAAAAATGATTAAGCTACATTTTAATTTATTCAGCTAAACCTTGACAATAACATCCAATGCCGCTGTTCGATTGTGGCCTTAAACCCGTAATCCGCTGCTAATAAATCAATTCAACTAAGAATGTCACTAATTTAGTTTAAAAAAGATATACTGTCATAGTTAAAGAATATTTCTGGCTAATTAATAAATATAACAACTACACACTGTAATATAAATTATTGATGTTTCTTCAAGAAAGACGTAACTATTTTTCAGCAGTATTCTTCATTATATATTGTTTTTCTGTACATCAATCACTCCAGCTTATAACATTATTTAATATTTTCAGCTAATTAATTTTGTTGTTCGCCTATTTGTACTTCAATATTATCCCACTTCCACCAGCTAAACCCAAATAAAACCACAGTACTTCCTCTTTACTCTATGCCAGCTTTCTGAAAATTTTTCTCACTTCTTTTGCGTGTTTGTTTGTATAAATGTTTGAACTCCGTCTTAACTTCTTGTGTAGCTGAAAGAAAATTTAAAAAAAAAATCACAAAGATAAACTACCATCTATATTTATTATTGTATTCAAAGGTAGTACTTTGGGAGAAAAGCACACGAATGTTAAAAAATAAGTTGAAACACATCTTTACATGCCAACGTACATACGTAAATATATTTGGCTTAAAGTTCACGCTGAAGTTTATCTTGCCGCCTTTTGTTTCTTGTTCGCTTTTGTTTTTTGTTACAATTTCCGCTTAAACATTAATTTTTTTTTTATTTTTAAACTTCATCTATATTTTTAGCGCTCATTTGTTATAATGATGTTTGGCCAGCCTGTTCCCTTTTTGTCTATTTGTACATACGTCTGTTGTTTTAGCCCATCTGTTTTTTTCTTCTTTCTTTCGACAAACAAAGTGTACAATTCTGTTTGCCAGTTTTAAAAAGAGAAGGAACGATAAACATAATATCTAGGTTATCAAATATATAAAAATTGGAGAGGGACAGAGAAAGGCTAGAAACTTTGAATTCTGTTGATTTTGTTGAGACATGCATTCACTTTAATTTAGGAGCTTTTGTTAAATTCAGAGGAGTACTAAATAGAAATATTGAGTATATTATTTAAATTGTTTGCTAACGTTTTCAAAAATGTTAAATTCCTTAATTAGGTCGTCAGTTTTTATGACATTTTTATTACTATTCATTAGAACAATTTGCCCTGTAAAAGTTTTGATCGAGTTGAAATGCATTAAAGGCCATGAACTTCTCTTTATGATGATTTGTTTAACTTAACATAGAGGCTGCTTGTTTGGTTGCCTTCTAAAATATTTTCTTAATTATGAAATTAATATTCAGTTTTACACATTTATTTTTTATATACAACATATAATTTTATTTAAATATTTTATAAAGTTTCTATTAGCAAATAAGTTTTCGATTGGAATTTCGTACTTAAAAGGAATAGAATAATATTGGCAGCTGCTTTCTCAGTCGTAGCTGGTTTATATTCGAAGGTTTTTGCAGCACATGGCACAAAGAGAATGTCAAGCAAACTGACTTCGACCATACAAAGTCTCGCATTTACCACCTAAACAACCTATAAATAATTACCGAGCAATTGGTGGAAAGGAATGAAATGGCTCTACTCTTTATACAAATAATTTTCATAGGAATTAAAGAAGCAGTCGACTCTCTTTAACATTGTGTCATCATTGTCTTCAGGTATCTCCTAAAAATTTTTCTTTCGGAAGTTGAGTTTGAAGCTTCTACATTATATACAAATAAAATTATTGCATGTTCCGAATTTCCACTACCTCCAGAGCACAAGGTCAGGATCTTATGCTCGGTTCACAGATGTCAGGTTAACTCGTCAAGTCTTGAATTTTTAGGAGAAACGGTCTTGCCTCTTGTTTTTTGATTTTGTGATATACATACGTGAAGATAACTTCGGGACGACGATTTGTCAACCGCTGAAGCACAAAAACTGAATATTAAAGTAATATTTCTGCTAAAAGTTCCAGCAGCAACGAAAGTTTTACATTCAATTACTAAAAATATAATTTTTATATACTTAATTTTTTCAATTTATTTTAATTTAAATTCTTTCTGATCACATGAGCAAATAACTCAATCACGAAATTATTTGAAGCCAATTTTAATTTTTGATAACTATTTTGTGGAGAATAATTATTGGGATTCATCACATAAATAGAACAAATTGTTCCGAAAATATTTTCCACATAACTCATAAATATAACAAAAATTTTAATTAATTTAATCTCTAATATTCTGATTTTCAGTTACACAAAATTTAAAAACATTAAAAAATTTTTTGATGCATGAGTAGTTGATTCAATTACGAAATTAATTGAAGACGGTTTAGGAATAAATATTTCTGTGTGTATATTTCGAGTATCAACTTTTAACGTTAAAGTTCACAATGAAAATATTTTCGAAATAGTTTCACTTGGCATTAGAATTTGGGATTTTTTTTCCCGAAAAACGGGCATTTAAAAATCGCAGGAAACAAGTTAATTTATCAACATTATTTTATTAAAATAAAAATTTATATAAAAAAATCTATATACGTGCATTTCATTGGTGCTTATGCCGAGTCATCAGTGGTCCTTAAACCATATTTTTGAAATTAAATTTGGAAAAAATCTCGAAATATAAATTAACGTAAACATTAATACAATAAAAATATTGGAAAATTATACAGAGTCTGTGCACTTAGCTTTTCCAGTGCATAACTAAAATACATCTTAAGCTTATACTCTGGAGATTCACTTATGTTGTTAAATATACGTCCTAGGCTGACTGTCATTTGTTTAACTTCTTGCAATGTAGATCTTATCCTATATGTTTCTTGGACGACCTATTTTCCTGCTACCGTGTGGGTTCTAATCATGATCTTGATTATATATCTCCTCAAGAGGTTTTCGAAGTGTTTGACCGATCCATCCAAATTTTCTATTACGGATTTACAAATTGATATCATTTACTTCTGCTTTTGCCCAAAGTTATTCGTTGGGTATTGTGCGAGGCCAAAAATATTCTAAGTATTCTTCGAAGACAACTGCTAACAAAAATTCGTAGTTTACTTCTAATCTTTTTGGTTACGAACCGTGTTTCGCAGGCCACATGATTTAAATATTTAATTTTTCGTCTTTACGCTGTATGTTGTAGAGCTTTAAACTTTATTAACTTGTGTGAAAGCTCCAATTGCTTTACTTATTGGATTTTTGAAATCCCTGACTGTACCACTATCCTCGGTAACGGCACTGCTCAAATATTGGAATTCTTCGACACGTCGAACAGATTGCTGGCGAAGTATTAAGAGGACATATCGATTGTTTTTGATTTATCAATTTTAAGACTAAGCGTACTTGATCTTCTTGCAATATCTTCTAAAAGTTTTTGCCAAATTTAACTTCATCTTCATTATTATCTTGCTTCATTCATAAGAGAAATTTGTCCAAAAAAAATAAACCTATTTCAGAATCTTCTTCAACAAAACCTTTACCAAAAAGTGTATATTTTGACCAAAGTTTTGTGTCTGAAAACTAAAGCGTAAAAAAAGTTTAAGCCAGCACTGGAAATTGTGTTCATGTTGCTTTAGATTTTTTTTAAAGGTTTAAAACCCTTTATTAACTAAACTGGCAGTTGAGTGATGGTAAGAGTGAGTGAACGACTATTTTATTTTTAAAAGCTGAGTTGATTTTATATTTTGCCACTTAGATACTTACATACATCGTTACTGTCTTGTTTTGTTTTAGACTCAGTCATTTAAGCCCCACTGCTAGTCAGTCAGTCATTCAGTTTGTTTAACAGTCATGAATGCACTCCACTCTGAAACGTCATTCTTTCAGTTATTCACTTCACAATTGTCAGTTGTTGTTATTTTTTGGCATTAGAGTTACAATGTTGCAATAACTGTTAGCATTGCCATTGTTGTTGCTATTTCTGTCTCTGTTTGAAGCTTTTATTGATGTTATTTTTGTTGTTTGTTTTAATCAAATGTTCAAATGTTGTTGTTATTTTTTTAACCCCTGTCGTTGTTTCCTTAAAATTTTTCCCTGTTTCTATATATAGGTATGTATATTATTTGGCTTTTTCACATTTTTATTTTTTTATTTTTTACTGTTTTGCTTAGAGCCTGTCTGTCATTGTTGTACAAAAGTGACCTGCTGCTGGTGCTTTTTTGTTATTGCCTTGTTAGCTGTTGGTCTGCCCAAATACGTACATATAAACCAAGTTTAAGCATCAGAAACAGGGGGGAGAAAAATTTAGTCGTGCTAGTTGTAGCAGCTGATACTTTTTAATTGACTTTAAGGTAAAAAAAAGAATTATATAAAGCGTAAACTAAGGACAGGGATAAAAACGAACAATAAGGCTAACGAAAGTTTTTAGTTTACAAAAAACAAAACAAAAAATCATCTACATAAATTCAACCTGATAAGACAATATAATGGATTAGAAAAAATTAAAAAAAGAAGGCATAAAATGATGAGAAAATTTTATTTTATTTAACAGCTGCATGGTGTTTAAGCCGGGAAATATAATTTTGTAAGTAAACAGCTTTAAAAATTTCAATAGCTGAGTAAACTTAATTCCTAACTCAACTGAGTGAAACAAAAATAATTTAAAAAGTGTTATTTTGAAAGTTGTGAAAAATTACTTTTTAATTAAAGAATTTTACGCATTTGGATAGAAGATCTTTCTGGAGGGCTATATTTAAGAGGCGTGAGTCTTTTTAGTAAAGTAAATGGTAAAATAGTAAAATAATTGCTCTTGATACGCCTAATATTTCACGAAAAAAAAGTACAAATAAAATTACATACTGATCAAATACAGCACTAGTGACCAACTAAAGATTTTGTGCTGCAAAGTTTTCTAACCTAACGCGAGACAAACTCACACCTGAATGAAACTATCCATTGAATAATAAAAGTAAAGGTACATCCAGACATGCATAATTTCCAGCACTCGTTTGATTATAATGAGAATTAAATAAATTTACAAAATCAAATAATAAAAGATTAGCCAAACTACAATGATATGTTACTATTTGCTTGCTTAAATTCTTTGTTAGCGAAAAGTTTAAATTCTTATGATGGATGATGATTGAAAAATTAAAAAATCTTGTATGTCTTTACTAGACTTGGGTCCAACTCGCTTAGTTACTCGTTTTAGACAAAAACCTTTCCTCAAACCCATATAATTTAAATGGGTTTGATCAAAGCTACTAATTAATTTCCGCTTACACGGCAGAACAGAAATAATTGTGTTTGTTCGGGAGCCGCTATACTCCCATCGTCAGTGTTCATGAGTGTTTCGATGTGTCCGCCACTGTTTAAGTGGATAGTAACATGCACTAACATGTCTCTTTCTAATATAAAATTGAAAACCGAACTTGAACATAATTGGAATGGACACATTGTGACGGGGAAAAACATATTTTCAAACTTACCTTGCTCTGGTTGCAAACATAGTTGAGCAATATTAAGTAATATGAATAAATCCAGAAATTTTAAGGTATCGCGCTTCAGTTTTTTCATTATAGTTTATTTTCATTGTAGTATTTCAATTGAATTTTTTTTATTATTTAACCATAAAAAGTCTTTTGCGATAAAGTGTTATTTTTAAGAAGTCAAAGTGCAACACTTTCTTTATGTTAATTGTTCTGACAGCACAGTAGGATGGAACAACAGGCTCTTTTGAAGGTCACTACAACCTCTCCTTTGCATTTATATGCTATTAAACTTTTGCTTCAGATGGCATTAAATGATTGATTTATTTTTTCCCTCCTATTTATTTGCTTTTTTATTATTTTTTATTAATTGAACGTTATTCCACTTTTAGATACAAACAAAATTTAATTTCCTGTAAAACAAACAAAACTGTGTGATATTCAACAAAATCTGGCATAATATGAGAAAAGTAATAATTGAAAAATAATAAAATCTGAAATAAAATATTTCAATAAAATTCTAACTGGTTACAAAACAAAAAGTGTAGTACATAAAATAAAGAAAATCCATAAAACTGAATACCAAAAATTAGCAAAGCTTAAATTAAAATAAAACAAACCAAAAAAAAAAACAGACAAATTGAATAAGATTTTACCAAAAACTACATTTTAAAAATTTTAAATCTACAAAAAAAATTAAACTGAAACTAAATTAAAAATAAAAAAAATTGCGAAGGCAACTAAACACCACACTGTACGATTTAGTGTGATTTCTATGGCAAATTTTAAACAAATGTTTTTACTCGTTTGATTTTTGTTGGAAGAAACACAACAGCAATAACAACAACAAAATAATAGTTTATCGAAAAAGTAATATAAAAGCATTGTTTACAAAACAAGTGTTTAACAGCAAAATCAATGTAGAGTAATCAACAACAGCATAAAAATAAAAAAATCATTTAAAATAAATTATATTATGATTTGCTGCAATATCAGCAACTAAAATTTAAATTGATTATGCAAAAAATATAACCACAGCAACAAAAACAACAACAAAAACAACAAATATTATTATTAACAAGGAAATACAAACGGATTAGTTTTGCACACTCATATAAGCAGAGAAATCAGCTCAAAAATATCCAAACGAACCAACAAAAAATAAATAAATAATATAAAAATAAAATCTGTTGAAATGGTAAATATTCGCATGTAATTTAAAAGAAATAAATAAATAACACTTTAAGTGTATCAAACAAAAAAAAAATAAAATTATATCAAATCGAAAAGTTAGAAAAAAAATTTAGTTAAATCACAAAAGCACAAAAGTGCGAATATTTTTTGTTATTGAAACCCACTTGGCCACAACTTTAACGCATCCTCAATGACGGGTGTATGACAATATTTGTTACTCGACGACATATGAAGGACAGACGCAACAACATCGAGTGATAGAGAGAGTGTGACGCTCAGCTTGTCTTCAACGACTACGTACAGAATAATGTCATCTCCTAAGTCGTCAACGAAAAAATAAATATCAATTTATCACTCAAGAAGGCATTTATCAAATGCAGAATTTTTTTTATAATTTAAATATATATATTATTAAATTTAATAATTTAAAATTATTTTTTAAAATTGATATTGAGACTGCGATACGAACTTGACCCATCTTACTTATCGTAAACATATAAACCAACGCGAGGTTGTAAACCTCAGCACTATCTAAATCATCGACGGCGCAAAATGAACGTATTCATTTGTTTGATTGAAGACAAAACTTAAGAAAAATGTCTTTTGCTCAGTCGAAAAGGTTTGATAGAATACAACATGTAAGATATAGTCCATCATAATGGCGTTAAACGATTTTTGTTAAAGACAACATTTAAGACATTTTCACTGAAAATTTCTAATAACAGGCAATACAAAAACAAACTATGTCGCTTATTTTGTCGTGAACAATCTTTGATAGCCCACAAACTTTAAAAAGACACACTCACAAGCATTGTCGTCAAAAGTGTTTAAAAGATGACACTATACAACACTTTGTTTTTCATTTTCTCTTGAACGACGACGTTTTTTAAAACCAAGTCGACAGCGGACAATTCGAGCATAAATTGCCGGAGAAGACAATAGCATGAGCGACAATCTGACCAACTGGGAATCTGCGTGTGTTTCTTAAAATGATTTTTTTTTTATTATTTCAACCTTTTTATTCTCTTGAAACTAGAACATTGAACTACAATATACGAGTATTATTTACAATAATATGTACTTAATAAAACCTTTGTTAAAATCATTGAAGTATTTCTTAATTATATAAAATTCTCTTAAAATTGTTTTATCAATTAAAAACTTATTTCAATTCACACCAGTAAACATTGGGTTTAAATAAATATGAAAAGAAATAAATCATGTTTAATATAAATATTTTTAAGATTTCAATTAAACATTTGATTGCATTAGTTGGGCAAAGACAAATTTTTGGATCCTTTTTTCTACTTTGTTTGCCAACCGGTTTTCTTCATTGTTTTACTAAATGGTAGACATTGTTGAGCTTTAGTGACCCGATTATATATTATTTAAATCGGTTCAGTATTAAAGGAATTAAAGGATAAAAAATTTGTCACCACTACAAATGCTTAAAATACACACGTACATTCCGTTATGTAGGTATTGGTTGAAGTAAAAATAATAACAAATCAATATACACATGTGTATGAGTAATAAAATTTTTTCTCTTTAAATGAGTGAAGGTGAAAAAGAGATAAGAGCTGAAAGAGATGATAATTAAATATGGATGTACATGTTCATTACAGTTCTGTTTATAATAATGCTTAATATTTAGTTACTAGAATATTGTTGATTGCGTCGGCTATAGGAAACACTAGTTTAACTAAACAAATAGAAAGCGCTTTGTGTGCCTTTTTAAACATTGAAGGTGTGTTTGATAATACAGGTCACGCTACGGTAGACAGTTGTCATACTCGAGAAGGTGGCAAGACTTCGCTTCTGCGAGGTGAATTAAATCAATGCATGAGAGCATTACTGCTCCTATAGCCAACGATATGGTTAATATAAATGGAGGTGTTCCATCCTCACACCTCTGATCAGTAATGAAGGACCAAATTTTCCAGGTTCTTAGTGAACGATAATATAAAATACTCGGATACGCCAACGACTTGCTTGTTATGGCAATTGGATTGCTCAGTAACGTTTTCGTAGACGTTATGAACAATGCTTTGTGCACTATTATGAAATGCTCTATGAGACATGATCTCTTAATTGGATTGGTTTACGTGGCTGCTCTCTTCACCAAGGCATTCAAGTATAATCTTATCATTCCTTTTGGTTAATCCAGACAAGGTTATCGCAGTACCATTCGATAGAAGGTTTACTTGAAATCGCCATTAGAAAGCTATTAGGACGATGTGTTCGATAAAAAGTTCTGCCGAGTGAACCCGGAATAGGAGCCTTGAAATTGTCATAGGAATTTATCAATTGCTTGTCAGGCCGATCATTACGTACGATTCTATTGTATGGTGGCCGAAAACAAAGTACTAGATTCAGAGATTGGCATGTCTTTCTACTGCCGGCAAAATGAGAACAAATACAAACTTCGCCATTGCATCCCTATTTGAATTATCACTCATACAGATCTTTATAAGATCATCTGTGGCAATGGCTGCTAATATAATGAGTCTAAAGAACTTTGTTTATTGTTTTAGCAGCGAATGTTAATCGAGTCCGAGTAGACTATCTTGTAGAAAGCTACCAAGACACAGGACAAACTGTGAACTGACGTTCGGCAGGAGATTCAGTTTCGCCATTCCGCTTAGGGATATGTAGAAGGTTTTCCTGCAGATTCCAGAAGCTTAAGCTGGCTTGTGGATGTATCCAAAATAGGAGACAGTTTTTCAGTCAGAAATTGGGGATTCAATTAGCAAAGACGTGTGTAAAGTCCCTTTTGCCGAAAGGAAATTTTTAAATCCCTCCTTTCACGCGAATTTTGATCAACGATTGTTTTGGAGTGTTGCAACTTACTATCGATAGGAAACAAGGTATCCATTTACTGGCTACCTGATGTCGGCGTAATGAGGTTGCGGGTAAATTAGCCAAACGTGTCTTCTCTACTTCAGCCTTTTGGTGGTTTTGACTGATCTACAGCCATGTGAATAATATGGGGAAATGAAACTTGTACAGCAAAGTGAGTTGTTTTCTTACTTCTTTCCGGCTACGAGGCAGGGTGTATCGTAGAAGAAGCCTTTTTAAAAAAGGATTCCTGAAATTCAATAGGAATGATTTACGTCTATTAGCTCGATATTCTCTGTGTTATCAATGTCTAAAAGAACGGCCCACATTCTCTGTGAATATATTGTTTGGCATAAAAATATATGACATGGTTTTCATTTTAAATTTTTGTGTTCGGATGATACCAAACAGGTTTCTCCATCCTCTGTGCTGATTTTCATTGGGAGTGTCATGCAGAGCTTGGACTAATTAGAAATCTGGGTCACAAAACATCTATCAAGCGTCGCAGTGCCATTTAATTCAATTTAACTAAACAACTTTATTTTTTTAGTTAAATATTTAATAGGATCATGGAAGAAAACAATTAAAAACATTGAACAATTTGTTATTGCAATTAAACTGTTAATTTGTGGATGTCAAACGTTCTAATAAGTCTTTGCACCTTTAAGAAAGTGAAAAATACGAGTAGCTACGATAAATTTCTTAATCTTAAACGATTTTCTTATCTGCCATGTTGCTTGACTGTCTGACCTAAAAAAACGTAAATGCTCATATTTTGCGTTTTCCTAACAGTCAACATTCTACAAATCTATTCTAATTAAATTAATTAATTTGATAAAATTTTCCCCGACAAAATTTTCTATTAAAAAATTTCACACTTTTAAATGATCTAACATTGTTTCATTTTAACATTTGTCCCAAGACACATATATTATTTAATTATGACCCTTATTTATATTTTAATTTTCTTATACTTACTGAAAAAGTGAAAGTACATAAAATCGATTTAGTATTTAATTTGATTTATTATCTCAAGCAACAATCATTTCTTTAATATGACGGTCAATTCGGGGTCACTACTTATATTACCAAATGTCGAGATGCTTGTGTGTGGCAATTGTGGTATGAAAAATACTACCAGCATACTTCAATAATAAGTTCACACTTTGTTTTTTTCTAATTTAATTCCTTCATTCTTGTGTTCAGAGCAATTTTTTCCCGCTTTATTGAGTGTGTTGGTTTGATTTTGCAATTGAATTGACTGTTATTAATGAATAAATTTATAGAAAGTATTTAAAATGTTTTATTGTTAAATAAGATAAATAGATATTGATAATTGATTAAGCGTTAAGGTGATTGTTTCATAAGAAGTGAAAGGAGATATTAAAAAGAGGGGGTAAATTATCAGGGTAATTAGGAAAATTGCTTATGTAGACATTGAAAATAAAAATAAAATGTATGCATCATCTTGAATTTCAATTAAGAAATTTGTAATAAGAGTGTATAATTTTTCATAAGCTAAAGTTGTTCATAGTTTGTTTTAGATTGTATTTAATATGATTAGTTAAATTGCGCTATATTGATTTTGAAAATATTTCTCACAGTTCAAAATGACGGCCAATTACCTATTTATTACAGTTTTATTGAAAACCTACTGCCTATACTTAATTGAAAATATTCATCATTGTTTTATCAATTCTTTTTCGCTCTTCCATCTTTCTGTGTTGTAAATAATTTATCAATTGATTGACAAAACCTACATTTAATCAATTCTATATAAATATATAAATAAAGTTTTTTTTCCTTCTTGTTTTATATTTTCTTACCTAATAAAGATACATGTGTTGTTTTGTATTTCATTGACAGTATTAATTAATGTATTTGAAAAAAAAAATTGAAAAAAACCCAAATGTACGAGTATTTTTCAATAGTTTGTTAACATCTTCCTCTGTTGCTTCATTCGCTTTTTTCTTTTTTGTTCTACTCTGTAAAGTGAATTCATATAATTTTCTATACTCATATGGAACAGACAAATAAACGTGATGTGTGGCTGTACAACTCATTTTGGAATTAAATTTTCTGTTGAAAAAAAAAACTTAAGCCCACACTTCTATGTAATTTGCATTATGTAGCAGAATTAAGTTGGATTTAATTGAATGTAGGCAATCGACTGCCATAAACAGTAGTTTTAAATTCATATAGATGATATTAATACCACTTAGAATTTAAACATCTTCAAGATAAATCTGTTTGTTACTAAACAAATTATTAATTTATTTTATTTTTTTTGTTAAAAAACTTGAAAGGGTTTTTAAAAATTGCGTTGTTGTTATTATTTTTGAATATACAAAAAAAATTATTTATATGAATTTTTATTAGTTTTTTTTTACTAAAAATAGAAAATTTTATAATGATTGATTTCTTAAAACTAAAGCTTTTGTAACTTGATTAAAATATTAGTGTTAAATAAATCAAGATTATTCCTGAGAGTTCTACAACAGGGTGTCCGCTGGGAAGGTATACTACTTTGTTTTGCCGCCATTTTGGGAAACATAAGTCTTGACAGTTCATTTTTGGCGGTAGTGAAGTAGACACGAGGAAAATTTTTTATGGAAAAATATTCGGTAAACTAACTTGTTTTAATCGTTAAAACATTTTATCAAAATCAATCATCGATGAGAAAGTTACCTGAAATTTTTGGGATAAACGACGTGCCAAGAAAACGCACTATTTATCGTGTAGTGAATGATCTCGAAGAAAGAGGGGCTGTAAGTGATAGGCCCAAGCATGGACCACAACGTACTGCAAGGTCGGCTGAAAACATTACTGCTGCTCAAGAAAGTGTTCAAAACAATCCAGCAACCTCAATTAGACGCCGTGCTCAGGAGCTCGGTCTTCAAAGAACAACTTTGGCCACAATTTTGCACAAGGATTTGCATTTGTTTTCATTTAAGATTCAGTTGACACAAGAGCTTCTTCCACAAGACCATTTGCGCCGCCGTACATATGCCAATAGGATGTTACAGGTCGTCCATGACAACCCCGATTTTCATTAAAAAATCATAATGAGTGGCGAGGCACATTTTCATTTGAATGTGAATAAACACAATAGTCGCTTCTGGGGAATGGAAATCCTGAAATTATTAATCAGTCACCTTTGCATACATTAAAAGTGAGAGTCCGGTGTGCAATTTGGTCAGGGGGAATCATTGGACCTTAAGTCTTTGAAAATGATAACGGCGTAACGGTAACTGTGAATGGGGAGCGATATCATGATATGATTGAAAACTTTTTAACGCCACAACTGCATGCTTTGGGCTTGATTAACAAGTGGCATCAACAAGACGGTGCCACATCGCATACAGCCAGGATTACAATGGAATTACTGCGAGACCTCTTTCCACAACAACTTATTTCAAAAAATTATGAAAATTGATTGGCCTCCACGGTCGCCTGATTTGACTGCCCCGGACTTTTTTTGTGGGGATATCTGAAAAGCAAGGTTTATGCAAGTAAACCAGAAACGCTTAAGCAACTCAAACAAAATATTTGTGATGAAATTAATGAAATGCCTCGTCAAATGTGTGGGAATGTAACGAAAATGTGCTCAAAAGGGCTCGTATTTGTGAGGCTAACAAAGGCGGACATTCATCCGATATTGTACTCCATACATAATTGCCGACATTAAATAAAACATTTATCAATATAAGATCCATTCTCTTTCATTTAATCAAATATTAAAAACAACCAAAGTAGTATACCTTACCGGCGAACACCCTGTATATGTTTAGTATATTATTACTTTACATTCCTTTACTCATAATATTTATTTTTAGTCATTTAGTTTTTTCTGTAAATCTACTTTGGCATATTCTGCTCTTGATTTTAATATTTTATTTAAAAAGTTGTGATTTAATTGATTTAAAAAAAAATTTAAAAACGTATTTAAATAAAATTGTTCTTGTCTTTTAGCGCAACTTGACATTTTTGAGAAACGTGCTCCATTTCGAATTCCATTATGATTTTGAAAGCACTTATGAAGTCATGGCGATAGTGATGGCGAAGTTTTAAAATAACAAAAATTTCAGGAGAATTACAGTCATCTAAGATTATTTAATAAAACATTTTAGTATATTACATTTGGTAACAGTTGAATTTGTTTAGCCAAGTTTTTCTCTGATTGTGCAAAAACCATTTATTTTCTTGCAAAAATTTTTTTCTAATTGTTTTAAGAAAATCTATTTTACGATTATCCTGCCTGATTATCTCTTTCATCACACAAATTCCGTGAGAAGTTAATTTAAAGTAAAAATTTTAATAAAAAAAGCTAATGGGCTCAGCATTTTTTTTAAGTTATTAAAAAATATGAGTACATTCGCAAAAATCAGCACTACGAAGCAAATTATTTCGTTAAAGGTTTATTTATGCAAACAATTGATAGAGGTAGTATACATTTCTACAACTACAATAAATTTTGACTTACTATTGCAATAATTTGCAGACAGGTTGCGTAACATGAATTTAGTAGTCTGTCCATTTTCATACATACAGACATAGACTGCGCTGTGCCAACGAAACCAGCCATGTGTAATTTTTAAGATTTTTTTACTCCCATAAATGAAATCCTATTCACCCACTTTAGATTTTTTTCTAAAAAACTTGTATTAGAAAAAAATCAATAAAATGAAATCTACAATTTTAAGAATAAAACAAATTTTTCGTTCTCTGCTGAAAACTTGTAAAAAGACTTGACTTGTGTCGTTGTCGTTAATAAAAACATTGGGAGAGATACATAATTCCAAGGTCTTTTTGTAAATCTTTTTGAAAAGCAAACCCGCTTTAATATTAAAAACCAATTTTTATTCTCTTATTCAAATATTTTTATCAGTAGTTTGTTTTTAAGCACAAGTAGCTTTAGTTTTAAACAATTCGTCATAAAAACGTTTAAATTAAACAAACGTACGACGTATAAAGTATTAAGAATTTAAAAAAAATGTACTTTGATAAATTATAGTTCAATTTAATTGACTTCGAGCAATTAGATGTAATGATGGTTGTTAAATACGAGCACTAAACAAAAGGAAAATAAATATATAGTAAAAATAAAAGAGAGAAAAATAGAAACAATAAAGCGAATTGAAAAAAAGATTACAATTATTGACATAGAAAAACTTAAAAGTTAATGAAACTAATGCAAATATGTATATTTGTGGAGTAGTTTAAAGAATATAAATTACGATAAAACAAATCTATGGAGCCGTTTAGTTTTTCTGCACTGAATATAATTATTGCAACATTTTAAGCAAAAAAAAATGTTAGCTTTTTTTCATAAGTGTAACAAACTTTCATTCGTAAATATTACGAAGTCAATTTAAGTGTGGAATTTTTAATATGACGAAAAATAAAGCCATTTTTATTGGTATATTTTTCAGAGTAAGTTCATCTGTTGACCTTAATAAATGAAAACAGCAAATGTCATACAAAGTCGCAATATTCTTTAAAATTACCATCAGTACTGATCAGTTCGGCTACTCTGATGAATAAATTGTTCAAAAAAAAGTACCGTCTTAATAAAATAATGAATTTATCCAAAAACAATTTCTTAAAAATTAAGAAGAAATTTGTATCTTAGCTCAGATTTGAACTCAAGCCAAAAAATTTATTTCAATATAAACCTTAAACAGTTCAAAAATTACGTATAAATATTAATAAAAAAAAGTTTACCCAAATTAAAGCTTTTCAATGAATTATAATTAAAGACCGCTTGACTATTATGATTTGTTTTATTTCTGAATATGCAACTTTTCGAGCAACGATTTTTCCGATAAAAGGTTTTTTTTTGCTTATGCCGAAATAATTTATATGTTTTTGCAAGATTTCTTTCTGTTCTCCTACAATTATAGCCCACAACTTTGAAATTAAATTAATTTTTTTTTAGTTATGAATATTCTTTTATTTTCTGATGCAATCTGATGAAAATTTTTTCTAATAAAATGCTACTGCGTTTCTTTGAAACTTGATTTGTGTTTAAAGCAGAATGTAGGTTTGAATTTTTGTTAAAATCTTTTGAGTGCTTATTATTATTATTATTATTATTTTCGTTTTAATGAAATATATTTTGCATTCACCCATTCTAAGTAAGTAATAGCAAATGAGCTAGCATAATTGTAAAAAAATTAAAACTAAAAACAGCATTAAACACATTCGTACGAATAATGTTAACATTTTGGTTTTAAATGCAGTTTTTAGGTCATTACTACTTCTAGTTCTATGAGAGCAAAAATTTATAGAAATATTTAAATAATAATAAACAACTTTTTTTCCTCTTGCAGCTAAATTATATCCACAGATACACTTTAGTTTTATTTTTTACTTTTATTTCACAGCAACAACTTGTTTTATCTTTCTATATGAGTAGCGCAGAATTTTTTTGTTTGCTTGTCTACATTTTTCTATAATAGATACTTTTTGAAAATAAAAAAATTTTTTTTCTCTACTTGTATTTATTTATATAAAAATTACACTTGAATATGCAATTTAGCAAAGAAGTAATTAATGCATATTTTTGTTTGTTTGGTTGGTTTTAATTTTTTACTGAATCATTAAAAAAAGGTTTAGTGCTGTGTTTGTTGTTCTTTGTGTTATTAATTTTATTTATGAAAATATAAATATAAAATGAAAGTCAAAAACTTGAAAGGGTACAGTGCTTAATAGAAAACTGTAGCTAAAGTATTTCAAAAATATTGAATGAAACAAAAATGACAGAAATTTACTATTTGAAAATTTATTTTTTTATAAAAATTTTCGAAAAAATTAAAACAAAAACTATTATATAAAGTTTTTCTTTTTTAAGTAATAATACATATGATTTTTTTATAATTCAATTGATGGGGACCTAAATCGAGAAGAAAATTCATATTATCAAATATTATACACAAAATTGTATCTCTATTTTTTAACAAACCGCAACGCTTTTTCACTTTATCTCTAGAAACCTTTAGCAATATTTATTGGAATCCAACCGGCGACCCAAATACTGGCAGTCTAGTACGCTACCAATCAAATTATATTGATTCAAGTGCGCTTGTTATTACAACTATAAAAACAGCAGGCATTTCGTTTTTGCTATTTCTCCAGAATTGTCAATTCGAACTCCAACTGAATTATTTCAATAATTTTTTCTCTTTTCTTTAATTTTATTTTTTCAATTATTGAAAACTTTCTCACACATTGATTTATTTTATTTGTAAAATAAAATTAACAAATTAAGTAGAGATTAGCTTGTGAAGTGAGTGTTCCTTATAATTAATTGACTAGGTATACAGGTATAAAAAAATCAGAACATATTTTTTCAAGCAAAATTTACACTTTTTCACTTTCAAATTTTACAAAAAATTAAATTATCATAAAAAAAACTTTTTTCCAAGTTTTATATAATTTCTAAAACTAAATTTTAAAAAGTATTTTTTCAAGGAATTTTATAAAAAAAAATTATTTTTATAGGAAATATTTGAAAACTGTCTTTTTGGAGGGACGTTTTTTACATTCTCTTTTTTTAAAAATATTTTTTTAAAATTCTTTTTTAAGTGGGATTTTCATAAACATTCATAGTTTATATCGAATTTTTCAAAACTTCACTTTTTATAGTAAATTTTAAAAAATTTAACTTTTTATAGGGAATTAAAAAAAATACTTTTAAAAGGCAATTTTTAAAAAATTCATTATTACCACCGTTTTTTTCAATGAATTTTTATGGGAAATTTAAAACAATCTCTTTATAGAAAAGTATTGAAATTTTGTACATGTCACTAAAAAAAATTATTTTAAACGAAATCTTAAAATTCACTTTTTATACAGAAAGTCTTAATAATATATTTTTATTGTGATTATTTTACAAATTTGCTTATAAAAGGGATTTATTTTAAATATTCTTTTGATAGAAATTTTTTTTTCAAAACTAACTTTTTAGAGAAATTTTTAAATAAAATTCTTAATACACAACGCAAATAAAATACGCTAAATAAAATTTTTTATGAACCTTATTCAAAATTCAATTTATATAAAAAGGATTTTAAATAAATTAATTATTATATTTATTAGTGCAATTTACTTTTAAAATTAAGTTAAAATTTACTTTTTACCAAGAATTAAATTTTTTATAAAATTTGTTTAAGAATCATTTGATTCAGAATTTTTCGTGTTGTAAATTTTTTATGGGGAGTTTTTGAAAATTATTTTTTGATAGGAAATTTTTTTAAAATTTTGTAATATTTTTTATGGAAAATTCTTAAAAAACTTAAGTTTAATAGGATTTTTTTTAATTTTATCTTTTTAAGAATTTTTTGAAACTTTACTTTTGATAAGAAATTTTTAAGAACTCTCTATTTCTAAAATTTATTTTTAAGGGAAATTTTTTGCTAAATTTAAGGCATTTTTCTGAATTTCTTTTTTGACAAAGAATTAAAAAAAATTAATAGGATACTTTTGTAAAATTTTAAATTTTTGTTATAGAAAATTCGTAAAAAACTCAAGTTTAATTTGTAATTTTATTTAATTAAGATTTTTTTTAAACTTGATTTTTGATATGAAATTTTTAAAAGTTCACTATTTACAGAGAATTTTTCTAAAATTTACTTTTATGGATATTGTTTTTTTTTATTTACGACATTTTTCTAAATTTCTCTTTTAACAAAGAATTTTTTAATATGTCCTTTTTATTAAATATTCTTTATACAGCATTCTTTTATTGGACATTTTAAATAAGATGTTCCGTAAATTAAATTCTTATTGAGAATACGCGTAAAAATATTTTTTTAAATAGATATTTTTAAAACTTATGTTTGGGAATTTATTTTAAGCAGGATCGCCCGGTGGATGAAATGCGTCCACATGACTTGGACGTGAATGCAATTCTTTTTTAAATTTAGTGTTAGTATTATTAAACTAAACAAAAGAAAAAGATAAAAGTTGTGTACTTTTTTCTTAGATCTGCATAAACAGGTTGTTGTTGTTTTTCAATCAAATTTAAAACGCCTTTTACAACTTTTATGGAAAGAATTTTGAAAAAAAAAATTTATTGTTAATATCTATAGAAAATAACTTTTAAAGCATATACATATGTTTCATCAATATAGTGGACAATAATATACCTTAAAGTGCACCACAAAAGAAAAAAGTGTGGCCTATTTATATATGTATAAGATTCTCTTTTTATACTTTATGAAATATTTTTAAAATTCACATTTTGTATAATTTTTACAGGAAAAAATCTCTTTTTATTAAATTTTTTTCGAAATTTCGAAAATCTTTAAATAAATTTGTACATAACTACGATGGAAGTTTTAATTGTTTTTTATATAATAAATACATTTTTAAAAGGGAATTATCTAAAAAAATTTATTATAGAATTATCCGTTGAAATAGTTTTTAAATTTGTTTTTAATATTTATTTTTATCTATTCTCTTTACAGGTATGTTTATGTGTACTCTAAGATTTTCTACTAACAGGTATGATCTCAAGCCTCAGCACACATTTTATACAAATTTAAATACATTTTATTGTGACTTTAGTTCAGCATGAAATCGTTTTACTTTGACTGAAAAAAATATATGTGTAATTATTTAATTTGTTAATAGTATTTCAACAATTGTATCCCATTCAATTAAAACTTAATTAAAATACCTTTTCAAATTAAATAAATACTTCAAGAGATTCGTGCTTCTGAACTGCAAACAGAATATGTATGAAATGGCGTCATCGTTCACATTTTCAAGTGTTATTAGTTAATTTTGTTATTTGCAACTTTTTATTTATTTTTTGGTTTTGCGCATAAAAGTTGTTACCACACTCGTACATACATATTTTTTCAAGAAATAACATGGCGTTTGCCATAACTAAATTAAGTAACTGGCTTCCGTTTCATTTAAAATGAAACCACAAAAAAATTATTTACTTTCAATACAATGAAAAACGAAAAAATATCAAATGTTTTTCAGTGAACAGGGAAAATGCGCAGGAGGAAGCTATTAAACCCATGGTCGGAACTGTTTTGTAGCCTTGGATTGGATAAAATCCGGGAACTATATCGACGGAGACTAGAAGTACCAGGAAACACCTCTGGTTCAATCTCCGTGGACTCAGGCGTGCAAAGCTAATGATTGGAATTTATAACCGAACTCATAGGTCTCATGTTTCTAAGTAAAAACAATCTAAGATTGTTAACACACGATTCCTCAAGGGTCATTGTAGACTGAGAAAACATCTCAATAGACTTGGCATTGATAACAGATTCTGTGATTACGAGGACGAAACTTTTGAGCATATTCTAAAGGACTGTGAAGCTTTATGCTTTATTGGGAACTGCCAGTACTAGAACCACTGGCAATCTTGATATTTCTCAGGAGAGTAGGACTAGATTAGGTGCTCCAGGACTTGGCAAGCGATACAATAGATCTTCTTCGGTCGCAGTGTCATGTGTTTACCGAATAATTAAAATTCAGTCATTCATGGTAAACGGATTTGGAAAAAAATAACGATTACAATTTTTATGAAAAATACTGGGAAATATATTTTGACAATAAAATTTTTTTTCAATTTATGAAGAAGCTTCTCTACTAAAACATTGATAGAGCTGTTAACTATATATTTTGGTGATATTAACAAAAAATTTAGTTATTTTTCTTTTATGAATGAGCATTTTTTTACTAAATCCCATTTCGATCGGACTGGTATTATGTGGCTGTTCTGAAATGTTGTTCATATAAGACTTTTACAGGACATTTGCAACAGAGATAATATGTTTGTGTTGCAATTCGTAATGAAAAAGTAAAAAAAAATATTCGTGTTTTGTAATTCACATACATTTTCTAAGGCATCATTTTAAAACACACAAAGCTAATGAATAAAATATTTTTTTTCACCATGGATATCGACGTTGTTATCATTTCGAATGCAATTCAAATACAATCCTTAATGCTTTTTATTTAAATATTCACAGAATATAATTTTAAATTTGTGTTTTTTTTCGTTTTCACTCTCGTACAAATTTGGTTCCTGTGATGCACCTCACAATATCTCTTAAACAATGGAATAGATTATAATATGTGGTGCCGAATTATCCATCCCTGCTTAACTTTTTATGATCGTTTTCCTCAGTTCTTCATAATTTTTGTTTGTCTTTATGAACTCAATATAGTTTAAACCTTTATGGCGGCATTAAATTATAATTTCATTTCATGTACGAAAAATATCAATCAGTGCATTTGTTTTTGCTGCTATAATACAAAACCACAAACAACAAAAAATGATTTATCATCAAAACTTATTATTTCGTCGAAATAGTAAAGACCAACAATTTTTTTTTTGTAAACTGTTCCACTTTAGATAAGAAATAATAGGTTGATTGTTGTGTTGTTAAGGCTCCAAATACATTGAAATAACAAGTCACTACTTTGTATTGGTTATTTAAAAGTTGTAACTACTCGTTTGTACAATATTTAAGCAATTTACTTATACAAATAACAAAATACACAGAGTGCAACTCAAGTTTGTTAGGGTTTTTTTGTGTCAACTTATGGGCAATAGATGAGTAAAAGCAGAGAAAGATTTTGATTTTTGCAATTAGCGAACATGAGTATAGAAGATGGTACAACGGTTGGTTAATTAAACAAATTTATTGTCCACAGCGAACAAACAATACAGTTCTAAAGCAGATTTTATATTTAGAAATCCAAAATATTACAAATCAGTTTTCTAAAAGTGTTCTGAACAATTTTGAAGTTTTTGTACTAATTTAATCTTCAGAAAATATTGTTTTACACTTTAAATTAAATCTAATTACCTCTTTTAACCCTTCTTTCTGAACACAATCTAGCAAACATAAAAAAAATATTTTTCCCTTGAGAAAGAAGGCAAGTGACATATTTGTTATTGCATTTTCTTCCAAAATTCATTACTTTTGTCATAAACATGTTGTCATTACTCAGAAAGACTTACAAAAACACCATTTACTCACCTGATGACGGTAAAAAAAAGTACTCTTCCGTATTTTGTCTGACCCTTTAGAGTCTAAGTAACTAACGTATACATACGTATACATACATATACATACGTACATACAATATGGTTATGATTACACAACCAGTTTAAAAATAAAATAAATAATAAATTAAAGTCCATTGTAGGGTTGTAAACATGAAAACATTAAGAATACAACAGACAAAAGAGAATTAAAGAAGGAAACCACATACAGGATAACACTACAACTACAAGCATATATAACCTGACCATACATTTTGCTTTGTAGAGATCGATCCCACCATAAATTTTTACCGCTTTTGTGAGTTTTGAAATATATAATGTTTTGTCCGACATTAATTGAAATTCATTCAAAATATATCTTTTGCTTTTTGGATTTGACTGCTTCTCAAATTAAGAAAACACAAATAAAAACGTTTTCCAGCCGTATTTATACATTCGGCGTTAATTCCAAAACAGTTATAGCATTATGAAAACAAAAACTGACATGTCGTTCTCTATGTAAACATATACCGGGTGTCTCAAAATTAATCTGCCTATCAGAAGATGTTATAATTTTTGCAAATGACGCCGTACGTCAGTCATACTTGAGCTACAGAATACAAACAGACAAGCAATAAAGCGGTATACCCCCGCAAGTGCGTAGAATAATTGTGTCCAGCGTTTCCAGCAAGATCACCCGATTTAACCATCGCAGATTTTTTTTGGACTACTTGAAGTAACATGTTTATGCCAAAACTTTCCAAACAATCACGAAACTTTTTTGAAATATTTTAAGAAAATTTTTTTACATGATGTATGAAAAATACGCCTCTAAATCAAATAGATATATCTATAACAGTACATTTTTTTTTAAAGGAAGAAATTTATATTGTTGTGTATTTAAAAAAAAATGTTAAGACAATATACAATTGATGTTTCTAATCAATTTATTGATAATTGTTTATCATTTTTGATACCAAATAAAAAAACGAATTTGATTTCGATGACAAAATTATAAAAATTTTAAATTTAATTGCACCATCTGTGATTTTGAAAAAAAAACTCCGAAATTTTTTCTTTATTAAAAGGTTTTCCTAATCTAGTCTCTGAAGAAAAATATCAAGATATTCAGCATGAAATAAGAGAACTGAGATTTTTGGATTTTGGAGACAGCGCATTACATGTAGATATATTTTGGAAAAGAGGAAAGTCAATTAATATACCAAGCAATAAACCTGTATTTCAAATTTATGTGAATTCGTAAATTACTTTCTTAATAAAACCAAGATAAGAAATTCATTGTAATCAGGGACCCTTGAAGGGATTCTTTTTTCAAAAGTTTATTTAAAAAAGAATTCCTCTAAATTTTACAATGTTAGCATTGCAAAAAATATAAAAAACATAACTGATATGATGTATGTATAATATTTTTATTTTGTAATTACCCAATTTAAATCAATATCATATGAGTATGTCCTTCTGTCGTACTTTATATGTAAATATGTATGTTTGTACGCGTATAAAATCGAATAATAACTCAAAAAGTTAATTCGACTCTACACATGAATTGCAAGCTTATGAAAATCTATATAATAGTATATTCTATGAATTTCTATTTAAATTAAATTATAAAACATTTCATATAAAAAATTAAAGTTTATTTTGAAAAATATATGTTGCGACACAAACTCTCTTCAAATCTTGATTTGAATTGAATAAAATGTTTAAAGTTTTTGCTGTTTTTAATAAATCTGTTGAATTGTTAATTTTTATATGAAAGATTGTTGCATAAAACAGAAGATTTTTAAGTGACTGGTACATCTGTATGGCAGCCAGTTGCGGATATCATATTTTCCACTTAACAGAAAAATTGTAAAGATCCAAATTCAAATTTCCATCACTGAAAATAATTTCTTTTTATTTAATAAAAAGTTATTCAAAAACTAAATTGGATGTTTGATTTTGCGCCACCTTGTAGAAAATTTTGGGCTTGTTTATGTCTAATTAAGCGAAAAATTTAGCTCTTAGCTGTGCTATTATTAACGCCACCTGTACAAATACAAATATATTGCTATTACATTTTTTAATATTTGTTTGTTTATTTGGAAATTTAAAGACACTAATTGATGAAGTTAAATTTTAAGAAAAGTATTATTTTAATTCTTATTATTTTTAATTTTAGTTTTATTTTTAATTCTTATGTTTTTATACTTTTCTGTTGCTTTAGTGACTTTATTTATGCATAAATGATTGTATGACTGAGTGTAGTTGCCATTGACATTAAATAATTGTTTTAAAATTTGTCTTATTATTGAAATCGGAATCTCATCGAACTACATGCCGATTGCTTAAAATGATTAATATATCCAAATTCTTGATAAATTTCAAAAAACCTGTTTATGTATGTAAGTGTTGTGTACATTTATAAACATTGCAGATGTATAAAAATCATATGGAAATATTAAAATCCCGCTTTTTTATCATATATTCTTCTAGATGTTGCATGTTGATCGACAATGTCCCATGGTAAAAACCTTCTGGTCACATTAATCATACATACATTTGCAAACAGGCATTACAAAGCAACAAAAATTATGTTTACAGCAACAAAAAAACAAGTCCTTGAATTACATTTTCTATTTTATAGCATTAACAGTAACGCCCTCATAAAATAAATTCATAAATGAGCAAAAGGGATGAAGCCATTAGTTGTTGTATCATTTGGTAAATTTATTCTTCGAAATTTGCCTCGATATCGTATTTCGAAAACGTTTATTTGTAATATATACATACATATATGTACATAATAAATAATATATATTTATAAAATAAAAAAATCTAAAAATACTTTGTAAAATGAAATGTGTTGAATTTGTGCAAGAAACAATTTTTTTTAAATTTAAAGTGTTTCCATGCTAGTCCTAAGTTTTTACAAAGTTAAACATGATTGTACACAATAGTAAAAATACATTTTTAAAAAACTATACTTCACCTTGTGGTCGGAGTTTGACCGCCGGTTTAAACGTACTCGTATGTATACCTATTTGGGTTGCATTCATTTAAAGAAAAAAACTTCCCTTTCCTTTCCCCCCCAGAAAAAAAACTATACAAAAATAAAATTGTAAAAAAACCAACACTCGCATTTGTTTTGTTAAGTTTTTGCTTGGAGATAACACATCCATACGTAATGAACATGTGCGCTGTAATTTGTACATCATTGTTTAATTCTCATGTCTTTCGGTTCTCATTTTTTTTTGTTTTTCAACTTCACTCATTTGAAGAGAAAAAATCTTATTAGTCATATAAATATGTATACATTGTCAGTGCATTGCTTATATTTTTACTTGAACCAGTACTTGAATAAGTGAATGCACATGAGGATTTTTAGCATTTTTACTGTAGTGAAATTTAGAAGCCTTTTATTCCTTTAATAATCAATCGATTTAAAAAATATAAAAGTGACCCGTAAAAAGCTCAATAAAGCCTACCAGTTGGTAAAAGAATGAAAAAAATCGTTTGGCAAGCAAAGGAGAAAAGCAGATCCAGAAATTTGTCTTTGCTTATTCTTTTTTTATTTCGAACTAATTTTTGTCGGTATTTACAGAAAAACACACAATTTTGTTAGCAATCTTTCAAAACAATTTTTTATAGGAAAACTTTAAGGAATTCGTTTTTCACAAGAAATTTAGAAAAAAAATATATCTTTATGTGGGGAATTTTTTATATTTTAATAGGGAATTTTTTAAGACTTGTTTTTTTAAGAGGAATTATTCAAAAATTATTTTTTCTTAGGAAATTTAAAAAAAAATTCTATTTTCATGGAATATTAAAAAAATTTGTTGATTACTTTTAAATATTGTTTTAATTAAAAAACCTCTTCAAAAATTCTGTTTTATAGGAAAATTTACAAAACTCGCCTTTTAAAGGACATTTACAAAAAATCTTTTTTATAGGACATTTTTAAAAAATTCTCTTTTTTATAGGAAAGTTTTCAAAAACTTTCTTTTTATAGGAAATTATTTAAAAATTCTCTTTTTATAAGAAAATTTTTCAAAAACTCCCATTTATAATGGGTTTTTAGAGATTTTAAAACAAATAAATTTTTCAGATATTTGTTTTAATGGTATAATTAAAAAAATTTATCATATTTTTTAGTTAAATTTTAATAGGGAAATTTAAAAAATAACAGTTTTCAAAATATAGATAATTTTTTTGGCCAACTTTTTAAAAACTCAACGTTAAAGGAAATTTTTTTGAAACTTATTTTTTTATAAAGAATTTTTAAAAATTGCAATATTGTTAAAGAAATATAAAAAAAATTGTTTTTCTGGGGTTTTTTCAAACATTACGGTGAAAATAGATTTTTTTAATTTCTTTTTTTAAAGATGAAACAGAACACCATCGTACCATAATTTTCCTCGCAAACTGACATTTTAAATACGTCTTGGGTGTAGGAGTTTGAAATTTGAATTTATTTTATTTCGAAAACGTATTTTCTGTGCTTTTTTATAGATGCTTTCTCTCTCTCTCTCACTCACTTACGAAAAATTAAAATGATAGCAAAAAGTAGTTAAGCAATTAAATTAATGAATAATTTGTCGATACTGTTGTCGTTTTTGTTATCGGCCTTGTTTTTTGTCCCTCATCGAAAATCGATTTAAGTTACAGGCGTCCTCTGTTTCATCATTTAAACAACACTTTTTGAAGTGAAATTATTAAAAAAAAATAACTTTCAAAGGAAATAGTTTAATAAAGATATCGTAGAGAAAATGTTACAAATTAGAAATGTTTCATAAACTTGAAATTTGTGTAAAAACTTTTGTTTCTCTGGTGCTGTAAGCCAAGGGATTTTAAAATGTCGGATTTACAGGAAGCAATTCTACAAAAAAATTATTTTCTTGCGGTTGCAATTTTTTGTGTGTTTTACACGTTTAGGTTTTTTTTACGAACTTAACTTCAAATCATAGAGAACTGTTTTTGGATTTTAGAATGCGTACGTTTTATAATCACGCATTTTACAGTACACTTCCGATTGGGAAAGAAGTAACAAGAAAATTGTTTTCTGTTTCAGTATATTGTTCTTTGCATGTGTGTGTGTTTGTGTGTAGTGAGTGAGGTAAGTGTGGGTATGCATGTGTGTTGCGTTAGTATATGTGTGATCTACAGATAGTGTTCGTGTACAATTTTCTTAAGACCAGCACGTGCTGTTATAATAAAATGTTGAAATTTATTGTCATTGCATGCTCATTTAGTACGAGTGGGCTTTGTTGCGTGTATGTTTAAATTGCTTGTCCGGCTTCACCAGAACTTTCTACACAACAGCAGAAAAGGATCTGTTGGGTTGAAACGTAAAAAATATTTTATTTCTGTTCTCTTCTACGTTTTTATTTAATTTAATTTTAAGTTTCTTCTTTTATTTTTACTTTATGCTGGACTTGGCACACATTTTTGACTGGACTTGCACGCATACGACTGTTAGTGATGGAGTTTAAACCCTAAAGAACCATTACAAGTGGAGGGAATTTTTTATAATTTTTTTTTTTGCTTTTAATTGTCATCCGGTGTTTATGTTTATTTCCCCTAAAATATGCACACACTCACATATGCACGGACAAGCTCGCTCACAAACATTAAAATGCACTCAGCCAAAAAATGTTGAAACATTTTTTTTTAAGAAAAAGAGGGCAGTGAACTACACCTTTTAGGTTTTTTATTTCTTTTTGGGAAACAAACATTTTCTTGTTATTTTTCTTTTTTGCTGTTATTAAAAACAATAGAGAAATGCTACCATGTTTACATTGTTGGTGGCAAGCCAGGTAAATATCTACTTTTGTCAATTCATTGGCATATGGCGGTGTTCGTGCGTATGCAGTAGAGCCCTGCACGAAATATCTTCATGAGTCGTTTAAGTCATTTGGTTTGAGTCGAATAGTTTTGCAACAGCGTCAAATTAATACTGGAATGCAGTTATGTATATATAGTACATATTGTACAAATTTACGAAATGATTTTCGAATTCTTTTTTTCATCTTCATCAAGATATTTAGTGCAAGGCTCTATAAATGCCATTGTCATATTTTTCTATAGTCTGGCACTTATTTTTTAATTTTTCGTGTTTATTTAATTGTTTGTTTTTTTAAGCTAATTTTAATAAAATTTTTATTTGTCTGTGTTTAATGCCAGAAACATCAGCAACAGCAACCGCGCCATATGTTTATCACAAAAATTCTGAAAGGGTATACACAGGTTTTTCCTTCTGTTTGCAATTTCTATAATATTTATTTCTGACAAAAAAAAAAACGATTAATTCGGGAATATTTAAGATAATCAGGTTGATTTAGCGATGCCCGTATGTGCTTATGAACGCTATTGAAACGCCTGGTCTTAAGGGCTCAGATATTTTACGGCCCTAAATGATCCTTAAATACATATATATGTTCCTTTTAACTCCTACAAGGAGCATTGGGCCTTATTGTTATGGTTTTGGTAATCAGGTTTCATTTAAGACGAATGACTGGTTAGTCCAGAGCGCCCGGTTCTGGGATTGGGGCTGCCAACATCGCATTTAGGCGTGCAGTTGCCCAGGGACTTAGTGCTAATAGGGTTATACCGCCCATGGTCGGTTGTGTTAATGGTTTTTTTTTTATTGGCGCCAATTGCTCACCACGGCGATACAAGGATCACAGGCAAACTTTTAGCTCACCTTTCGGAAATTTTAATTGCCAACAAAACATTAGAATTAACCGGGCATCAGTTGGAGTAAGAGAAACATAGTTTTACTGAACGACACCTGCTACAATTCGGTTCGAAGGACAACCAGGAAGTTGTAGTCGGTGATTGCAACTGTTGTATCTGTTTGATGGTGCCAGCATTCACTATGGGTTGGGTTTGCGTTAAGACCTACACAACCGTTATTTTTATACATAAACATTAGGTAGTTATGTGGCCACCCTGCAGTACATTTACATTTTTACTTAGTGTTTGTTACTTATTTCAAAATTTTAATTAAAAGCTTTTCATGAAATTGATCTCATTTTTTTATAATATACATGCGAATATGTTTATTTTTCTGCCATTTAAGTATTTAAAGCAGCAACAGCAACCAAATAAACTTAATACTAAATTTAAATATTTCCTTACACAAACTCTTATTTCAACTTTTTGCTTGTGCCACTAAATATTTCCGTTTTGAAAAACTATAAGGCAGAAAGAAAAAAAAAAAAAAAAACATTGTATATATATATAAAACGACAAAATTACTTAATGCCACTTGAAGTAGACATAAGTAAGTCATATCCGATACAGAAACAAATACAAAACAACTACTTATATATTTAAATCTTTAAATACCTCCAACGAATACGAGTAGAATTGCAAAAAAGGCACTTTAAATTAGTAACAAGTAACTTTGCTTTTGAAAAATATTTGAAGATATTCGAACTGAATCTTATATAATGTCGAAAAATTATATTAAAGCATTAAAAAATAATGCAACAAACACTTTTAAGCAGACACAAGTACAGGCCCCCATACAAGTACATATGAAATATGATAGTTTTTTTTTGTAATATTTTGTTTTACTGCGTTCCTTAAGTTTTTTTTGCGTTTTTTGTTTAGTTACTCTGTGATATCGCACAGTGGGCTTGAATTTAATTTAATTACAAATGCCTTGCGAAATACTTACATACATAGATGCGTTGCATTATTTTGTAAAATGCCATGCTAAGCGTTTGCGGAATTTCATATGAAAATAAATCCAAATAACAAAACAAAAGCTCTAAAAAAATGTTCAACGTTTGGCGTTACATCATTTTACAAGATACTTATGCCGTTTTCTTTTCTAAAAAATGTAAATTTTTTTTTTACTTTTTATTAAATAAAATAGCTTTTCAAAGTTTTCTTAAGACAAAAATTGTGCCTCGTAATTGGTGGTACAATAACTTCTAATAAGCTCACGATTTCAAAAATCATTATATTGCAAATTTTAAATAAATAAATAATAAACAATTTTGCAGTTTTTTAGAAAAGAAAACGCCATCAGACTTTGTTTTAAATATTTCATCAGAAAAATTAAATTTTTGAAAATTATCTGCCTCAATCCACCGTACTTTGCAATTTTTACTTTGCTTTAAAGCGACACAATATATCTGTATAAATATATTTGTTAAGCAAAAAGCAGCTTTACAAGTGCTTAACGCAAACACGAGAAATAAATACAATAAGCCAACAACAACAACAACACCAGCAACAACAAAAAATTGTTAACGAAATAAAGAAGACTTAGACCGCAAGATCTAAAGCTACAACCTAAAATGTGATTGTATTGTGACTGTCAGACAGACAGACGTACACACTCCGGCACTCGAAAAAAAAAATAATAATATCCATACTTGTAAATAAATCCCTTGAAATATTTGTAATAAAAAGATTGTTTTACATACACAAAATAAAACTATAAAAAATGTAGATTTTACATTTTACAACAGAAAAATGGGAAAAAAGAGATTGTATTTTTGCTTACAGTTTTCTCATAACTTTTGTTGAGGTTTTTCTGTCTGATATTAAGAAAAAAATAAACAGGAAAATTCTTTAAAATTTAAATTTTTCTTTAAAAATCCAACTGTTAAGATTTCTGACAATTGGGTGTCTTAGGGGAGCATAAAATCTATAAAATCCATTCATTTTTTCTCGCCCAGGTATGTCCAGTAGCTGGGAATTCATCCTTTAGAGAAATTCCAAATTTGGAAATTCACTAAAATCCAAATTTTTCTTTAAAAATCCAACTGTTAAGATTTCTGACAATTGGGTGTCTTAGGGGAGCATAAAATCTATAAAATCTATTCATTTTTTCTCGCCCAGGTATGTCCAGTAGCTGGGAATTCATCCTTTAGAGAAATTCCAAATTTGGAAATTCACTAAAATCCAAATTTTTCTTTAAAAATCCAACTGTTAAGATTTCTGACAATTGGGTGTCTTAGGGGAGCATAAAATCTATAAAATCCATTCATTTTTTCTCGCCCAGGTATGTCCAGTAGCTGGGAATTCATCCTTTAGAGAAATTCCAAATTTGGAAATTCACTAAAATCCAAATTTTTCTTTAAAAATCCAACTGTTAAGATTTCTGACAATTGGGTGTCTTAGGGGAGCATAAAATCTATAAAATCCATTCATTTTTTCTCGCCCAGGTATGTCCAGTAGCTGGGAATTCATCCTTTAGAGAAATTCCAAATTTGGAAATTCACTAAAATCCAAATTTTTCTTTAAAAATCCAACTGTTAAGATTTCTGACAATTGGGTGTCTTAGGGGAGCATAAAATCTATAAAATCCATTCATTTTTTCTCGCCCAGGTATGTCCAGTAGCTGGGAATTCATCCTTTAGAGAAATTCCAAATTTGGAAATTCACTAAAATCCAAATTTTTCTTTAAAAATCCAACTGTTAAGATTTCTGACAATTGGGTGTCTTAGGGGAGCATAAAATCTATAAAATCCATTCATTTTTTCTCGCCCAGGTATGTCCAGTAGCTGGGAATTCATCCTTTAGAGAAATTCCAAATTTGGAAATTCACTAAAATCCAAATTTTTCTTTAAAAATCCAACTGTTAAGATTTCTGACAATTGGGTGTCTTAGGGGAGCATAAAATCTATAAAATCCATTCATTTTTTCTCGCCCAGGTATGTCCAGTAGCTGGGAATTCATCCTTTAGAGAAATTCCAAATTTGGAAATTCACTAAAATCCAAATTTTTCTTTAAAAATCCAACTGTTAAGATTTCTGACAATTGGGTGTCTTAGGGGAGCATAAAATCTATAAAATCCATTCATTTTTTCTCGCCCAGGTATGTCCAGTAGCTGGGAATTCATCCTTTAGAGAAATTCCAAATTTCGAAATTCACTAAAATCCAAATTTTTCTTTAAAAATCCAACTGTTAAGATTTCTGACAATTGGGTGTCTTAGGAGAGCATAAAATCTATAAAATCCATTCATTTTTTCTCGCCCAGGTATGTCCAGTAGCTGGGAATTCATCCTTTAGAGAAATTCCAAATTTGGAAATTCACTAAAATCCAAATTTTTCTTTAAAAATCCAACTGTTAAGATTTCTGACAATTGGGTGTCTTAGGGGAGCATAAAATCTATAAAATCCATTCATTTTTTCTCGCCCAGGTATGTCCAGTAGCTGGGAATTCATCCTTTAGAGAAATTCCAAATTTCGAAATTCACTAAAATCCAAATTTTTCTTTAAAAATCCAACTGTTAAGATTTCTGACAATTGGGTGTCTTAGGAGAGCATAAAATCTATAAAATCCATTCATTTTTTCTCGCCCAGGTATGTCCAGTAGCTGGGAATTCATCCTTTAGAGAAATTCCAAATTTGGAAATTCACTAAAATCCAAATTTTTCTTTAAAAATCCAACTGTTAAGATTTCTGACAATTGGGTGTCTTAGGGGAGCATAAAATCTATAAAATCCATTCATTTTTTCTCGCCCAGGTATGTCCAGTAGCTGGGAATTCATCCTTTAGAGAAATTCCAAATTTGGAAATTCACTAAAATCCAAATTTTTCTTTAAAAATCCAACTGTTAAGATTTCTGACAATTGGGTGTCTTAGGGGAGCATAAAATCTATAAAATCCATTCATTTTTTCTTGCCCAGGTATGTCCAGTAGCTGGGAATTCATCCTTTAGAGAAATTCCAAATTTGGAAATTCACTAAAATCCAAATTTTTCTTTAAAAATCCAACTGTTAAGATTTCTGACAATTGGGTGTCTTAGGGGAGCATAAAATCTATAAAATCCATTCATTTTTTCTCGCCCAGGTATGTCCAGTAGCTGGGAATTCATCCTTTAGAGAAATTCCAAATTTGGAAATTCACTAAAATCCAAATTTTTCTTTAAAAATCCAACTGTTAAGATTTCTGACAATTGGGTGTCTTAGGGGAGCATAAAATCTATAAAATCCATTCATTTTTTCTTGCCCAGGTATGTCCAGTAGCTGGGAATTCATCCTTTAGAGAAATTCCAAATTTGGAAATTCACTAAAATCCAAATTTTTCTTTAAAAATCCAACTGTTAAGATTTCTGACAATTGGGTGTCTTAGGGGAGCATAAAATCTATAAAATCCATTCATTTTTTCTCGCCCAGGTATGTCCAGTAGCTGGGAATTCATCCTTTAGAGAAATTCCAAATTTGGAAATTCACTAAAATCCAAATTTTTCTTTAAAAATCCAACTGTTAAGATTTCTGACAATTGGGTGTCTTAGGGGAGCATAAAATCTATAATATCCATTCATTTTTTCTCGCCCAGGTATGTCCAGTAGCTGGGAATTCATCCTTTAGAGAAATTCCAAATTTGGAAATTCACTAAAATCCAAATTTTTCTTTAAAAATCCAACTGTTAAGATTTCTGACAATTGGGTGTCTTAGGGGAGCATAAAATCTATAATATCCATTCATTTTTTCTCGCCCAGGTATGTCCAGTAGCTGGGAATTCAGATTCTTCCTTTAAAGAATATTAATAGTTTTTGTGTGTGTCAGAAAGTATAGTTTCGATACATGCTTGTGTTTAATGTTTATTGTTTTATAAAAACAATAGAATTAGTTGCTTGTACCTTCTATTTTTTGTCCATTTGGTCAAAAAATGTGGTCATAATTCCATTTGGAATAGATACCCTCGGTTTTTCTATGCTTAACAGCGCTATGTTAACATTGTAACATAGCTCTGTTAATGCGAATGGTTTGTGTCTAGGGTTATAAATTTCGAAATTTATCTTCACACACATAAAAAATTTTACGTTTTGTATGCTTTTAAATTTAAGTAAGATGAGCTGGTTGCAGTACTAATTGAAACTGACGCAATACTCTTGACGTATAAATTTACACAATAACGAAAAACCTTTTTCATAGTCTTTCAACACAAACAACACAATATAAGCGGCAGGCCACAAACAACAAATATCAAACATTAACACAACAGAGTCATTCATTCATGCTTTTAATAAGATTGACTGTGGAATTGATATGTTTTCAATTTCATTTTTGAGTTCAATTTTTTTAGGAAAAATATATGTTTACTTGCTGATTGAAATGTAAATCAGAATGATAAATTTAAAATTTGCACAAGAAAAATAATCCCCAAAAAAGTAAAAATATAAATGAACTGCTCGTGTTTTTTATTTATGCTTAAATATGTACATTTGAAATGAACTGGAGATACGAGTACAAATGGCATTATTTGCGATTTTATAAAAGTTAAATTTGCTGTATAAATAGTTTATTTTAAGAGATTTTAACACAAACCCGCAAAAGAAAAATATAAATAAAATATATAATGAAAATTTTGCAGTTTCAAGAATTGAGTTTTGTGATGTCTACACCCTCGTCAATCTGTAACTTTTGAATAGACTTTTACACTTGACATTTTTTGTTTTGTTTTAACTGCCGTTATCCCTTTGCCAAATATTGTGAAAACCTAATTAAGTTCATATCCTGTGTATTGTGAGTATGTATGTATGTAGGTATTTGTTTTTTCGTCAAAGCAGGTGGAAGGAAGAGTTTTGTCTTAACTGTCCAAAATACAACCCCAATTCAACCCCCATTTCTAAAGGAGTTTATACACTAAAGTTGTGAAATTTAAGAGTATTATTGTATCTGGCACGTGTAACCTTCTGTTGTAGAGTTTTCTTGCCTATCGAAGAAAAAGTCAGTCAGTACAAAAAGAATAAGTTATCATAATTTTTTTTTTAATTTATCAAAACAACCACTTAACGCGATGAACTTTGGCATTCCTGACAATTAATATTTCTTTTAGACAATTTTAAGCGTTTTCCGGCAAAAAATTTGATTACTACATAAAACTGAAAAGCTAAAGTTTCATGATTTAATAATTCGTATACATTACAGTTCCTTTAACTTACGCATAAGTGTTCTGATCTTGTACTGTTTTACGCCCTGAATTTTACAGTACATCATGTGATTTTCAGCTTTAATTCTGGGAGTTGCACGTAAAAGTAGCCCCAAAAATAAGAACTTCTGCAACATTCGTTTTGTCAAGTTGCCTGAATTAATAATATAATTTCCACACGATTTATTTTTGTTCAATGTGGATTTTTATAACTTTTTGTAGATCTCGGTATACCGTACGAAATATCTCTTTTGTGTCTGAAGCAAAGTTGTAGAAATTAAATAGGAGAAAAAAAGTGGAACAAACTTAACCGACAAAAGGTGTATCTAAAGCCTTAAAAATCTCAAAAATGGCAATTTTCCCCTCAATTTTTACCTTTTTTGCTCAATAAGTGGATTACAAATTCACAAATATGCTATTTTTTTCTTGCAGACTTTTTTTGCATGAAAATAAAAATTAATTAGTGATGGTAAAATTTTAATATTGATAGTGGTGAAGTTGTGTTTGCTGTAAAAACAACTAATAATACTTTCCACAATACAAATAACTCTCGTATCCTTTTTCGAGTCATTATTTGTATAAATACAAATTTGAAATTACATTCAACCGAACCACCTAAACAGTGGCGGATGATGGGAGTTTAGCGGCTCCCGAAAAACAACATTATTTCTGTTCTGCCGTGTAAGTTGAAATTAATTAATGTTACATCTTCAATTGTTCCTTGGGAATATTATCTCATGTCCAATTCTTTCTAACAAAAATGTTATGAACTTTAGCCAAAATAATAATCACTTTAGATTAAAAAACCACTAAAAATTCCGATATTCCAGCTATTCTTACACCATGCTCGTTGAATTTGGCGTTTGCAGTTCTGATGATCTTGTTTTTTTCGTAGGTTGTGCACACTGTGTTCGGCGTAAAATTTGCACTATTTAATAATTGGTGCTTTTTATGGGAATCTTTCAAATTTTAGTGTTTTAAATTTTTATTCTCACTTTTTCCCAAAATTAATATATTTAGTAAAACATTAACCATTTTGTTAAAAACAAATTGCATTTGATTATTGAGGGGTATAGCTTGTTCCTATGCGCATTTCACTGTTGCTAATGCAGATCATCAGGGAACTTTACCCATTAAAACAAATGAAAAGTTTAAACAATATCAAAGTTGTAACAAGAACTCAATAATCAACCAATAGTTTTTGTTTTCTTACTTTACCATTACTACCTAGGCTGACTTTTTTTCAACTCTAATTGTAGTTGTAAGAGGTTTGTAGAAAATGTAAAAACAACAACTGCTATACATTTGTATAGAGTGATGTCAAACAAAATTTTGCGACCGGGTGCTTGTCAAGTTAATAATTGGTGTTTTTTATGGGAATCTTTCAAATTTTAGTGTTTTAAATTTTTATTCGCACTTTTTCCCAAATCGGTTTCATGAAAATAATGTAAATAAGCTGTTTTGAATGCCTCAGTAAACAAGTTTTTTCGATTCTGTTTGACTATTTTTGGGACGTTATGACCACAAACGTAAAAAAATCATTTAATTTCGGGCACTTGTTATTTTCAATATTGAGATATGCAATGTTCTTCTGGTTTTAAAATGTAATTCACTCTGAACAAAAGGGTTGTTTCAATTATTAATGCAGCCAACTTGACAAAATGAACGAATGCTGAAGATATTATTTATTCACGTGCAATTCTCTGAATTGAGTCCCATATCAATGAGCTGAAAAATTTTTAAAGAATTTTTCAATTCTTTTCGACTTAACTTGATGCTGTATTTTGAGTAAATTTTTTAATTTGTGAATCACGCTCTTAAACAGGAACTTAAGAAGTGAAGTCAAGAAGTCTTTGCAATAGCTTGTTGGTTGATTAATATGTAGTCTTCTGTTAGCCCCGATGCATTCCATCCAGCAATACTTGAATTTTTTTAGTGCCAAGCGAAAATTTTGGAAGCTACTTTAAATATAGTTTTGTTGTAGATATGTGAGTATAATCTGTGTTCGCTGAGTTATTTTTTTGAAAAATATAATTACTGTATTTTCGCCATCCAAACAGTTTAACTATACAACTTAGCATTATATTGATAAAAGATATTTCCAAAAACTCATTGAGGGGCGAAGGAAAAGCACCAAGCAAGCTGAACTGATCACAGCGCTGCATTTATTTTTCATTGTGATCAAACACAGCTTGGTAGCTCTGCAAAGCGACCACTCAGGATAAGATATTCATTTCTTCTTTCCCTTGAATTGCACTCAATTTGTTCTTAAAATTTTTAAATACTGTAAAACTATTGCTAGTCGCTATTTTACCAATCTTTCTTAGGTTAAGTAAGAAATTTTGTTCATTCAACATTCTTTATAAAATATTTATGGTTTGTTTTTCATCACAACAAAAGTCCTTAAATCCTTGCCACAGTATATCAACTAAATTTATTTCATATTTATGTCATTTTAGAATATAAATATTTAATCTCCTAAAGTATACACACATGTTTTTTCTTTTTAGAGTAAAAAGAAAAAACAAGTCGTAATCAAATATTTATTTAACCGGAAACAAAATGGAACAGAGCCCAACATTTACGTTAGTGTAGAGTACAATATTTGTTTTTGTATTTTATTATCAGTTTGTCCTACTCTATTTGCAAATCATTAGTAAAATAAAAGTGAAACATATAGTTTATATACTCTCGCCTATATCTATATAAAAACACAAACACATCAAATATGTACATGCCAGCCAGGTACATTTTACGTTTATAAAGGTTTATATTTTAACTTAATGGTATTTCCATGCCTACGAAAGAAGAAAAGTGAGCCAAACTGAATATAAAATAAAACTAAAGTAAAGATTATAGTACACATTTTCACACGCCTACTTTCACTTGGATAAAAATATATACAAAAAAAAAAAACTATCTCATTAGTGTTGCCAACAAAACAAAAAAATATATATACATTTGCCACAGTGTTTCTAGTGTGAGCGTCTTGTTTTGAAGATTTAATAAGAAATAAAGGTTCGTGTGTTTTGGACAAATAATAGTTGTACATCGCATATTCATACGACTGGTACTACAAGCCTGGCCCACATTACTCATCAACAATTTTAACACAAATAAAAAACCATGTGAAAAATCTTTGAGTGTGTATTGCATGTAAAAAACAGACAAAAATGTATTTGTAAATCTATTTATACATGTAAATGAACACAGATAAATGAATACAAATCTAAACGTGTGTAAAACTCAAACAAATCGTTTATTCGCAAAACACAGCCATGTTAGAAAACTTATGAGTAAATGCCTGGTGAACCCTTAAAATATGTTGTTAATAATAATTACATACCCATTCAAAAGAATAAGAATTGTATTAATAATTGCACTTAAAGTGTATTTTCTTAATTCCAATAGACCACACTGCTTTGTTTGACAACTGATTTTACAGGTGACAGCTGCTTTGAGTTTACTTTAGTTTCAATAATATCATTTAATTTACACATGAGCCGATAGCCCACGCAGCTAGTGCTCTCTAATTAAATCTAGTCTTAGAATTATATTCATTCCTCAAGTTTAGACACATATACTAATAATAATAATTTACAAATTGTTGCAATCTCAAAAATACTAAAAAATCCCTAAAAAACAAAAATAAAATTTATTTTAATATTTTTTAAGTTGATCATTAAGATTGTGCCATCTAACTCCTTTAGATCTTAGTTGATTTTAATTGAAAAAGTGCTACCGTAGAAGAATACTTTTTCCGGGGGTTGCACTTCGAACCTGTTGGTTTCTCAAAGGTCACTGAGTACCCCGCCTTCACCAACATTTTCTCTTGCCTTAAGTGATTCCTAGATGTCGACTGCTAGTTATCGGCTATAATTTTATTACTGAGTCTGCCGTAATCGCAACCAGTTTTTTTAGCTTGAGGTTTCCACACTTAAACTTTGCTCTGAGTCTGATGTTAGCTTAGGTTGGTTATTCGCAAACAATGCGCGCTGCTTTGTGTACTTGGTCCAGGAACATCTGGCAAACATCGTAATTCTCAATTCGCAGCTGTGCTAGATGGCATTTAAGTTTTGCAACTAACGCAGTCATCTTTCCAAAAAGGAATCTAGATTCTATATGAATGCCTACGTGTAGCGGACAGCAACGTTAACAGACGTAGTCATCTGGACTATTTCCATTATAACAAAGCATGCTTTCCGGAACTTTGCCTAGGGCTTTTTAAATTCTATTTCAGATCTTTGGGCATCTCTCTACCTCTTTCCCAGCTGAAGTTTTAATTTTATATTCATTCGAATAATGTTTATTTGAAAAAAATTTAAAATTAATATTGTTTTTGTTAGAATAATTTTTTTGAACCAGTTTGATTATAATAAATGTTCGAAAAATATTGTTTGAACCAAGTCGAATTAGTTTTACAAGTCGTTGTTTTTTTTTGTTGTTGTAATATTAATAGCGCCTTTAAAATTAATTCAAATTTGGAACTACTTGTTTTGCTGTTTCAAAAAAAAATTTCTTTCCCATTAATTGTATTCAAGTCTTTTTTATTTAAGCAATTTTATTTAAGTAATATTTTTTTTTAACTATTTGATACGAATAATTTTAATTGAAATAGTTTTATTCGAATGGATTTTTGCATAATTAATTTTGCTGCTAATAGTTTTTTTTCCATTTTTTCCAATAAATTTATTCAAACAAAATTCCTATATTCATCTTTTTGTAAAATCTTAAAAATTCAATGAAGCAAGAAAAGGCCACTGATCGCGATAATCGAGAAAGTTATTTGCGTAAAAGTGTGTCGGTTTCATTTCAGCTGTTAATCGGTGAACATTTATATTGGAACGTAACTGTTGAACTCAACAGTTGTGAAACTGTTGCCAACTATTGAGTCCAACGTCTTGATGAATAATTAAAAAATTAACAGCTGATTAATGTAAACAATTGAAAAGAAGTAAAAGTTCTGCAAAAGAAATTTTATAGATTATAAATGCGATTTCCAATGCTAAAGTCCAAGAATTTGCCATGTTTATTTTAAAATCTGCATCACAAATTAAATATTCACAACATAAAAATGCACAACAAAACACTGCAATAAAATGATAAACTTGCGCCGGTAGTATTTATAATTCAACGCTAAGCCGCCACTGTATTCAACAAATCTTTAAATCTTATATTGAAATAAATATATAATTAAAATAAAAAGACACCTTATATTTAATGAAATTAGTATTTTAATTTTATTTCTTTATTTTCGTTACTTTATCGCATTTGTAACGCAAAACAAAGCGGCGTTGCATTAGAGTATAAAAGCGCATAACTCCCTTGATCAGCTGTGGAGGCTAAACATAGCAGCTTGTCTATAAATTTATTATGGGAAAAATGCCTGCACATACTCAACTGTTGTGTGGAGCAGAAATACTTAACTCAGCGTTTCTAAGACAAGCACTTCGCAACGGTTGCGCAAAACCTACGTCTTATGAACGCGACCATTGTAACATGCTCTAAAAAACTTTGTTCCATAGATTTTATAGAATAACATATATTTAAAACAATTTTTGTTAGAATTTACCTTCTCTTTACATACAACTCAATTTAACACTTTATAAACAAAATCATTGTATTCTATATTTAAGCTGAAAAGGATCTAATACTAAAAACTCTGTCAAATAAATTAAAAATTAAAAAAAAAAAATCCTGCATCAAAAATCGGAGAAAAAAATAACTCTAAAGATAATTAAGACCATTCTCCGTTACTTTACTCAATTCATCTTAAGTGTACGCTTACTTTTGTTGCATATCTTTTGCTATTAAACAACATTTTTGAAAAAAAAAAACAAAATTAATTTTTATATAAAAATGCCACACACGAAATGACATCTAAGTCATATTTTTACACAATAATTCATGCATTAACACACAAACACAAAGAGATCCTCACACAAACACACACACACACACACTCCAACAAAGGCACTGAAGGATAAAGAATGTAGCCTTCTTCTATAGAAAGAAGTAGCAGCGTCAGCAAATATATGGTTTCTATTTGTGTCTTTATGCACAGGCTTTTAAACACAAGTCATACGAGTCATATGCCTGTTTGGAATAAAAATGCAAAAAGCGTGTTCTATAAAACAATGTACGTGTTTGTATGTATTTGTGTATGTTTTGGCGTTAGAATAATGAACATTTACACATAAAGGCAATATAAAGCTTAAATAAAACAATCGACTTGGCTTGTACATACTTTTTTATATCAGCAAGCAGCCACAACAAAAATTCCTTACTGTATTTTGTTGTAATGTTTCAATTGCTTGCTGTCCCAAATAGGAAATGAATATCTACTTATAAACGTATACAGAAATGTTTGCTTCCCTGCCGAGGTTGTACAAACGAGTTAATTTTTTTTTACTTTTTATTTTAATTTTTTTTTGCCAAATCTAAGTTGTACAAATGTATGCAAACACCTTAGAGCTTGTATCAGGCTTATGCTGATGCTAAAGCTCAGCCATTTTCTTTAGATACTCCTGTTTCGTGCCTTGCATGCCACAGTTTTACTATTGCTTGCCTTCGTCTGTCTATGCCTACCTAGATGTTGTGAGGAATTTTAATTTCATTTCCGTTTCAATTTTTTATTTACATTTTCATTTGCAAGTCTTTTCCTATTTGTTTTTGATTTAGAGAATTCTTTTTTGTTTTACGTCTATTTTTATTTCATTATTTTTTCTTTTGCTGTAAATAAAATCATTATTTTGTTATGAGATTCTACCAGGCAAGAGGAAAATTAAAGAATTTATAGAATAGAATTTTGAAATATCTTTAACTGAAGAGAAATTATATTTATGCAATAAAGTAGAAACTTTATTCTTTCTTTTTCATTTTGCAAATGAAATAAACTTTGTTAAAAGGATATTTAATTTGATATGAAAACTGGAAATAAAATGTGTTAAAAAAATTTTCAACAGGTTAAACTGTAAGAAAAATATGAAATTATTAAAAAAAACTATTCAAGGAAAATTAGTCTTAAAAACTTTAGTTTTTGAAAGGATTATTGAAACTTTTTGAAGAATAAAATTTTGTTTTGTAAACTAAAATATACGATGAGGGCTAAAATTGAATTTCAAACTCTGTTTGTAGTTTAATTGCACGCATGATATTCTGGTGGATTTTTATTTTGTAGAAATGCTCAAGAAGAACTGCACGCTCTCAGAATAAGGACCATAACCTGGCATTCTGTTAAAATCCCACATGGCCTCTAGAATTGTACCTCTTTTCTAATGAAAAGTGGTAAGGTTAGTTGGAATGCTTAATTTGCATACACGGATTAAAACAGGATGCTTAGTGACTCATTACAATTCACTGAAGTTTTTTTACTCAGCATAGTTTTTTCGAAGTCTTGAAATTTCCGGCTTCTAAGAATTTTAGTCTAGTCTGTCAGTGATGCTTTTCTGAGATGATCAATTTTCTTTCTTATAAATAACTAAGCTGGCATTCTTGCACATCCAGACACTATTCGACATCCGTTCAGTTTCACAGTGGGCAAAAGCAATACCAATAGCAATTGTTTGTAATTTCCTTAAAAATTTTAACAATGTTATTGTTCTATTATTGCTTTGTGTGGGTTAAAGGATCTGGAATATCTTGCAAATGAAAGTAATAAACCTGCGCTACTTCTGTGCAAAACTCAGAAATGTTGCTTTTATTTTGCACAACTTAGATTTAGATTCACATCAGCCCCTTCATATTCATTCTTCTTGCCATGAACTGCAACAATAACGTCGCTCGATGTTGTGCAGAAATGGTGAGAGATTTAATTTAGCCAGCATACAATTCGACTTAATTATTGATTTTACATCCATTCAGAGCTATAATGAAACTATGTCGACTCATACTCAAGGTATTCGGCTTACAATTTTCAGTATCGAATTTGATGTAAGCAAAACTATTCACAGCATCGTATATATTGCTTTGAGAGTCTGATTTCTTCAAATTCGAGTCTGACTTTGTAATATTTTTCAGCAATCTCGTTCCCACACCTACTCCTTGATGTAATTTTTGAGTTTTAGGCCGTTAATGCAGCAAGATTATTCATAAAAATGATGTCTACCATGGTTCCTGTTGGCATACGCAGCTTCGCCTGTATCGAGAATCTCTGCTTTGAAATGCGGTGTAATTTTCGTGTAACTCAAATGCATATTTATCAGATCCAGTCCCAACAAACATTTTTATCCTTCAGCAAAGAAGGCTCTAAGTATAGATGTATATGAAATGGCGAAAAGCTTATATTTACTGCGCTTCAATTTCAACAATCTAACTGTTGACTCGTTTAATTAAATCTTACAACTGTAACAATAAACAAACTATAATTACTATGACCATGTCGCACTATGTTTTTCTTAGTCCCTAAATGTAAAAACTCTCTGATTAAGTCGTCTTTTAGCTGTCGATCATTGCACATTTGTATCACTTGTGAAGTGTTGGCGGGCATAAGTAGAAAAAAATTAAGTTTTAAAATTCCTAAGTCAAGCCAAAAATTACTTCTTTCTACCTTTACAACCTGTCAAATTTAGCTTAGTTCACCTTCGTTAATTCATACAAATTTTACAATATGTTTTTGAAAGGATTCAACTGATTGCGGTGATTTCACCCCAATGTTTGTCCTGTTTGCTGCCCGTCTTTATTTGTCGTATAACAATCGTCATTGTAGTTGCGTCTCGTTTAGAATTTCATGCCGGTTGTCTGTATTTATTTTGTCATATTTATTAAACTGTTCCTAACAATGAACTTTCTTACTTTACTCTTTTTGTGTCTTATTCTTGTTTACTTTGCATTGAAGAATGTCAACATTTGGTCATATTTGTAGACAATTATAAGCACGTGTAAATGTGCACGCACACGTGGCAGGACTTATATGTCATAATTAAAAAAAAAAAAACATACAATACATACATATTTTTACGTAATGATATTGGAAAGTACATAATTTGCTTTTATTTAATGAGTAAAGTGCGAATTATGACTTTCTTAAAATTACCGCAAATTAATTATAAATTAATTATAAACGTAAAAAATAGTTTTAATTTGTATTCAATGCAGATAAGAAATTCTCAGTTAATAAAAAAAAATTCAAATATTTAAAACAGAATAAAGAACCTGATGTAAGTTTATAAAAAAAAATAAACAGGTGCTTTTTCACCAAAAAACAACAACTATATTCGAGTATGGCTTCCTTAACGTCATAAATATGTGTATTTAAAGTTTTATACCGAAATAAGAGCAACAACAATGACGAAAATTTAAAAGCATTCAGCCATATTTAAAGAAAAAGGACTAAAAGTGAAGAAAACAATGGAATAGGATCCGTAAAACTTAAATGCTTCCACTAAACACAACACAAGCACACCTTAAACAGGAAACAAACCTTTATAACAGGGATGAAATTAAAAATATATACATATATAGACAAAAAGCACATGACAACCAACACCTTTTCCACCAAGCTGATATTTATAATTGAAAACAATGCCTACGAGGGTCGATAAAATTTGCAAACTTTTTAAACTAAATGACAAATGCCTTATTTTACAACAAGTTAACTTAGTGGTGTCACACTGCTGTACACGAAAACGTTAAGTTATTATGCCACTGATAATAAAAATGGTAAATTGAAAAAAAAAATTATATAAATTAACTGCAAAATTTGTCATGAAGGCCAAACCGGTGTTTATTATCTGACAACTGATTAGAAAAACAAATGCATATATTTACGCCTTTAGAAAATTTTTTATCACTTCTCTGCATTTTATCTATTGTTTAAATTTTCAACAATACAACAAAGTGTTGGCAAAATGTCGAATAGATGTGCTTTTTTAGCTCTGCGTCTGTCCGTCTGTCTATTCTACTTTTCGTTCTAGTGTGAGTGTATCCTAATGCGTGAAATATATTTTAGTTGTAGTCATGGTGTTTATATTTTTCACTGCTGTCCTTAATTGTTGCTGCTAAAAAATAAAAATAAAACCTTATTTGCCTGGCGCCTTGGCAACTAAACTAATGTGAACAGATGTCAATGATATTGAGCTCTCAACAACATTGAAAAGAAAAAAACGAGAATAGGAAAAGCAAACGAGGAAACTATATAAAATGCCATAAAAATTGCACAGAATAATCAAATACAAATACAAAGATAATCTTCTCTAACAATTTAGTTATTCCTTTTCTTTATTTTTATAGTTTCTTATATTTCTTTAGTAATACATATAAATACGATGACTTTTAACATTCAATTCTTATTGTTAGAGGGATTTTTATTGTTTCATGTAATTCAGGAAAATGCACTGTGGACAAGATGAAGAAAACATGAGATTGAAAAATTATAAATATATTAAATCTGTTTGATAAAATTTTGCTATCAGTATTTTAATCTACTTCACTGATAAACATAACGATAGGAAAAAATGTACAACTGCAAACTAAAAAAAAAACATTGAAAGAGCATTTCATAGTGCATGGCTTGTTATGAATTATATATATATCTGTTATATAAATAGGCAAAGACAAATTTGTGGATCTCCATTTCTCCTTTGTTTGTCACACGATTTTCTTCATTCTTCTACCAAATGGTAGGCATTATTGAGCTTTAGTGGCCCGACTGTATAGTATATAAATCGGTTCAATATTAGAGGAATAAAAGGCTCCTGAAGTTGACACCACTACAAATGCTAAAAATACACACGTACAGGCATTCACTTATATTATAAGTTTTGGTTTAAGTAAAAACATAAGCAAAGCAATATGTACATGAGTAATAAGATTTTCGCTTTTCAAATAAGTGAAGTTGAAAAAAGAAAAAAATGTCATAATTGAAAGAGATTATACTTAAATATGGATGTACTGTACGTACTGAACATACGTATGGATGGGTTAGCTAGAAGCAAAACCTTATAAAAAGATTTGTGAGTGTTTGTATGCAATTTTATTTTGTTTATTGTTTTTTTCATGGGGAAGAGAATGAGTAATTTGGTAGTTTTTTGGTAGTGAAAAATTAAAACTGGCGATCGAATTTCGACTGCTAGACAAACTCTAGTTTTTTTAAATGCCTAAATTGAAGGTAAAATATTGTTTTTATCTATATTATTTCTTATAGAAAAAGTAATTGCGATGTGTCCCAGAAATATAAATGCGAAACTTTAATGTTTATTAAAACTTAATTTTTGTTTTTGAATTGCTTAAAAATATTCTAATTATAAGAAAAGTTGTGACTCTTGAAGTTAAAAAGATACTTGTATTTGGTCTACCCGATATAATATTACAAATAATGGTAGTTTTTTTTTTTTGTTGTGTCTCTGCCTTAGTTGTGGTCTTAATTAAATTTATAAAATTAAAATTGGGCAGCGCGGGGTATGTCCTAGTAACAATTTTTCTCAAACCAAAAAAAATTTCTTTACTTTGATTTCAGACACCAGCCTGCAAACATCGATCCACTGTTCGTTCGCTGTTAAATTTTCCTTAAATATAATGTGCGAAATTGTTTTGTTGGTCTGTTTAATTGTGTATGAGTTGTGAGTGTGTAAGTGGATTTGATTTTTTTTATCGCTCACTTCATTTAGGTATGTGTGCCAGGATGTGTGTGGATATAAAACTCTCAAGCAAAACGGTACTTTTCTTCCGCATCTTTCCACAGAAATATTTTTCTTTTTAGATTTTTTTACAAGGTTTAATATTAAGCTAATGTTTTTGCAATTTTCTCATGTGAAGAAGTATGTTGAAGAAGGTATTTACATTTGTGTGTGTGTAAATTGTTGTTGTTCGACAGTTATTTTTTTTTCATTTTTGTTGAAAATTGCTGTGGGTTGATTTTTCTTTTATCTTTGCTGTTTTGGTTTTTATTGTTTATTTGTGTTTTTTTGTATCCTTTTTTCTTGCCGCTTTTCTTATTTAACAACGTTTTGTGTAAGAATTTTCTATGAAACAAGAGCGCTTGTTTGGTCTTGCGAACGGGAAAACGCACCGACAGATTGACTAACTGACAAATACACTAGAGTCAAGTTATAATGTATCTGTTACGCTTAATCATTTCTTTTTCATTATTATTATTACTTTTGGTTCTATTTTATGGCCTTTTCTGTAAGTATGTACATACATATGTATGGATGAATGTATGTACTTTATATATTGTGTATTGTGCATTCATACATGTACCTACTATCAAGATTTTGTCTACCTTTTTTCTTATTTTCTATTTCTACATGAGCACTTGTCGTAATGTTTTATCTACCTTTCTTTTTTTCTGTCTTTCTCACTCACTATCATCCCTGCTGCTGTTTTTTTATACACGTGCAGTTACTAGCAACTAACTTATGCACCTGCTGCAATGCAATTGCTCTCTTTGTCTGGCAGTCATATCAATGATGGTAAAGTCAGTTTTGAAACTGTACCAAATTGCACCTATAATAGTCGAAATTCTTTCCAAACTCCGATTTTTACCGATTTTCGATTTTTCAAAAAATGTCTATCTATGAAAATCCCAAATTTCGCATTTTTCAAATGCTCTGATCTCTGATTCTGAATATAACACTTACTGTTCTGAAATCTTTAACGGCTTTGCTGTCTGCCGTAATAGTCCAAGTTCTTTCTTAACTCCGATTTTTAGCAGAATTTTTATTACTTTACATACACTCGATTCTGTTAACTTAACAGTCTTTTAGTGATAGAAATGTTCACTTAACAGGAATTGTTAAAAGCGGAGCTAACTGGCGAAGCTAACTTCACGCATATGGATTTTAACGATATTGAAAATTTTATTTAACTTCAATTTATTATATTTTATATAAATACTTTTAATTAAAAATCTGGGTACAAATTACGGCATTCAATTAAAGCACTCAATATCGAACGAAATTCCAGTAGAACTTAAATGGAAATTTCGACCGATACATATCGGTTGTTCAACATGTTAAAATGGTAAAATTTTGAGTACATATCAAATTTGTGAGGTCAAACCTGCAAACATAAAATTTTGAATATTGAAATAGGTTAGAATTCCTTAGACACGTTCATCTTTGCATCGAAAATGAAAAAATCGAAAATATTTGTTAAAGAAAAAATTTGCTAGAAAAAATGCTGTGCGAAGGAAGGATTTGCAAAAAGTGCAAGAGTAGGAAACCAACACAAAACGATTAAGTGGCTGATGGCTAATTGGTAGATATCGGTTGTGGTTCTAGCATTTTATAGAAGTAGGACCTGTTAATATTTTATGACGTTGACTTTGTAATGTACTCTGATATAGGCGGCAATCTAATCTTGACATTCCTGTTTAGTGAAGTTTCCTATAGTCCTTGTGTGCTGGTATTATTTCTAGATTTAAGGACCCTTGCTGTTTTTGAGGAGTATCCCACTAGTAAATGGAACTGCAAAGCGACCTCTACCGTAATCCGTCACTTCTAAAGTTTTATTTTATAGACTTCACCAGTATTATCTTGTTAAAAATAATGGCATGAAATAGTGTAAAATTCCATTACAAAACTTTAGCGAGATTGACTTATTTGAGGTAGACCATTAACACGTGCGAGAATGCGACAAAAAACTCTCGAGTTCCAACATAAAAACGGTGGACTGGGGTGGCAAATTAGAGCATTCGATATCGATCGAAATTTCAACAAGAACTCAAATGCAAATTTCAATTGGTAATGAATGACGTAATTTGCAAACAGAGCAGCGTTACGAGTGCTATTATAGATCAAGATCATTTTCTTTATCGCTCTCGATATATTGTTTGGTTGTTTATGCAAAATTAATTGTTATTTTAAGAAATAAATTTGTTTACTTCTGTTCAAAAATTAGACAAAAAACTGAACTTTGAATATATTTTTCCGCTTGTGCATTTAGGATATACTGTCTATAATTTCTTTACACTTTTAATTAAGTCCAGAGATATGGCGTCTTTTGAGAACTCATGGGAAGATTATTAAAAAAAACTGGTAGGGATATAATTTCACAGTACAATGACTGCAATGATGATGGTATTTCCAGTTACTAAAATGCATGCCATTTTTCAATTGTACTCTTGAAGCTCGAATAGTACCAAAAAGATGTGTAATATAATTGTATCACCTTTGCCATCACTGAGTTATACCCTTCATTGAAAAGAATAAACAGGTGAATTTTTATTGTCTGTTTGCTTTTATTTCAAAAGCGAACAAAATTTTTCTCTTTCTTATCTTTAAACTCTATAAGATTAAATTTTGATCTTTGATATTTGATCTTGTTAGAAAAAAAATATATATATACATATATTTGTATAGAAGTTTTATTAACTTGCGTTGCTTCCACTTAAACAGTTGTGTAAGTTTTGTAAAATTTCAGTGACTTTTAATTTTGATGTTTTATGATTTTCAGAAAAAAAACACTAATTTTATAATAATTTGTCTTTTTCTTTACTTGCAGGTATGTACGTTGCTGGTTTCTTAAATAACTTTGCTTAGAATATTTATCTGTGAAAGTAAGTGTTATATTTTTTAATTACTTCCAAACTAAATTTATGAAATCTAAGCCGGTAACAGACAAGTTAGGAAAATTTAAAGGAAGACATCATAGAAATATTCAGGCAGAAATTAACTAAAATAAGGAGCTTATACCGCCTTTTTCAGATATTGTTAACGTATTTGTTACATAAATTCATCGTCATATTTGATATTGTCTGACCGAAGGCATATTTTCAGACTTAATCCAAACTTCGCTATATTTTTCAGACCGAACCAGACCACGAATCCAAACAGAGCCGAATTTTTGTCTATTGAATAGAAAAAATTTTAGTTTTGATGATTTATTAATCATCGTGATAATTAATTAATCATCAGAGATGGGGTTTCGAAGTAACCGACATTGATTTAACGCGTAAAATTGAATAAGTTGAACTTTTCTAATTCTAGTTCGTTAAATAATACGGTTAAATAGGTGATATTCCCAATCACTAGTATCCACCGTCAAAAGTGTTGTAGCGACCTCGAAATCAGTAATCACCCGTTCTGCTTGTCTGATAATTAATAAATTCTTTCAAATAGTAATTTTAATAGTAAAAAAAATAATGAATTTATCAAAAAATTTCTAAAATTAAATAAGTGAATGGGTAAATTCAGATTTTAACTTGAGCCAAACACTTTCCTTTCAATATAAATCAAATAAAAGTTCGACTTATTAATTGCAGTTGTTAATTTTCCTGATTTATTTTTTTAATAAAAACAAAGCTAAGACACATTAAAACCTTACGTTTTGGCAATGTTTTACTTGTTGTTTTTTAAAGATTTTAAAAGGATAAGTTTTTGGCATTAAAACTATTTCCTATGACTCACAAGTATGACAGCTCACGAGTATACAACTGACCTCTTCGTAGTCTTGTATTTTGACTCACGCTCATATCCGATATAATCAATTCAATTATAAATAATTTCAAGAAACTTATTTCTAATGGAAAAAAATAATAAAATGAAATTTCAGCAAAAATAAATTTGTATCGAAAGGGAAAATTTGAGAAACTGAATGCTTAATCGTTATTTATTTGTAGACTGAATTATTCTTTTTTAATTTTAATCATAATCATATTTTTTTGCAATGCATCTACTTATTATTAATTAAAAAAAAAAACTGTATCGATTTCATTCACAAGTTTCTATTTTTTAGCACTTAAAAAAGAGAAATGTTAATGTTAACAAGCAAGAGAAACTGTGTTGCAGTTAATAATTATAAAATATATATCTGCATTTGCATAGAAACAATGTTAACGATTTAATTTTAATTTATGCATTTTTATTAGTGTTATTTACTTGACATCAAAATGATGTGACTATTTATGATATTTGCAAGTACTAAATTAATCAAAAATGAAAACGAAATTTCACAAAGTTTGCAACGTCATTATTGAGATCGCAGTCATCATTGAAATGTTGGAAAAAAACACTACTAAAATTCATTTAAAAGTGGTCGTTATTATTAAGGGGGTAACGAGGGTTAAACAATTTTCTGCAAGGCTGGTGTTACGGATTCATAATATTATTATTAATTAATATTATTTTTTATATATTAATATATTTCAGTGCATCACAAGCTGATCACTCTGCACGCAGGGAAAATCTATGCTTAGACATGGTTGGGACAACAATATAATGGTTATATCAATCACCATATTGCTGTGGCGAAAAATTTATTATTACCTTTTATATTTTAAATATAATTGAAGTCGTGATAAATGAGTTTTTGTTTGCAATTAATCATATGACACTTACAATCCATAACAGTTTTAACATGTTTGAACTCCAAGCACATTTTTGTTAATACACAAGAATGATTTTGTTTGTTTGTGTGTTATCAAATTATGTCTTACAACCATGCAAATAAGTATTATTTATCATAACATTATTAAAGGCACCAAATCAACGCCATGCACGGCGATTGCCACAATCATACGTTGTTGGCCACAGCCATAATATTGTTATCTCAAACATGTCACAATCATTTGTTAGCATTTCAAAACAGTTCGATTAAATATTATTTTAAAAATTCCTTACAATTTGTCTCCCGTTTACTTTTATGATAATTGACCCCCTAATAAATTTTGTTTCTCAACTTTGAGCATGCAACAAATTTCACTTATTTAGTTAATTAAACAACTACATAAACAATGATTTGAATTATTTCATTTCATTTATTTTTTTAAAGTATTTTTGTATGTATTGCAATTGAAATTTGTATGTAGAATGATGTCATTAATTAACGTTGTATGAATGAAATGACTGTTGTCAGTTAAAAAAAAACACATTAAACAATAGAGAAAAAATTAAAAGAAGAACAAAAAAATATTATAGAAAATTCGAACAGAAGTAACTAAAAAATTAAGAGAATCCAACACTGGGTTGGGAAACAAAAAGAGAATAAAACTTTAAGGTGAGATGGAATAAATTAAAGGGCGTGCTGAATGTATTATTATTTTTCCTTAAAACTTTTATTACAAGTTCATTTTGTGTTTTAGAAATATACGAACGTTTAAAGTCCCCAGCCGTGTTACAAAGTCTTTGAGGCGTCCACCAAATAAATAAAAGAAGAGTTTTTCTAGCAAGTTGCTGGGCTGGAGAACACTCTACAACTATTTCAAAGTTTTTCCAAAACTACTGGGTTCCGACGATTGATTCGAGTAGAGAAGATAAAAAAATACACATGCCCTTCTCCTTTTTCAGGGTGTTTCTTACGATTTGTTAGAATAAAGCCAATAAATGCCGTTATGAGGGAAAGTTAGAAGGTTAATATGATCTAAAAAAATATTTCCCTTAACATTTTCTACAAAGTTGCTAAGCATCCCCTACAAGTCAGATGTAAAAAAGAGAAGTTTTATATACCGATGTGCAGCAAGAACAGCCCAAAGCTGGAAAACTTTAACCGCTTCTAAAATAAAATTTCGATGTGATCTTTCAAAACGCTCACATGTATATATTTTTTTTTGTCTCCTCTACCAGAATCAATCGTCGGAAATCCGAAATTTTTTTTCATGTTGTACTGTGTAATTTGTTAAAGAAAAGTATCCTAAATCTGTTCAACATGAGTTACTTCTATCATTTAGAAAAAGTGCTTGAAATGTTTTTCATAAAATATTAACGTATTTATATTAATTTATTTGTTATATATTTTATATTCGAGATGTTCTCCCATTTCAACTACAAAAGGTTTTATATGTTGGGTGTTGAGCCAGTCATCCAATGTCAAATCATCAGTAGGCCTCAAATCTTACTTAAACAACAAAAATTTTAAGCCTACAAAGCTTTCGTAATTATTGAAATTCTCATTTGTTTCTTTAAAGTTGATGTGTAAGTTGAGAGGTTTGAAACTTTTAAAGAATATGGTTTAGGCCTGATAAATGATATGCATCTAGTATATAAAAGTACCTCAATTCAAAAAAATAAAAAAATAATAATATTAAACATTAACTTACAACCTGTATTATTCTACGCTTTATGAAAGAAACATTACTAAAAGGTTCCAGACAGATTTTAAAATAATATAAAGCGAAATCACGTTTGAAATAGTGCTAAAAATATTTAAAGAAGGAAATTTAAAGCCAAAAAATTATGCCACATTTTTTAAAGCTTTCTAACAGTAACTTTTAACTATATCGATATTTTTCATAGTTAAAATAGTGTTTAATTATAATATAAAAATATATTTTTGGTTCATTTAAATAAAAAATATTGAATCAATAACAAAATAAAATTCTTTATTAAGCAAAAATTTTGTTCGTAAGTGTACTCGTATATAACTAAAAGGAAAAAAACCTGAAGCTATACAGTCGTCTTATGAGGGGGAAAAAGGTCTTAAAACTATAAAAAATAATAGATTTTCAAAAGTATCTTGGGTTTACACATACATACATACACAGGTATGTGAAATATCCTTATCAAATTTTTTTTAACAAGATTTATTTAATATCTGATGTACAGAAGTGCATTCATGATATTTAAATTAAATCTGGTTATAAGTTTTGAAAAAGGTTTTCATTCATTGCGATTTTGACTCAATAATATTAATCCAAGATTCTGTAGTTGACTTTTGTTTTGTCCAATTATAGCAATTTTGTGTGTGCCATTGTAATTCCAAAAGAGTTATGTTGACCATCTACAGTAAAATTTCACATCTTTTCTTTAAAATTTTATAAAATTTGTCTTTTGTATTACTTTGACTATTTATTAATGAAAAGAAGTTGTATTTTGAAAAGTTAAAAAATTATTTGGCAAACGTTGTCGTAGTTCACATATTAACTGTTTAATAAAATTTCGGCAAATCGAACTAATAATTTCTTTATCTATTTAAGAATCTATTATGTCTTATTTTGAAATCAAATATTATTCAAAATTTTAGTTAAAATACGGTATTGGAATTATAATATCATCTAAATCGTATTGAAATGGGTAAAAAATTTCAGACTTCAAAAACGATTTGATTACAATGAGTTTTCTTATTTTCATTAGATTATGTACTCTTAGGTATGTAGATCAAATCTGCAACTGCGATGGTTTCCGCGGTGCGATACTATTATTATTATTTTTTTTAACTACTTAATGTGGTTACCGCACATAAATTTAATTGGATAAACTGTTTTATTTATTTTGAAATAACTATTATTAACACAAAATTGAAATTAAAGAAAGAAACTAAATGCATTGTTGAAAAATGCTGAAAAAGAAGCTAAAAGCCAAATGAAATATTTCAAACTAAACATTAATAAACGTTAATAAACATTAATAAATAAAATGCCAGCTAATACATAATTTCCACTACTTCCACGTTTAGGCTTATTAATTTAATATGGCGATGTCGTTGGGGGAAACTTAAAAATTTTAATATTCAAATATTATTGAACACACAAAACAAAATAAAAATTAAATATCTTGAAGTCGTGCTTTTTAAGGAATTGTTGTGTTCGATGTCAATCGTTTTACTCAATATTTCTAGTCTGTAATATTCTAGAAACTTATTTAGACAAACACTAAGCGATAAACGTTCACTCTACATGTGTACCACAATAATAATAATTTTCTCGCGTAAGTAGTTACTTAGCTATAGCAAAGTAATGTAGACGGTATATATAGTTTGTGTGGAAAACTAAGTTGTTCTTAATAGAAGTCATTAATAAGTTGTTGTTGCGTTATTTTCACGATACTCATTTAAAGAATACCAAACTCTTTAAAGTACTCACGGTTTATTTTTTTCGTCTTTTTATTTTCTTACGTAATAAGAGTAATTTTTATATTGTACTACAAGTACAATTCTTACTAATTTTGTGTTACCTAAAAGCAATAGAAAATCTTACTGGTAAATACAATCTTTTTTATGACAAGCATAAAATTTTGGAAATGTTTTTTAACATGAAATAAAAATTACGCATTTATTTTTTTTTTGTAAAAAAGCAGTTTAAAATAACAGAACAAAAGTTAATGTGTTTGCATAATTTTGTTTTATTTTTAAGCGTCTTTGGAGAATTTTGTTTTTAAATTTAATTCTTTGTGTTACTGTTTTTAATGTTAATAAAAAAAGTGTTTTTCTCTTTGTTTCTTTTGGTACCGGTATTAATTAAAATTAACTTTTAATAAGCCTTTCATTGTATTTAATGTGCTATTTGATACTTGGCTAAGAAAATTTTTTTTAATTCAGGAAAACCACGGAAAAATGTATTTTAATTAGTAATTTATTATTCGTCAAAGAAAGCTCTTAAACTGGGATTTCAAATTTACAAAATGTTGTAGAAAGGTGTGTTAAGAGGTTGTGCTCAAAATTATTGACCATATTATAAAAAGAAGGCTATATATACAATTTTACCCAGTATAAGGAAAGAGCAAGCGGGGTTCTGCCAAGAGAAAGTCCAGTGTTGACCGTGTCAACAGTCTTAGAATAATAGTTGAGCAGGCCGCAGAATGGAGATCACCACTACATAAATATTTTCTTTATCGACTTTGAAACCATACTGGCTTTTGAAAGGCATTTGCTTGTAAAGAAGTACCACAAAAACTGATTTCCATTATCAAATCATTGTACGCTAACTAGCGGGATTTTCCGGGAATTTCAATCTAAAGATTTCCCGCTTTCCCGGGATTTTTCATACGGGATCCCGTGAAATAATAATAAAAAAAATTTACAACGGTAGAAAGTGAGCGGGCGTTTTCGGTAGCAGGGCAATTTGATAATAAAATTAGAAATATGCTTTCTGACGAGTCCATAAACGCTTGAAGCGTTTTAAAGAATTATTTCCGAAACCAAAAAATATGAATTATCTTATTAAAGTATTTTCTTGTTTTAAGAATATAATATTTTTGTTTTTGAATTCATACCTCGAGTAACTTTGTATTATTTTTTCCATATTATTTTACGTTTGTTTTTATTAACTGAATTGTAATGTTTTTGTTTATTTGTGAGTTTACTTTGATCTCATCTAACAAAAATACACGTTTTCCGTGTTGTAAACAACGTTTAAGGAATCTAAAAACTGAAAGTTTAAAAAATAAAGTTCCTGTGGTAATACCCAGTTAAAATTAACATATTAATGTATTATTAAAACCTAAGGTATGTTTTAGTAAAGGCCGTGATACACTATCCTACTTGGTCGTGCGATCTGCCAAAAAAGTCGTGTGTGTTCAAAAAGTATAATAGTGTGGCCATAAAATGACTTGTAAGGCAGATTTTTTGACAAGCCTATCCGACTTGTAAATAATTATGAATTTCCATAAAATGATAGATTTCATGCGATCAGAGATGCAACTTTTTAAGAAATTAAGTTGCAACGAAAGCAAAATTAAATTAAAACTATTTATTTTATAAATCTGCAACTGTTTAGGCGAAAAAATCAATAAAATCTAAAATTAATTGAGTGAAAAATACACATGTATGTATGTGTTTGCATCTGTTTGTGTGATAGTGTGGCAAATTCAATGCGATTTTTAAAAGTGGGACAGAATTCTGTTAGATTTTCTAGTGAATGAATCGTATGACTGTGTATGATAGTGTATCACGGGCTTAAGTGTTTCAAACTTTCTAATACAATTTTTGTTAATGCCTAGCAAATTTAATTTTTCTTATTTCATAGAGCGGGATCCCGGGAAAAATTGCGAGAAAAAAATCTAACGCTAAAGCAACATGTAGAATCCTGCATGATTGTCATTTTTCCAATTCAATTCGAAATGTTTTATTTTCTAGCGCTCATAGCTCAGATATGGGCAGGCAGCATTAAACTTCGCATTCGTAGAAATTAGCGTGAATACTCGCATTCACATCCGTATTCGTGAATGCTTCGAAATGGATATTCGGTACATCACTATTAAATATGTCTAAAAAATATATTTATTAAAACAGTACAAACTTTGTGTTTATTTTCTTCTTCTCTCCTTTATTTCCAACCTTTTCCTAATTAAACACACCAAAAATTCTACTTCTGTTACCAAAATACAAAAAAAAAATAAGAACAAAAATTATTAAAATGAACTCTTTTTGCTGACCACATTGTAACCTGAAACTCATAAATTTAATGGCAAATCTTGGTTATGAATGCTTTTCAGCTAACATTCACTAGCTGGTGTATACGTTTTCATAAGAAAAATAAATAAATAATAATAATATAGATGAATAAATTCAGAAGCAAAGATCCTAAGCAAAAAGCAAACACCCTAAGGTTATGGTCATTTTTGTTTATTTTTTTTTTTACAACTTTTGCGGATTTGTGAAAGTCAATAGACTCATTAAATTTTGCGCAAAAAAAGCAGCATTTTACTAAACAAACTTAAACTATGTATGAATAAATACAAAAATGTTACGTGAAAAAGCTTAAAAATAAAAGTATACGGTGTGTTTAAGAAAATAAAGTAGAAATCATAATTTACACTTCAAATGACATTAAAGTTTATGACTTGAAAATATTTTTTTAATGTTGAGATTTTACACTGACCACATAGATTTTTTTTCTTTGTATGACAGAATGTCTGCAAATTTTTTTAAATAAAATTTACATACATTATTACATATATATGCAAATATATGAAAGTTTCAAAATATTTATGTATTTCTTTTTTTTTTATTTTTCCATAAAATTGTGTTTGTAGAAAAAACCACAAAAATAACTGGTATTTTTGTTTAGTTATTATAACTTTGATTGCAATTCACAACAGACAAGCTTCCATTGATTATATTGCAAACTAACGATTAAGGTATTTACAATTTGTTTTGCATTTTAGCAAAAGTTTTTCGATTGTAAAGTTGAAAGTTGGTAACTATATCAAGGTGAAGGAAGTATAAATTGATATAAAAACAAAAATTAATTATTCAACATAATTTCCTTTAAACTCAGTTTCTTCAGTTTTTGTATCCCTTCCAAAAAATAGGATTTTTCTAGGTCCTTAAAATAGGCATTCGTTTGGTCAATAATTTCATCGTTGGAGCTAAATCTCTTTCCACCGAGCCATTTCTTCAGGTTTGGAAATAGGAAGCAGTCATTAGGGGCTAAATCCGGAGATTATGGCGGATGAGGTACCAATTCGGATTCCTGTTAAATAACTCCAAACAATCCTTTGAAGTTGTCACACGTTTATATTTATGTTCAATTGAGAGGAAACGCGGCACCAATCTCGCAGACAACTTTCTTCAACTCGTCTAATCACTTAAAATCAAAACCACACTACAATATGAAATGCCCATGGCATCAACAATCTCACACACTTTTACTTTTCGATCGGCCAGCACCATATCGTGGATTGTTTCGACATTTTCAGGTGTACTGACCTCAATTGGCCGTCCAGAACGTTCAGCGTCATTTGAAGTTGTGCGATCACAAGGAAAGTCAGTAAACAACTTTTTACTATTAAAATCGATGGTGCAGAGTCCCCATAGTATATACCGAGCTTTTCCTTGGTTTGCTTGACGGTTTTTTTCGCAAAAAATAATGTTTAATGAGCACTCGAAATTCAATTTTTTCAATTTTTAGAAAAATACACGAGGTTGTATGTCTTGAACAGCTGTTAAACGCAAAGTAAATGACGACACTTGCTCAAAATTTGACAGTAGTCTATTAACAGGTGGTACTTGATAGGAACAGTTTTACATTTCATATAACTGCGAGGGAAGAACGAAAAGTCACGGATTTATTAATCCACCTTCGTAGTTGAGGTAGCTATTAACTATGAGCAACACAGGATTATTACATTACGAGTATATTGTTGTAGGTGATTAATAAGATGGCACAACATAAAATACGGCACTGATTTGGTAATGATATGATATGACTTGAACGGTATAATTCAATCATTTTTAAAAAAAATTGCTAGATTCTAATGCCAGATACTGTTAGAGGACATTTAGCATGTTTACATTTGGGATTAATTTTAGTGAATTAACGACCCCCTCTCTTTTTGCATATTGTTGCATTAAAGCCGCATAAAAATCATATAATTTTTACGTTAAGAGAGCGAAATTTTTGTGGAACCCTCTAAACTTCGCTGTATGGTTTCTTTTTTTCTTTTCTTTATACCCTCTGTTATGGTGTGCTCTACCAGATTCAGAACCTTGTTGTTTTTTATTTTAATTATTACTTAGTAACAATTTACATTTTTTGTATGTGTTTTCTTAAAACACTATTTTCAAAAAAGAAAAATTATGTTAATTTGTAAAAGTTAAAATAAGCTAAACTATCTTTTAAACAAATTAACTTTAAAAATGCATTTAAAAACAAAAAAAATTTGGCAGAAAATTTACAGAAACTAGAAACGAAATATAAAAAGATATTTCATTTCTATATAACAAAATGACTTACAAGAAAATCCTTTTCGCTTTAACTATTTTATTTAAGTTCACAATTGGAGGCTTGAATCTGGTTTATCTTGAGTTTGGTTTGACTTAGGCAATAGATTTGGTAGCTTTTTTTTTGTTCATAACGAGTATTAAGAAATAAAAAGCAGAGAATTTTGAAACGGACAAATTAATTAAGTATAGAATTTAAAAAAATATTTTGTCGTAACGGAATTACGGCAAAGGGGAGGAAATTACTTTCCGGTGGTGAATTTCGAGAGACTTACCAGTAAGCCAACAAGTTCATCAACAAATCATAAAGATAACCAACATAAAACATCGCCAGCTACAGCATAAACTTTGTCATTCCATTCTCCTTGGTAAATAGTCATTTCATCTACGCCAAAGACATCATTATATTCTACTTCTTGTGCTGCGCCTTGCGCGAAGGAACAGGTAAAACAGAGCATGGAGTGTCCTCGGACAACATCCACTTCAAAGTGTGGTTTACTTTTCATTTCTCCAATATCTTGTTTGTCAGCTTTTGGATTTATTTCTGGCTCCTCTTCAGTATCTACGGTATGATTCACGTTGAAGTTGATATCAATTGTTTCGTTTTCAGTTTGTTTTCTCAATTCGACCTCGGCACCATTCAATTTGATAGCGAATCACTCTAAATTAGTGCGCACAGTTTTGATTTTTTTGGATTTAGGCTCGGCCAAAATTTCTTTTTATGCATAAGCTTTATTTCACAACCGCAACTACAATTCATGGTAGGATTTTATACTTGCAGTGCAGTACGCCTTCTTGACTGCCTAAATAAACTGGATTTTTGAACATGTGCCACATAGTGCGGGTAAAGTCTCGTATGCCACCAAAAGTATTTTTCAAGGATGTATGGGCCAAAAAACGTAAAGTTGACCTTGATAAATTATTCATTTTTAATTAATGTTTTTGTAAAGATTCAGACAATTTCACAAAGGAAATTTTGCGTGCCAAGTTATGTCAATAGACCACAAACTAAAGTAATGATTTTGTTATACAGTGTAAAATGATTGAATTATATGGTGCAATTAAGTTATTATCAAACATTATGTGAATCGTCAATAATAATATTTCACCAAATATCATTAATATTGTAAAATATTTATAAAGAAAGTATGGCACTGAGTAATTAAAATATGATTCAAAATTATTTTATTATGATCAAATATGATACAAGTTCATAAAATCCTCGAGGAGCCAACGTAGCCAGTTTTAGTTTTCCGGAAATAGTTGTATTGTTTTTAATATTAACTAAATGATAATAATATCAAACATTAGTGTTTAGTCATGATTTAATTACAAATGAACCAAACTAATTTTTTATGTTATAAAAAAGTTGATTGTAGTCAAACTATATGGAAGCTGTTGTGATAAATTAAAAAAGGAACAAGAAATTGTTGGGTTAAGCATTGAAAACAATAAATAAACCCATATTGTCTTTGCCACAACCATAACATTGTTGTTTTGTCAGTTATTAGTATGTATAAGAAAATTAACAAGGTTTTAAACACTGATCCTTAAAAAAAAATGAATGAACACGAGTTTTTATGAATTCAAAAAAAAAAAAAAATCAAAGACAGTGCGTACCACAATTACTATATTTAACGGTGCAGAAATCCAATAATATTATTATGCATAAATTTGTGGCAAGCATTGTTTTGTTACTTACTTATGTACACGCATAAATGCATACATATGTAAATATAAACTTCAATATAAAATCTTGCATAATTGTATGATTATTATCAAATACGAAACTATTTATAATGAATAATCGTTTGCCGTTTACATATCACTGCATTACTCCCTTCCATTATGAGTCTTTCCAGTTATTTTAAAATATTAGTTTCCTATAACTCTGTTTTTATTTTTTTAAACGCTTCCATAAGTTTTCTTTCTTTCTTCTTCTTCTCTTTTTTTACAAAAATGATATCAAATAACTGTCAGCAATTGTGACAATGCAATTACATTCATTGAAATAGAAAAAATAAATAAAAATAAAAATGGAAAATCTAAAAAAAATTTGTCTACAATTTGTGGCTTTTTTTTCGTTACATAAAACTGAGTAGTTCGTTTTTCGTCTCTCTATCTACAGCAATCGTCATAATAATAAAAGTCATACAATAATAATAATGGTTGTCATAAGGAAAATTATATTAGAGATTTTAATTTTGCTTGTAGATGTTTTTATTTTAAATTTTAATGAGAAATTGAAAACCTTAATAATTGAAGCATGACTTTTTATTTACATACAAACATAAATCCGTACATAATTTCTTTATGCTTAAAAATAAATATAAAAAAATATTTTTTTAATTTATTAATCGTGATTGCCTCGATATCTTGGCATTAGCACCAATGGATTGCAATGCATATAGACTCGCTCAAAAATCCTAAACAAACAAAAGTTTTTGAAAATCTTTATAAGTAATTAGTCGAACTTTTTTATTAATATTTTGGCTCAAGTTCAAAATTAATCGTTTCAATATATAAATGTTTTTGAAAATCTATAAAAAAAATATTTTAAGCCTAGAAAGATATCGTTACCCAATAAAAACTACTGCCTTTCCGAAGCACGTATATAAGCGGGAACTGTTGATGTTTGTTTTTTGGAAAAAACTAGGCTACGTTCAAGGCATAAAAAAAGAGATAAACTCATGTCTCTTCATTTTATTGCGACATCCAATTGTATCACCGTTAACTTTCGATCACAGATCACAAATGAGACTATTTATTTTTTTTAGCTTAAATTAGCTTTTCTGTCCATCAGATTGCTAATAAAAATAGATAGAAATATCATGTATCATGTAATACCTGATTTTCCTGCAACATCTTCTGTCATCTCTGGTCTCATTTGTGTTACGATGTTTCTTATATGAAATCGTTAACCAACAAAAAAAAAAAAAACAAATTGTGAGCTGGTATTTTCAAGCTCTCTTTATTCCGTTCGATAAGTGAGAGATACATACTTTTCTGTTTATAAATAAACTAAAAGATGTCTGCCTTCGTTTTACGCGTTTTTGATTATCTAATTATCGATTCTTTGGTTAATCAAAAAACTTGATTATTTAATTTCATGAATCCATTAATTCTGATTCCGATCATTCAAAACTAATCTGAATGTTCAATAATATATTTTTTAAAATATAATAATCTAAGTTTTGATTTTTTACTTCTTACACCAGATCAAATCTGGTACTTGCAAAATCTTGTTGATTTCGAATAGATTTCCCATATAAAACAAACCCGACTTCATCACTTGATTTTGGCAAAATCCATTGAACAAAGCGTAGTTCTCAGTGATGCAACTGTGGTTTTTCCTCAATTGTACTGAAAAATACTACGATGTTCAATAACAACTCCTTGAAGGGTTTGTTCGCCAGCTGTTTCGCATTTCATTGATGATTTTCGTATGGAGTTTGATATTTGAAAATTAAAATTTCAATCAACTGATGCTAAAAACAGTTGATACGAAATCTTGAAAAATGTCACGCATAACCCATTGTAAATGGTACAGATTTTGATAGAGATTTAAATTGAAATCTACTAGATTTTGGTCTGATTTAAATGCCATATTAGATTTTTAATTTTTTATTTTTTTAAAGCATTTTTGTCAAGTCGAATTGATACCAGCCAGGGGAACTCGACAGCTCAGCTAACTCAATATCTTTTATATATAATCATTGTCAAAATGTGTTTTTTGATACCTGATATTTCTGTTTTCGAATTTGACATCTAAAAATGAAATTTGCTAAAGCCAATTATTTTTTTTTCAAAACTGCTTAAATTTAAATGCGCAAAATTTAAAATTAGCCATAATTTTGATTATCCAGAAGGCTTGATTAAAAGTGTGATCAATTGAGTAATCGCACATTTCTGCTGGAAAATTTGTATAACCTCCCGAAACCTAATATTTTTAATTATTTTTTGTACGTTAAAGATAAAGAAACTAATAAGAGACATTTCTTTTAAATATATTTTTAAAACTTAAAAAAATTTATTATATTTTCAAAAATAAAAGTTTTTAAAAATCTTTGAAAAAATATAGAGGCAATCTCGATTAATAAATTTAAAGAATTTAATATATTTTTAAATGTAGATTTGGTGAGCTTAAGGTTCGAGTACCATCGGATAATAAAAAAAAGTTTTATGTTTTTTTATGATTAAAATAAATAAGTGAAATACTTTTTATTATTTGCCAGGAGAAAATGAGCACATTTTCAGTGCCGCAGCCAAGCTCATCTGCTCCTGAGTCATCCACTTAAGCAGACTTTATTCTAATTTGTTCAACTAACCGATTTTTCTTGAAATTTTTTTGATACAAATTTTTAATGGGAGGAAGTCCAATTACCACTGGAATTATCTTTTAGTGTAAGGCCTCCAATATTTAACTCTTCGTTGTAGCCCAGCAGTGCCTTCTGTTATTTTTTAAGAGAGTTTGGCTTATTTTCATTAGTCGTCTAAAAGTCGTAGTAGTTGATTTGTCTGCTGCTTAAGATAATTCCATAATGGTCTGCATTTTTCTTTAGCTTCGTCAATTTTTATAGTTTCGTATTCAATATCAGTATGACTGTAACTAACGTACATCTTTGGTCAAAATTAACTAATCTTGAAAAAGCCTCAGCAATAAAGCGGCTTCTTTTGTGTTAGCAAAAATTCGTTTACATGTCATTATTAAAGAAAGAAAAATTTTAAATAAATTTTTTAAGTATCCAAAAATTCTAAAGAATGTGCAAAGTCACACAAACGATATCTTTACGTCGCTAAAACGTATGGTTGGTTAATCGTTCAGAAGAAAAAAAATCCGCTTACAGCACAAAAACTGCATAAGCGCATAAGAATTTACTTTGATGACGATAAAAGAGGAAATAGAAAAATAAAAAAGATATATGTCTGGCAGACGCACCTCATCTATCGAGGGTTAAACAACATTAAGACAAACAATTTATATAAAATACTTCTTTTTGTAATTTTTTATAAACCAAATGACAACAGAGCTTTTGAAAGGGTTGCTTTCATTTTATAGTTCTCTTTTGACGAGGTGATTGGACAATAAAATTTTTAAAAGAAGAAAATTAATTATAAAGAAATTCGATGAAGAAACTAATTAAAAAAAATTGTATTTAATTTGATTGCAAAACGAAATAAGGGCTTTATTAGGTCATCTTATGTAAACTTAAACTAAAACATATTCTGGTAAAAGAATTTGATTTTGATCTTTCGAACTTTTGCGTTATGTTTTTCTTTTTCTACTGAATGAATTTTATATTTTTGTTTTTGTAATGAATTTTTATACTTTTTCTTTATTATTGTTTTTTTTAATTTTTGGATTTGTTTGAGTTCGTTATCAATCATCAATATTACTATTTCATCTTATTTAGAAAGTGGATATAAAGTGTATAAAGACCTCAAACTTGATTTAATATTGCAAAGATAAAAACATTAACATCGTTCGCTGAATCTACAGATGAAAAATTACTGATTCGCTTCTAATTAGGAAAGTATTTTAGTTTGTTTTATTTAATAATTTTCCATTAAATAAATCAATAATAAACTATTTTATTGGTGAAACACAAAGAAGTTCTAGACCTCCACCGAACGATAACGTACGACGTAGTGGAACAGGCTGATGGTATAAAAATTTAATCGATTTCCCATAAAAGTATCTACTAAACTACGAGAGAGTTTTATAAAAAAAATCCCCTTTTAATGCTCTTAATTATTTTTTCTTATGTCATCTGTAGTTATTGAAAGAATTAAGTTGTATACTCCTGCAATATTTCAAGAGTACTTGGTGTCATTTTTTATATTTTCTGCTTTTGTACTCTAGTAGCTTCAATTCCATTTCATTTAGTTCTCTTTTAATTAGATTTATACATTTTATTGGCCACAAAATGTGGAAACTAACGAAAAAAAAACAAAAGTTCAAACTCCACAAGACTGCAAAGGAACTTTAAAACTAAACTGTCAAACTGCTTTCAAGTACTTTTTTTTCATTTCAACAGTAGATGACAAGTTTTATTTGAGAAAAAAACAAAACTTCTGTTTGAGTACTCTACAAGAAAGAGCAGAGGAAATTTAGTTGAGATAGAAGCTATAAAAATTAACCAATTATACGAATGTGAGTTTTTTTTGCTATTAAAAATATGAGTACTTTGCCGGACCATAGTCTGGCTTAACCCTCCAATGAACTTAACTGCTGAGGGGTACCCAGGGTGTATAATTTACATATAGGGTTCGTGTTTAGAGGTATAGAACTTTAAGTTGCAATAAAACACGGATAAATGGTGTTTAGTTCGTATGAATTTAGCTTTATTTGAAAGATAGTTCTCAGTCGTTTTTATTTGTATGAGAGATCCGGCATATGGCGAACTCGGTTGGCTCCAAGAAAGTCCAATCGGAAAGTAAAATTTGCCATCAGTTTTTGCAGCTTGATAGCCGTTCTTTTCCAAAGCGTCAAGCGTCGGAAGCTAAAAACGGTAAAGTGGATTCCACTTTACTAGCCCTTTAATTGAAATTATTCGTTCGCCGAACATTGCCTTCAATAAGTCAATATTGGAACACGCTCTGTGGCATGTTGCACCGTTAATGTGAAACCGCAGATTGTCTTCATCAAAATGTACTATTAAGTGGACGGACAAAGCGTTAAATACTGGGCATGATGCCGAATGGATGCACTTGGGTCTTCTTCCATACTAAGCACTACAGTGCAACAGATCTGAAAAACGAGTCTGGGTTGTTTGAATTAATTTTTCTGATAGATAATTATGTCGATCGTGAAACTAAAGAAGAATGCGATAAGATTCCCGAACTGAACCCTGTTTTTCGTAAAAATCTACACAATTTTCATACCTTGTTCATGTATTAGTCTACTCAAAATGAAATGATAAACTAAACTGAACTGAACAGAAAACAAGTGACATCTGTCAAAGTGGCGCACATATCAAGCATAATTACCAACCTAAGCTTCTGTACCTATCAAAATACGTTTATATTTTTCTAATTATATTTCATTGACATTATTTTTTTCTGTAGCGTATTGTAAATTCGATTTAGTTGTCAGCTTGCTATTCTTTATATTATTTTTCTATTTTTATTTTCATAAAAGTTTTATATTACGAGTATTTTTGTTGTTTTTGGTTTTTTCTCTCTTCTATTGTTGAAAGTGTTAGCAAAAACCTTGTGGTCAATAAATATGTTAGAGTTTGTATTAAATGACAAAATGTCTATTATTTTGTGGTTGGTGTAAAAAAAGCATTATTGTCAGTCACACAACTAAAACCAAAATAACATAGAAAATCTATTTACGAAAAGAAAAAAATATGGAATATAAAATTTTTACTAAAGTGTCAAGGTATTAGAATAAACTTAAAAATTCTAAATATTAGGTTCTATAAATAAGTTAAATAAGAATTAATAAAATGGCAAATGTAACTTCATCACCAAGATGGCCTTTTTAGTAACATTATTTAATTAACCGATTTAATTTGAATCCATGTTTTTATATTATTCCAATAAAAACGATTTCCCAGGCATTTCATAAGCTTGTCATCATTCATCACTTTCTGAATAAGAATAGTAGAAAATAAAAATCCCATTAAAAATATCATGAATATTAATTATTAACGTTTTTATTATACTTCAAATTAAGCAGCTGACTTGCTGAACGAACATCAAGTTAGCTAAGTTAAGAACTCGATTATGTCGGCAAATAAATAAAAAAAAAAATATGTTTGTTTAAATGAAAGGACACAATTCAAATAAATTTTGTTGAAAAATTGTAACCAAAATGGTAAAGAGGAGCACAAACTGTTCGAAGTGATTAAACCTGCAATAAAAAGGCTTCTCAACTTAATGCATAAAAGATGAGAGACATTTAAATCGCTTATTATACAAATATAAATATTGAAATAAATATTTGAGTAGAACATTTTCTTTCTAAGCAATAAAGTAATTAGAAATATTGTCAAAGCTATTACTTATAAAGTTTGTAGGCCTAAAAGTATAAATTCAATTAAAATGGTAAATCCCATAAGATTAATTATGCTAGTAAATAATTAAAATATACATATATTCAATAGAAAGTCATTATGATTGTAAAGGTCTCATTGCTTCAAAAGAAACCTTTCTAAATGTTTGAAATTTGTATGGCAAAAAGTCAAATATAAAAATTGTTTATTATTGATCGCATTCTTAAGACGTTAGAGTAGTTCTTCTCCACACAGCAGTTGAGTATTTGCTGCAATTTTTTCCATCATAAATTTTTATCGCTACATATAGTCAAGATGTTATGTTTAGCCTCCACAGCTGAACAAGAGAGTTATGCGCTTTTATACTCTAATGCAACGCCGCTTTGTTAGGTGGCGGCTGCAAATTAATTTCTTAAATTTTGCGTTACAAATGCGATAAAGTAACGAAAATAAAGAAATAAAATTAAAATACTAATTTCATTAAATATACGGAGGTTTATTATGGTTTCAATTTATTTTAATTATATATTTTGTTCAATATAAGATATAAAGATTTGTAAAATACAGTGGCGGCTTAGCGTTGAAATATAAATACTACCGGCGCAAGTTTATCATTTTATTGCAGTGTTTTGTTGTGCATTTTTACGTTGTGAATATTTAATTTGTGGTGCAGATTTTAAAATAAAAATGACAAATTCCCGGGCTGCTCACTTTAGCATTGGAAATCGCATTTATAATGTATAATATTTCTTTTGCAGCACTATTATTTCTTTTCAATTGTTTACATTAATCAGCTGTTCATTTTTCAATTATTCATCAAGCCGTTGGACTTAACAGTTAGCAACAGTTTCACAACTGCTGAGGTCAACAGTTACGTCTTCTGAATGCGCCCATTTTTAATACAAAACTTAAAACGTGTGGAAACGTTTCATTTTACAAAGTAAGGCCACATCGTTCATTTAATTTCATAGTATTGTAACTCAAAAAAAAACTCGGTCTTCGAAAAGTGACCTTCATAGTTTTTAATATACTACACACACATCAATGGAAATAGCAGAAGTGACTAAACATAATATTGGTATGAATTTTTTACACAATATGAAGAACAATACGAAGAATAATTCCATATTCTTAACTCGAAAATCAAGCCTTTAAAGTTATGACACTTTCCAGGTAAATGAATGATAAACGATGATGAAAAAATCAATTAGAAATAGAAAACCAAAATTTCTGAAAGTGATAGACTGTCTGGTTTTAGAAAATGAAAATAAAAAATGGTAATAACTGGCCGAATCTGGAAGTAAATACTTTCAAATAAAGCAAGAATTGTCTAAATCTGTTTATAAATGCCCAAATTCTGAGGGAAGAAACAGTGAAAATAAATTCAATAACTTTTATCTTAATATACGCAAAAATATTGTTATTATCGAACAGCTAAAGTCCTTGCACGAGGTGGAGTTTGAAATCCCGTAAGCAAACACCTTTTTAAAGAATCTTCCATGACGCATACTGGACCGAACGAATAGTGATGTAGATTAATGTCGGGTACTGCGATACAGACGGGTAAAGTGGACAGTGAGATAAAATATTATTTCCTTATTTGTTAAATGACATTTAATTAAGTTGTTTATAATAACCGTTTAAAATAATAAACAAATTGACCTGAAACAAAAGACTTGAGCCAAAATTATACTCTTCTTCCTTACATTGTTTTGTAATCGAACTAGAACTTAAAAAAATACAGAATTAATTTCTTTATTTTTGCAAACAGTCCTACTGTTCGACTTACGAAGTCATTACTTTATTCATCATATACTCAGCGATCTTTTGGAGAAGTTGTGTGACATCATTTACAGTGAACATATCAGTGAGCCATAAAATTCACATTTCATGTTTTGCAAATTAGATTTTAGAATTTTTAAATATTTTCCAATCGTTATTTTGTTATAGGCTCTAATATGTTTTGATTTATCTGTAAATTAATTAAATTAAATTGGAGTTTTTTTAGCATACTCCTACATAAAATTATTATGATTTTATTTACATGAAAAAGCAAAAAATTGTCATCTCTTTAACTTTTTTTCGTAGATTTAATGATATTTCATGTGGGCTTTAAAAGGTGTTTTATTCAATCGGTTTAAAATGTTTAATGTTTTCTAACATTTAATAGTTATCAGTATTATTATACATATCTAATATATTCAGCTATAATTTTTAAGCTACTGCTCATCTCTATTTGTGCTTAAAACTATTTAACTTTAAGCTGCTTAATGTTGTTGTAAGCCCAGGGCTTTTACTGTTGCTTTGCTTTGATATTAGAAATGTTTGCGTCTAAAGAGACAGTAAATGTTAAAAGTAAAGAAATTTTAGCAATGAACAAAGAAGATAAATTCATTAAAATTTATTTATTCTACTTTTAAAAGTTCCACAACATTTATTTTTGTGTTATAATTTCCTTTAAATGTTCTAAACAACTTTTGTTTACTTAAAAGGAATTTTGTAAATTGAACTACGAACGTCATAGCTTGATTGTAGTAAAGCATGTCAAAGTCGAAAATATTATTAATTTAAATAGTTTCAACTGTGAACTTTGGTGTCTGAGTTTTGTACTCTACTGTTGCAAATTAGAAATAAACAAACACGTCACACTTTCTGCGTGAAACAATAACATCACAAATAGTCGGAAAGTTCAAATACATATAAACTAAAGTGAAATTTTAATTAGTAAAAGTTCAAATGCTGTCTGTACGTCTGATAATAAAAATAAATTTAAGTTAAATTTACCAGAAATTTGTTCATGTTAAATAAACGTACATTAAAAGGATGGAACATGAGTATAATTTGAATTTAGCGTGCATACACACAAAGAAAGAATAAGGTTGTGGCAAACATAATCTAAGAACAGGATATTATGATTACATTATAAGAAAGTATTATCTAATTTAATAATAATAATAATAATATATCACATCCCTGGGAAGAGGGGAGTGACACAAAACTAGTTACGTGACTAGTGGGACTAGTACCAGCTCTAACACTTCATATGCTAAAGACCTGTCACTTCAATATGGTGATGGTCTCAAGTAATTCTTTGTTTGCACCTTTTATTCACCTTGTGATTTGCCACAGAACTATGTAAAAGAAAACTAATAGTCTTTAGCTGATTTTGGCCTAACTCGTTCTATGTCAATAAAAAACTTTTATTACATATTTACCCAACGTAATTGTAATTATTTAAGTTTTAATTTTTAAATAGAAAAAACATAAAGTCAACATAAAATTGACGAGACGTTGGGTAAATATGTAATATAATAAATAAATATGTATGCGTGATATTTGCAACTTCCTAATCATCTCAACATTGTAAAATAAAAAATCATTTGATACATTTTTGAATTTCAATTGTCAAAAAAATTTAAAAAGATGACAAAAAATATTTTTTTGTGATGAATTTCAAAGTTATCGGTTTTATGTTCAATCTAGAATTACTATCTGTTTTGAACATAAAACTGGTAACACTTAAATTCATCATACAAAAGTATTTTTGTGCCATCTTGTTAAATTCAATTCCGACTACATTGGAATCTGCAACAACCCTGATTATAAAATATAAAAACCTGTCTACCATCCTTAATGTAACAAAAAAAATTGTTTAAAAATACAAAACAAAAAAATAAATGAAAATTAAATATGCAAGAACTTATCCAGTATAAAATTCTCATGTTTAGCTTGTGATATATAAAAATGTAACATGTTTCACAAAATGCTTTTTAAAGAATTGTTTAGAAAATATGTAATACAATTTTATGTCTTATTAATTTTCTTTTTTAATATACTTTAAATTAATATGGATATTTGTACAACTAGACAAATATTTTGATAAGGCATAAATTAAGTCATATAGAATTTTCTGAACAAAAACATTATCTTAATTAAAAAAAAAACAACATACACTTCCTTCTTTGGCTCACAGCAGTAAATTATGTGAATGAGAAAGAATTAAATTAAAACAATTTAAATTTATTGCTTATGATTTAATTGGGTTGTTAAATATTCGTGTTTTTATTTGTTCGAATAAAATTTCATGATATTTTTTTTTATTCGAATAAACGAATAATTTTGAAATTTTGTTCGAATAATTCGAGCGAACAAAGAATAAAAACTGAAAGGTCAAAACAGCATGAAAGAGCATATAAAGTTTGTTTGTTCTTTTCTTTAATTTTTCTAAATAGTTCAGATCATCAGCAATACTGTTAACGATTTTTGAGTTAGTACAATATCTTACTTTATTTATAGACTTTTCTAGATCAGTAAATAAAACGTAATTAGTTACTTCAGAAACGTCATCTTATTCTTAATCGTAGTTGAGGTCATTCGTAATACATATTTTTATCACAAAATAATCGTCAAAACAAAGTATTTGCATACTTCTTTGTTTATTCTTGTGGCATGTTGTAAAATGCTAATATTGGATAGGAAATTCATAGAATGAAGGAATAATATTAAAGTAGTTAATGATTTTATACGTCGTTCATTAATTATTCGAATATTTGATTATTCGAAAAAAGTTGCTCGAATAATTCTTTATTCTAAATTGAAAAATATTTGTTTGTTCGAATAATTCGATTAATTTTTACTCGAACGACAACCCTAATTTAAACCAAGCAATTAAAATTTATTGTTTGTAATTCTAAACTTTAGCAAAATAAGTATTTATAAAATTCTGAATTTTTTTATTAGAAGATTTTTATTAAAATGTCATGCACTTGATCTACCGAAAGCAGTTTGATTGTTTTTGTAATTGGAATTGTAAATTTAAGAGTTTGAACTAGAAAAGATGGCAGCATAAATGTGAAACAAAATATTTAGACTTGTGAGATAAATAATATAGAAGAAAGAGAGAAGCTGATTGATTTGAAGGTGATTTAGTTATAGAAATTTGCTCTTAAAAGATCATTAAATAAAAGTCTTAACAGACTCATTGCTACGAGACAATGTAGACAAACAGACATAATTTTTGAAAAACGGACAAGATGCAATTCAGATGACCGACCATATCTATTTTTAAAATGTTAAGCTTATTCAAAAATTGCAACAAGACCTTTTTGTATAAAATAAAAAAACCATCACAATATATCCATAGAAATATATCTTTAATGAAATTTTAATTAATGTTTTTTTTTCGCCTTATTCTTTGCAGAGTAAATTGTGACTAATACCGAATACTTGGAAATTCTATACCAATTCAAATATCAGAGACTTCAAGTCTTAACAAACATATCACATCACAAACATTTGGCAGCTTAATTGTTGAATCCACTTTGTTTAACAAGAAGAGAAACAAATGAACACTCTTACTAGAAAACACTAAAATAGCACAAAACTTAAAAGTGGCAACAAAAATTTCTGCAAAAGTGTATCTACAACAGCCCCAAAATCACTCCCCCCCAGACAAACGTGTACGAAAAAGCCATCACCATTTCGTCGATTGCGATTAAACGCAGGCCAACGCTGCCGCAAACGCCAGCGAGTGCCCCACAGGTGTTGTCACCCAAACGACAGTGTGCCGCAGCTGTATCTGTTATACCAACGAACGCCACAAATCCAGCAGCTCAACTAACACCACAAATACAATACGCCACAGCACCAGCTAGTGCCACCGCCGCCCATCAAGTCACTTTGAAAGCCGGTCATCAACAGTTTGCCTTTAATACAGCTGCTGCTGCTGCTCAATTTGCTGCTACAGCAGCCATTACAGCCCACTCTCACCCCCACCACCAGAACCAAGTAGCTGCTGCAGCAGCTGCCGCCGCTGCTGCTGCTCAACATCAACGTAATATAGCCGCTGTTGCTGCTCAACATATAAATCCGGCAGCTGCAGCTGCTCTACTCAATCACCAGTTTAGTCAGGGAGCTACACACCAACAACAACACCAACAGCAACAACAGGCCGCTGCAGTTGTAGCAGCTGCGGCAGCAAACGCTGCCCATCAGCAACATTTGGTATTGCAACAGCAACAACACCTCTTTCAACAGCATCAACAGTACCAACAACAGCAGCAACAGATAAGACACTTGCAACAACAACATCATCAACACAATCACAACCATAAACATCAATATCAACATCATCAGCAACAACAGCAACAACAACAACAATCACAGACACTAGCGGTGACAACACCTACTGCCACAAGCAACCAACAAAGTTCTACTACACCGACAGCATCTAATTCGCCAAGCGCCTCCTTGGTATCCTCGACCTCATCTGCTAACAACCCAGTAACCGTTAACACATCACTACATTCCAACGACTCCAATACATCAACGTCATCGTCGAAGACTACTACACCTACACCAATTGCTGCATCGGTGGCAACTACGGGTGCCACAACAAACGACACCTTAATAAGTGTCTGCAGTAACGGTAGCAACAGCAACTCATCGAACTGCACAACAGCAACTACAGGGACCGCCACATCAACAATGGAAAATCAAATGGCTCTGGCCCCACTTGGACTATCGCAAAGCATGGATTCCGTTAATACAGCAAGCAATGAAGAAGAGGTAAGTTCAAGTCTCAGGAAAAACTAGTTTTAAACTTTTTTTTAAAAATTAAATATTCTACATTCTTTCAGTTCCCAGACTATTTTAAAACAAGCATCTTAATTTTAAATTTAAATTTTGTGTTGTCTACCTTTGATCTCAAATTAAATATCTGAAATAATTTACTTTCCTTCTGTCTTGATCAAAAATATTCCTTTGTTCAAACAATTGATTTCACATTTCGATTTACAACTCCATGATTTCAAAATAACTAAAATTTATTTTTCACATTTCTATCATTAATTTTAAGTTCAATCAACCATAAATCTCATTTATGCAAATAAATTATAATGTCGTTTTATATGCGATGGATATGAAACAAATAAGTAGAAAACTTCTTGCCAAACCAAAGACCCAAACTGCAGCTACCGGCACTTGAGAACTTTTATTTCTCGTTTCCTTTTTTCCTTGTTCATAAACTATTTAACTGTCCTTGCTAACGAGAATATTCGTTAAAGTTGGCAAAGAAATTAAAACCATAATGTCTGCATTTAAATTAAAATGCACTCTAAGAAGCACAAAAATAAAAAAGTAAAACTCGATAAGAAAATTTATATAAAAAAATACTTACAAATCACAGAATTGTAATTATACTAGAAACTCAAGTCGTTTGGAGGAAGCAAAAAGAAATATTAAATAAAATGACCTTCAATAATCACAAAAAAAGTCAGGAAAATATAAAATCTTAAATAAGTTTATCACATTTTTGTTCATGTCTAGTTTCAATTCGTTAACTTTTATTGAACCAAAAACATAAAAAAAACTTAACCTAAAAATATGCCTTAGTTTTTGTTTCATTACAAACAGTTAAGGTTATGCTTTATATCTTTTTATATTATAACATTATACCTTTTGCCGTAAGTGATGTTGTCATTGCTTTATTGCAAAGGGAATTAACAATATTGGCTAAGGGAAATTAAATTGACATACAAACACATCCACACTCTTAGCCAGCCTCCCCTACACATGTGTGCGAAATGTGTCAAGTGCTAAAACATTAAAAAAAGAGAAAAAAAAATATAAAAATTCCTTTTTTGTTTGACTTGTTTTAGGGAAGTGCTTGTAGTCAGTGCAATGTATAATTTGTTTTGTCAATTTTATCTAATGAAAAATTCTATTTCTCTTAAAAATTTAATCTGTTTTAGGAACTGTTTTTGAAAGCTAATTTTAAAACTAAGTTATAAAAAACGTTCTAAAATATGTGAGATTGGCATAAACGTAATAAATATTTAAACAGCTAAAAATGTGGTTAAGACAATTACAAAAGCAAAAATACATAATTCATTTTATTAGAAAATCTATATTTTTTTCTTGTCATTGTTAATGTTATTATTTGGCAAATAATATATATTTTTGATATATTTAGTCTAAATGCAATAGCGTTTTTTCTTTTTCAACAAATACTTCCATCGGTGCTAAATCGTACAAAATAAGTAAATAAAGACATACAATTTTAGTTGAATGCCCGCTCTTATAAAAATAAAAGGAAAGCTAATATCCCACTATCGGTGCAAAGAGCACAATCTGCGGCAATTGTATCACATGTAAAAATATTGTACAATTTATTCTTGAGCGGTCCCATTATCGCCGCATATCGGCCAAATCTCAAGTGCTACAATAATCGGTGCAATGCGATCCCACTATTGAGCTTTATTGGGCAAATTAAATAAAATTTTTATTTGCTTATTGGTAGATAATTTTCAGAATGGATTACTATAAAAATCAGAAAACTGCATTGGTCGTATATATTGTGGCGTCAATGTTTAAAAAAGGAGCAAATTTTAAATAAAAGAACACTTAAAAAACGTAGCATTTGGATAAGAGAGTGGTTAGAAAAGAGGATTGAATATGATGGATATGATGGAATACCTTCTGCGAATTTCGTGAAGTCGACAATCGAAGTTCTCTTTTCAAAAACTATGTGCGAATGAATGAAATAAAATTTCCTCGAATTAATTGAGTTAACCACCCCATCATACGAGTACATTCACAAGCAAGAGACAACCTTTCGAAAAGCTATTCCCGTATGCCAATTTTAGGTTTTACCATTCCGTATTTGGCCAAAGGTGACTGCTATAAAAAACTTTCAGCGTTTTTTCCCGCATAATTTGTTAAAACTTACTCTCTATTCTTGTTGTTTTTTAAAAAGGTAGTCATATCTCAAAACACCTGATTTTTTCGTTAACAGTGCAGAATTATTCGTCTTATCGTTCTTCATAATTTGCAAAAATTTCATACAAATATCTTGTTTCCTACCCTCTTGAGGGGAGAATATATCTTTTTTCCATTACTTTAAATTTCTTTTCTAAAGAACGACTTTTTTTGAGATATGACTACGCTGCAATAAAGGAGCGAGTTGTTTTCCAATCAGGGATGAAAAAATCGCAACAACTTCAATCTCTACATGCCAAAATGCAGGGTTGCATTTCTTACATCAGCTAAAAGCAATTGCTGCACAAGTTATGATTTGTGAATAAAATCTATGACTATCTGTGCACTATTTTTTATTTTCTGTTTTACTATTTTTGACTTTGGTTATGATTTCTGAATATGCGCCATTGACATCAGCATTTCTTCAGTTAATTTATTCTGGAAATCGCTGCTGCAATAAGACAATTGTTTCATGCACGTTGTGGCAGGTGGCGTCGTCTTGCTGAAACCTCATGTCGTCCAGATCCATCCGTCTCCGTTATCATGTTTGTTTAGAATTGGAATGAGTATTCCCATCTAAGATTTTAGAACCTGGCTAAGTCTAATGTCAATGTGAGGTTGGTTATTAGAGAAGGGTTGAGCCACGGATATGTCGCGGATCTACGGGGACTAGGGAGCATATGGAAGTATATGCTTGACTCGGTGAGAGCGCAGGAGGGGCTACCAGGCTTCAAAAAGCTAAGATTGCAAGAATAACACTTTCAAATATTTCTTACTTAAATGTGCAATTCACAAACGGTTTATTTATCGTAATATAAAAAATTTAAAAAACTTTTGTTTGTTGAGGGTTTTTAGCTAGTCTATATACATGCATTTCATTGGTGCTGAAGCCAAATCATCAGTAGACCTTAAACCTAATTTTTAAATGTTTCAAACCTCTTTACTTATACAAAAACTTTTAAAAACTCAATAAGAGTTATAAAAATTACAATAGTATAAGCACAGTAGGCTTTGAAACTTATTCAAAAATCCCAACAAACAAATTATTATATTCGATATGAATCTATTTTATTTTCTTTACAACCTTTATACAATTAGACGCCCTTTGGGTGACAATAAAAATATTTAATAAGGCAAAACGGAAAATAAAATCATAACTAGGTAATTATGAAATTTATATTAATCGAGATTGCCTCGATATCTTTTTTCAAAGATTTAAAAAAAAACAAACAAAAGTTTTTTAAATCTTTGAAAAAAGATATCGAGGCAATCTCGATTAATATAAATTTCGTAATATAAAAAAAATATGAAAATATGGAAATGCAAATTGTGGTATGTACAACATTTGGATACAATTGTGAAAAATTGTGAGGAGACGCAGGATGTCTTCTGTGTGTTTTCTTTAAAAGTGCTGCTTTGAGAGTGTCTTAAATTCAAATAAAAAGAGCTCGAAGCAAACTTTTTAGCGCGACAAAGTAAAATTTTACAAAAAAAATCATATTAAAAATTCATGGTTTTATTGAAATAAAACATAAATGCGTTGAACAATGTCTCTATCACCAATGCCGTTCACAGTCACTGCAATTTCAAGCTCGTCTTCAAAAAAGTAAAGCTCAAACACGCCGCCTGGCAAAATCCGTACCAGGTAGTTGCTGGTTGTGGGTATATTTGTTTCTCATGGATGGCATGAGGATTTCCTATATCCAAATAGATCAAACTCAAGCTTGTTTTCCGATGCCTGCCAAAAGGTCTGGATGTTCCTGCAGACTTCTATTTTTTGACAAATGACAAATAAAAGAAAATAATTAAAGTCAGGTAATCAAGGACGAGGTGGATCTAATTTTAAATTGAACACTGAATTAAAATAATATGCTGCCATTTGAAAGGTTACAGAAAAAATTTCACAAAATTTATTACCCATTTGTTTTGCTTTAACGTAGAAATTTTCAAAATATTCTTCATGTATAAATTCGACACGGCAATAAGTGTTCTTTCAGATAACAAGACTTTGGCAATTTTTTCCTTCTTTGAGATACCTCCGTAAATAATACACGCACATGATTATTTTAACTGAATCTATTTTGTTTTTATATTTCTAGAAGAATAAAATACTATCTGTAGATGTATTTATTTCTTTCTTCAAACATTTTTATTCGCAACTATAATGTCTTCTTACATATACTTGACATAGAAATTCCAACACATACAAATAGTGTGCACCCACACATTCATTAAAAATAATTTTCATGTAAGTGGTTACTTTAAAAAGAAAATAGTTCTTATTTATACAGCTAAAGAAAATTATGTATTTTTACAATTTTATACAATCTTCAAAAAGAAATCATATGATACAAAAAAAATCTTAGATACTATAAATCCTAAAAAAAAATAAAATCTATAGCACACACATAATCTTAAATATACTCTGATGTATGTTTTAGTAAGAAAAATACTTCAAAATTTCTTAGAAATTTGTATAAGTAAAGAGCAAAGCAAATATTTTAAAAACATGTACTTTTATATTATAAAAGGATTACAAGATATTAGAAATATTATAAAGATGTTATGACAAGTGCTTAATAACGTTGTTATTCTTAAAGAAATATTATAAACTTGAAGTACTCTTTGGCGTTTAGGATGAGGAAAACAAAAAAATAAAAATACTCGTAATAAACTTATTTGCGTTAAAATTTTTTTTAAAGTAAATTTAAATAAAATTTTTCGTTCTAATGCAAATTAAAATCATTAAATACGTGATATATCTAAGAAAATTCTGTAAAATTTAAATGCTATGCTGGTTGCTTTTGCTGACTTTTGCATTCATACTAAAAATGTTTAATTATATGTTGTACTTATGCGAAAGCTGTCACTAAGTCTGCGTTTAGACGTGATATGATTATCACTATTTTTTCATTGAACTTTCATTGTTGTTCAAACAAGTCACTTCATGTTGACGATATTTATTTGCAAATACCTTTAAACTTAAAATTACGAATAAGAAAACAAAACGTAATGACAATACATACATCTTTTCCGCTCGCCTCTCTCGCCAATGAAGTAACAATCATGTCAGTAAGACATGACTCGTCTAAACGTTACCATTTTAATTGCGCGCCATTTTGGTTATGTGACATTTAGGTCAGTTTAGCTTTAACCATTGTGTTGCGTAGATGTTAAAATTTTATTATGGATAAATATGCACCACAAGAACGAACAGAAATAGTGACAATATTTATTGAAAATAATCATTCCATTATTGCCACTCAGCATCAAAATAGCGTAAAAAATATTCTAATCTTCCAGTGCCTCACAAAACCACAATTTATCGTTTACATGGGAATTTTCGACAGTAAGGTACGGCAGCAAACAGTCCTCGTTCTGGAAAACAACAGACGTCTCTTAATGCTGAAAATGTGGTCTGGTGCGCAATAGTGTTGCAAAGTCTTTAGAAACTTCAATTCGGCGACGTGATTCCCAGTTACACATTTTTGCACACATTTGCATTTTATTTTGTAAACTAATTTAAAAATGTTCCCGTACAAAATTCAGCTAGTCCAAAATTGCTATCGAGAGATCATGATCAACGAGTTGAGTACAGTAATGCAATGCTAAGGCTGTTTGGTGAAATTGAAGATTTTTCGTCTAAATTGATAATGAGCGATGACAAGCCCATTTTCTTCTCAGTGGCCACGTCAATAAACAGAACAGTCACACAGAATCTTCAATTAATTTATGGAACATCATTGTAACCACTAAAAACAACTGTATGGTGTGGTATTCATGCTGGAAACATCATTGATCCCTATTTTTTTTAATAGGCAAGGTTTTTTAGTTACTGCTGAACGGTACCAAAATATGATTCGAATTTTTCTTGTGCCTGAAATGTAAGAACAAGGACTAAAAGACATGCGGATTCAGCAAGATGGGGCCACAGCACATACAGCTCGTTTAACAATTCAAATATTGAATGATGTTTTTCCACGAAGACTAATTTCGCGAAATGGCGTCTTAGCATGGCCAACCAGATCTTCGAATTTAACAGCATCAGACTTCTTCTTATGGAGTTTCTTAAAATCAAAAGAAACGATTTAACATCTTAATGACAATATTCGTCGCGAAATTAAAGAAATGGAGTCATGAAAAATGCCTTAAAAAGAGCCGAAAGTTTCATAGCGAATCACGGTCACCATTTAGGCAATATAATTTTCCAATCATAACGAAAAAAAAATATAAAGACCAAGTAAACTTTTTATGAAAACCAAACTGACTTATCTTTTCTTTGAACAAAGTTCTAGGCAATCAAAATGGTAGCGAAACTTTTACGCCACCCGTTATTTGTTGAAATCATGTGCAGAAGCGTTTGACGCTTTTTAAATGAATTTTCTATCAAGATAAGATCTTATTCCGGGGTAACATTTTTATGGGGGCTATACAAAATATTAAACTGATTTTCGCCAAATTTGTGAAAACGGTGTTTAGTCAAAAAGAGTAGATCAACACTTGCAGTTTGTAGATGTGTTACAATTTTAGTAAAGGAATCCTAGGAAGTACATACGTAAATAGAAATAAGCGCTCGAATATGTGGCTGGTTATTAATTATTATTGTTTAATATGTGCCACAAGAACCATTTCTGCTCGTAAGAGATTTCAGCCAAATTCATAAGCATTTAATAACGTTAATGTTTGCATAGAAGTCGGGTTTCACATATAAAAATTAAACATTAAACCTATTTTAACTTTATTAATCGTTTAGGAATAAGATGATTTATATTTAAGAAAGTTCTGCTATCCAAATCAAAAAATTAATAGATAAAAAAATTTTTAATTCTTCTAAAAGGCTTTGGGCGTCTTCTCGCGAAACGTACCACTGTGCATCGGATAGATAACACAAGTATCATTGCGATTGTTCACTTTTCACAATAGTTGCGTTTTTATGGCATTTTTAAATTCTATTTTTAAAAACACTTTTTCGTACAATTAACAGAATAACTTTCGTTTGAGCTGTACAATAGTAATTTCAGCTAAATCGAGCTCCTAGCTCCTGTATAAATCTAGAGTCATGTATTTTATTGTCGTAAATGTGTTTCTTTAGTGTTTTCAACTTACGCATCCAATTTATTTTATGTCTACGAGTTTTGGTGCTTTTGGCCAAAAATATTGTCTTGACACTTTAAATATACAAGCAATGAAATATGCACATAAATGAAATCTGTTTTAATCAAGCAGTCATTTAAGAATATTTTTATTTATAAAATATATTTATTTTGTTTTTAATAGCGCTGTGGATTTTCCAAACGCAAATGGGAATCAACTCAAATGTTAATAGATTTTTTTTAGTGAATTATTTTAATTTGCAGTTTTAAAGGCGGCCAAGGTATCTGATCTGTGGCTGATCTAGTTTATTTATTTCACTGAACAACTTTGCAATAACAGGTTCTGCAACAAAATTGTTTACTTAAAATTTCACAATGAAAATTAACAGAAAAATATGTTTTCAAAAAATATTCCATAAACAAATTTCCATAATATCGCACTTGTTCGTTCCTCTAAAGAGAGTCTACTCAAAATTTAAAAAATTTCAGTAGAGGCAAAAAAACTATTTATTTATACTACTTTATATCAAGAAGAGGGATACAATGGTTTTTTTTGCGAAGGAGTGGAGAAATTTATGTATGATTTTTATAGTTGGTAGATATGACGATTGTCCATCGATTTCTGGCAAAAGTGTAAAGTTAAACATTTTTAGATGACTCTCTTCAGATATACTTATGTAAGTACATAAATTATTAAAATAAAAAAACTGCCAATTAAAAAATTGTCTCAAAGCAAATTCATACCAGATAGTCGCAAGAGGTCTTATCATTCTTGGTTATCAAGTTATACGCTTCCTTTTTACAATAAAAGATTATAAAATCCAAACATTTAACTGAGCTGCCGACCTCACTTGGTTTGAATTCATGCCTTAAAAATATATGATTATGCCTTAAAAATAACACTGTTTATTATTTCGCATTATACACAATATTAAAATATTTTTCTTTTTAAAATACTAAAATTTTTCTTTTCTCTAAAAGAAAATTTTTCAAAATGTTATTAACGTTCATATTGCATGTCTAAAAAATATTTGTTCAACCAACTCAAACTTAATTTATTAACAAATAAAACAAACGAAAAACGAAATGAAACAGCAAAAGAATTGAACACATTAGCGCTATAAATTTGTGTATAAAAGAAAATGAAAGTTTAAAACTTAATATTTTATTTAAAATTTTTTATTAACAAACGTCTTGAAAAAGGAAAAATATTGTTTAAAAACATCCATCAAATCCATTACATGTCACACAAAAGTAAAATAAACATTAAGTTTTACTTCGTAATTAAGAAGCACAAATTGTATAACATTATATCCTTCTGCTGGAAAAATATTTTAATATTTATAAGCTTTTGCAGGAAATATGTGTTTCCATAAATAATAAATTTTTTTTGAGTGTTTTTTTGTTTTTGTTGTTGTTGTTGTAACAAATGCTGAAGTAATTTGGTGGCGAACAAATTTTCACTTTTTTGTTTTCTTCAGTTTGTGGTAAATTACTTTTGGTCACGAATTATTGTATATTTTTAATAGAGAATTTTGTGCTGTTGTTTTCTTCTTAACATTTCCTTTGTATTTATTTTATAACAAAACACACATTTTTAAAGAAAGTTTTTTTTAGAAAAAAAAACTTAATGGTAAGTTGAAGGTACAGGTAGTTATTTGGGATTTCGATAACCTGCATTTGTGTGTGTGAGTTTTCAACTCAAGCTACCCTGGAGGAAACCTGGGGACAAGTGTCACTAATTCATCACTTTTGTTTACTATTTTGCTGACTGTTTAGAGAAATTGTCAACATAGCGTCTAAATTTTTATATTTGCGGCACAGTGGTTTTTAATAATCGATTAGTTTTTCAAATGTGCTGCACAAATTATTCACAATATTTATATTTTTAATTTGTTAAAGTATATAAAAAACCCATTTAACGTTTTGTGTTTGTTAAATATATTAAGAAATAAGAACAGCTACGGATTAATTGAGAAAAAGGTCACCGGCTACTCACAGACAACCTTTAGCCACAAAAATTAAAGTTCTATAGCAAAACGTTGTTTAATCTAAATTTTTTATGAATTATTACCTTTTAAGCTGGATTCACCCATAAAAAAAATTTGTATGGACAAAAATTTGATGGGTGAATCCAGCTTTAGTCATTTAATTTTTTCTTAATAAGTCTTTAAAGGATTTAAAGGAATATGCATTTTTGTTATCGACATCTACTTCAGAAAAGTACTGAAAGTGTAGACTAGACTTATTTAAATGTACTAGTGAATAACTGGTTTCAATGTCTAAATACGGTCCTAAAAGAAGTACCTAGTAAATAGTGCTAATGCCAGTAGTGCATTTTCAATGAAACGCACATGTTAAATATCCATAGTAAATGGCATTGTCTGGGCTACTGATGACTGTGTCAATAGTAAGTCAGTGTAGTTTCACTATTAACATTTCCTACAGGGTAAATATAAACTCGTTTCCATACACGCAAGCTCATAGATGACACTTATACACCTGCAATATATAAATGTTAATAGATTCTGTCATGTGTGGTAGTAAATTTTCAAAAAGTCTTGTTTGTCACTCACTGGTGCTCAAATATTTGTTCTTATATTTTTATTTGACGTGTTTGTGTATGTAAATGTCATAAATGTTGACATAAATACAAATGTTGTTTAACAATACTTTTAAAAATATACACATACATGTGTTTGTATGTATTTAAGACTTTGCGGAAATTTAACACAGAACTTGACGGGCAATACAAAAGAACACCTATAAAATATATGGAACATTGTATATACTGAAAGTATCATTAAGATAAATTTGACAATAGAAAATTAATGTGAATTTAGTTAGGAGGTAATCTGAAACGAATTCGATTTTGTTCTAATATTTTTTCAACTAAAATTATAGATGTACGATGAATAACTCCAATAATGAATTTTTTCTCAAAGGCAGAGAAATCTTAATATAAATAAAACAGAGAAAAGTCGATAATATTGAATAAATTGCTTTTATTTTAAAGATCATTTTGTGACATTAATGTTTAAGTGAGCTGCTGGCAGCTCTTCTTCGACAACCACGTATTGAATATCAGCTGCCAGTTGTGACTAGCGTAAGCCTGTGATGAAAGATATGAAATGCCAAAACAAACTTATTTTAAAAGAACCGAGAACTGTGAGTGTTACCAACAAACATTAATTCTTCAGGCCGAGGTACATAGACTCCGTCGTACGTTATACGTCGCTTTTTCCAACTGACAACTAAGTTGAAGTATAGGTTTTCTTATGGGCATTGTCCCATTCGGTACGTCTCCGTCAACGCAAAGTACTAAAGCCGGGAAACTTTTAACATACGTTGAGTAGTTTGATAGAGTTACAATTTTTTTATTTTGTTTTTATTTATTTATTTAAATAAAAACTACAATTTAAAGAAACTCCAGAATGTCCTCGTGTTGATGTGTACTTTAATCAAATCAAGCTGATTTAATATCCCTCAACAAAATACTCATTGTGTCAACCTCCTCTGCTCAGTTGAGAAAAACGACGTATAACATACAACGAATTCTGTGGGCCTCTGCCTTTAGTTTTTTCATTGTCTTTTGTATTTAATAAATTAAATCAACACACAACTTTTCTTTTGTGAAGTATAATAATTTCGGGTTTAAAAAAGTTATGTCTAGAGCTTTGTCCTCATGCATTCCATATATCCTCATATGATTCCAAAAAAATTCCAAATCGACTTCTTGTTCGATTACGATGCACCAATTCAAAATACATGTTCTTAAAAAATTTGGCATATTAAAGTTTTACTAATTCCTTAATAAGAAATAAATTTAATCTGAAAAAATGATGAAAATTTGTTGTTAATTTTTCATTTGAGAGAGTTTTTTGCTTGTCCTGTAAAATTTATTCAATGCAACTTTGGACTTTTATGAATTCATTTGACAATATGATAAAAATGTTTCCATTTGATTTCATTAAAGAATTCGCAACACGCCTGAGATATTTGCTGTTAATCCCAAAACATATAACGAAATCATTGTGAGAAATTTAAAAAATTTTGGCATTTTTAAACCATCCTGGATGTTATTTAAACACCAGAAATATTAAAAAAATAGGCCTGCCCCGATATTCTGGTATCTCTGGTAACCGCCGTTGCATCGCGCAGTAAAAGTTCTCTTTAATAACTTGTTTCTTGCCTTAAATGTTACCTATTTTACAAACATTGCTAATTATGCTTACTTGCTTAAAATGCGTTAATATTTTTATTACGTAAAAGCGTAAAAACTGCATTTAATACAGAAAATATTTATGTTCATTGGCATAAAAATGCAACGCCAAGGAGCGTTAAAATAATATTTCAATCAGGGTAATGAGTTTGCAATTGTATATGAACATGTCTTGGTAGTAGAGTAACCATTCGATCAACCGTTATTCGATTATTCAAAGAATTTTTCCTTATTATTTTATTGAATAAAAATGAAAATTCGAACAGTTAGGGGCCCCCAATAGACTATTGAATAGCGTACTAGACTATGAGTCATGAGTCTGACGGTCACAGGTTCTTTTCCTGCCTAAGCCTTATCTTTCGCAATTTGTGTTTTTTAAAATAAAAATTAACCGATTAAAATTTATGTCATATTAAAATCTCCATTTTTTATATATATTTATAGGTTTTTACAAATTTCTAATGGATTAAATTCATCAAAATCTGATTGTTTACCATATGTTTACTTTTGTCCACTGAATTGATATTTATCATGACACGTGTTTAGTTTTCCTTTCTATTTATTTTCACTACTCAAACAAAAATAAAAAAAGTACAAATTTTCGTTGTTCTTTTCTAAAAATAGGAAATTCGTCCGTTCTTAAAAACATCGATGTTTAAATATATCGATGTTTTTCCGATCAAATCGATTTTAAAAAACATCGTTAATACAAGCAATACATCGATATTTTTCCGATGTTTTGGTTTTCTCATCATAAAGTTATTTAATAAATAGTCAGCAACATTTTCCAACAAATAAAAAACTAAATTCATTACCTTAATGTATAGGTAAATATGTGGCTATAAGTTATTTAGCCTTAGTTGCTAGTGTTTAACTTTAAGATTTATTGTAATTTTTATTATAATAATTATCTACATAAATAAAAAATATTTAATATTTCCCATTCAAGATTTATTTATAAAAATTGTATTTGTTTAAAATACAATCTAGTAATTTTGAAATAGAATTAAGGAGAAGAAGTCTATTTCGGTCCTGAGTGATGGATGCCCCAGCTTACGAAAATTAACACACGCTTGGCACAGATGCTGTACCGATGGGTAGATATAGCATTGCAATCTTGGAAAGTTTGGGAAAAAGAGATTTCCAAATCTCAATAGCATATCTATTAATTGTCAAAAAATACCATATATCAATTCTTTTATTTATTAATATTTTTCATGTGAAGTTTGCCAAAAATAGATGTACAAGTGATAATCTGCTCTAATGCACCGACCTTATTAATCAGCTTTGCAATGAAGGCTGTCGTTGTTTTTTTTGTTTTGAAGCCGATGCATCGCCGATGTATCTCTACCAAAACATCAATGTTAACAACGCTACAACGATGTTTAGAAAACAATCGTTTGCGTCCCTATATGTGATGCATCGTTGGTTATCTTAAGCTTGACACTTGACAAAATTTTCTCCACTTTTTACATGTGTTACAGTCATTGAAATACTGATACTGTCAACAATGATAAATAACTTATGGCCATTTAATTGCCTAGAAAAGGTTCAGCATTATTAATTGATTTGGAAGTAATAAGAAAGTGGTAAATTAACAATTTTAAAAATTCAAACCCTTTCTTTAATCGGTATACTTGTTTGCCACAAAGACGAAATTATGAAATACGCGTTAAAGCTTAAGCTTTAGTTATTCCTGGACGTAACAATTTTTTAACAAAATCAGCGGAAACACAATGTACTTTTGGAACAATCTGAATATTTCCTTTCTTCACTTATTTTTGGTATTCTGGTAACAAATATTTTTTTATAATAATGTATTTTCCAACTGCCTTAAACTTGAAAATGTCGTAGAATTATGAAATATGCATCACTTAGTGAATGTCCTGATTCCGTATAACGTCTAAAACTTTGTGCTTTACATGTAAATTTTGTTTTAATTTTTTTATAAAAGTGAGGATTATTTTTAAAATTTTTTGAAGGCTTATTTCAAGGTATTTCATTAAATAAACTCACTTCGTCTGTTGATTGGTAGCTGATCTCTGCAACGTTGTAAAGTTTTTAAAAAAAATATTTGAGAAAGTTTTCAATAAGTGAAAACAAAGGAAAAATTAAATGCCTGTTGTTTTTTCTTTTTTGTTGCAGAACTGGGGGTACTTGGTTAAATATATTTTTGTATAGTTTATGATTTTAATTCGCTTTTATAAATTTATCAAAATAATAAAACTATTAATCCAAATAGATTTTTGTCATTGCATACAATTATTTGAAAACTATTATTTGAATACTATATGAATTAATCAAGTAATTTAAATTACCGGAGTAATTTGAAAATTTTACTCACTGTAGAGCAAGATAGAAATCCCGAAAGCGATTAATCGCTTAAACCAACAAAACGTAAAGTTCAGTAATAAGATACTCTAGTTAGTAGTTAAAGAGTAAAAGATAAAAAGAGAGAGAGAGAGAGAATGAGATAAAGTATACGAGTACATGAAACAAACAAATTAGGGTCAAGGCAGTTAAAATAACACTCAACTCATAAATCATCCTACTTTTACACTCACATTTACTTACGATTACATGCAAGCTCATGGTTAAAACCTTTAACTAGAATAAAGATAAATAATTTTTAAGAGAAGATACTTACGAACCTGTCGTCATATAAAATGGGAAATGGCTAAATAAAATTTTTCCAATTTTGATGCAGAGTTAAAGTGCATACATATGTGATAAAATGTAAATTATTGTGATTAGAAAATTGCTTTCTTACAACAGCATTATTTCTTCTACTTGCTAAATAACACTATTCTGAAAAAATTCTGAACATAATGACAACATTCTGCACTTTATCAATATTTTAAACTCTGCAGGAAAATTATTTTAAAATATGTTAAGGTCTTCTGCATTTTATGCGACGATATAAACTTACAAGAGCGTGTAATAGCAACATGTGTGTATATTTACTTAGTGTATGCATGTGTTGGTGCGCTGAAGTCATTTGTGGTTGTTAAATGTTTCGCCTTTAATGTAAGTTTATAAGAAAACAAACATTTAACCAACAGCGAATGCTATAAAATTAAAACTGATGACTCAACCGTAAAGGTGATCCATTCCATACATCAGATATATGAGAATTTCAGCAGCAAAGGAAAAAAATATAAGGAGAAAAATTACCGACAGGCCATAATGTTAATATTGTGTAGAATTCGTTTTTCGTCTTTATAAAAAATGTATTTAAATTAAAAAATATTACCAATTTTGCAAATGAGCAAAAACACTACCTTAAAGTAAAATCAAAAAGCCACATGGAGCCACAGCTTTACACTTTTACTCATACCAGTTCCTTTCATTAAAAATTAATTGTAAGAAAAACTACAACACGCCTTTTTAAACTCAATTATTTTCAGAGCGTTTGTGTTTGTAATTAAGACTTATTATGATGAACATAAAATCAGTCATAATAATTTTGAATTATGATGATCATTTGCCTTTTAGTACTTCGTTATGAAAATTATCTGTCTTTGAAAGTTTGTAGGTGATGCGAAGTTATGTTTTAATTTTTCTTTAATTTTAATGATTTAACAAATGATGAGCTGAAAAAATTATAAGGAATTTCACATCTAGTGTAGCTTTTAACACGATAACAAATATTATAATGAATGGCTTTGCTGAAAATAGTGTAAGAAGAGTACCACGAAAAATACAACTTAAACGAATAAATGTTGTGCTCGGGGCGTATGATTTATGTGAATTAAGTATTCGTTTTTATTTAACAAGGTGTAACTTAGCGTATGATTGTTATTTAATTAACAGAGTATATTGGTGTACTATGTTACATTCCACTTTGAACTAAAAAAATTAAAGGAGCTTCACATTTTCATTTAATATAAAAAAATTTTCTTAGCAGAAGAAAATTTATTCAAACGAAACAATCTTAATCTCTAGATTCATTATGTTATCAAGTTTGATTTGTTAAACAAAAATCCATTAAATTAGTCAGTTGTCATATTCCTAGGAAGTAAATCAGCAATTATAACATTTTCTTGTTCAACTTCCGCTTTTGTTTCAATACATTTCATACATTTATAATGAAAACACTAACATGCCATGCAATATTTACTTAAGGTTTGCTTCAATTTACATTGAGATGTAGATGATAGAAGATATATTTACTGTAAAAATGGCATCCAGTTGTCGAGATCATAATTTTTAAAAGGGATTTTGTTCGTCCAGTTATTTTGTCGTATATAAGTTGATGGTGAATGAACCCTACATACATTTTATGGATATGATGACGTCAATTCAAGCAAAAGAATGTTCGATTGAATTTTATTTCAATTCATGTGCATGTACCTTGGATCAGAGCTATTTATTATTATGTATCTTCAGAAGCGTATAAATGTGCCACCTGCCTTTCAAAAAGTTCAATCGAAAACATGATGATCCGTTGTGTGATACGCGGGGTAATTACCACTTACTTGATTTCGAAAACCATTAGTGAGAGCTATATTTATTAGCTCTGATAGATCAGCATATCGTCTGTTGTGTTAAAGGGAGTAGCTGAATGCGTGAAGTCATGGAAATGTACACATCAAGTGTGCAACTGATTCATCATCATCTTTATCCAAGCAGCTTCTGCAGCAGGCACCCATTTAACCATAGGACTAGTTGGGCTGCAGACTAGGGATGCCAAAATTCCTTGGGTGCAAAAAAAAACAAAATCATGCGTGTTTGGTCATTTTCATTTCAGTATTGTCACATATTTCTAAAAAAGTTTCCGTGGGGACCTGGAATATCCCCGAAGCAATGGTCATTTCATTCTCTGAAACTGTGTGAAATATTTATATAGTTAGAGAATATATTCATAAAGAAAAACTGTGTTATTAAAAGTTCTTATTTTATCAAATTATAATAAGAAAATAATTTTGCATCATTGCAAAATTACAGGTCGAACAAATTTTATTTATTTTTAAATATCAGAGTTAAACAAACATTATTTAATTTAGATGAAGTTAAGTTATTAAATATTTGATTTACATATATTTATAAAACCTTTTGAATAATTTTTGTTGTGTAAAACATCTCTGAGTTTTGAATTAAATAATATTTTTAAAAATAAAATGAAATTTTTATAAAACTTTGTATACAAGGGCGAAACATTTTAGTTAGCCCAGGGCGCACACACTTGTTAATGCGGCCCTGTTCTGAAGTAATCATCATGTGAAATGCTTATACGGTCTGTTATGGCTCCTACATATTACGCAATTAGAATCTCTGTTAACACTTATTGATTTTTGTCCTTTATATGATTCCCAACTCAACTTAGTTAAGTTGACAATGTTACAACTCAACTCTACTTTTTTATTTTTTTGTATTATGATTCTCAACGAGTTTTATGGCGTTTTTTTTTCTAGAGAAAAGTGCAGCATTTTTGTTCTTTTTATTGAGAATTTGCAATACAAAGATTTTTTGAAATAGTGAGTTTATTATAAATTATTATGTCATCTTTTACGAGGGAAAGCTTTTGTCTTAAGAAAACATTGAATTGTATTTTTTTTTTAAACTAAAAGAATTATTAAATTTTTTTAATAAAGATAATGGCATTAGTTGTCTTCGTTGTATATCATAAAACGGGTAACAACTTAACGAATACAATTAAGTCAACAGCTGATTGAAAGCTGAGTTGAGTTGTAATCCATAATAAGAATTTGACAACTACAGATCAACTATCAATTTCGTATTGAGTCATAAGAGCGACATGGTAATGCAGCAGTTGTATTGATTTATATCTTGAAGTCGATTTCATACCTGCAATATTGTCTATGCAATTCTGTACTTCAGCAAATGGCCTACTCACGTTGCCCATTCAGGCACATACATACATCCGCCATTTCGTTACCAAGGAAGCATGTCAAGAGCCTGGACTTTAAGAATAGATATATTTTATTACACATAGTTAATGGTGATTCTGCTAAAGGCCTTCAGAGCTGCCATCGTATGTACATAGAATTTACTATTTCAAAAGAAATATTTATCTTCAAAATCTTTTCTACAGCACTTTGTCTCCAACTGCTTTTTTTAGAAAATACCTTAGAAAACCTTAAAGAATGTTTAAGAGATCTTACTTCCTTTTAAAGTTTTGTTCGCAATATCCTGTTGGATAGTCTAACCAGCCATACTCGCCCTTCTCCTTTATACATTTCTTTGCACACCTTAAAACCTTTTCCCTTTTTAATTTATTGCAAAAAAATGTAAAAACTCCTATTAACTCTTCAAGCGTAATTTTCTTCATCAATAATAAACCGCATTAAATAATTTTTTTCTCAAACAATTTAATATGCGTATTAATGTGTTCATGTAGGGTATAAAAGATGTAAAGGAATTTATAAATTTTTAGAATGGGTGTGGTAGCTCGTCAAGTGGAATTATATAATTAATCCACTGCCTCATGGCTGCAGTTGAATTTGTTTGTTCTTGGCAGCTTGTCTATTGAATTCGATATTTGCTAACGACTCTGGCATTGCAGTCGAAAATAAACCCAATCGGTAATTAGAATGACCATCCTCGCTTGATGATAGTCACCAGAACTGTGGGGTATTTATTATTACAATCATAAAAAAAAACATAAATATATACGAGTATAAGGATTGTCGAATTGTGTTAAGTATTTTCAACTGTGCTTGTCTAGGCAAAACAGGAAGCAAAATTATATAAAGTTCATTTCCGCTTTTCAGCAACAATGATCTTATCATAAGTATTCAAATTGCTTGTAAATAAAATAAAATAAAATAATCTGATACAACAAAAGTTTGAGAAAAACAAAATTAAATTTCACAATTCTAGGGTTGTTTTATTTTTATTGCTGTTGATTGATGAACGAATTAAACTTTAATAGTTCTATTTTTGAGGCCATAAATATATTTTTTTAATTTTTTTTATTATTGTTATTTTTATTTATTTTTTTTTTATTAAAAGTAATGGAAAATATATAAAGGGTCCGCCAGATAACTTTTTTTTTTTTGAAAATGCTATAAAAAAAACTACTGAATATTTTCTCAAATTTCTTTTTTTATTTGAAAGTGCAATCCTACCGGTTAATAATAAAAAATAATCTCATTCAAATGGCTGCCTCGGCTGTCCATGCAGTAGCCTACACGATCGGTCCAATTTTAAGCACATTATCGATTGTGTGCAGCTGTATTTCACCAATGGCTTCACGAATATTGTCCTTTAAAGCGTCAATTGTCTCTGGCTTGTCAGCGTAACACTTACCTTTAACGGCACCCCACAAATAATAGTCCAACGGTATCAAATCGCAGCTCCGAGGTGGCCAAACGACATCAGCTCTGCGGCTGATAATACGATCTTCAAAAACAGGGCGCAAAACATCGAGTGTAGCTTCGGCTGTGTGGCACGTAGCGCCGTCCTGTTGAAACCAAATGTTGCCAATACCCTCCTCTTCAATTTTTGTGAACAAAAATTCGTTCAACATGGCCCGATAACGATCGCCATTGACTGTAACGTGACTGTAATGGCCCAATTATGCCTCTGGACCAAAATCCGCACCAAACAGTGACTTGTTTTAGGTGCGTCGGCTTTCCAATGTATGCGTGCGGGTTTTCTGTGCCCCAAATGCGACAATTTTGCTTGTTTACATACCCGCCAAGATCAAAATGAGCTTCATCTGAAAATATGATTTTTTTACAAAATCGGCATCTTCTGTAAGTCGATCGCAGGCCCACTTAGCGAAGCGTTGTTCAACCATATTCGTTCAGCGAAAGGATAAAACTAATTATCTGTCAAATCAGACATGAGCTAAGTGTTACCATTCACGAAATAAGCACTAGTTGAAAAAAAAACGTGAGATGGCGGACCCTTTACATATTTTATAATTTTATAGTTTTGATAAGTGCTGGGTAAGATTATTATAATCTCAAATATTACATTTTTGTCTGTTGCGGTCTGTTCCAAAATGTTCTGTAGATGTATGCTGTTATAGCTGACTCAGGTTACTTGATATTTGCCGCAATCGAACCTGTAAATCGCATTAAAGGGCTCAACAAATATTGACAATTATGCAATTAGACTTAATAATGACATAATAAATTTGACAAAAATTGTGTCACAAAAGTTTTATTTAAGTCTTTAGCGACATCAGTCTTTTGCTCTCAGTTAAATATTGACTATTCTTAAAGAGCTGCTTTGTATGCCAAACCGAGACTGAAGGCGACAAAGATTGTGGGCATAAATCCCTCCATTTCTCAGTTTGAATGTTGCTATTAATTCGACTTAAAATAAAACTTGTCTTTGAAACTACCTGGAATTTAAACACTCCAACATGTTCTAGCTGAACTGAAACCATTTTTACACAACTAATAAAACTTGTCATTGATATGGATGTTGTTACAAAACTCTAAACAACAAGTTTATTCATTCTATTTAGAGCTTGCAGTCCAACAACCTTTTGTTTATTTCTCGGTTCTTCTTTATTTGACACTATAAAAACTAAAAGAAGAAAAAGAAAAAAAATAACGAAAAACTATTTCTAAATTAATAAAACTAGCCGTCTAATTTTTGTTCGGAAAAAAGTTGTTCATTTTCAAAACAATAAAGTAACATGCCACATGCTGTAAGTAACAGCTTGACATAAACAATATTTGTTTTAGTAGTTTTGTTGCATTAACTAAGATAAGTTACACTATTTCAGCATATAACTTTTATTTTTTTCGTGTTTTGGTTAAACTTTTTGATGGGGCAGCAAGCAGTGTGTTGCAACTTTATCAGCAAAGGTTTTTTTTATTTAGTAGCAAACAGGCAGCATTCTCATAGGGGAGAAGCCTGCAGTGGTAATATCCAATAGTAATGTGGGACAGTATTCTTCTTAATAACTGGCACACTCTTCTCGTTCAATATTATTTGTAATGCAAGAAAGAAGTTATTTGATCCAACTTTAGATTACCAGAAATACTAAATGTAGTGAGTTATCCTATTTGTTAGGGCCATTCACTATAATTTGCATTTGAAACGCATTAAATGTCTTACGACTTCTCTTTTGGGGCACATGAAGCAACCAAATTATTAAGAATATTGATAGACCTACTATTACCATTAAAACAATTTATTTGTTAACGGTGGACGGATCCGAAGGGCCGGAAAAAGCAGCTTCTAGCTTACACACTCATTTAAAATTTATTACAATTTTGGCAATATTAAGCTTTCATATCAAACATAGAGAGTTGTATCGAAAGCGTTCAGTGGACCTTTAAAACTTTGAATTAAGCTCACAAATATATATTCTAAAAAAAATTTAACAAAAGTTCTAAAATAAATTTAGATGTCCTTCTCAAATACTGCAACAAATTTTCAACTATTCTTGCACTTACTGCAAATTTTCTTATCAAATAAAATAACTTTATTTTCCTTTTAACCACCTGTATTCTCTTAAAATGTTTATTAAGGGACAAATGATGGTGGTCATGTGGTGCAAAGCATTAAAAAGGCACTAAAAATATTTATTTTTATTTTTACTCAAGATACTCTGTATATTTTATGCAGTTTAAAAAAAAACATTACCAAATGACACATGGAAATACACTCTAAACTGTCATTAAAAGATGCTCTTTTCTATTTTTATTTTTAACACTCACAATTTTTTTTTGTTTGTTTTTGTTTTGTGAAGAGTACAAGGCAAACAGAACGAAACGGAAATAAGAATTTCTATTTTATTGTTACTTCTTTTGCAGGCCATGCATGTATGGCATCTTGTGAGAGTTTTGTTTGCCACTTTAAAAATAAGTGACGCTTAGGCACTAAACGGATGAATTATAAAAAATATTTGAATTACTTTTTTTAGCAACAATGAGATGAGGTTTGAATGAAATTTTTTTTTTTTTTTTTGAAATCTTATTTTTATATTTTTAAAAAGCAATTTAAAAAGTTTATTTAAGATTGACAGGCAATTAGAAAGGCAGATGAGGGAAGCTGTCAGCTCACTTGGTTACACCATCAACGTTCCCTGCGTCTTATCTCTAGGAAAATAATTTTTGGGTTGGCATTCCACACTCTTTCAAAATTTTTTACATTATAATGTGCAAATTAAAAAAAGCTTTAATAATAAAAAAAATTGGAAAAAATGTTAAAATAATTGGCAATTAGATACAATAAACAATGAAAGTAATGATGTTACATAGACAGTAGGATATATGCGATTTTTATGAAAAACCGCTTAAGTTCAATTTACGTCAAGAAAATCATGAATCGATTTTGATTTTAGTCCTGAAAAGTTCGTGTCTTCTTTTGAACGATTCGATTAATTTGCCAGTGCCAAGAGTGTACTGTCAATGCGCTTTGAGCAGCATTTGTATTCTTATCATGTTACAATGAAGAGAAATCCTTGCAAGTGTTCATTAAATAATTCTAATTTTTATTAATAAATAATTTAATTGCATCAAAAATAATTTAATAATAATTCAAAAATAAATTTCTCCTTAAAAATAAAAGTTGAGAAAAAAATCGATGGCACGATATCGATTGCTAAATCGACTTACCCTAATGTGCATTCATACAGTGGACTTCCAATAGCACGAACTTTCGACTCCACGAATTTCAAATGTCCCGAAAGGCAATTTTTTTGCATTGGCAGTTCTGTAGTACGAATATAATTTTTTTTACTACCGAATAATACGAATAACGGTATTTTTTTTTAAAGAATATGTTTGATTTACGTTCTTTATTGAGTTTTTTCTTATTCTTTTCTGCGGCCAACTGCCAAGATTTTGTACTGAATTTCTGAAGATTTTGCAGCATGTCTCAAAAAGATACATACATTTTAAGCAATATCTTTATTTGCAATTAGGGTTGTCGTTCGAATGAAAATTTTTCGAATAATTCGAAAAATTTTTTTCATTTTTCTTCGAACGAACAAACATTTTTATATTTCGAATAAAGAATTATTCAAACAACTTTTTTCGAATTATCGAACATTCTAATAATTAATAAACAACGTATAAAATCATTAAGTAGTTTAATATTATTCCATAAATTTCCCATCCAAAACAAGCTTTTTATAATATGCCACAAGAAGCTAAACTAAGAAGTACACAAATACTTTGTTTTCACGATTATTTTGTGATAAAAATATGTATTGCTAATGACCTCAACTACGATGAAGAATAAGATGACGTTTCTAAGGTAACTGATAACGTTTTATTAACTGATCTAGAAAAGTCTATAAATAAAGTAAGAAATTGTACTAACTCAAAAGTCGTTAACAGTATTGCAGATGATCTGAACTATTTAGAAAAATCCAAGAAAAGAACAAAAAACTTTATATGCTCTTTAATGCTGTTTTAACAGCAAATTTTTTATATCATGACATTTTATTCGACCAAATAAAAAACACGAATAATTAACAACCCTAGTTGCAATGTCCTGGAAAAAATTTCCCGCTGATATGCTGGAAAAAATGTTGGAAAAATATTTTAGTTGACAGCGGCTTTGATGTTTTTGGAGAAGGCGAACTGCGCACAATCAATCAGTGCTTTAATATGCTTGATGAAAATTTTGCACATGATGATCTGAAAGATTGGAATATTGACAATCAAAATGAAGAAATTGAGCTAGATGTTGATGGCGCTGATGACCAAATTGTGTTTCCTTCGAACCCATTGGGAAAAAGTAAACATGAAGATATAAGAAAATGTTTCAACACATGCATTCACAGGGCCCCGAAAACAATATTGAGACTTCCCAGACTTTTTTAGTGAGATTTATTCAAGAAAAAGCAGCAAAAAATAAAACTACAAAGCAAAACAAGTATACATGAAAACACACATGAACACTGATAATGGAAGTGTAGCGGATCCTGAAAAACAATGTTGTTTCTGTTCTCCCGGATGAGTTGAAATAATTGATGATAATTTATCCCTTGTATCTTCGGAGTATTGTCTCAAATCCAATTCTATCTATGAACTTTTGCCAAAATAATAATCACTTTGGATAAGAAAAACTACTGAAACACGCCAATGCTTAACGACTGATTTTTTTTAACAAATATATTTATTTATATTTTTTGTTGTTACAAACATATTTACAAATGTATAATTTAACACTTATTGCTTGAATTAGAATATTTTTTAAGTTTCGTTTTTGTACTGTGTTAAATAAAAAATAATTTAAATTAAACTTTATTTTATATAAAATGAGGAAAAAACTTTGCTTCAATAGTATGCAATTTCCAACATTTCGAAAAGGCCTGACATTATATAAATCGTACTATTGGTCATCCACTGTATATATATATATATATATATATATATATATATATATATGTATATATATAAATAAACCAAAATCCCTGTGAGAACATTTTTTATAAATAACAAGAAAAAGAACGATGAACCTCATCTTTACAAGAAGTATTATTGAAATCGCACAAAACAAACCAAATTTCCATAAATAATGAAGTTGCATTAATGTTTTATAAATTCATTTATATATATTTTGCGGCTTTTAAAACTGTTATATCCTGTTTCCTGTCTCCGCCATAGAAACACCATTTTTCTAAAGTTTCCTGAAAAACAATTTTTTGTTCATTTAAGCCGTTTGTTTATTTAGGCCTACCCTTATTAACCAAAAACAAATATGAGTGTATGTATGTATCTGTACATACACACATATGTAGGTAAACGACTTAATATAATATTCAACTTAATTTAGTATATCTTTATGTATGTGTAGATGTGTGAGCATATTGTATGTGGTCCCAACATTTAGGTTGCAGTATCTTAAGCTTTATTCTTTTGGTTTTTATGTCTATTCTATAACAAGCTGCTCTTCTGTTTCTGTGGTTTTCTGTTTGTTCAGATTTGTTGTAAGTATCCTGCTTTCCATACAATGGAAATAAAAGGAATCTGATTTTTAAATGCCAGCACACATACCCAACTTACTAACAATACAAGAGGAAACCACAAGTTGTTGTTTTATATGCATGTGTATGTTTTTCTGTACAATATTCATGCTGTTTCATACAATTGAAAACATACACAACAACACACTCACACACACACACACACATATGCCAAGGTAAATTCTTAAATCAAAATATATCAAACACACACAAACTCATTGGTACTCTCCTTCTCTCTCTCTCTCTCTCAAACAAACTTAACCAACAATCAAAGAAGAATGTATGAATAATGGTTGTAAAGAAAAGCAGAAAGTAAAAAAAAAATACGAACAGAACGGCTAAAAACAAGAGGAAATGAATGAATGAACCAAAGTGAACAATAAAGCATAAAAATGATGATGTTTTTCCTATACTTTATTTGTATTTTGTGCAAAACTCAAAAACCCGTTTATTATATGAACACAAAAGAAGAGCACAAGTGCCAAAAGAAAAAGCAAACTTGCCTACACAAACACAAACACAAACACAAACGGGTGGGCGAACAAAAGGGAGTTGCAAAGAAAACAAAGTGTAGATAATAAAGCTTAAGATCCCATTTTGATAGAAATACAATAAAATAGATGGATTGTGTGTTTGAATGTTGAGAAAGTGTAAATGGATATAGAAGGCTCTTGTTGTTTGTTTTAAGCGAACAAGATTTTCTTTTCCGCCTATTTACGCCTTGTATTTCACAATTTTTGTTTTTGTTGCGTATTTTTAAGACAATTTTATTTTTTTAATAAGCAGGATTTCTGGTTATTAAGCAACCATGATTGTAATCAACAACGCCACTACCCAAACCATAAATGCCACTGCCACCACACTGCCTTCTGCTACCTTTATACCTGCCAGCCTTCACCACTACATCTTTACTAACACTGTGGCATGTTAAGTTTGCAAAAAGCTTTTTGTGGCTTATTTCTTAATAAAAAAAACAGTAAAGAATTTACAAAAAAATTTTAACCGTTTCATTTCTGTAAGTATTTTCTGCTGAAATACAACAAACTGAGGTTAACTCTTAATTTTATTATAAAAGTTTGTTGTTCAAAGTTAATTGAAACAAATTAGCTTGTTACTTAAAAATTACAACTTTTAGGAGAAACCACATTTAACTCTTAAAAAATATATATAGAATTTAATGTCAGGATCTAAATTATTGATGTTATGAAACCCAACTGGTGATGCCACCTAAACAGTGGCGGATACATGGAAACACACATGAACACTGATGATGGGAGTGTAGCGGCTCCCGAAAAACAACGTTGTTTCTGTTCTGCCGTGTAAGTTGAAATTAATTGGTGTTAAAATTTTCCCTTGTTGCTTTGGTATCTCATGTCCAATTCTTTCTGACTAAAAATGTTACGAACTTTAGCCAAAAATAATAATCACTTTGGATTAAAGAAACCATTAACAACAAAATTGTTCGAAAATAATCACATTAAATAAATATTATTTTTATTTTTTAAGCACTTGTAAACTCAAAATTTTAGATTTGCACAAAAATATATGATTTTTGATGCCTAGGGAGGGGAAAACGATATTTTGCCTTCCAAATGAATAGAATATTCCACATTTGATACTTTGCGTTATTTAAGAAATTTTTGAAAATTGTATGTTTCACTTAAAATATGTATCTTCGTCCAAAACTAAGGCTAAATGCGCGCCAGATATTAAAAAAAAATCTTTGATTAAAACCAAAGCTGCCAACCGATACCCGATACCGATGCCAATTAAATACCGTTTAAATTGAATTTGATATCGATACCGTTTCTGTTGCAATATGCCGGTATCCACATACGTTTTCCCTTAATAACGGTATCATACCGGTGTTATCGTTTTAGAATAAAAAATCTTTAGAATACGGCAACAATAAGGACAATGTTTGAAATAAAATGTTTAAAGCATTTGTCTCAGACTCAGACTGTCAACTGTCACACTCATCTGTCAGCGATAACTAGCGTGGTGAAAATAAAAGTCAATAATTACCAGTCTACTGTCATTGATAAACGTTGGTGCCACCGCATATCTCACTGACTGAATGAGTGGACGCACCCATAATTGACTTGACCATCACCTATTATGTGGTTAAGGTAGTCGAAAAGGGAACCGCAAAGTTTGTGGGTTGCTTCGAAATTTCTTGTGTATTAAATATTTTTATTTAACTTTTTATTTTCCAAACATCTTCGACATTTCGTAAGCGAGTGGAGACAACAATAAATTGTTTAATTTCAGCTCCAGGTAATTTGCAAAAAGGGAAATTATATTAAAAATTAAATTATAATTTAAGCTCCTCCTTCTTACCTAAATCTATTGAAAAGCCGCATTTTAAGCGAAATTTTTTTAATTATTGTTATTAAAAAATAACTTTTTGTTTAGTTTTATGTACCAAATTATAATACTGGTACATAGTGGTATTCAAGTTTCGGTATGCAATACCGATATAGGAATACCGAATAAAAAAATCCTTAGCGATACCGATATTCACATTTTGCAAAGACTTTCAAATCAATCACATCAATACATCAATAGCGTACATCAATTCTCCTAATTCTGCTGCCAAATAGAAACTTTCCATATTCCATATTTGTAAGTGAAATTCTTGCTTCTATCTGCAAGGAAATGCAATTTAACTTCGTTGTTATTGTTTTACAGCATTCACTTCAAGTTCAATATGTTGTAAATTGAATACGTTTTTGTAATTCCCCTGTGTGTAATTGTCAAAAGTAAAATTATACTATAGACGATGTCATCAATAATATTTTATTTTAATTTACTTCAAACAGACACAAGTCTTTATTTAATAAAATATTTTAAAGTAAAATAAGGTACAAAATGTTTTACAAAATGTTCGTTTCGTTTTAAATTAAAAAAATATATACATGTACATATAAGCTAATTTTTTCGTGTCTAGCTGAACCTTTTAGATACATTTGTTTAAGGCTTAACAGCTATTAGTCAGAAGAATAGAAGACTTATTTGAAAGGCAACCATGTATGTCAGTAAAAGAAAAATTCCCCTACTGTGTCTTTGGGTCAATTCTAGTCGGCGGCGCTGAGATCAATGAAAACAATTGCCGTCGGCTACCCGCCGATTTTGAGCTTGATAATTTGTTTTTAACTGTCAAACAAAAGCAAATAAAAAAATTTGTGGACAGTGTCACCAAAAAGGCACCATAATTGTTGACAAAAATATTGACATGTATACACTTAACTCCTTGCTTCTCTCAGGATATGTTCAGTTTCTTATGTAAAAAAAAATACATGACAAAAAATTTTAAGAATCAAAATTTTTAAATTTTTTAAATATCTCAGCAATTTATAAATTGGTACTCAATATTTTTAAAATTAAAAACATTTCGTCCAGCATGACATTTGGCCCAGAAATATATTTGGGATCTACAAAATTATATAAAGGCTGTTACAAAATTAACAGAAGATTTAGGGCAACTAAAAATGCAGCGTTGCACGAAAGAACAACGTTTGTTCATTTAATTGAATAGTTTCTCAAAAATAATGAAAAAAACTAAAAACTTTGATTCATATTTAATATAAAATTTTGGGATAACCAGTACATTTCTATGGGGTAAACATTTCTAACATTAAAGCAAAAATAATACTTTTAGTGTTCCTCTGTCAGGGAGAAAAACAAATATTTGATTTAACTTAAGAAAAGCCAATATTTCATTACAGATTTATGTTTTAAGAATTAATTTTTGTTTTTTTTCACTAGTATTTATTATTTTCTTATCTTATCATCTTTTGATTTTATTATATAAAATGGTCGGGCCATTGAGGCTTTCATTTATTTATCTTTTAACAATATTCTGTCAAAATTATTAATGTATTTTATCTTTTTCTTTTCAGGTATGTACAAACATTTATATTAAAAGGCCAAATGAGTGAGTACAAGACTTAATGAATCACTTATGAAAATAATCATAGAACTGGGTTAGTGAGAAAAAAAAAATAACAATGAATAATAGCTACTGAGGAGAGAAAATATTAATAACTATAAATTAGTTTTGAAGCAGATTAATGTAGATAGATATAATTTTGAAATAACAATAGACATCCGACATTTGAATGTTATATTCATTAAATTAACTTAATGCTGCAGACACGCACCACAAAATATATTATTATTTAAAATTTCTAAATACTTGGCAAAAATTTGGAAAAAAGTAATGAGGAAAGGCAGCATGGACATTTTTTTTACTGAAATACTGATTAGATTTTTTAAGGCCTAGGCAAAAGCTTACAACAATTAATAATAGGAATTATAATTGTTTGAGTAAATAGCCTGCGGAAAAATTCTTGGCAATTTTTTTAAACGTTTTTCAAGCATTGGAAAAATGACATTAGCACAAAAATCTAATTATCGTGAAACGTGAAAGGAGGTCATGTTACTTAATTAATTTAAATTTAACGGGATACATTATTAAAGTATCCGGTGTTGGAAAAATTCGCTAAGCTACAGTCACCAAATTAGTCTTAACAAATCTGTAGCAAAGAAGGGATAAGTGCTTAAATCAACATAAGCTTAATATGACTTAATAATTCTTTTGCAATCTCCATATCCACAAGTGATCCTGGTCAAAAGTTCCAATGATTTGGCAAGATTTTTGAGGAAGTCATAAGTAACGAAATGCTTCCTATATTTTTTTTTAACTTATAATACCATATGGAATAACAGCTTAACTTAGTTTAGTATATTTCAAGTTGAATATATTAGTTATAGAACGCTGTTCTAAATTTAAAGAAATGAGAAAGGAATTTGGCAACTTAAGCCGCAAGAAGAATAAATTTCTAAAAAGCCATTTGAAAGTTAAAAAGTGTTCTCCTACAAAACTGTTAAATATGACTTAAACACTTTTTCCTTGTTGCCATAGAATTTACTCTCAAGTAAATAATTTACAGCCAACCAAACACTGAATTTTCTTTATCTATTTTAAATAATTGTAGTCTTATTTAGATCCCTATTCGTGTAATTAAGTCATGAGTGGTCATCTTTTTTATACAATTTTATAATTCCAAAAACTATTATACAGAGTGTGCAAAATGAAATGAAAAAAACCCATTACATACATATTAAAGTAATTTAATTTTTTTTGCTATTCACTTATTATAACTTTAACGACAACTTTGAAACAACCTTCACGCTTGCTGTCACGATATAATTGACACACTGTTTTGCTACGTTCTTTTTTTCTTTTTTGTTAAAAAAAATCTTTATTTTTAGCTTTTGTTAAATATTTTGTGCTAGAATAAAAAAGATCGTTTAAACAAAATTGAAATTGCAAATGTAGGGAGCGACTGATTAGCAAATTGATCTCTGTTAATTGTTATAAAAATTTAATAGCAATTTAAATTATTTGTTTGCTGTTGTGTCTAATTGGGTATTGTTTTTGCAAAAAGCTATACAATCATGTGATTTAAAAATGAAAAACATTTAATTTTATGAAATTATTGAAAAACCTTGCAAAGAAGTACAAAATTTTAAAGCAATTTTTTTTAAATTATGTATGTTTTTAAATCTTAAGTTTAATGATCAATATGATTTCTTTAACTCGATGTTTTCATTTGAAAATACATACATATATAAATATGTGTATTCAAGTGCAATAAAGACTACTCGTTCAACGCGCATAAAACACCCACCCATTTAGAAAAACATAAGAGTATCCGTCCAAGTGCTTACAAATGTATGTAGATTTCAAACTACATATTGAAATACTTGTAAACATTCTACTTCTAAAACATTATAACAGTAGGAGCAGTGCCTTAACGACTTTGCTGATGCGAGCAGCAAGAACATTTGATGATTATAATGCTTTAAATATTTTAATATGGTTGAATAGTAAGAAGGAAGGACTAAACGTAGTTCAGACACAATAAACATTTTGATAAGAATTCTAAATCAACAACAAAACAAAATAGTTGAACATAAAATATCTTTTCAAATGACGAATAAAAGAAAAAATAACAAAATAAGTTTTTTAAAGACTTTTCTTAAGTCTTTTTATTGTCAATATAAAAACTAAAGCATGTATTAAAGGACACTTCAACAATAACACTCTGTAAGGAAATTGAAAAAATTAAATAATTTTTAAGCTGGGAAATGCAAAAAGAGAAATTCAAATGTGTATGAGTTTTTTAATATGTTGAAGCTTATTTTAAAGAAGACGACGTGAATTGAACGTCCAAATAAAATGACTCAAAATGAAATGGCAACTAAAAAAATATAATAAGCAAGTCTTAACAAAATAAATCCTTAAAATATAAAATGTATTCCAAAATAACTCCCATGTGAAAAGAATAAATAAGTCCCAATTAAATAACACCCAAAATATGAAATAAGTTCAAAAAATATTACAAGCTTGCGAGATATAAGAAAAAAAATTATGCAAAAATACAATACCGTAGAAAAAATTTGCAGTTAATGCAGAAAAGCCTGCCGGAGCAAAACTAGTCCTTTACATTCTCCTAAGAAAGAATTCTTACGGACCAGGCTGGATGCCAGGTTCGTTTAAACTAAACGTTTTTGTGAAACTAACAAATTTAAGAAATTCGAATAAGTCCAAAATATCAAAATTTCAAAAATTTTAAATTCATTTTCAGTTTTTTTTAACGAAATGATTAATCGTACTTCAAAAGAAAAATGAAACTATTTCAAAGAATAATTCAATAAATTTTTACAAGTCGGGCATTATTTCAGAATGAAATAACTTCCAAAATGTATGCAAATATCTTTGGATTTATTTAATATTTTTGCGTTTTTGTTTGTTCGTTATTTCACAGAGCCAAAACTAAAAAAATCCAAAAAAGAAAACAAGTTATTCCCAAAACAATCAAATAAATCTCACAATTTTTGAAGTTATTTCAGAATAACAAAATAGCAACGAAAATTTATGAATAATTTTTTTTAATTATTTCTTTGTGCGGAATTTCATAGCGCTGAAACCACTGTCTGGAAAGGTGCAACGCTACTAAATAAAGTGCAAATTTTTTTTATTTAGCGTTTCTAAATCGGGGACTTTTCATTAATTTATCGTTGACGATCAACGAATAATCATGGGAGAACATATTTCCCATAAAACTTATATTTCTTTAGCCTTTTCATGCCATAATTCTTCAGGCGTATTTTAATACAAGGTTGGAAGAGGGTACTAAGTTGTTCGGAATTGGAGTATCAAAATGAAATTTAATAGGCCGGTTTTTTGTGACGCTCTACAGGGTTTCTCACCGATTACAACTTTAGAGTTTTTTATAAAAATAAATTATTTTTGTAACTTTATTTAAACAGGGTGCCTCTAAAAATTTCATACAATTGAGCAATTCTAAACAAGAAATATGCAAATTATTTTCGTATATATTTTTTCAAAGAGGGATTTTTCATTATTAAAAACCAAAAAATTGGGAATAAAAAAATGGAATTATGAATTTTACAACGCTCAGTTATGTGTTTTGTTAACGATCGGCTTTTGTAATTGCACAAAATAAAAGCTGTTTTGCCACTAATCCAGATTGTTGTTGATCTACTTGAGTAGATCTTTTGTGGAAATATTACCAAAAATATCTTAAGTTTGTATTGGTTTCAATTCTTTCAGTACTTTGTTAAAATCCTGTCTCTTTATTTATTTATTACTTTATAAACATATTTTAAAATAAATTAAATCGCGCTTAATACAATTTTTATTTACAAAACCTGAATGTCAAATAGTACATTGAAAACGTTACCACAGCACTGACTAACTGCTCAAAACATGAATTATTTTTTGTTAAAATTAGAAAATATTGCAATAATTTAGGAAACATATACAACTCCTTGTACTGTAAGCTGCTTATTTTAAACAAAATTAATCTTTAATTAGCAAACTGAAATGTTTATTGGATTACAAATCATCATACGCTCGTGCCTGTACATAACTCTTGTCTACATTCACACAAAGCACTTAAAATTGTTAGTAATTACTTTAATTAGCGGAAGAAAATTGCATATTACACCGCACTATTTACTTCATCAGCTAAGAAATCGTTTGGTGCTATATGACTATCAGTGTGTGTTTGTGTGTGTAGTTACAACTACAAATAATTTTTGAGTGTTGTGTAGTGCATGTTTAACACAACAAGTAAGCAGACTTCTTATTTGTTGTTGCGGTTAAGCTCACACATAAACACACATGCTTGTAATAAATTATAAAGTCAAGCATCCAAATAGAAATATAAATACATACTCCTTTAAATGTAAATATGTACATATGTTCATGAACTTAGCTAAATGTGCCTGTATGGGTGCAACTGAATACAACACACAGTTACAAGCTTTGAGTATAAAATAAATATAACTAAACATTAACAATCACATAAGCTGGCAGTTGTTATAGCAAGTGATGGTATGAAACACCGCACTTGTAAACATTTACGTATTTCAAAGCAGATTGAGTGTCTGCATGTGTATGGGTACAAGTGCCTTAGTGTCGACATGATTACATGTTTATGTATGTGTTAGTGTAAAACTTTAAAATTTTTGCAGTATTTAGAAAGTTTAAGTTTCGTCATGGAAATATTACACTTGAGCCGAAAAAATTCAATAAATCTATAAGAAAATCCTGAATGTCCTTTTTCATGCGACACCAATTTTAACAATTCAAAATGAAAAATATTATATCAAACACAATATAATGAATATAAGAAAATTGAGACACGATACTAAAATCTGTAAATGCAACTTAACTCTACTTGGTGCTCTGTTTCAAGTGTAATAACTTTTTTGTAATTTGTCGGATAGTGTTAAAGAAGCCTGAAGAAATAGGCTTTATGTTACCTTCTATAAAAATAGCGGAAGATTATCAATTCGTTTCTATTTGTTGTTAACTTTATACCATCAAAACTCCGCCCTATACAAAGGCTTTAGGGATTTTTTGATTTTCATTTGAAATGATGCCCATCCGTTGGAAGGAGGGTAGCGTCACACAAATGCCAAAAAAATACATGTTTTTCTTCCAACTAGTTTTACAGAGCCAATTCTTACTTGGCTTTGCGTACATAAAAAGTTCTCATGTCAAAATAATATTATAAGCAGAAAAATGGGCAGTATCACGCTCTTACAAAGTGAATATTTTTCAAACGCTGCTATTTTTTATGAGAAGTAACACTCAGGTAATTAGTATGCCTACCAACCAGTAGGTGTGTTACCTTATTGGGGATTCTTATAAAAATTTGCACACACATTAAGCTCCCGTGACAACTGATTACGATTGTAAGAAAAGCGAACATCGTTACGCTCATTAAAAGCAAATGCATGTTCCCATAAAAACTTCTAATAACTTCTATTAGGAACAACATATGTTCAGTGGACCAGTGGGTAAAACACTTGAGATCAAACGCAACAACTACTTTAGGAGTACGAGTTCAAAACTGATAATAGACATTTAGTTTGTATTGTGTTTTGTATGTTCAAAGGCTCCTTAGTATTTACATTTTGAGGTCGTTATTTGTAATCCGAGGTAGTAAGTACTTACTGCCAAGTTCATTTGGTGAACTAAGCTGCCAAACTAGAAGTAGCGAAAAGTATCCACTTTGTTGTTTGTTAGGATTTTAGCTCATTACTTTATCATCAAAATGTTTAATGCATTCTTTTTGAACTACTTCTACTTATCTGATTCCTATGAAACTTAGCACACAGTTTAAGTTAAGATGACCATCCAATTTTATAATTAGAAAAGTGGGTAGTGCTACCACAAAAGAAAGTAAATATTGTCTTGCAAATACTTCTACTTACACGATCTTTATGAAAATTACTTTGCTTGGAATTAGTCTTAGTGACAATGAAACATTCGGATTAGCAAGGAGGACTGCAACACGCCTATTAATAGTAAATAATGTGGATGTACACACATTCAGACCTTTTTCGTCCGTCTGTTTTTTAGTCGGTTTTTGTTTTTTGCACGAATTATTCAAGAAAAAGATATTAGATCAAAAATTTTGTACACATATTAACAATACATAAGTATAACGAAAATTGGTCTGAAGTTAAAATAATCCTGAAGGAAATGTCAATAGTGAAATTATTATGATTATCTATTGACGATGTCACCAGTACTACTGACAAATTATACCCCAACTAATGCTATCTGCTATTGACATTTAACACAGGCTTGTCCTACGAAATCTACCAATACTGACTAGGTAGTTCTTGTGGGACCATATGGAGAAAATGTCAATAGTAAGATTGTACTAACTTACTATGGACGATATCGCCACACTGTGGGAAATGTCCTTAGTAAAAATGTACTGATTCAATGTCAATATTAAAATTATACTGTCAATGTCACCAATACTATTTTATTTTAATTTATTTAAAATAATATTTAAAAGCAAAATAAGGCACAAAATATTTTACAGTCTTCTTTGAGGTATACATTTCTTCTTGTTAAATAACGTAAAAGGAACTTGGTTTCGTTTTAAATTAATGATTAGTTTTAAGCCGTCAAACATTTTCTCTGCCTATCAAAAACAAAAAACAAACAAAAAACAATTTGTTGACAGTGTCACCAAAAAGACATCATAATTGTTGAAAAAATATTGACATGAATACACTTAACCCCATGCTTCCTTCAGGGAAGTGATGAAATTCAACTGGTTCTTAACAAGTTTTACCACATAATTTGTCATTAAAAATTGCGCTAGAATATGGTCGTGACTGAAGCTCACATTCTACGGCAATTTCTAATGTCAAATTGTAAAAATATAACTCGTTAAGAGGCGTTCAATTGCTTTACTTATGCTAAATTAATATCAGTTTTTCGTTATACAGAAAGCTGTAAGTTTTTTACGAAACCTCAGCATGTAGTTTTGATATTAACTAGTCGCATCAACTCTCTTTGCTTATTATTCAGCACTATCATTCCATGAGTTTTACATCTGTTGAATTCCAAGTGGACCTCAGGAGAAGTTGGTTCAAACATTGTTTCGCAATAATCCTAAAGAGTTGATATCATTGCAACAATAACTACAATAATCGGTAATCCTTGCACCTTGTCGGAAGTAGAGGGATTCCTGGTGTACTCACCATTACGTTTCCTCGGGAGCTTGGAATGAACAATTAAATTTATTTGTTTTTCTATAAAAATGATAATTAAATATTTTCCATTCAAAAATATTAACAATTGCAACTCTTCTATTGCCCTTGCTAACAGAAGAGCTTTAATCTGAGGCAAGATGACTATAAAAACATTGCCTCTGTCGAAAATTTTTCTATTACAAGTGAATAACTTTAGTCGAAAATATTCATTATATATTTTAGTAACCCATTTGATTTGTTTAAATTAACTTATTAGTTGTACCAACGTTTCGTGTGACTTATTTATTTTCTGCAAACTTTCTCATTGTTTACCAAATGCTTGATTAAAAATGTAGTTACTTTTACTAAATTATCCTTATTAAGATATAAATGAATATGAACTCGTGCGGGTACTTAAGTCTAAATATTTCTTAATAAACTTGAACTAATTAAAGAAAAATACCAAAAATAACAATGCAAAAGTAAATATTTAAATAAATACGAGTATATTGCTTATTCAGCAAAACAAAACAAAATAAAAACAGAAATAAAATAAATAAGTAGAAACAAATAAAATTAATTTTCACATTAATTTCAAATGTACACACTCGTACATGAACATGGAAAAAATTTTATGATAAATTGTGCGTGGTTGAAACCAAATAAATGTTGACGATTGTAAATTAACAAATAAGCGACTGAGTGATTGAGTGAGCGAATGAATGAATGAATGAATGAATGAAGAAATATTTACAGAAAAAATATAGCATTGTCAGCATTAAGATCGCAATCAACATTTCTTCTACACATCATCTTCATAGAAATCGTCATCTGTACTACAGATTCTGTAGCAACTTTATAAGCAGACAGCCGCTTTGGCAGCAGTGACAGTTGTTTAACTGGCAGTTGTATTGGCATTTGTGTGTGTGTGTTTTTTTTTGTATTTTATTTATTTATTTTATTCATATTTAATCATAAATAATAGAGTTTAGAGCATTATGTTGGAAGTAAAAATTATAGTCTTCGCTCTAAACGCACTTGTTTTTAAGACCTACAAAACTAAATTGATAAAATAAAACGAAAGAGCAAATTTTAAGGCAGTTGCAAATTTAACATCTAGAACAAATATAGTTTTTTTATTTTTAAATTGCTACGCTGCATGACTTTCAAATACAAAACACAAATTTACTATTAGGTGGAAGGAAAAATGTGTCCTCTTAAAGGATTGTTCAGCTAAGCAAATATGAGATTTGTGCAGCGACTTTGCCACACCTATAAAAAATATGGTTAAACATGGTTCAGACAACAATATAACGGCTGCGGCAAACACCTGATGGTTTCTGCGCATAGACTAAATATGCCAGTCCCACGATGTCACACGTATTCGTCCTTTCGTACAATTCTATTTAAAACAAAAACTAATTCTAAAATTTAGTTTTTGTTTTAATTGTAATTGTACAAAAGAACAAATACGCGTAACATCGTGGGCCTGGCAGTTAGATAAAATTTTGTATTCAGAAAAATGAATGTGGATTCTTGTGTACTCACTGGATATTCCGTTCTCATGGATGATCCTGTGCTCTAGAATATAAGCAATTCGAATAGAATGCCGATCAAAAGTGGATATTGTTAAATGTTTCAACTTCCATTAACTTTTAACAACCCCTAATACTCCAATAAATGTAAATGTAAATGTAAGAAAACGCAAGCAACGATAAAATATTTTATTATGTCACTCTTGCCTTCATTACTCTAAAGATCTGAATGCGTATTTTTTTAACATTGTAAGTTTTTTGTTTTTGGATGTATGCAAGAGGGAGGAGGGCTTGATGAGAAGTCGAAGAGGCTAAAAAACAAATATTTGCTTTATTAGTCTCAATTAAACCCATAAAATATTTCAGACATACGCGCACACACAAGAATTCGTAAATGGATGGATGGTTGACTTGCAAGAATGAATAGAATATCATGTATGCAACTAGATGTTTTAAGATTTAAAAACATCTGTTAAAAAAATGACAACGAAGATTATAAAAATTATGACGATGATCATGATGATGATGATGTTGAATTTCAACTAGACATAAAAAAGAACTAGAAATATAATTTTGCACACACTTGTTGATAAATGTAGGCGTTTACAATGAGTTTTTTTTTTATTTTATTTTTTTTTCAACTAGAATGATGATGGCATTTATAAATTTTAATCGCAAATGAGCAGAAATTTTAGTAAATAAAAAAGAAAATAAATTAACTTAACCTTTTAAAATCTTAACAAAATAAAGTACAAAAAAATAAATCTGGTAATTTTATTACAAATAAAAAAATATTTGTATTACTAAAGTAACTAAATTATTTTGAAATAAAAATATCTAGCAAAATTCTTGATAAAATAATTTTTCTTATATTTTGTCGCTTTAAAAAATAAACCTAAAATACAAGACATTTCGGCAGATTGCCCAATCGCCGATAAAATACCATTTTAAAAGTTGACCGCCAGTAGACGCATGCAACCAAAATTATTTATCACAATTCACTCAGACAACATTTAACACACACACACACACGTATACACACACGCACACTCACTAAAATACTCATGCAGATACTTGCCAAAGTGTTACTTAAAAAAATGCAATATTTTCCCATCATAAAATGACATTGTAGACAGATAAAAATGTATTCACTGTTTCAACCGAAAAAATGTGTCGAACAAATTTAAAACTGACACCCAGAGACAAGTGGCAAAGGTGGTTGAACGGCCAGTAATTTAATTGTTGCAGCCTGGTGTATTAAACTTTATGACAAATTGTAAGTTGAAGCACACAGAAAAAAAAGAGTAATGAATTAAAATCATAAATTTATTTTGAGGTCTCTTTAGAGACTTTAAATGAAAGCAATTCAAGTGGAATAAAATTCTATAAATTCTGTTAAAATATGAATTTAAATTTAAAAAAGCTTTTTTATTATACCATTTTTGAAAGGACATTTAGCATTCGTCAACTTCATTGTGTCTTTCTTGCAACAGGCAGGCTTTCGATTTAAGTTATTAATGCTACACCAAAAAACAAAGGGGCTTTCTAAATAGAACAAGATACCTATTTTTTTGTCATTTCGAAGTTTATGTTGCTTATGCATAAGTAGCTGACAAATATATAAATATGTATATATACATATGTACATACATACATATATATGCACATTAGTCTCATTCAGTTTTATTTATATTCAGTTTTTTATAAACATTTTGCAACTTTTTTCATTACTTTTTTTTAAGTTGCTGTAGTCCTCCAAGCATTTAAGTGCTTAAGAAATTAAAAGCTTAAAATAAATAATTTTGTGTTTATATATCACAATTTCTTCTTAATTATCCTAAAAAAGTTAAATATGCTTTATTATTTTTTCAAAGTATTTTGTTTTTAAAATATTCGATATCTGAAAATATTAAAAGTACAATTTAAATGACTTAATTTCAGCTTGAACTATAATTATAATATAATTATAATCTTCTATTATATATATAGTCAAAGTCCTTTGTTTAGCAACTGGTTTTCTTCATTCTTTCTTGAGCTTTAGTGACCCGACAATATATAATTTAAATCGGTTCAGTGTTAAAGGAATAAAAGGCTCCTAAAGTTGACACCACTACAAATGCTAAACATACTCACGTGCATTCACTTATGTAAGTATTGCTTCAAGTCAAAACAAAAGCAAAGCAATGAGAGAATTAAATATGGATGTACATGTTCATTACGTATGGATGTGTTAGCTTCAAGCAAAAACTTATAAAAATAAATGTGCGTGTTTGTATAGAATTCTATTTTGTTTGTTATTTTTCTTTATATGGATGGAAATGGGAAATTAGGAAGTTTTTGTTTTTAAATGAAAGCAACTAAAATAGGTATACGTTTGAACTGGTGGTCGAAAAACATGAATCAAACTGAAAACTTTAAGCTAAACTAACAGAAGTCGGAAGATATGGAGTGATATTGAAGCAGAAGCCATGAAATGCGGCTTCAAAATAAATATAGAAAATACTATAGCATTTCGAATCAACACAAACGGATAACAATTCACTTTGGATCGCCAATGGATAGAAAATATCCAATATTTCTGCAAACTAGGCAGCACTATACATAATAACAACTGGAAGCTACTGAAAACGTTGCAAAGCGCAAGAACAAGGTTTGACAAGCCAATTCAAAAAAGTATGGAAATCCAATGACATCTCTAAACGAAAAAAGTCTATATTTTTAGCAGCTGCATGAAATTAGGTGCGTTGTATGATTGCAACTCATGGAATGCAGCTTGATGCGCTCTAAATAAATTTCTGGTGCTTGAAAGGCAGTGCCTCCTTCTACTCTAGGATTTACCTTATAATCAATACTCGAAAATTGCGATAGGTACGATACACATTAGGAAATGCGCAACCCGATATGAGCTACACCGTACTAGATTGGAAATCGCACGGTAGCCGCAGGAAGAGCTGACCAAGTCTTACATGGTATCGACAACTCGATATGCAGGCAGCCAAAACAAACCTATAACGACCTCAGGTCTACAGCAGCAGATAAAAGACATGGATTTTAATCGTTGAAGTCCTAGGCAAAGGGATATAATGTATATACATTTACAACAGGAGTGACTCTTCTTTTCTGTTATTGTCTATACTATTCCCTAATGAAATATAAATCTATAAATTTTCTGAAATCGTGTAGTAATGCCTTATAAATATACATGTAAATAAATCAAGGCCATTTTATTTTAAACATCAAATCTTGACGTATTCAAGAGTGTTTTTTCCAATCTTCAAGCAAATGTTTTTTCATGTTAGGAGTGAAATAGTCTCTCAATGTAAGTGTTACGGGTGCACTTCACTGCAATGTGATTAAGGTGTTCCGCAGGAACAAGGACAGGGTTTGTTTATATGCTAATTATTTTAATTACAATATTTTAATTACAAATATCTTTGTGACTTTTACATAAGTAAGTTCAAATAATTTATAAATAATGCTGTTATTTTTTCTGTAATGAAGATAAATTACTGGTTTATAGAAACTAAAAATATTTTTCTCTGTTCTTAAGCCGCAAATTTTTTTCTCTCATATTAAAATGCTTTAGCTGTCTTGGTTAGGTGATGATTGAACATGTTAATGTTCCTCAAATATCTCTTGGCTTTTTAAGGTAAGCGTTTTAAAAGGCGGACAGTATTCAAACAGTCAGACAATATTCAATTTTTTTTTTTTTTTAATTTTCCCAATCACGACAACGCAAAAAATTACTTTTCCTTCCACGCCACCATCCTCATATTCATCAAATAGCTCGACCACAACACAAAAAAAAAACACATTGCAGCAACATTTAAAAGTGTGTGAACAAAACAGGGTAGCACCATAACAGCAACAACAACAGCATCTAAAAATTATTTCAAGCCGATTAAAGAGACTCAAGTAAAATCTGTGTGAGTTTTAAAATTTACCACCAAAAGCAAAACGTTAAAAACAAATAGAATTGTTAAAGAATGAATGAATAAATGGCTCACTGAAACGAAGACAGGCAGACCATAAGAAGGAAATAAGTGCAGCAATGCTTAGATTAACAACATGCTATTTAAAATGTTCAACTATTCAACATTTACATATATGCAATGCACACACATTTAGCTATTGCCACTCATTCATTTAGTGCTCTTGCCCCAAACCAGTCAGTAGCACAACAAGCCATGGATTCATTCAGTCAGCCGGCAAATGAGTGAGGCTGGCAACAACATTAAACCAAAAGGGGACAGGAGATGACAGGCCAACAGCAACACATTCACAGTCACTTCAGCAACATTATGACGTAAATATTTAGCTGGCAGAGTATTGTGTAAAAGGTCTTATATTTAACACCATGACTGTCACATTAGACCGATACAAATGTGTTGCCGACATTGTGTGATGGCTAAAATAATAATAATGTTGTCGCTGCTGCAGCCTGTCATTTTTACTCGAAATTTGTATGCGTCTGTATGTGCGTTTTGAAATTGTGAATAGAGCACAATATTCGATATGGGAGAAAATGTTTTTTGTCTTTAAAATAAGCAAAGTCAAACATGATTAAGGCAATCATAATCTAAGTGAAATATTTTATATATCATAGTATTATTAAAACCTAGCCGTTGCGTGAATTATATTGTTATTGAAGTGAATAATATTATTTTATCATATAAGAATAATATTATAATATGTATATGATTATACCATGATAATGAGAGTTCATAATATGGTTCAAAATTATGTAATTATATTTAATGTTTGTATGTTATTTTGATAAATTTTCTTCTTCTTTATATTATAGTCTCACACCATCATCGTAAAATTCTCCAAAATACTTATTTGCATGTCTTTTAGTCAAAATTTAATTACAAGCACACAAAAGTATTTTTGTATATTAACAAAAAATTTGGTTGGTAGTTTTACCATATTGCGGCAGTTATGGATAGCAATAAATATGTGATAATACCTAATCAAAAACTCTCACTAGTACAAATAATAAAAAAAAAATTAAAGCGCAACAATAGTATGTTTTCTACAACCATAAAATGTTTAACACAATCATAACATTGTGTTTGCAACCATATCTGGCTGAAGTAGTTAGCGCGCTGACTACAAAGCAAATAATGGCTGAGAACGTGGGTTCGAGCCAAGCTTCACGCAAGTCATAAGATCCAGCATTTTTCAGATGTGCATTAGTATGCCATTTTATTTGTTGTTGTTGGACTGCTTAAGTGACGAAGGCATAGCACTGGTCACTGAACAGTACTGGCAGCAATTGATACTTGTGTATGGTTTAGTGTACATCACAGCACCCTCCTTTGTCGGTATTGTAGCGAAATCGCCGGCGAAGCTAAATAATTAATAAAAACATGGCTACACAGCTTAAAAACACATTTAACGCGCAATATCAGAGTTGTAAGAATTAAGCTTTCTCTCTTTCACCATCTGTCCTCTCTCACTATCCCTTTCCCAAAGAAGATAACGCAGCTACTGGGTGGTAGGCATACTAATGCCTGAGTGTTACTTCTCTTTAAAAAATATTTAAAAATACGTATTTTTACTTCTTCGCATTAGTTTTGAACACTAGCCACAGATTTTGTAGCAAGAATCGAAATTGCAGTATCCAAACTCTAATATTTATTAACAAACAGCTTAGCCCGCACTTAGTTTTCGATTTATGAGGATATTGTTAAATAACTGTAATTTTTTAAAGAAATATTTTCCTGCCCATACTAATACATAATAGATTTTCCCTCAAGAGGGATAATTCATGCAGTATATTGTTTTTTTAATAGCTTTAAAGTCAAACTTGACACCGATATGACAGCATTCACTTAGCTTTTTGGCCTTTTTCCGAAATGAAATAATTGAAATGCCAACATGGATGTGTTTAATGCTTTCACCCCCACCCAATGTTTAACCAGAGCTCCATAGTTTGCTTTAGACGTTACATCATTGTAATCTTCATGTTATATATATATATATGTACGTATATATTTTTTATACAAAGAATAGTTAAAAAAATAACTATTTAGTAAATAAGCAAAAGAAGGGTTAACAAGCAGATTGGTTGTGTGTGAGTGTGGGCGTGTGGTAAGTTTAAGTTGGTTGAGCTTAAATAGACAAGTGTGCAGCGTGAGTAGCTCTGTATGTGCAAGTGGCTGATACTTAAACTTTTTCTACAAGTATTTTGATACAATTTTGCTTGTGTCAGTATGTCTGTATACAATGTGTTTAAGTGTTTAAAAAAATCTGTTTTGTTTTTTGTTTTTGCTTGCAACAGAAATCTGAAAAGGAAAAAAGACGACCTCATGCATAATAATGACAACAAAATTTAGCTTTTTCTTTTTTTTTCTTTAGATGCTTGTTAATGTTTTTTGTACTAAATATTGTTGCCACTACCGGAGCAGAGCCGCTTAATGTATGCGCACAATTAATTTAAAACTATTTTAAAATTGTTTCAAATGCTTAGTTCACACTTGTCTACATTATTTATAATAGTTTTTATTTTTTATTTGCTTTTGATTTTGCGAAATACTCTACAATTGGTAGTTGTGATATAGATTTTTATTTAATGGTTTTTTTAATGTTATTTTTAAACACTGAGTTCATTTAGAACTTAAGATTAATAAGTAGCTGTTTTTAGTTTTTGCCTTAACTGTTATGTGCCCACTGTACCTTTAATAATACAACCATTAAAAAAATTGTGTAAAAAAAATGTTTCGTAATCAGATGAAATTCTTCTTAAATTCATTCTTATGAAAAAAATATATAAATTTAATTTAATTACCCATGAACTTTAGAAAATAAGTTTACGAAAAATAAAGAAAATGGGTTGTTTTCAACGTAGAATCTGAGATCTGAGGCTGCAAAAAATATATGCTGGTTTGGATATATGATCAGACGCTATAAGCAATAATCTAAAAAAAAATGCTTTTTGGGGACCTTTCAGAAAGCTGTATGTCTTCTGTATCAGTGACATATTTTAAGATACACTGGGTGCTTATAGCAACAGCTTGTTTTAATATAAAAATTATGTATATACTATGATTACTTTAAACGTCTGCTTAGTTAAATCTTTATATAATTTTATATATTATTTATTTATTTAATTGCAATATGTTTGTGATCGTTTCACTTAGGATCAAGTAGAATATTTTTAGATCTAATAAATCTTCCACTAACTTCAGCTTTTGGACGCTTAAAGAATACTGTCAAAAACAATTTAAATGTCAACTTTTAAATTTTAAATACAATTGGCGAACTTTACACGATGTATAAAATCAGTTTTAATTGGGATACAAGTAAATTCTTTACAAAGAATTTTTATAACGAAGGAAAATGTCAACATCATTACATTACAACATTCCATCTAAAACTTCGATGATTAAGTAATGAGTTAAAACACTAACAAGCACATCAATTCCCACTTATACTTTCACTCCCTTTCAACTAATTACTTCGACATCATATACATGCGTCATTGGAAGCAGGTACTTACCACTCTTGCGGTTATTGATAAATGGAAGACATTGCAATAACTTATTACCAATAAAGTTCCTTAATAACAATATCATTCATTCATGATCTTTTGCGTTTGAAACCACATTAGTTGTTTTATTTTTTTCTTTAAAATCAAATATGCATTAACTATTTGAGTTTGATTCTAATGTTTGAATACCAAAAATTAAATATCTTTAAATTTGTAATGTTTTTAGCTTTTCAGCAAAAAACTAAAAAGTGTTCGTAAGCCCTTTTGGACTTTAGGTGGTGATATGTACGTACATAATATAAAATCTCATTTAAAAACTAATGAAAGTAAAAAAATAAGATTCTTGAAGTTATGTTGTGATTATACGAGTACATAATCTTCCGGAAATATTAAATATTCATCGAACTACGAAGAAGCGTGCAAGAATACAGAAATGTGGTTTATATATTCCAACAGGTCAGGAATATAGATTGAAAAACGATCAATATTAAATGTATTTAATACAATTTCAATTAGTCACATTTCTTTCCACAAATATGTACTTAACATCAGATTATGGTTAGGTCATGACTTAACTACTTCCAAATAATGTAAACGGTATGTAGTCTATCATTGAAAATTATGAATTTCATCAGCTTAAAGTATTTTGTTTAAAGCTCATGAAAATAAGTTTAGTTACATGAGATCGTGATTGACTTTATCGAAAGCTTTTCAGCGCAAATGACATCTGTAAGTGGACTTTTATTAATTGCGCGATTAATTAAACCGGTAATTTGCAAAATGTTGTGACAGCTGAGCAACCCATCCTAAGAGCATGCTAAGAGGTGAATAGAAAAATTTTCGCAACAATTTTTCAATGTAAAAGCATCAGCCCCGCTCCATCATGTCCGCTGAGAGATTATGTTATTAAGCTTTTTGTACGTGCTAGAATTTAGGATGTATTTAAGGAAGAAAATAATAATGACTGACGATTACACAAGCTAAAATAAAGAATTTCCTGTAGAAAATAAAAATATATCCTATAAGGACGTCTAAATGTACAAATGTAATGGAAAAATTGTACGTGAAGTGCAAGTACAGATTCAGGAAAAGAGGATATGTTGCAAGCTAAACAATATATCTATTATTTCAATTGCGTATGTAAATTAAAATTTTAAAAATTAAATGGCTTATTAGAGTTTGCACATACTAATCTGCGTTTGGTAAAGGATAAAAAAGTTTTTGTTTATTTCAATGACCCATGTTTGCCACGATGTATGGAAATTGACATCTTTTTAATACTCACAAGTTTATGCAAAGCGGCACGTACCCTAGAAGTACTATTATCAATGACTGACGTGATTGAGGTTTAATGGCATGGACCTGCTGGTTCAAACTTCACCTACTAATGGCCTTTCGTAAGAAATCTAAAGATTATTTTATATATTTTTTTTTAATTTTTTAAATATTTGTGCGTAATTGGTTGAACTCTTTTAATTTTATATTAAACGGAATTGGTTGGCTTGAATTCAGTTCAAGCCAAACAATTCCTTTGAATATAAACTTTGTAAAAATTTTATTTAAAAAAACCCATTAACGACTTACAGACAGTCTTTGGCGTATTCTAAGGAACACTTCTATTAAAAATGTTTGATTTGTAAAAATTTCTCATCTTTGCAGCACTTATGTTTTCAACAAACATGATGTCAAATAATTGTCTAAATTGAAACTTTTAATTCAGAATTATTCCCTCTTTATTTGTCCGCGAAAACAGACTTCTGAAATCTCTCAGCTGACTTTGAAAATAATGTTCTATCTATTCGGTGTCAATGCGTGAAAACATAAATTTAAACTGTGTTACTGAACAATCTGTAGAAGAACTTTTAGTTCGTTTTCTACCTTCACAAAAAATTTTATATTAATTCTGCTATAAAAAATTGTTTCACTATTTAAACAGTCTATTAAAAAAATCCATTGAAAGAACAACATTTTTGTGTGGTTGCAAAACGTTTAGGACATCATTTATATTAAATGTCATCTAATTAGCTGATATTAATTATAGTATTTCAGATTTATTAATTACATGCTGCAACCAAGAACACCACTTTATAGGTGTAATAGAAGATGCTACATAAAATACAAAAATAGATAAACAGCAGCAACACACAAAACCAGACAAACTCATAATGCAAACATTAAACCATAAATAATTGAAATTAATTGATTTTGTGGCTTGCAAATAAATTTTAATTAACAATTTGGCCTCTTTAAAATAAAAGCAATATTTCTTCATTTAGCAATTATTAAAAAAAATTGAGTTAAAAATAACTTGACGTGTCATCGAATAAATCGTATTTATTAACTGTTTCCTGAAGAGAAAACATTCTAATTTTTGGCCATATCAAACACGCATTTTAGTGCCCATTATCATTATCATTATTTAAGGAGATAAAATTCTTTTAAAAAATGCTTAGCAGCCTTTAAAATATTTACAAAAAAAAATATTATGCTTTTTTCTGTATCGAGCGACATCATCAACTTTTTGTTTTACAAAGAAAATATCCTTAATAGATTAAAAACCCTTATAATTTAAACTACAAAAAAGTCAAATTTTTCGTCTTTTTTATTTAAATAAAAAAAATGTTCTTTAACTAACCTAAAGGATAATTTTTATTGTTTCACTTTCCATGTATTCGTTGAGATAATATTTTTTTAACATTTCCGTATCTTTGCAAAGAATTGTAGTAAAAGAAAGAACAAAAAAAAACACTATGAAATATCTTAAGTATGCTGTGAAAAATATTCTGGTAAATACCAGACACTTTAGCATAAATTGTTACATGTGCAACTACATCTATACAAACATTATTATCCTTATTATAACATCGTGTTTAAAATAGACAGCCACGACTGACGATATAGCTGGCACCGCAAGAGCTACAAATACATACATACATATATATAAATATTTTTTTAAATATATCACAATCATGCCGTTTTTCTTTTATGGTGATACTACTTGCAATACATTGTTTTCGTTGAGATAAGCACACTATGTTCCATCATTATTTCTAAGTGTTTAGATAGAACAATCTCAGGCTGAAGTAGCTGGCAACATGAACTAGGAAATATTTTAGTTTCCCTTGTGGGGTTTACGCAAACAATATACGAATTAATCATGTGGGTGTTTCGGTAAAATGCTGAGGTTTTCTGTCGTTGAAAATGTTTAAAATTTTTCACATTTTGCTGGAATTTATTCGAATGAGGTAATTAAAGAAAGACAGCTTAAATTTATTTTGTAATAATCCGGCAATTATAAAATTTAAAGAGCGCGGAAAAAAGGTTTAAAACCACTTCTGTAACACTTTGCAATAACATAATATATAATACAATCTAATGATAATAAAATGTTTTTACATATATTTAAAGTTTAAAACAAAGAAATAATCGTTTTGTAGGACCAATATTAATAAAATAAATGGGCAAGCAAAAATTTGTTTTGTCCGAGTACATAATTGAGCATAATAATTAGGACGAAAATATTTTTCCAAATTGCAGCCAAGGAAAAGTAACAGTCAAAATATGATATGTTTCAACATTATTCCGGAGCACAAGTTCAGGATCTTAGACTCGGGTCTCAACTTCAGGTTTGACTCATCTAGTCTTGAGTTTTTCGAAGATGCGGACTTAGCTCTTTCTTTTTTTTTTTTGATTTTGTGATATATGAGAAGGTAAGTTCGAGACGACGAAATGTATGCCCTTCGAAATATAGTTTGAAAAGAAAATTAAAGGCCTCTTTTGAAAGCCTAAGGCGCTTAATATATCTGGCATAAGATCAAATACAATTCAATGATGCAATTTACTTAAGTATTTTCCGGCACTGACGTTTTTAGATCACTTTTATCTCGCATTTCTTTTTTTAAGAACACGGTAAGCACAACAAGAGGAATGTAGTCATTGTTTTTTTATATTATATAATTTCTATTTGTACAATATTTTATTTCACAAAAACTAATTACATTAGCAAAGAAAAATTTTTAATTTTCATTTATTCAGTTTGATTTGTAATAAACAATTTAGTACATTTTGTGAAAATTTCGATACGTTAGCTATCGAAAGCAGTAATCCATCAATTCGATACGTGACGAAGTTGTATTCGATGCGTGACGAAATTGTATTCGATACGAAAGGCTACTCGACCATAAACGCAGTAATTCTTCCCCAGCTTTAAAATATTTATCAAACCTTTTCAAGCAGTGGTGCGATAAGAAACATGTTTGCGATTATTTTTAAATGCAGTTTAAAATACTTAAAATGTGTTTTTTTAATATTTTACCCGCATATTTATTTTACTTGAAGAGCTTTCAAAAATGCAACTTACAGGAAATTAAAGCGGCGCAGCAAGACTTTCGCTTAAAAACCAACTTACGAACGGTACTCTTATTACAATTTCCACATGAATCTGTTTCTAAGCAAATGTTTTTATAGAGTCTACCAATAATATTTATACAACCTACAACTCTTACAATAGCATGTGAATTGAACAATTAAAAAGATTTATACAATCGAGCAAAATGATGATTTCACTAACCAGAACAAGTTGTCTTGCAATCGTGTAATTTTTTTTAGCTCTCATATTTATTCATATATTCAATTGATTTCGTATATTATTTCTAAAAGGGTTAATTATTCTGATTGAAATTTGTTTCCCAACAGTCTTCGATTAAATTAAAATGAGTAAAATTTTTCTATTATTCCTTATTTAAAAAAAAATCTGTATTTAATTCACTATGTGCGTAGACTTTCAAAATATTTTTTTTTATAAAAGTCTTAAAATGACTAATGGAATTAAATCAAATTAAATAATGATTTTAGCATTCTACTTTATTTTGCACATACATTCACACATGTTTGTGCACCAGCTAACAAATACTTGTACTTTATTTAGACATTTTATATTTAACAATTTATCATTTAGTGTTAAATTTATCCTGCGGCAAAGCCAACATATTCTTTAATAAAAAAAAAACAAAATATTCGTATAAATAAAAACTTCTTATATAAAAGTTCATGCATATTTAAATATATTTTTTGTATTATTTTCAGAACTTTGCCACAAATATTGTGTGCGAAAAGAAAATAAGAAAAATGATACAATTTTCATTCTCAGTCACAATACAGTTTTTCTTTCGCATGTCATTTTAGAAAAGGGCACAAAAAAGTATGGCGTGTTTTTTGTGTTTTTTTATTATTTTTTTTTTAATTTTTAATTTAATTTTATTTAAGAAAAAACATTCGTGAAATGACGAGGTGCTTTTAATTTTATTTTTTATTTATTTTTTAATATATCAAAAAGGTTGAATTTAAGGAGAGTTAATATGGCTTTTTAAATTCTGTTATCATTGCAATTTTTATTTTTACTTTGCGAACCATTTTACCGTTTTTTAATTAACGTTCATCTTGTTTTCAAACGTAGATTTAATTAATTCAGTTTACTCATTATACAGACTATATGAGCATGTGAAAGTCTGCGATACTGCATATTGCGAATATACATACATATACATATATTTTGTGGCAAAAGTGAAAAAAAATATCTTCACGGTTTTTACATCCATACATACATATGAGTGTATGTAATTATTTGCTGCAGCATAGTCCAGGCGTAATCAGCAATTTGGGTTTATTAGCATTTTAATGGCGAGGCTCGTTTGAGTTTTTCTTCAGAATATTATTATAGAATATTATAGATCTGAGTGTATATTTGCAGAATTAACATTGAACATTATAAGTGTTGGAATCGACCTTAAAACTGTTTGGTTAATAAAGAAAATCTAAAGAAGAAAGATTTTGTTTCGTTCGAGTGATTCTAGCAGTTTCTTCTGTTAAAAACTATTCAAACTAAAATTCTCTTGGGGGTTTTTTCAAGCTTTGTGTGTAAAGTAAAATAAACCATGATTTATTCTAATAAAATTAAAATATTATCATAATTTAGGTCCACGAGATATCTTCAAATTTGTTAAATATTTTAAATTGAACGGGTGTTATAGTAAAATAAGAAAAGTAAACAAGTATAATGCTTGTAAAAATTTGTAATTAATTAGTTAACCGATTAATCTGAATCGGAAAAAAACGATTAAATCAAAACCTCTATGAATTAATCAAGCGATGAACCGATTAAAACAGAGACCCGATTAATTAATTTATTTATTCGCATTCCCATACAACAAGACTTGATAATTATAGTACAGGATCAGCATAATTGACCAGACACATGTAATACAATTAAATAGCAATAATAAAAATATTTATAAAATATAAATAATAATATAAAATGTTAATAATAAATATAATGACGTTTTCTTTTCTAGAAAAAAATGCAGCCTTTATTGCTCTTTTTGTTGAAAATTTACAATATAATGATTTTCTGAAATAGTGAGTTTATTAAAAGTTATTGGATCATCATTTACAAAACGAAATTTTTGTCTGAAGAAAACTTTGAATTGCTTTTTTATAAAAAGTAAAAGAAATTCTGCATCTTTTTTGGGAAAAGAAAATGGCATCGATAATAATATAAAAATATAAATATAAAAATAAAAATAAAAATATAAAACAAAAAAAAATTATTGAACCGCAGATACACATTCTTAAATAAATTGCATAATTTTAGCTTTGACTATAGAAATTGAAAATAGTTTTCCTAAGCTGCGTTGCATTATTTAAAAATTTTATGAATGACGGTAATGAGTTCAAAAGACGAATATTATGATTTAAGAACTGCCATTCAGATACAAGCCTTTTAAGTTTTATTTGTATTAGGTTGTTGTTTCTTCTAAATTGAGAAAATTGTAAACAATTATACAATTAAGACGTGATATTAGTAAAAATAGTATTGTTCAAAAAACGATCTTATTTTCAAAAGTTCGCAAAAGCGTAACTCTCATAGGGAGTTATGGGGGGTGAAAGCCCTCAAATTAAAAACATATCTTAGAATGCCATTGTATGCAGATATTAATTTTCTAGTTCTTATCTGATCACAACTCGCAAAAAAATTAATTGTGTAACTTAATACAGCTTAATAATGTTCTAAGTTTTTTAAAGTTGAAATATTTTTAAAAATACAAACGAAAAGAAAATTAAAAAAAAATTACTTGAGGTGTTTGACAAAAGCCACTCAAATAAATCTTACTCAAGATCCGTTCTGCTAGTCTGATGAATAATAAATTGTTCCAAATAGTAATCTCTTAATAAAATAATGAGTTTCTAAAACATTTCTTAAATAAAAAAAAAAGAAACTCAGATTTAAACTTGATCCAAACGATTCCTTTCAATATAAGTTCGACTAATTACTTACAAACATTAATTTACTCAAAATTTTAATTTGATTGAACATTATTTTACCTCAACTATTCGATTAATCGGGATAAAATTATTCGATTGAATACCCTACAGTCTAGTTACAACTGAAACCGTTGTAAGACATTTGCGTTATCAAGAGAAGGCACTTTACAATACAATTTACTTGTAGCTAACAAACTGATGGCGAAGTTATTTGATAGTCCCGAGAGCGATAAATATCAACTTATATTTTGGCGTAGTTTTTTTAATACAAAATTTATGAGAGAATAAGGCGAAGAAATGCATTTTTTGTTAACAATTTTAATGAAGAATTTTGTCTAAAAAACAGAGCTAATCGAAACTTTTTTAAAGAGCATTTATTCCTTTCAGTTTGCTTAAGAATGGTTATATTTTTATATTATTTTCTACGAACAAATTTACACGTAACCCAAATAAGAGCGAAAATCAACATACCTGTGGATGTGTTTGGCAAGTACGACCCTCGTTTTTTCACGTATTTCTCTTTTTATACAAAAGTGTAAATGAGTTTTTACTGGGGGCACATGTGTGGGAACGATGATAATGTTAATTGTGTTGTAAAATAAAAATGAAAAAAAATAACAAAACTCTGCAGATAGTATAAATTGTCAACTAGACCATAAAAAGGTGAAAAATGGTAAAACAACGAAATAAAATTATATTAAACCATAGTTAAACTGAAAGCTTGAAGGTTTATTTTTTTGTACTTAATCAAAGGAAATTGAGAAAAAATATACACAAGCGAAGTAAGTTTAAAAATAAATAAATAAAGATATAAAAAACTTAAAAAGCCACCACAACATTTGAATATTTAAACCTTGAAATATGTTGGAACATAAAAAAGGATGTCTTTTCCCTTAAGAGCTGAAAATCAACATTAACTTAAATTCGAAAGCAACCCTCTGGCCAACGTAAAAAATTTTAGAACTTTGCTTACACACATTTTTCTTGAAATAATAAAGAAAGAAAACATTCTCTAAGTAAAGCAAACACATTTTTATAATACAAACATATTTTTGGTATATACTCGTACTTATGTTCATACTGGCAAGTTCAGGTATTAAGTATGTAAAATTATATTTGACAAATGTAGGTTTAATGTAATCCCCAATGAATCAAACGAAACATCAAATAAAACACCTGTTCGTTATTTTTTTTTCTCTTTATTCTTCATCTTTCATTTTACATTAGTTAAGTAGAAAATACTTACGTAACATGGAAATTCTATTACGAACTTAAATTTAAGTTGAACGTGAAAAAGAAACGTGAAAAAGAAACTGCCATGAGTAATAAATATACGAGTGTATGAGCAATAGATGTCTGTTGAAGTGTGAAAAAGATAGTGTAGATATGTATATTAATGTGGTTGTAATTAACTTTTCATGTTTTACAAAAAAAAAAAATAAAATAAATAATTAATAAATAAATAAAAATAATATTAAAAACATGTGTAACTATAGAACGAAAAATAATGAATAGAAAAATTTGTTTCAGTTTCACTAGTAAAGATGTTATTAAGGTAATTAGAGATTCGGCAAAAACTTGGTAGTAGAACAACATACTTCACTACGAGAACTACATACCGTCTGCATTACTTTACAGCAGTTATATAACTAGTTCAAATCCTGCCGAAGGCATAAGTTTTTTTTAAATCACATGTATGTAGTGAAGACAAGTTATTAGCGCGTACAAACACAGTTGTGCGATAGACCAGTGAGTAAAACACTCAACATCAAACAAAAACAGAAATTCAAAAAATAAAGTAAAATTTTTCCACGCCTCTCTGCCCACGGACCAATACTTGATATGAAAAATATGTATTTTTCGACGGATTCTCATACCTACGAAATACACATAAAAAATTCATAAAAATCGGTTAAGCCGCTTAAACACAAGCACCGTGACGCAAGAATTGTATTTATAAGATTTTTTATTTGAAACAAAATTTATTAATATTTTCAAATAATTTAAGCCAAAAATACAAAATTTAAATGTATGTTTTGATTTAGCGATTTAATTTTGTTTGCAGTTTCTTGGTCATCTGTTTGTTTATGGTTTTATTTTTCGAAGATGAAATTTCTGAACAACAAAACATAAGCAAAACACATGGCTTCCTAAATTAATAACTGACAACTTGGACAATTTGCAAATCAGAAGCAATTCAACAATGTTACGAGTGTCAAAACATTTTATTTACTACGTGTACTCGTACTAGATTTAGGATCGATCGTAGTTTGAGAATTGAATTTTATAGAAATTTTAAACTGCGTTGTTCGATCAGTAATTATTATTTAAATCGTGAGACCTTGTGTTTTTCTTATATACAAAATTCTATGAATCTAATCACAAACTAAATTGTAGTTAAACTTAAAAATTGTATTTAACGAAAATACTGACGACTGTTGCAAATATTTCAATGTATTCAACATGTTTTCCTTAACAACAAATACCGGTTATTTATATTTATAATTTTACAAAATTTTACTTCATGCTCATCATGCGAGCATATTGAAAAGTACCTTGTTTGTTTAATTAAATTCGCTTTCGCAAATGTTTTTCATATTTATATTTATGTAATTTTTATGAATGCCACTTATTCATTTTTAACATATTTCATATTTTATTTCAGTAACAAAAATGATTTTTTTTATCTTCAATTGCCAAGAAAAAACTGAAATAACGTCTTTTACATATTTTATTTTATATTAGCAAAAATCATATATAAATAAGATTAACACAATTTATTTATTTATTTATTTAATTAATTAAATGAACTTAATTTATTTATGTTTTTTTCTTGTTTTGATTTTTCATTGCAGGTATGTACTTTAAATATAAATTGCTAATTAAATATATTGTGAATGGAGCGGATCGTACAGTATAAATATGTAAGTTAAATTAATGGATTTTAACGCTCCATTAAGTATGTTAAAATGTTATTATTTTTTGTTTTCTTTTTATATTTTGTAATATGCACTTGCTTTTACATGTGTGTGAGTTTAAATTTGTTATTTCAATAGGAATTATACACTGAAAATTATTATGGTAGTAAAAGTGCCTGATCGGCGATATAGCAAAATGTGCGTTCATTAAGCCGATTGCGTTACGCATAATTGCTCGAGTAGAAATATGATTTTCTACTATCACAAAATGATTTATAAATACTGCGTTGTATACATACATTGCTCAAACAAAATCAGCGAGAAAGTTCGACAGAACTTATACTTGGGGCATTCACACGGTCGTCATAAAGTCATTTGTCTTAAAATAATAATACGAAAAAATATGGCTGCTGTGAACAACCCCTCATAATTTAGTGTGCTATTTTAAATTTGAGTCAGCTGATGAAAAAAACAATAATAAAACGGACAATCGTTACAATCATAAAAATTTTATATTAGAATGCCGAAAACAAGTGAAAAAACGAAAACAATAGTTAGTTTGTGCACAAACTACACGACAAAACAAAAACACAGCATAAATAGTCTTATTATTTTAGGACTTTTTTGTTTGAAGCACAACAAAAATTTTTTTAAAATGTCATAAAATAATAAGACATTATGACAATATGACATTATAGGACACCGTGTGAATACCCCAATTTTATCTAAAAAAAATTCTGTTGAAATAGTACCTCATAAGGAATTACTCTATATATCAATACATTGCAAATGGCGTGTAAATTTTCATTATTGTAATTCCCTTGAAACAAATTTTATTTTATTTATTCCCTGGTAACTTCAATATATTTTTCATTAATAATATTATTAATAGTTTTGGATTTCCAAAAAAATATACATAATTTTTACAGTATTTAATGTTTACTTTTGCTTAAAATGCAAGTTGAATGGAATAATAACTTCATTATCAAATAACAATAACACAGCAAATTAAAAAAGAAAACTAAAAATATATAAAATCTGCCTCAAAATGAGTTATGTTACTGCACAATAGCAACAACAACTAACAAAACAATGCCAATTATAACAACAACAATAACAGCAATAGTTATATACTATACAAAATAAAAAGAGGCTTCATTACAGTCACAATCTAGATTCTAGAGCAACAAATTAACTGTAGAATATATATTGAAATTACTACCAAATATAGAACAGAAAACCCCAACCGAATAACAATGAGAACTTTAGAATTGTTAACCAACCACAGATTGTGCTTAAATCCATCAAATCTCATACATTGTTATGATGAAGAGTTAGTTACTCGTTGTTGCATCAACATCAACTTGAACTGAAGTGGTTGGGTGGGTGCTGGGTGGGATCTGGGTTACACAAAAAGTTAACTTAATACGAAACTTAATGGGAAGAGACCGAAAACCCATAACAATAGATGTTGATGAAACAATTCAAAGTGGTCTGATGTTGGTGTATACCAAATTATATACATTCTAATCGGAGGAAATCTTAGAGTGCCAATTTGAATACCCATAACGTAATATAACGTATAATTAATACGTAAAGCTTACAAACACATATGCGTATCCAGGATTGTGAAAAGTCTTGGCAAAACAAACATATTGTTGTATACATATAAGATTAAAAAGTAACCTTCACATAAATATGAATTAAATTACTTGCGAAAACCATTTTGAAATACATAATTTTTTTAATTGAAAGGAATGGTTTTTGCTCAGGTTCAAATATGTCGTTCCAATTCCTTTTTTTCTAATTTTAGAAATTTTTGATAACTTTAAATTACTTTAATTAAGAAAGTGTTGTATATTTATCAGGCTAACAGAACGGATGGGTACTGATTTCGAGGTCGCTACACCATTTTATAAGCGTTCATTTATTTCAACCCAGTTTAAAATAAAAATAAAAAAGCGAAATTAATGAAACTATGGAAACTAACAAAGCATTATTAACACTAAGACTAAGTTTACTATCTCTTAAAATTTGGCAACCAAAATAAGAAAGAACACGGCGAATGATTTGTTCAGTGTTTTGGCGTTCTTAAGATTAACTCTGTAATTATTTATTTTCAAAAATGGTGTTCAGTGCTCTTAGTTTTTGAAAACTTAATTTTTCGGTTATCTGAATTCACGTTAAAAAAACTCGAAAAAATTGTATGTTGTATTTTGTATAAATGTTGTTGATAGATTATTTGTAAACATTTGCTTAGAAACATGTTTATATAAAAATTATCAACAACATTTATATAACATACAAGTCATACAATATTTTGTAAAGTGAGACAATCACCCTTATTACAGTTGTCAACATCGATGTCACATCAATACAAAACTAAAAAATTGGGGTTTGTACTGATGAAATGGTGTAGCGACCTTGAAATCAGCACTGATACGATCTGCTATTCTGATAAATAATAATAAATTGTTTCAAATAGTATTCTTTTAACAAAAAACAATTAATTTATCCAAAAACAATTCTAAAATTAAAAATAAACGGATAAACTCGGATATGAACTTGAGCCAAACAATTCCTTTCAATATAAATCAAATATAAATTCGACTAATTACTTAGAAACATTTCTGCTTAAAAATGTTACGAACTTTAGGCAAAATAATAATCACTTTGGATTAAAAAAAAAGCCACTAACAAGAAAATTGTTGAAAAAATAATCACATTAAAAAAATTAATTAATAAAATTTACGTTTAGTTTAACTTTTTTAATTTTTTAACTGAAATTATTATGTCCTCCTTTCGTTATTTCAAAATATAATTCTAAGAAATTCCTATTAAGCCTTTGCACTTATTTTTGCTGTATATTTTTTTATCTCAAAAATCTTTTAAGAAATATGTGTTTTGGTTATTTTACCAAGTTTTCTATCATTGCAACCCACGAAATATTTTTTATACACAACAATAGTTTATCAAAAAACTAATGTTGCAACAAGAGCAATTGGAAAGAGTAGTTCGTGAAATAATGGATGGCATGTAAGAGCATCATATCGTGCATTAAAACTGTGCTGAAAAAATGGAATTCAGTTGATGGTAATAAAACTTGAAAATGTTGATGATGCTAGCAAAGCAAAAATCTATCTAAAAAATCACGCGCATACAAATCTACCGAACGCTATTGATGTCATAACAATAGTGTAAAACGAGCAAAAAGTCGAGAAAAGACAAACACAGCAACGAAATGCAAAATGATGAACGAACAATTTACATAAGTTTAAATGCTAGACACGTTGCAACAGCAACAACAATAATAACGAGAACAACATTAATGGAAATGCAGTTGCAACAAACAAACTTAGTAATAAACAGTTGTTAGCTGACTTATCTTGCTGCAGTTGTTAAAATAAGTGTTTTGTAGGGTTTTTTCGGTTTTCTGTACAATTTCAGTTTTAATTTTATTGCTTCGTTTTTTTTTGGGGGAATCCTTGAATTGATCAATAACTTTTGGTGTAGAACATGAATTTGTAGAAAATTAAATGTTATCCAATTCTTTAAGGATTTTTTTTTTTGTAAATAAGATGTAAGAATATTTTGTTACTGTTGTAACAGCTCTTCCACTCTCGGAAGTTCTTCTTGAGGGAAAAAGCTTAGTACAGCAATTGCTAAGTTGACAATTCTCGACTGATCTGTACCTTAGTCGTTCCGTAGCCAAGATGCGATTTCACACAGTGACTCTGAGATTATTCGTATACCGGAAAATTTAACATCGAAAAAGAGCCGCAAAATTATAAAGTGATGGCTCCAAAATTCATAGCGACGTCAGAAGGGCTCTGCCAGATTTAAAAAAAACATTTCAAGTTTTGGTGATACTCCAAAGAAGAAGCAAACAAGAGGCAGGCTACACAAAACTACAGCATAACTGTGGGCTAGACTGCACTCAGGGCGAAATATTTCTTTACAATCAGGCTCGGACTTAATTGTACTGTGTTGCTAAAAACAAATTGCAAAAATTGTAAATGTTATGTTTGCAATAACAAAATAATTAGAAGTGCTTTTGACAGTCAATTAGTTATTAAAATATATTTAAAATTACTTCAGTATACACACAGACAGGCATTTGTGTTTGAGTTTTAACTGGAGGCTTTTCTTGGGAATTCCCTTCGCAGCAATCCCCGAAATAGCCGCTTATTTTTGTGTCCCACTTTCCTCCGGATTTTATGCGCGAATTCTTGGAATTAAAAATATTATTATGTACATAAAAAGTTAATGGTTTTGCCACACAACAATTCTTCTTTTCGTTAACTATGAAATAAGTTTCCGTAAAACTTCAATTAAAATTATCTGCATATGTACGTATTTAAATGTATGTACATATCTATGTGAACACATGTTCTATAAATAAAAACTATTTTCTTATATTTTCTTTAGACACTGTTTCGTTTGTGAAATACTTCTTTAAAATAATGTTCAATTTAGAATAACCAAATGATTTAATAGTATATTTTGTAAATAGTTACATATAAAATCAATGAAATCCGAAAAATAAATAATATTGGTAAATAGTTTATTACATTCTTCGATATCCGGAAACACCAGGGATCCTAGGAGTTTTTTATTTCCTGCTTTTCCTGAAAGTACAAGAAAAGGCATATAAGTTTACAGAGTAGAGATGAGCAATACCGTGATTTTTAAAGAGAGACAGTGGTCACGGCTTCCCACTTATTTTTACAAAAAAAAAATAAAAAACAACATATTTATGTATTTTGATATTATGTAGTTTTGTTTTAATAGAGCGATTAATAGGAAAAAAATTTAAAAAATAAACCCTTTTTCCGTCAAAACTTTCTTGGTGCGAATAACTGCCACAAATTGTTTCAACTAGTGCAACATTTTATTAACTGTTGCAAAAAGTTGCACTCTGTTATTATCATTAATAATAATAATTACAGGCATTTAGATACATATTTAAGTGTCAATGAGTTTTAACAGAAAAGAGATTATGAAAGCCCAACACTGTTACTGCTAAAGTAACATTGTGTTAATGTATTATTCTGTTATTTGTAATCACTACAGTAATAATTACAGTACAATGTAGTTACAATTATATTAGTAGCATATTGCAATGTTTCTGTACCTGTGAGATGTAATCACTGTTTCACATATCGTTGGTCTCAAGCAGAAAGGACCTAACTCAAGTAATTGTAACTTTACAGGAGAAGGTAAAAACATAATAGAAATTGTACAACTGTTTTGCAGAACTGCTTGTAAAAGCGGTTTTTTACAATACATTTTTGAGATGAATTTTATTTGTGTGAAATGTTTTGGAATAACTGAAAAACTAAATTTCGTAAAAAATACGAGTTATTGCCTCTTTACGTGAGAGCATCGATATGTTACATTCAAAAACAACAACGTCATTGCAAGTAACAGTTTTTTGATAAACAGCAGTAACCAGTGATTTTTCTGTAACAGTGATTACAGAAATATTGTCTATATGTGGTGCAGAGACACATACATTGTTGATTTAATCAGCTAATTGTCTAAGGTTCGCAATATCTGCTTTAATTTTACCAGATTGAGATAACTCCAATTGTTAATAGCGGTAGTATTTTATTGTTTTTTTTCGGATGTTGTTATTATCGGGTTTTTTTATTCATCTAAAGGCGTTTTATCCACAAAATACAGCATTTTATACTTAATGCTAGGAACACAACTGAGACGAACGACGAATTTCGCCCAATGCGACGAATTCGTCGGCGAAAATTCGCTGTGTAAATTCGTCGTATGAAGCACAATAACGACGAAAAAAGTTATAGCTGTTATAATTGATAGTTATTGTGTAATGTTTAAGGAAATAAAACAAAAATATGTATCAAATAATATCATGTTTTTGACTATATGCTACGAGTATATAACACAATGAAACAAATCACGACTTTTAGAAAAGTAAACAGTATCGATTTTGTCGCATTTTCTTTTAAAAAAATAAAAAATATTCATTGAAATTACAGGTGTTTCACAATTATCATCAAGCAAACCACCGCCAGCTGCTTCGAAACCTTTATTCTAGGTTTGCGTGTGAATGGAACGAAATGCCGCATGAAAGAAGTTGAATGCAGTAATTAGATTCTTTTTATAATTAGGATGCTTTAAATATTCTATGTAATATTGCAGTTTTATCATAATCAGCATTTCGCACAGCTATCAAAGGGTCAAACATCATTGGAACCGAAATAAGATAATTTTTATAGATTAATTCACGCATATCATCTTTCTTTATCCTTAAATGGCAAATTTTAGTTGACGCTAGTGGACGAAAAATAATGCGCAATATCAAATTGAGTATACTTTCTTGAAACTCTTGCTCGGAGTCGCTTGGAGGTTCTTTACATTATATATTTATATAAAATGGGGTAGCTTTTTGAAGAAATTAAACTAAGCAAATAATTCTTCCATGTTTTCACCAACCATTTTTATTAAAGTTTTATTTCGTTTGTTATGTTTTGTATAACAGCTGATAGTGTGACCGTAAGAAAATAATCCATACTTAAAAATGAAACATTAACAAAACGACAACTAAAACCAATTTTTGTAGTTAAATATATATTGCAAATACTACAAAATAACGATAAAATAATTATTAAAGTAATAACAAACTTTATTTAGTAAAAAAATTAAAAACTGAAAACGAAAATGGTCACATGGTACTGATTTGTTCGTCGTTCGCCGGCGTAAGAAATATAAATAAGTCTATTGCAAAGTTCGCCGTGTATGACGAATTTCGCCGTCGCCATGATTGTGTGTAACGTATTTTAATTTTGACGACGAATATTCGTGGCTAAAAATTCGTCGTTCGTCTCAGTTGTGTTCCTAGCATAAAATAATCGCTTAACATGTCTACAGAAGTTCTGATTTAAAAACTTCGAAAATATGAAATTTAATTACAACAAATTACTGAACTTAACTTTGATTATTCGGGGAAAAGTACTAAAAATGAAATGCGAAATCTCGAAATAAAAAAATCAACTCACCGCCAGACAAACAAATTTTATTTGTACTTATTGTTCACTGACTGCGGCAGTTCACAGCGAGATTTATTATAATTGTAATAAATAACAAAATCTAAGACAAATAATGTATTGAACAATTTAACAATACAAGTTAGTTAATTACATTAGCTACTGCTGTAGCTATATGCTTGGTCAGACGAGGCAAATAAATACATATTTCTTTTTTAGTAAAATATTTATAAAGTTACACAAGTTTCTGTTTAAAATAGCAAGCAATTTACTTGCATGTTTGCCTGCATTAAATGTATTTTATATTCTATATATATATATATATATATTAATTAATTTAACAGAAAAGCTCGTGTGATCATGACTTAGCTGACTTTGATTCTCTTTAATTCTACCCTATAATTCTGGAGACTCCCACACCTTTGTTTGCACATAAGACTTGGTCAAAATATTATAAGGTATCCTAGACTAATGAAGTTTTATTACTGTTATAAAATAGATTAGTTTAGAAATGTGCGGAGATAAAAACAATCGGTGCAAGGACTGTGATATCTCCTATTTAAAAGTTTAATTAAAAGTTTAATTAAAAGTTCCAATACTGTATAGAGACCATTGAATGTCACTTACTCTTTTAAACGTAGAGATATTCATAAATGTATAAGTTCTCTAATACCAATTCTCTAAAGATTCTTTAAGCTGTCATAATTTTTTGTTAAAACTCATAATTAAGCTTGTTTTATATGTGTTGCAAGTAGCTGGTATAAATTTAGGGAGAATCGGTTAAATAATATCTTTAAAATATTCTTCTTTAATAAATCTTACAGGAACAAAACTAATATATAAATAAAGTAAAAGTATACGTGAAACATTAACGGCGTCTCCCAGGATGTCGCATGTAATCGGTTACTAGATTTCTAAAGTAAAAATAATTATTTTGCATCTCACTAATATTCTATTTTATTTATTCATTTAATTACTTATTTATTTCTGCACTAAGGAGTTATATACATAAAATATCTCAGCAAAAACTTGTGAATGAAATTTATTAAGAGCAACATACGTTTCCGCAGAAACTATATACCGTCTGCATGATTTGTGTTTAATTGTGTTGGGGATCGCCAAAACAAGTTTTTAGAGAGTAAAGAAATAATATTGCAATAGACCAGTGAGTAAATCATTTGAAGTCAAATACAAAAGTTCCTTCAAAAGTGCGAGTTCAATACTGATGAAAGACATTTAAGTTTTTATTATGCTTTGTGTATATAATGACTTCTAAGTATTGACATTTTTAAGTCGTTATATTTAATCCAAAATAATAAATACTTTTCTTCAATGACACTGCCATGTTAAAGCAATCACTTCAAATGTCAAAGTGGAAGTAGTGAAAATAGAAATAAACAACTTACAGAAGTAGAATAGAACGCCAGCTATTGCTGCCTTCTGCATGCTGGCGCCAGTTGGCGACACCAACCACTGTTAGATTTTGTTGCACCTGGTCGTTCCAGAGGATGCTGGATTGCCATTTTTTACGTTGCCCACCGATGGGTTCTTCCTTGAATGCCTTAAGGGCCGGAGCTTGATTTTCCATTCGCCAAGTGTGTCCAAACTAACGGAGTCGTAGTATTTGAATGCGCTTCACACAACAGCAGGCTTAATATTTTGCGGTATTAAGGCAAAACTGAAAAATCGCTGCAACCATGAACTTTATGGCATTCAATTGGCGAACGTTATGATTCTTTCAAAAGTGATGTAACCTCCATGGATACAATAACACATTTGAGTATTTCATAATGTCCATGCAGACTATGATAGTGAATATTATGAACATCTAAGCCCTTTTATTTTCTATGATGTGCTGCATTTTGCACTGCCCTCTCGTCAAATCTTGCAATGGTTGCAGTTCGAAGTTATTTAATGCGGCAACTTATTGCAAAGGATAAATAAATATCAAATAAGCCGGCATATTGAAGAAGTAACTAATGTTACTTTCAAAACTGCCGGGTGCTATACTAACTAACTTTAACAAACACCAACGTAATAATGCAACACAATTAACTTTACTTGCCACACTGACACACCAATACACTGGCACAGCAATAATGAGAAAACACAAGTTGAAAAAAACCAATTACAATTAAATCTGCGCTTGGTTAGTCAAGTGCGGCATAAAACGTTGATTTTTTTTCCAAAGTTTCTACTTATTTATATTGTTAATGCTTTTTTAGTTTTATTAAGACTTAACAATAGTTGTTTGTTGCCCTCATAGCTGTTGCTGCCATATAATACATTTATATTTTTTTTTAATTTTTTATTTCGTTTTTATCATGATTTGTTTTACTTACTTTTGTGTAAAGTACAATGTTCACTTAAGGTTTTTGTGCTTGTTTATTTTTTATACTTACACTGCACACCTTTTTAATGCATTTCGAATACATACACACACAATGTACTTATTTTTATTTGCTTGATTGTGTGTTGTTTCTACACTTTATCTAACATCCGCTTTAATTCTGTCTGAGTATTTTTATGCTATTCTGTGAAAAAACCTAATTTTGTGCAACATTTATCAAGATCTTTTCTCTTTTTTTAATATGTCATCATGCGTCATAACTACACTGTTAATGATGTAAATATGGCCCTGTTGCAATTAATGTAAATTTTTAAATTTTAATAGTTATGCAATTTGTTTGCTAAAGATTTACATCAATATAAATAGTATTAATAAAACACTTAAACAATATATGAAAGAAAATTAATCTATAAATTTTCAAAAGTAAAATCTGGTACAAAATTCAGTACTTTATCCAGCCTAAAACATTTTATTTCCACCTGCGTAGAAATATTTAATTTTATAAGCATCTTTTTATTTAAGTACCTGCCTTAGTGCTTTACTTGTGTCAGAGTTTAAAGCATAAAATATTTTGTTTGATTATTTTTATATTTTAATACTTTCTACCTTGTTTAAATTTAAAATTTTTTTTTTGTAAAAATTAAGTAAAAAATATAACACAATGAACGTTAACACTTGTAGATAAAATTAATTAATTTAAAAAAAAACAAAAGCGTTGGATATGATTATGAAAACTATGTTCAAACTACGCTCACACATACATTCATAGATCTGCTAAATTTTGATCAGTTTTCTTTCCATTATTTTTAATAAGAACGCCTGAATCTGTAATGAATTACCAAATCTTTTTGGGTTAAGACCTCAAGTCTGCCATTAACTATAATAATTTTGAAACCATCCTATAAGAAAGAGCGCATTTCACAAAATAAATCACGTCACCGATACTCAAGTGCTAGCGGCCGGTTCTAGTTGTGAAAGTTTTAAACGGAAGGGACTTGTAACTACTACATGGCGTTGCAACGGCATCAATTGACATAATCCAGATACTGGGTGACGCTCCTAGATCTTAATGTGATTGTTTAGTGAAACTTACGATTAGTGTGTATTAAGCCACGCATTCTAAACGTCTTTCAAAATAAGTACAATCAGTTGTATGTTACAAGTTACACAGCATAAAGTGTATGTTTACTTTCTACTTTTGTACGCGTCACAAGCGTCATGGAAAAATGTGAGTTGTTTTTGATTGCCAAGGATGAAAAATTATATTCTATTTTCAATGTTATCGATAAATATGTTTGTATCGTATATTACTTTTAGTTATTTTTTGTACCAAAAAACCTTTTTAGTTTAAAAAAAAACTCTTTCGTAATAAATTACCGAAATATTTTCAAGAATAAAATACGTTAAAATTAATTTTTTAAAACTATTTTTCACCAACAAAATTTGCATTTGAGTTGTCGTTTACCTTTACATACTGAGTCTCATTGGGAATGGGTACACTGTTAAATTGTAATAAAAAGGATCGCAAGATTTTATTGTGAAATAAACTCGCAAAGAAAAATCTTACGGCACAGTAACGATTTTTTCTTGCTTTTGCATTCTTCAGAGCATTCGTCATACTCGTATAAAGTAGTCAATGATAAAATTTTAGGTGATGGTTTGTTTTTTTACTTTTTATTCGCAATTATTTTCTTAACGTTCGTTATATCGAATATAAGGTTTTTTTAATGTTCGTTATATAAGTTAGGCAATGTTAAAAATTTTACTGTTCCTTATATCGGATTTTCGTTCAAGCGATATTAGTTATACCGGGATTTGCCTGTATAATTTGTTAAAATATTAATATTAAAAATGGTTGTATAGAAGTTTTGATACAAATTTGTAGATGGGATTGGGAAACCATAGACAGGTTTAAATATTTGGTCCTCTGTCTAAATACAGGCCCACTTTGTCACACGTATTCGTTCTTTAGTACAATTACATTTAAAACAAAAACAAATTTTTTTCATGTGTTTTTGTTTTAAATGCAATTGTATGAAAGAAAGAATTCGATCGACATAGTGGGTCTGGCAGTAAAATTAATTTTTTAAAACAATTTTTTTCACCAACAATATTTGCATTTTAGCTGAGTCTCATCTCTGTTATGTTTATTAATTTTATAAATTTATTAAGCAAATGCAATGGAAAAGAAGCTTATTAATGTTGGGAAAAATCACAAACTTTTAAACAAAAAAAGTTCTTCGTAGGGCTCAATGGCCCTAAATATTATGTGCACAAACTCAATAAATTCTTTTAAACTCTCAATTTCACTTTCCATTTTGCAAAAGTTATTTTTATTTGTTTAAAATGTTTATACTACAGCTGATCAAAACAAAAAACTTGGCTCATAAAAAGAGTTGCATGTAATTTGAATTTAGAAAAGCATAGAACTCTTAGAAAGTATGAAAAGCATAAAACGCGACAACGAATACAACGCGTATTACAGACTTTCACCTTTGATGCTCCTCATATATTATACACACATCAGGAGAATAAAATAGTTTACTCTCTCAATGTTTTTGCAAAACCAGGGTTTTTCTTGAAAAAAAACGAGATTAATGTTAAACATTTTAGTGTTTATTTAAAACATGCAGTATGCCCTGTCATCATTTTGTGAAATTATTTGTGTTAGTTATGACGCTTTTGAGCTCATTAACGATTCATAAATGTTACTTTTGTCGGTAGAAAATGGTAGTCTATGCGCGGCTCTTCATGATCAGTTTAAACTCATTTTTGAGACATTCGAAAGTTTTTTTTTGCAATATTTTAGACGATTTGCTAACAGTTACAAGAAATAACTATTGTGTTCATCATATTTTATTCTTTTATTTACACACATATTTTTTCCCATATTTACTTAATTATTATTTTTTTAATGTTATAAATATAATTACAAGTTTATGTTTGTAAATAACTAGTCGAACTTATATTTGATTTATGTTGAAAAGAAATTAAGCTTGAGCGAAACAATTCATTTCAATAGAAATAATTACAAGTTATATTATAACTTAGTTTAAACGAGATTATAAAACAGGTGGGAATTGAACTCGCACCCTCAAGGCCGATTGGGTAGCACATCGCCCACTAGTCTATCGAAGCAGTATAATACAATTTCTTTGAACTTACTAAAATCGCAATAATATGAAATCACCTATTCATCTCCGAGCTGCGACAAATACGATTCCAAGACAATTCTCAAAACAGTCATACTTCAATCACCAGCATGAACTATTCGCGAATGCGCTAAATTTCTGTTACTCTGATTTAAGTATATCACACTCTAAGGAAAATTATGAGTAATTTACAAGTCGTTTTTTAATCGATCAAACGATTAATCAGTCAAGAAAAATCCTGAAAAAAAATCATATAAAAATTATTAAGTAATCATAAAATACCAAGTGGTTGCTTTGTTTACTACTAAAAAGATACTAAATAAAATTTATATACTTAACACAAGTTCTTTAATCTTAATATAGTCATAAATTTTTTTAAAAGTCAAAAGTTCGAAATAATATTTCTACTTAAAAATAAATGAACATGTTCATTCAAAAAGGCTTTAAGCATTTCGTTTATAGAACGAAAAACTACTGCACCGACAACACTACTTCAAGTTAATACAGAAACGCCAGCAAATGCATAAAAATATACGTATACACACATGCACACATACATTCATGCATGTTCAGCTTAAATGAAAATTTAAATATTTAAACAAGGATAAAAACACTACAACAACTACTACCACTACTACTTATTTTTCTTATTCTGCACACTAAATAAATGTGAAGTTAAAAAATAAATAAAAACACAAAGAAAAATAAAATACACATTGAAAATATAAATAAATGATGGCATCATCATGTACTCGTAGTATGTTATACAGGTGAAAATAATGTATAAAAAATAAGTAGATGAGAGAAACATGCACAAACATGTTTGCTTTTATTTTTAGTCTTCTTTAACTAAAATATCAACACTTAAATATTAAAATGGAACATGACAAAAAGACACAAACTTGAAGGCACAGGCTACATATAATAACTAAAAATGAGCATTTTGTTCAACAACAGGTCAATAAAGAAAATGGTAAGAGATACACACACACACATACATATGTACACGTGTGTGTCCATGTCAGTGATAAATAATAGGTTGGGGAATAAATAAAAAGGAAAAACATGCATACAACATAAAAAAGGATCACCCCACAGAGTTACGAGTGATGGCAACTATTGCCAAAGAATATGTATAACTGTCATAAATAATGGAGAACATGATACAAGTTTTTACTAAATAGAGTTAAACAATAGACAAGAATTTCAATTACCAAAAAAAACTCATTCATTCTTTTGCTAAATACAGAATGAAAAATGAAACGGGTTGCCTTAGAACATTTGGATCCAGAAATCAACAACATAACGTTGTTTTTCTATTAAATTATTTTTGTATATCGATTAAATGTTTTATTTTGTACTAAATGTTCAAAAAAATACCTTTCCCGACGGAAAGTTATTTGTGCAGCAGCTCTCTTATTTGACATGAAACTCTTACCTTTTGGTGTTAATTCCGTCATTCAATTATATCATCGTATAAATCGTATGTACTACTTTGAGTCTATCTTCTTCACTGAATAAAAGAGATATTATGTTATTTTCTTTCTTTCTTTCTGCGCATTCAGGGAACCGCTTTAAAGCAAACATTTTGGAAATGGAATACAACTCTCATGTATGAGCAGGGGCTTCAAACTCTATCTTGATGTCACTCGACCGCATACAAGAGAGGACGGACGAAGAAGCTCATCAGTAACAGTAGTGTAGCCAACTCTATTGACTCACAGGAGCGTCGACGTAATGTGGGATGTGATTCACTGTTTTATCGTTACTACAATGGAATGTTCTGTAATGAAATCAGGGAATTTGAGCCCGAGGCCCGCTCATTGTTGGGAACAACACGTTCTTAGTTAAGAGCGCCTCAACTTGTAGTTCATATGCCAGTGCATCGCACTACGCATTACAGAGAAAATTTCTTCTTTTAGCCAAACAGTTCGTTTGCAGATTTCTTTCCTGTTACTTTCAATTTGAGAAAGTTCAAGTCAAAAGTCCAAAAAACACTACTGCCATTATCCTCCATCCCATAAACAAATTTCCTAGTTCCTACACAATCCACTGCTTGTGTAGGAGTCATGCCATCAGTACTGGTCCAATTTAAACAACAAAAAAAACGTGAAAATTTTTTTTGCGGATTCCAGAAATCCATAATTTTATGCCGCAGCGATTGACTTGTATACATTCATATAATCAAGTTATCCGTGATAGTCCTTTTGCTTAATCATATTGTAATCGATTATAATAGTAATATACTAAATAACCAAAACATTGCTGAATTATAATGAAAAAGCTATCGCATATGGTCATGATAAGATGGAAAACTAACCTCGTTATTAGCAAAGTTAAATGCCTTTGAAGTGCATAAGCGGCTTACAAGATTGTAATAAGAGATTTGCCGCCAGTGGTTCAGAATCGTTTTTTTTTCTTTGCTAAAACTCCGTAACTTTTGCTTGCAAATATTTCATATTCAGTTCTGTATTAGATTTGTCGTGTAGCAGTTTCGTCATTCGAGTTCGATTGATCCAATTTTCTTTGATTTTGAATGCTACATAGATGTAAATGGATCTGACTTTGCCATTAATATATTAAATAAATCTCCATTCGTAGAGCTTTTGTGAAATATTTTTCTGGTATTATGTTCTCTGTAAAATCTGCAATCGTTATTTCTTTTTTTCTGGACTTCCCCTGATAAATCCCCACTTGGTAATAAATGGTACATATTCCCCATAATTGCCATCATTTGTATTGCCTGATCCTTGTTATTGGTTGATCTATAATTAACCCCATTTTCATGAGTTTAGCTCTTTGTTAGTGTCGTTATTTCTTACTGATCCTTAATATACGAAGTCCGAATCATAGCTGATTTTCTGTACGTGTTCCATAAGCCTTATACTTATGTGTAGCGGTGATAATCCAAATTCATATGAATCAGTACTATCTACTGCCTTTCTTGATTCTGGATTTAACTGACTTGACGTTGCTTTGCAGAATATACCTTCTTCATCCATAGAGATTATTATTTTGGCTAAAGTTCGTAACATTTTTAGTCACAGAGAATTGGACATGGGACAATATTCCAAACGAACAAGGAAAAATTTAACACTAATTAATTTCAACTTACACGGCAGGACAGAAACAATGTTGTTTTTCGGGAGCCGCTACACACCCATCATCGGTTTTCATGTGTGTTTCCATGTATCAGTCACTGTTTAGGTGGCTCGGTTGAATGCGATTTCAATATTGTCTTATGTCCAATTCTCTTTGGTTTAAAAAACTTCTAACAACTAATTTGTTCGAAAAATAATCACATTAAAATATACTATCTATAACTAAAAAATATTACATTTTAGTTAAGACGATGTTGTAGCAAATGAGCCATCATCTATGATTTAATTTTGTCTATGAATTAAATTTTGTATTTTCTTCTAAATATCTTAATTGTCAGCCAAAGGAAGACAAATTATATAAAAACAAAAAGATTCATATCGAATATAAGTTATTTGCTGTGTTTTGTTTTTTAATTTTTAAATTATAATAAATGCTCATTTATTTCTTGAGAGCTTTTATATAAACATGCGAGGTTTGAAACATTTTATCAAAAATTTTTTTGAAGTTCTATCGATGATCTGTAAAACGGGCCAGTAAAATGCAACAAAGAAACAAATAAATTTAATACAAGAACTTAATTCATGTTACTCTGATAAATGCACGAATTTCGTGTTCTCTGTTACTGTCATCACTGCTTTCTGTTTGAGCATTTTCAGTTCATTTCTAATATTAATTAAACATTTCCCGAAAATTCGATTTTCATTTACTCTGCTCGCCAGATCAAATGTTGCAAAAACGTTCACACAGCAATAATCATTTTGAAACAAACGTTACATAATCAAGTCACGTCTTTTAATTGGTTTTTAACAACAATATTCTAGTTTAAACTTTTTTTTTGCTTTCAGTAAGCAAATATTGAAAAATTAGCCAATTGTAAATTGCAGTATTTGGTCAAGAACAATTTCAAACGCGGGCATACATTTCAAAATTTGTCGAAAAATGTAAGAAAAAAACTTGGCATTCAGCTAAAAACGTGTGTTTATTTAGCGGGAAAATGCTATTTGAAAATTCACAACGAACATTTTCACATGCGGTTTTATTTTATCTAGATAATGATATACGAGTCAGTTTGAAGTATATAAATTACTCATGTACGTGTATGCATGCATATGAATGTATTGGTAGTTGTATGCATTATATCAATATAATGAGAGAGAAATTCAAATGTTTGTTATGCTCCTCATTAATACAAGGTTTGGTTGCAATTTTCACTATTTGAATTTTGCAAAACTCGCCAGATTCACCCAATATTTATACAAATACATTTTTAAGTGTTTGAACACATTTGTACGCAGCGTTTTACATATTATGACAACCATAAATATATCAAATGGAAATGGATTAAAAATAATGAATGAAATACCAAAAAACCAAGGCAAATACAAATAAAAAGGTTTTTTTGTTTTTTGAATAAAAAAACTTTTAAGCGGATATTGAAAAAGAATAATAAATAAACTTGATTTCCATTTAATTGCTTAAATTGAAAAATCTGCATGTGTTATTTTGTGTTCGAGGCTAAATTAACATAATTGTAAAAATGCATATGTAAATATGGTTAAAATGGAAACGTGATCGTTAGAAATGTTAAAAATATGAATATTTGAAATATTTTACATGGGCAACATTTCTACACTGAGAAAAATCGAACAAAGTATGTAATCGGTTTTTAATAATCATATCTGGTATGACTTCACCTTTTACAAAATATGCAAGTATACCCTGTGCCGATAGTCATCAGCAGCCACTTGTGCGGGTGTCACTATAATCTTAACTTCACATCGACCATCCCATGGAGTTTCATTCTTTGTTCAAAGCGAGCTTGATATTTAATTTATTATGGATATTAAAATGAAACATCGAAAAATCTACTCAAGTAACATTCAAAGAAAATAAGATCATTCGGCTGTATTTATAAATAGATCTTTAAATTCCAATATATAATTGGATTAAATGGTTAAAAATATATTTCGAAGAGGTTGTAACATGGAAAGATAACATTAAGACTAAAAAAGAATATTTAAACATAAAGACTGAGAAAATGTGTTGGCTACTTGGAGCCACATTCGGGTTTATTTTGGAATACAAAATTAAAATGTATGAAATAATTTTAAAAACACCATTTCAACTAGTTTGACCAGCAAGCAATTCAAAATTAGAAATTTTAGAAAAATTCGAAGCAAAAATTCCTGTAATAAATAACGAATTTATAAGGATCTAGAAATTCTTAATTCGTGATGAAATAAATAGATTCATCTAAGCAATCACTGTAATATTTTAGCAAAAAATTTCTAGATGAAACTGAGCAAGTTTGAAGACTGAAGAGGTATCACATATTAGATTTTATTAGATTAAATTTAGTTTATTAAGCTGGTTGAAACTTAACATTAGAAAAATTAGAAAAAAAATGGTTAAACTCGGATTTAAACTTGAGCCAAACAATTCGATTCAATATAGAAAAATATAAATTCTACTAATTATTTACAAACATTAATCATTATCTGTTAAGTTATTTTATGTGATCATATTTACATATTTATTTTTGCAAAAAAAAATTTTTTTTGTTAAATCCACAACATATTGTATGAGTTTGTAGGTTTTATAAATGTTGTTGGTAATTTCTACATAGACATTTTTTTAGAAACATGTTTGTGTGGTAATAACCAACAAAACTAACATAATTTACAACTCATACAATAAAATGTGAACTTAACAATTATAAATATATATTTTGAGAAAAAAACTTTGAAAACGATATCGAGGCAATCTCGATTAATAAATTAAAAAAACACTTTTTGAGAAAAAATATACTTTTTTATTTAAAAAACATTCTTAAGTTATTATGTATTAGAAGATAATTTCAATTAATTTTTAATTTTTTACTAGCAGTCAATCACGTGAAACTAGCGAAATTTATTAAAAATTAGTTCATTTCAATCGAAAATTGTTTAAAAAGAGTTATCCAAGATTAACGTTACGGCTTATGTGGTTTGTTTCTTTTGTTTAAAATTTTTCCAAAAAAAAGACCTGGAAAATTTTAAATGGAATTATTTAATAAAACAATGAACAGAAATCATTGTATATTATTTTTATATTATATTTCTGACGCAGCGTGCTTACCTTCAATATCTTAATGTGTGAAGTGGCTCTTTAGTGTCAACATTGAATCGTTTGGTTGTCAATTTTCAACAACACGGTTTGGTAAGGAGCAGGGTTACCGTTCACCAGACTAAAGTCACAATTTTACCCTTTTTTAGCGGTCTGGGACTTTTTGGGATACTTTTTTTATTAGCTTCTTTTGCGATTTTTTAATATCGTAGCGTCTTTTTACCCTTTTTTTGTTTCACACAAAAACATTTAATTTGCAGTAAATTTAAAAAAAAAAAGTTGTCAAATATAAAAGCAAATTTCAGATTATTGTTCATTTGGGAACACTTTTATGCAACCTTGTCATGTACACATTGTATTCAAGAAATTGTTCGCAAATTTTCGGTAAATGTTTGAAAGAACAGTTTTAGCAAAAAAGCTTTTTAAAGTAAAAAATAGGGATTTTGAAGTGCTTATCTTACAAAATTTGTCGTAAAATTTGAACATTCTTTAAAATAAGATCTCTTGTTAAAACGAATATGTCTGAAAACGAAAAAGAAAATTGTGCTAGAAATATGTGTTAAGAGGCAGAAGATACCACGGAGTCTGAGAGGGATAACGTTAACAATGCTGCAGGTCCTTCAAAGAAACGTAATATATCGCAATACTGTTCGAGAAACTGTGAACTGAAGTATAAATAGCTCAAGTAAGACATGAAGTCAAAGCGGCCCTTTTGTATTGTTTGTAAACATTTTTTAGTGAACCAAAACAATAATCTTTCTCTTGGCTTAGTTTTCAACAGAAGTCGTACTCCTTTCACCTTGGCAGCATACGACATCCAAGTTTATTAAACTTAACTAAACTTGTTTAGTATACATGAAAACATTTATAGAAGAATATATAATGCAACTGCATATGTTATGAAATATGATTAAAATGGATTCTATAATAAGCTTTTTGTTTTGCTTCAATTGTTTTTTTATTTGGTTATGCTTTTTATTGATAAGAAAAAGTTTAAAAAATGATATGCGACTTTTATTTTCTCAAACGACTTTTTTGTGCGATTTTATTATTTTAAAATGACCTTTTGCGCGACTTTTCAAAAAATCCCAACGGTAACCATGGTAAGGAGTCTTCCTACCGCTGAAATACTACGTACGATGCACACCGTCATAAATATTTAACGTGTTCGTGAGACTGTGGAAGAAAATGCAGAAACATCAACAAGAAGGCGTTCTGCACAACTTGTGCTCTAAACCATCTTAAATTTTTGTACTGTTGTATTTTTAACATCCCAAATCATCCTTCTATGAACCTTAAACCAAAAAAAAAATAAATTTTAAATAGAAAAATTACAAACGATTTACAGCGCACCGCTAATTTTAAGCCACCTTTTACAAGAGGGCATTATAAAACTTAAAAAAGACAAAAACCCACAAAATTTTTTTTGCATACTCCCTCAAAAAGCAGTAAATTTGAATTTATTTAAAAGTTATATATTTTTTAAAATAATATAAAACATGTCCATTGGACATTGGACATTGTCCAATCGAATCAGTGTTCGGTTTAGAAAAAACTTACATGTGTATGCACATGCATACAAAAGTACAAGTATGAATGCTGAATGAAACATTATATAATAATTATTTTTCTTTAAAAAAGATTAAAAAATTAAGATTTTGAAAATTTATAAAAAACTTTCAGATTTGAAATATTAAAATTTACGTAATGTTAATAAAGCATTTATTGCGGAATCATTTAAGCAGGATGTAGAGCTTATGCAAAAGATGTTGGTTACAGAAAATATTGCATAGACCTCGTTCGCACGAGGCTTACGTTTCTCGGAAATGTAATGTTTATCAAAATCGTGTTAAACGATACAAGAAGCCAACAGAAAAAGACAGGTTACGTTATTTTGTTTCAATAAAAATTTCTCAGCGATTCCAGTTATATAGAATATAATCTAATGTACATGAAGTGAAATTGTTTTTAACAACAAAGCCAGCAACAAGTTAAAACAATGTTCTTAGATTAAATTAAATATTCTTAAATATTATTCGGCCTGCTTTTTTTATTATCTAATTATTTCAAGCTTTAGGTGAATTAAAAAAAATAATAATTGAAATTTATGCTTTTTTTTCTATCACTGTATAAGTTTACGAAACGTGGAAGTTTTTCAGTGACTCATTCAATTCAAAAAAAAATTCTATGTATGGTAACATGGGGTTTTCAACATCTACGAGTACATATTTAAGATTTTGTTGGCCATCGAACAGATTTCTAAGCTTCAAATACGGCAGACTTCCTTTATTAACTCATAATTTTCTACCTCATCAACAGTAACGGCTGGAGATAGATTCAATTCATACCAGGGTAAAAATATCAAGGCTGCAAAAGAAAATTAATCTAAAAACAATATACGAACGAATTATTTTCCGTGTTAAATAAGAACATGTCACAAAAAGTGTTAGACCGAGGTCGAGTTAAAAGAAAACGTCTAAATTATTATATTATTTCAATGTTTTGTTGTGCTTAGCTGTATAAACTGTGTTGACATTCACCTTTTAGCGATTTAGATGTTTTCAAAAGTAATTTGATTAATTTTAACAAACTAGGAAATTTATTGAAATTCGTGAATATTATGATTTTTACTTGTTAATTATATGTGCAAAAAAAGTTTAAAATGAAATTCTGTTTTTAGGCATTGAAAATCACGGTTTCGGTTTCGATTAAAATTTAACAGCAATTTCTACTTGAAACCAATTTTTTGTTGTAAATTATTTAAGTTGAATTCTCTCTCGTATCTACAAAAAAAAGCGTAACCGAAAAAATTCGTTTGGCAATTTTTTAAATATTTCTGTTAGATTTGACCAAAATTTTAATAAATTTTGTAGCCAAAAAACAATTAGAAAATTAAATTTTTTTCGCAACTTAAGCGCTAAATTTTTACAAAACTTTGTATAATATTATTTATATATACTCGTATTATCAAAAATTCACGTTCGCAGAACACAACTAGAAACCTTAAAATCATAAAATTTACAATATTTTGCTCGTGTTGCCATAAAATAAACGTATTTTTTTCAAAAACACACATTTAACTGAGAATTATTTCGTAGAAAAAAAATTTTTTTTTACTGTTTTACACTTATGGATGCAATATAATGCAGTGCATATGAAAATGCTTTCTTCTACAAGGATATCCATGTTTAAAAATTTTCCAAACAAAAGTGTTGCAGGCAGGCAGGGAGACCAAGCCAGCAAGGTATTTGTATAGGAAATAAAGTAATTTTTTTCTAAGGAAAATAACATATAACAATTTTTATTGATATGTATACTCTCATGGAGAATTTACAAAACAAACAAAAAAAAGAAATGGTTTAACATGTTAGCTAAAGTTAGCATTGAGCTGAAAATGGCAAAGTCTTTAAATTATTTCAAATTTAAAATATAGTTTAATAACACATTTAAAAAACAACAGTAGTTTTATTGTGACAAATGGGGCCTTTAGGTATTTCAGGAATGTTTATATTTCTTTTTTGAAGTTTTGGTAAATTTTTTTATATCCTCTTAACTTAAAAGTTATTCAGTGTACTAACGAATTCATGTTTTATATAAATATTTTCCCACTTGCTTTGCTATAAAATGTGTAGGAAGCACATATGCCGGCTTACTGGTGTATCTATTTCCACTTATTTGTTGTTTGCTTTATACATTTAAAATATGAAATGTATTCCACCTTTTGTATTGCATGTTTTTTTTTATTATTTCTCTAGTTGAAAAATATTGCTGTTTAGTTGTTTATTTTATAGATGCATACATCAGAGTGTAAGCATTTGATATTGTTTATTGCATACTTTCAAGCGCTTAACTTTATACAGTTCCTACAAAAATAGTTTTTTAATGCATGAATTAAAGTAGAGCTTCTTATTTTTTTCAATATAGATTTTTCTTATGATCTGTTTAATTTTAGTATTCCATAAATAATATTTGATATTATTTCTATTAAATAAGATTAAGTATGATTTAAAATAAAAATGAATGACTTGAGATTACTGGGAAGTGATCTAGGCAGAATATATTGTTACAAAATTTAAATACAGGGGGCAAATTACGGCATTCGAAATCGAACGAAATTTCCATACAAATAAAAAAAATTTTGTATGGGATTTCATTGAATATCATGGATGCCGTAATTTGCACCAAGGTTCCAAATTTAACGAACATAAAAATACAATCAATCAACAGTGAGTGAAAATTTGGTAGCACTAAAATTAAAAATAACAGAAATAGAACATTTAAGAAAGTTCGAGAAACAGCAACGAGAATCTACAAAACTATTCAAGAAATCTTTATGAAAAATCTCCATAGCAACTGTAAAGTAAGACGCCTTCGAATTTGAAGACGGTTTAAATTGACATGAAATTATTTAGTCCATTCACCATCCATTAAAGGGTAATTTATAAAGCTGGCAGCCGGAATCCAACTTAAATATGCAATCACAAGCTTATACAACATGACAATTAGCACGCCGCACCAAATAAAATCACTGTCTCCACAACGAGCTGTCTAGAAACTGCTTTAGCTTGCGCCACTATTACTATAGAAATTGCTGAATGACCGTAGTGGCAATTGTGTAAAAGCGATAGAAGCGTGAACATATCCAAGCACAGAAAAATTACTTCGTGTATTTTACATAGCATTTTACACATGAAACTAAATGTCGCAATACACTCACACTTCTTCACTAACACACTTAATTTTTTTACTTTCAACTCAGCTTTCAACAATATTTTGAAAAAAAAATTAATTCTTTGATGTTGTCAGAAAGTAAAATGACAAAGAGTTGAACACTGTTGCCCTACTATAAGGCTTATGCCAATCAAGAGGATGGTGCCAAAATTATAATTTAATAATAATTTAAGTTATTTTGTAAATATATTTAAAGAATTATTATATTTTCCTTCAAATATACATAAATAAGATAATTTATGGCATTTTATAGCAATAATCTCATTAATATATTAACAATAATAATTATTCCCAACTATTGCCCAATAAATTTGTGTACGTGATAATATTGGTAACTCTATTGTTAATGAACAGCACTAAACAAAAACCCATATACTTTTGTTTTTATTTTTATTTTTTGAAAAATTAAAAGAACCCGAGATAGGAAACGTTTTGGAAAAGTTCGAAACGTAACAGCATAAAGTTATTTCGGTGCTAAAATGTGTCTTCATGAAATGTCTGCAAGCTTTAAAGGGAAATAGTTTTTTTCAAGATATTTTTATTATTTTATATTTTTTTATGTATTTCTTGCCATTAAATTAACTTTTTGTGATGGATAAATTATTGTAATTTTAATTGTAATAATATTAATAAAACTTATAAAAGTTGAAAAACTAATGCAGTTTACTTTTCTAAAAATAATATAACATTTCTTTTATTTTTTTTATCAAAAAATTGCTTTTTTAAAGTTTTCTTAAGACAAACATTTTGATGACACAATAATTTTTAATAAACCCACTATTTTGAATGTTACAGATTTTTGTAGAAAAGAGAATACCATAAATAACATGTTATAAAAAACTAACACTACGTATCTGAAAAAACCCAACAAGATAGTTAAAAAAAACTTTTGTTTGTTGAAAAATAAAAGTTTTTGAAAATCTTTGAAAGAAGATATCGAGGCAATCTCGATTAATAAATTTAATAATTACTAAAAAGATAGTTTTAAGTATATTTTGCATATAAAAATATATCTGACTTAACGATAATCCCTGGAATCTTAGAGGCTCCTTAATTTGGAAAACCACTGTACTGAAGAAATGAAAACATGTTTAATACATTTTATTTGGCACTTTACAAATATTTAATCTTTTTTGTTGCAGTTTATACGAAAATTCAAATAAACAAATCGGCGTGACTTTTTTGCAAATAAATTTTAAATTTTGCGAAATTCCCACCAAATTTCATCACTTGTTATTTTCAAGGCCTGTTTTCTTCCGATCTATATAAAACATAAGTGTTTTAATAAGTTTTCGACCGAAAGGTTTAACATTAATAGCTCATTCAGATTGCAACAAACTACCCAATTTCGAGACGAATTTGAAACTGTAAATACTTTACATAAATTTGACTTGATTTCGTTTGATACTGTGCATTTGGTGTTACTTACATTTTGTATTTTTTTTCATGCGCATTTGCCCATAAAACAGCATTATTCTTTGATTTTAATTCCTTTAATAAATTTATTTAATCTTAATTTTTGTTTTATATTAAACGGTTGACAAATTATTTTCTTTACTTCCGACAGTTGTAAATATGTTGTGCATTGAAAGAATCTTGCTGACCGAAACAGGAGAGATATTCATTTTTCGCAGAAATTAGGAAAAAATAACTAATGTTGGATATAACAAAATGCATGGAAAACTACTTATATTCATGAACGTAATTTCGCTCGGAATCAAGAAAATGTTAATCTGCCTTCAGTCCAAACGTCATTTGAAATATTGTCTCATATTCAATTCATTCTGACTAAAAATGTTACGAACTTTACCCTTAAATATTAATACTGAATTAACCTACATTTATGTTAAAATCAACTCATTTTAAAATTATAATTCTCGTTTTATTGAATTGAGTTATTTAAAAAAAACCATTCAGGAAAAATTTTTGTTTGATAACAACATACTAAACATATATTTTTTTCTAAACATTTTTTAAATGCAGTAAGTTTTGTTTGTTGAGGAAAAAGATATCAAGCGAGACCTGTCTCGAATAATAAATTTAATAACTAATTTTTTAAATGTTTATCGATTGCACATAAAATAAAAATCACACCCACATTTTTTTTCTAAGTTTTAAAACTATTCAAAATCTATAACAGCTCCAAAAAACCTAATTAAAGAAATTGCCAGTAAAATCCAATATATTATTTTTATATGACAACAAAAAAAAACGAAATAAAAGAACATATTTAAACGAAAAACTTTAATAATTAACAAACCAATACCAATAAATTACAAAAGAAAAAATAAATTAAATTTATCGACACACCTTGGAAAATTACCGCGCGAACAAACACAGTCAAAAACAAATTATATTTTCACACACAACCAAACGTACGTAACTTAATAAATGAAATTGAGGCAGAAAATAAAATTACAATTAAATATTGGCTGCTCCCAGTTTTTGTAGGTTTCAATACTGATAATTATGCCAGTATTGCCAAGCTTTAACCAAAGATACCATTTACTCTCCAATATGTATGTATGTATCCCAGCCAATTATATATTTACATACATATGCATGTGTATTGATAAGGTTGTGTGTATGCATGTATATTGCTGTGTACGTTTTGTGCTATTTATAAATTTCCTATCATTATTTTAGGGTTTTATATCCGTTTAATGGTAATTTTGGTATTGAATTTATATTTTACCGCATTTTCGAAAAGCAAATAGTATGAACAAGCAAAAAAAAAGATCATATTACTGCAGTATTAGTACCTGTATGTATATGCAAGTGTTAAGAGTTGTACATGGTAATGTTACATGTGTAAATGTGTATTTCTTTGTTGTTTATGTAGAGAGTTGTGAAAGAAGAGACATTAATTTGCTTGTATTTGTAATAATTATCATTACAAAAATGATAATGGTGATGGTCATAATGACCATAATCATTCAATCTGAGCAATACAAATAATGAAGCTAATCAATGGCGTTTAACTACATGCTTTACAATTTATATACGAGGGAATGTTTTAGCAAATTGACGTTCAGCTGGTCGATGAAGTAATCGGCAGGTTGCGGAGACAACTAAGCTCTGCATAGTTCAGAGATTGCCGTATTTTCTTGCAACGGATGCAATGAGGTCACTTCTTCTGGTTTAAGCGAGGCCAAAGCATTGATGCAACCATTTTAATATAATGGCATCCTGAACTTCAACTGGTTGTTACTGGTTTTCTGTTGGTTTTTCCAACATCTGTGCTAACATTCATAAGCAGAGTCATACAGAGATTGATTTAATTTAATTTGCAGATCTATTACATAAAAGATGCATCAGGTGACGCGGTGCCGATCTGCTGTTTTACAGGCACGCAATACGAGTGTAAAAAAAACTTTAAAATTATAAATAGGCTCTTCCATTAAGAGATTTCATTTGAATGTGTAAACAAAACTAGTATACAGAAAATGTAGCTCAAAACTATAGACATTTAATATATAAAAAATAGATACCATAATTCTCTTGTAAACTGATTCTACATATTTATTCAACCTCTTAAGTTAACACTTTTGTTTTATAAAGACAAATCTAACTATCCTCGTATAAAACAACAACAATTGTAAGTCCCAGCCCAAAAGAATTGTGTACACAAATACAAACACTTGGCTTAACACACAGTCATAAAGTCATAAAACTTTGCAAACTATTGTGATCAGACAAATATTGATTGTGAACACATTTGCATACATTAATATGAGTATGAAGCAAAGAACTGAACCCTCGATTTGCAAACGTTCAATACACACATTCACGTACATATACGTACAACAAAATTGTAAATTTACTTTTAATTATTGGGTTTTTGAGTCCCCTTCAGAAAAAAGCAAACATCAAAGAAAGAAGTTTAAGATACAAGATACAGACAAATCCTTAACTTACACACCAGAATACTTGACAGGCGTGCAGCTAGAGGAGACAATAAGAAATATTTTTCCTCTCGAAACAAATAAAATATCCCTCAATTCTATTGCGTTGCTAATGGAATATTTTAAAAATTAAAAATTGTATAAATTATTTAAAATGGCACCTCCCAAAAGCCCAAACTAGATACGCGCCTGATACTTGGTAAATTTTAAATGATTTCATACAATCATGCAGATTAAGAAAAAAGAAATAAGAATTGTGTGTAGAAACAATTTGTATGTGTGCTAGCTTACATACACATACACAAAATTAAAAAGTTTAACAAAGATAACTTTGGCCCTGGAATTTAAATTTGATTATTCTTTCATAAATTTGCAAAAAAAAGAATACGTAATAATAATGCTCAAACAAAACCTATTAAGAATCAATATGTTTCTTTGCCTCATATTCATCTATTGGTAATGAAGTTTTCGTTTTGAGCAAATGAATTTCATGTTCGCAAAATAATGCAGACAGTTAAAGCCACACATCTTTTAAGAACATGAGTATTTTTTATAGCAATTTTTAGCTCAAAGTTGAGTCAAAGGCACTTAAAACTGAATAATTGTCCATACGACACGTTATTTTTTATTACACTTCGCTAGAAAGAATAAAAAGTTTTATTTGTGTATCAAAATAGAAATATTGGTTTTACAACATGTCGAATGTCCATATTATTTTCTAAAAGTTTAACAACTTTATTTTGATTGTAAGTCTTTTCTGATTCACGAATTAAAGCCGTCAAAATCAGAGCAGCTTTAGAAGGAACAAGAAATATCAAATAGATTGCATTTAGGCGACTATGTGGTCGGCAGTCCAGGTTACTTATCGTTTAATAGAAAATTTATATAAGGTCATTGTCTAGAGTACTTGTATTAACAATTACAATTTGTCTTAAAGCAACCAATATATTTTTACCTTTTGAAATCTTGTTTGTTCATCGTGAAATAAATGTGCAAATAATTCAAAATTCTTAAATTTTATAGATTTTTCGTAGATTAATTATATTGCTTTGAAGTTAAGTGTTCTAATTTTTATTCATTTATTTAATTTGAAATATTAATTCAAATTTAAAGACATGACACTGTCTTATTATATTTGACCCACATATGTATTCCAATATGAGCCCTCTTAAAACTGTTTTTCATGAATACACACCCAAATAGGTTAGTAAGTAGCTATGTAGCTACTGTTCAGTAATGCATGCAGTATGTAGTTTATGCAAAAGAATATGTTCTTCTCTATAAAATTCATTGCCAAGTTTTTGCTGGGAAACCAAGTGTCCAAACTCAGTTTGAACACTAATTTTTAAAAAGGAATTATTTGCACTGAAGTTAACTAATTATAATTATTTTTCTAAGTATACTATGCAAACTTGGCAGTACTTAAAATTGTAGTAATGTAGGCTTAAGACTTCCAGTCCGTTAAATCTCTTTTTGTCAAATCATGCGATACGACGAAAATTTCGTTTTTTAAATACTCACTTGCATTTTACCGATCATCCGATCAACACCTTAACTTGTAATAAAATACTTACCTAAAGAATTCTAAAGTAATTAATTATAAAATTTAATTTAATAAAATTTAAAGTGAATTATACCCAAATTTAAATTCACAAATTTATTTTCGTGACTACGATATCCCGAAAGGTAAGAATTGTTCAGCATCACGAACAACTCATATCAGTTGTCATAATTTCTTCCCCTCTTCTCTAAACCCTAATTATAATCATCCGAGAACGGGTGACTATAATTAAATTCCCCTCTGTAGATTGGCTACCACCTCGCTTACTGTCCCTTTTGGTCATCTACCAGGGTGAAATTAAATACAACCAGGCGAGTTGTATTCACCAAGTAAACACAATTTTTTTTGTGTGTTGACACAACTCCATTGAAATTAAATTGCAATTAGCCAATGTTAGCTAATATTGCTTAAATTTTATATTACATTTGTTCACTTTAGAGAATACATAGTTTTGCTTGCTAACAGTACATTATTAGTATTTAATGTGAATTCATTATTATTTACCTGAATGTTACTAATATTTAATTATTTACTTTTTTCAAATTAACAATAAAATTTCAAATTATTACTTTTGACTTATGGCAGCTAATTGAAATTGATATTTGCAAATTCCCTAAAGGCTTACTTTGAAATAGAATAATATAATAAATGCACATATGTATGTATGTATGTACATTCAAATATATATATATAATTATTATTGACAAATAAACAAATGCTTTTATTGCAACTTTCAAATTCAAATTAAAATTTTTTATCAGTAATTTAGTTTATGTTATTTCATTTATTAAATGTTTGTTTAAAAATTTAAATTCATTCTTTATTATGCGATCTGTTACCTGCCGACAAGCCACAATGGCTTAGCATGGTTATTAATATAAATGAATTGTAATTATAATTTTTTATCTTTAATAAAATAAAATAAAAAACTTTGCAAAATGTGTTAAGAAATCACCGTGCAATTACGTATGAGAAATACCAGTCGGATTTTGTGTAAATATGACTCATACGCACAGAAATTTTTGGAAAAAAAGTTCTTGCCTACTTTTAGGCGAGTATGGCTACTCAGTGCGAATGATTAATATGCAGCTTCATACATTTGTCATACTCATAGTAGTGGAACAATACGCACATTGTGGTTTTCATTTGACCCACGACCACCATTCTACTATAATTTCTTCCACTTCTGCCTCTTAGAGTTCTTTTCCGTAAATTTCTTTCGATTTCTTTTTTTTCAATATATATTTAAATTTTAATTAAACTCACCCGCATTTCCTTGTTCAGTTTAATGCATATTTAACTAGTTGCAAAATATTATACGTTAGAAAATGCTTTTGAGTATAAATAAAAGTTTGTACTTTAATCCTGCCATCTACATAAAAAGCTTCTAGTAATTAAATGTGAACCACTTGTCTTTTAATACATGCATAGACATAAACCAATCCGTATACATTCTCAAAAGCGCACACAGCAACATATGCACTGGTGTGTAGCTTTTATTGCTGCTACTAAATGTTGTATTGTTCGCACGTGTGTATACAACACTATCAGCATAAATAGAATTTCCTTTCATTCTTACATTCCACTTTAGCACTCACACACACACATACTCTGGTGTATTAAATACATGGACACTTATATAAAAAGCACTCATGCAAGAAGCAGCTAAAGTTAAAGTCAAATTGTGTGTGTAGGTGTGTCCACATTGTTTGATAAAGGGTGGTCTAAATGTGGGTAAGTTTTTGGAATTACTATTTGTAAATAGTCACCGATTCTGCATGGAAGGGCCATTTAGAGCTAACAATTGTACTGATTCCAAATTACTGTAGAACTAATATTGACCTGCGCTGTTAGCTTACACTTCATTTATATACTAGATAGCAGGAGACTGGCATACAATTAGTCACGTATCTATTTCTGTGGTGATAGGGAGGGGTCTAAGTTCAAACACTTCATTGAAAATGATCAGTGACTCGAAGAGGGTAAACTGATAGTATCTTAAAGAAACTTAATAGGTGTTAAATAATTTAAATTTGTATTATTTTTTAAAACAGATGAGTATTGAGTGGGAATTGGAGCAATGGTTCTGAGCAAACGGCTAGCAAACTAATAACTCTGCCACAGGAACATTCATTATCGCAGTTCGTAAATTTCTTTTGAAACTAAATGAAAATCTAAACGTACTCTTTGGGATTGGCACTGTTGCTTGCAAAGATAACACTCGAACGGCCACTCACTATCGAAAGCCATCATCTCAGAAGGTATATATTTTTGTTCGATATCGCGTGCCATAATCCCAAAACAAAAATTTTCTATCTAATTAGCTCGATGTTGAAAGCGGTAATTGGACCCGAGAATTAAAAAAAAATGCAGCAACCAAAATTCTAAGTCTAGACGGAGGACTTATGTACATACTTCAAATAAACACCAACACATTGAAAAAGTTCACCCACATTGATTATGCTTTTTCATGTCAAAACCTGATTTACCAAAATCATCACGAGAGTAAAATCTTTTATTCTCTTGATATTTATTGTATAAAGAATATCGCTACATTTAGTAACATACCAATAACAACTTTTACTAAACAAGCAGTTTAAGGTTAGATCTTGGATCTGTCACCGAGTATATTCGCTATGCCCATTAACCTTCTCCAATGTTAGCGCCATGTAAAGTGGCATTTTCTTCGCATATAAAGTGCCAGAATAAAAAACATTCGCTACCAGTAGGCAATCGGCCACGTGATTTATTTTGTGAGAAATAGTCTTTCCTGTAGGGTTGTTACATAGAAGGCTATGACGGCTTATCACGCCACTGTCATTGGAGAGAGTCAATTAACTTCATGCAAATACTAAGTTATAGGTTTCAAATCAAGCTCTATCGAATATGTTTAGTGCCGATTACAATAATACTAACTCAAGTTGAGTTGACTAAAGTTAGAGACAACAAATCTCATAAACTGTTGAACAATAGCAGTTTACATGTCGTGTCCTCTTTTTTACTACTCAAGGCTCCAAATTGTTGCATCACTTCGTCGTCATCCATTTTCCCAAGCCAAAGGAAACCCACTTTTAAACAGTTGTCATAAGATTACCCGCGGATACTAAAAACTATTTTACTCTTTCATAAACAGATGTCTATTTACCTTAATAGATATTCTCTTAATAAACAATGTGTAAACGCCGAAAGAAAGTTAACCTATTTCAATAGTCTAGTAATTCCTATGGCCGACTCAGTTGACCATATTCTAGATATAATTAATTAAATATTAATTGTCGTATTCATAAAATATTATTTAGTTTTAATATATATTTTAAGGAAATTTTGTATGAAAAAATTGTCTTAAAATACATTTAAAATACAATATATTTTTTATGAACACGGGCCTAAGCATTTAGGTAAACAAAATGTTTTCCGAATAAAACAAAACTGAAATAAACAAGTGTGTACATTCGGGGTATAAATAAATTTTGGCCCTAGCACTACGCGTTAGCGAATATTGTGTTATTTACGAAAACAATTTTTTTGACTCGTTTGAAAATAAAAACCGCACCCCCAAAAGAGATTTTCTAAAATCCCTAAAGAAAAAAATTTAATAAAATTTTTTTTAATATTTTATAAATTTTTGAATTTTGGATTTGAGTTTTTTGCTAAATAAAAATAAAAAAAATAATTTTCCAACTTTACCACGTTTTGTGGGTGACCTTTTTGAAAACCGCGAAAAATTAACATCATATTTTTTAATAGTTTTCAATGGACTATTCGACTATGCTATTTTGATATATAAAAAAAGTTATACCCCTAATGTACATCAATATTTAATTCTCTTTTCTTTCAACTCTGATCTCTTTTTATTTTTCAACTTTACTCATTTGAAAAGAAAAAATCGTATTACTCATATATATATATGTAGGTACTCTTAAATACTCTCATTCCTTTACTTGAACTAATACTTACATGTACGTGTGTATTTTTAGCATTTGTGGTGGTATCAACTTTAGGAGCCTTTTTTTCGTTGAATACTTAACCGATTTAGATAATATATAATTGGGTCACTAAAGCTCAACAATGTCTACCATTTTGTAAAAGAATGAAGAAAATCGGTTGACAATTAAAAGAGAAAAAGGGATCCAAAAATTTTTAATTGCCTATTTATATAATAGATTTGAGTAAAAAAGCCCTGCATACAGTATGTTAGTGGAATCTTAAGTAGATTTGCTGTTTTCCCAAAAACACTGATTTATGTTGGTTTTTTTATATTGTATGAATCAAGAGTGCAAATAGGAAGAATACAATTTAGAAGTGCTGCAAAGAGCGATTTTTGGAGGCTTTCAATATTAAAAAATTTTATTATTATTTTAAGCAAATAAATACTTTTACTGGGAACACTCTGTATGTTTGAAAATTAGTGTTTATTTTAGACGTTTAAATCTATATGCAATTTATTTACAAAATAACAGAGAACAGAAAATAAAGTTGAGTGGATTATTAAAGGCCACATGAAACATGAAAACAACAGCAACTTAATTATTAGTATATTTTGGTTTATGGCAAATAATAAAATGTTTAATGCAGTCAAATGCGAGGGTGGCAATAATTTCGTTTTACAGTTAAACTGATAAAAAGAGTTATAATGAATTTCTTCATATCATGAATCTTAATGAAATTCTGTCATCCAAACTGCAATAATTCGAATGTTGTGATAACTGGCCGCTACGTCAGGGATATTCACTAATCAAATCTGCCACAAAATTTGTACGCAATCCCAAAAAGAACATAACATACGTTTATACTACTTTTTTAATTTGTAATGTTGTGATCTTTTAAGAAGCTAAGAAGACTAAGAAGTTCTTTTGCCATCAAAGTATTTTTTCTAAGAAAATATCTTTCCACCCTCGTTTGTTCAAAGGATATTTTTAATACATGAGGAATACAAAACATGTGTATTAGTTTCGTTTAAAGCAAAGGCAATGAAAAGGTGTTTAATATTTTAGTATGAAAGACCAGTACTCTTAAAGCTACGAAGGCGTGTCCTTTAATAATAAATTAAAAGAGATATAAAAATTATTTTGTGGTAAAATTATCTTTATTTTTATATCAGAATGTTGCTTATATGTTGTACACCACTCAATGCTTGTTTTATTTCAACATTGATACTTCTCCCATTAAACTTAAAATACACACACACACACACACACATAAATACGCTATGAGTCATTGACAGCTTAAGAGTTTAGAACACAAAGGCCAACAACAAACTGCACAGTGTGTGTATTTGTGAGTGAATTTAAATGAAATGTTGTTCTTATAGTTGCTGCTAATGCCCCTCTACTTTACTTTTGGCCTTAAGGTTTTCATTTTATTTTTTTTTTCTTTTGATACCATAAAGGTTATTTAATAGATTTTTTTACTATAATTTCTTTTTTGTTCCTTTATTTATTGAAGTTATAAAGTTGTAACTTTTTTCCCCTTTTCTTCTTTTAGAACTGAAGTTGTTTTGAGTTTTTCTTATTTTGAAGCTTTATTATTTATTTAAAAACACGGAAGTTTTATTTTTTTCTTTTTTAAAGGTTTTAAAAGAACAAAACGTCTGCTTGCTTTTATTGTAATTCCTTGCCTGATATGTGCATAAGGATATGGAAAATTTTATCTAAAGTAGATTGTGCTTGCACATATAATCATGTTGTGTTGTGCTATGTTGTTTTGTTTGTTCACAAGTATTAATTTAGCAACTTTCTTTTTTTCTTTAATTTTTGTTGCTCCTGCTGCTGAATACCAAATGAGAGAAACTTATATGAAATGTTTTGCTTTGTGTTGTTTGCTAGAAAAGAAGGGACATTTTCGGATAAAGTTGAGAGTAAAAAATGTTTGTAAATTAATTTTTCCCCAAGCAAATTGATTAGATTTTGCTTAAAGTTATAAGAAGTTTTTATGATCACGATAGGTACTGGTTGGCCTCTGGAGATGAATTCTAAATTGTTTCTGTCATTGATGTTGCCGATCTATAGAGATTTCTAGCGGAAATAGACTTATAGACTTTCAATTTCATCGCGGAGTTCCTAACAGCTTTGATATATTAGTTTTTTCGGGTATAGATTTAGCATATCTTTTAATATTTGTGTTGCAACTCCTTTATTTTGATTTTGCCTCCAAACCTCCAAATTTATTTGTTGTATTAACTAATTTAGAAAAATTGCTTGGTTGGTTTAGTTGTTAGATAGGAAGAAAGAAGGAGAAGAAGATAAATATAAAAAACAACTTTTCATACTTACCGACTTAAATTAATATAAGAAATTAATTATAAAAATTCGATATATTTTTCATTATTTCTCATACATGATTCGATAAATAGTTGATATTCCTCACTTCTAGCAACTTCCTAAGATGTATGTTGTATACTATCACAATAAAGTTCTTCCAATCATCTTTTTCATTTCCAATATGTTTTATTTCTCTCCAACTGCGTCCTGAAATATTTATTTCGGTATCCAGCTGACTCTTCCAAGTATGCGTAGGCCTTCCAATACGTTGTGGACCTGGGGTATTGCAGCCGATGCCCACTCCGCTAATATCTCCGGGGAGCTTTCTAAGCGTAGTGTCAATGAAGCACCACTTACGTCTGCATATCTCCAACTGGATGGGTGTTTAGTGGGTGGTATTCCAAATATTGGTGTTACTTAATTTTTTAAGCCAGAATATGCTAGGATTCGAGGGAGACATCTGCCTGCAAACACTTGGATGCTACTGCTGTGTTTTGGTGCAACATTTCAAGATTCAATGCCATATATTATGTCATGCTTAAAGTGTGGTAGAAATAAACAGACACACGAACGCTGATGACAATGGGATAGCGAGCATCGAAGCAGCACTGTCTCTTCTGCTAGTTATATTTGCTTCTCCTTATTGATTTCTTAGTAATAATTATTTAAAAAAATAAAACGGAATTTTACAAACTCAGTGCTCGAACTCGAGCCAGATTAATAAGCTTTATTAACACCAAAATTACAATAATATTTAATTATATTGTTTTCTATTTCAACATATTTTGCTTAACTCTTCCGTACTGGAATCAAAAATTTTTAAATGTAAACAAAATTTTCAACGCGTTGAAATGGGAAATTTTTTTTACAGGCCAAAGTGTCAAATATTAATTTTTGTTGAGCACTAACATTACGAAAAACCAATCTTTGGCAACGCCGACAACAACAATTAAATACAAAATTGATGCAAGTGTGTTAGAAAATAAGTTTTGTATGTGTTAGTTTCCATCAGCAATTTCTTGTAGGGAAGTCTTTGCGTAACCTAACAAATCTATGCTTATATTTCTTCTTATCCCCCCGTCTTGACAGGCAATAAATATGTTAGCAATGAAGCATAACGCCGGCTGAATAACTGAAAAATATTACTTATTGCTTTGCTTATTGCTTTGCTATGGGAATTCGTAATTACGTCAGCACACAATATACAAAATATCAAAGAGAAAAGTTCGCTAACAAAGAAAAAAAACTGAAAGACCTTCAAAATTTTCATCTGAAATACTCATCCTGAAATAAGAAATTTTTGCATTCTTATGTATATTATTAAAGATTTTCTTTTTAATTTGCCTTTTTAAAATCTTTTAATAATTTATTTAATTCTCTCGCAAAAAAATTTCTTCTTTTTCTTGTTTTACGGCACGGCGCGTCTTTCCTTTTTTTCCTTTTATTTGGAAATGTCAAATGGTTCATGACGTTCTGTGTTCAAACTGTTGACAATTATTGCCGCAATTATTGCCACGTACGAAAAAGAAGCGTCTTTACTGGAGATAACATTATTTTGATAACATATATTTTAATGAATTTATTGCCAGTCAAGACGGGGGGTAAATCAAAGTAAAAGCACTTGCACTTGTCACATATCCTTCTTTTAAAAAAAGCTGTAATACCTCTAAAATTTATAGATTGACTATTTTTAAAAGATTTCAATAGTAAATTTGTAATAATATTTTACATATTGATACCAAATTTTATTGATTTTTTTTTGCATTAACATAAAAACAAACACATTACTGATTCGTAGCGTACCCCCATGATTTTGATCGAAAATTGTGATCTAAAGCTTTGATGCTGAAGAAAGTATTATCATAAAAAGGGATTTCGTCAAAAAACTACGCGTTATGGGCATTAAACATGAAGTAAGAAAATCATCAAAATAAAAATAAAATATATTCAATAAGAAACAAAAATGGATTTTTTGAAAAAATTATACAAATATTTTTTTCCTAAGCAGCTCAATAACTTCATCATTTATAATTAAGTAACCAGAAGGAAGAGCATAAATGCTGGTTAAAAACCAAAATCTGTACTTTGATTTCTAATTAGAATTAAAAAATTTTGATAAAATAAAATAAGCTTTTTACAAAAAACTATTATTGCAATAAACAAGAAAATATTGATTTATTCAGATTTTCAAAAGAAACAAGCGCTATTATATTTAAATAAACTTCTACACATTGAAAGTGTTAAAGTTTAAAATTATATGAGTTAAATAAGTTTTAAAAGGTCTAAAACATATTACATTCGCTTAAAATTATACTCTAAAACTCCTTTGGCTTAAGCAAATGTATACTGGAAATGACATGTAGAAAAAGGAAAAAGTAAAAGAAAAAAATTTAAAAAAAATATGTATTTAAAAATCCATGCCAAACTTCATAAAAATATCTGAAACAGAGAAATATTTTACTTATAAATATTTTAGGGGTTTCACAAAAAAAGACATGAAATGGTATATTGGAGATTTCCTTAGTTAGTCAATTTACATTTCTTAAGCTTCTTTTATAAATCTTGTTGTTACCACTTAGGGCCACAATTTATTCTACTTATTCTTTTTAAAAATGTGAGAAATATTCATCGTATTTTTTCTACCTAAAAATGCAATGACGATTACTTTTATTTTTAATATTTTTTCTCATGGTATCAAAAACAAAAGTTTTACACATTTATTTACAGTATCTTGAAAAAATTATTTATTGGCAAACTGTTCAGTGGTTGGGTCAAAAAGAAACTAAAATTAATGAATTAAGAAGCCAAAAATAAAAAAATTATATTGTTAACAGAACTCCAACACCAATTAATAACCAATAATGGCTGACTTTGATAACTTTTAAAAACTTTGTAAAAATTTTTTAAATTTCAGTGCAAAAAGGACACTTTTAATTAATTTATAAGTTTACACCTAACTTTGACCCCATTCATTCCAAGAATGCAACGTTTCACCACTCCTGCTTAACACCAGCATGAGAACTGTATAATAAAATATGTTGAAATCAAATACGATATGAAAAAAACTCACTGGTCACTACATTTTAACACTCTCTTTCTCTCTACTTCGCATAAATAATGCCTCATGCATATTGTAGTTGTAGTTGCTTTTATTATGTTTTTACAAGCATATTTACTTTTTTTAAGCTTCTGTTTTTCGTTTTCTGTGTGAGTTTGTTTTAAAATATTTTTATACTTCAAGTAGCATGAAAACCCAATGGTTGCACTTAATGTGTACGTAGGTATTTGCATGTGTTTTTTTTCTTGTGTTAAATAAATATCCTTTAGCATGTCCTTTGGGCACTCATTCAAATAATTCTTCATATATGTTGTCATTGTTTAAAAAGCACAATGACGCCAATTGTGCAGCTGATTGTGTATGAGTGAGAAATGTGTTGTGTATGTCGTTGTAAACACAAATTTACATGGACAGGACTCTAGTTGTAAATTAAAAACTTGCACTGTTGCAAATAGAAATAACTAAAACAAATGGCAAACTTTGACATTTGGTAGGTTGATTTGAATTTTTTGGGAATTTCGTAATATAGTAGAGGGCTTCCGGGAAAGAGTTTGTTTTACGAGAAAAAAAATTATGAATTTAAAACAATTTCGCAACGACACAAGTTTTTACAAAACGAACAAATGAAAAAAATTTCCGTATGGAAATTTCTCAATAATGACTATTTAACTGCGTTATAGCAGAAATTTCTATCATGACAGAAAAACTTTGTGGTGTCAGGTCTCCGATTTTTATTAATCATGAAAAGTTTCTTCAGTTTGATTTAATAAGAAAATTCTGGATTTTTTTTAAATTAAAATTCTGAAAGTAGTAAGATTTTCAAAATGTTCAATACATAATAAGTTTTAAATTTTCATAACTACGATAACTAAAAATAGTCGTTTGTTTCAATTTACAGTCAAAAAAACACTTGATCACAATTTTAATGGACAAATTTTCGTATCTTTTACAAATATTTTGTCACCATCATTTTTTTTTTTGATTTTACACATATTTTGCGGCAATTTAAAACCAACTAGTATTTCCTTTGGTCGACGCAATCGAACATATTCTACCCTACAGGGACATGAACCTGTCACAAGACACGTCACGCGACTAGTTCCCAGGGACTAGCAACCACTTCGAGTTCCGGAACTTTATATGAGATTGTGATGATAGTGATGACCTTTACATGGCTTTGTCATTGGAGGGGGTCAATTGACATAATTAATATACTCGGTGACAGGTTTTAGACTTTTGAGACTTTTGAGAAAAAAAGTATTGCGAGGTGATGGTTTCCGCACGCTTATCTTCGATTATTGCACAATTACTGCAATTAAGAATGTGTCATATTTGGCTGGTATTAGCTTCTCAGTCGGTTTCTGAATAATTTTTTATCTAAATTACCAAATGCATTATTGTTTTAATCAGATAATATCTTAATAAATGTAATCTATGACCATAAATAAAAAATAAATAGAAAAACTTTTTTCTCCCCTAAAACTTGAAAAATAAAACTTAAATCTTCCGATGTTGGGCAGAGTGAGAGAATTTTTTAAGCACTTTTGTTCTAGTTTTGTGATACGTCCTCTTTTCACTAGTCACGACGGAGGAAGTTTTTCTACCATTCCCATTTTCAGCAGTCGTAGTGGAGGTACGTTCAGGACAATTGATATAACATTTCCCGTATGGTAGTTTATCTGAACTAGATCTCAAAACAAAACACTTGTAAGGAAAAAAACGCAAAAATCAAGAAAATATGTATTCGTATAAAATTAAGGTAAATTAAAATATTATTTATTATATTAAGGGTTTTGAGATTGCTGGCAATTTTTAAATTTGTCAGGTATTGTTACGGGTATACAGACAAGACCACCCATACAATTCCTAATAAATTTAAATAAATGGAAAAACAATTAAGTTGTGAAAAATAACTGCCATAAGGAAGCGCACGTCAATCGTGTGAACACTATGAGAGAGCGAAACAAGTGCTTCATTTCGCCGGGTGAACACTGTATAAGAAATTTTGCTAACGATCACATCTGCAAGTATGTATCTCTAGAGAAACACATTTATTTGTAAGTCAAATTTATTCACACAGGTTGCAATACGTATTTTTAAGTTCCTAATTTAATTTAAGATTTTGCGATTTTTCGGTGTTTCCATACTTTTTGTTTTCACTGCATGTGGAAGCAGTCTCAGTTGAGGAGACAGAGAATACGGTGGTCCACCAGATATTCCCATTGCCGCCTTTTATTTTCTGAAAAATTTTAATTTTAAAACTTTTTTTATAACTTTTTTTTACATACATAAAAATATACTAAATACCTGTACTGCTATGTAAAGTTCTGCAACTTTACTTGTATATAGTGTGGACTACAAGAGTAAACCTGTTGGATGAGCTAGCTCATCAGCTATCTCTGCGTAGATGTGGCCATTTTTCCTCTGTCCACGATGCTCATCCATTTCGATTGGCCAAATATCTAGAAGCGATGCCTCACTGACCTCATTCCAGTCCATTCTCTTCTTCTTAATTTTGACATCTATTTATTTAAAAAAGAAATTGGTTTATTTGTTTTTTATTATAAACCATAAGTTTAATAAACTTACCCTCAACTTTACTCGCCATACTTTTAACGTATTTTTTTCAATATTTTCTTAAGATTTGCCATTGTAGATAATTTTGCTCACTAAATAGGAATATTGAATGATAATCTCAATAAAGATGTATGTCTAAACACCGTATAAGTAAATGTAAGTTTTTATTTTTAGATTTTGTAGTGTTATCAATTTTACGAGCAGTTTATTTTTTTAATACTGAACCGATATAAACAATATATAATCAGGTTACTAAAACTCAACAATGTTTACCATTTGGTAAAACAAAGGTGAAAAAGGGATCTAAAAATTTTTCTTTGCCTATTTATATAATAGATAGATAACTACAATCAAATAATTAAATATGTTGAGTTGTTTTCTTGACGGTGGCATCTTGAAAAATAAAATAGGTTTACAATTTTGTACAGCCTACTCAATTCAACGGAGTTTTGATAAAGCGTGAAAAAAAACTTTAACATGTTTTTAAGAAAAATTTATTCTTTAGTTTATACAAATACAACGTGTATTAAGATGCACTCACATCGACAACTGATCTCTACTTAATTGTAAAATTTGGTTCAAAATTGAAAAGAAAAAAACTTGCGCTGTGAGAAAGTTTTGAATAAATGAAAAAAGAAAAGAAAGAAGAAAAAATGATTGAAACTGTCTGAATAGTGTGTGACTTGACAATTCTAGACAAATAGTAATAAATAAAATGCCTATTTTATCTGTTGTTGTAGAAACTAGCGTAATAAATCTACTCTGTGAAAATATAAACTTTTTCATTTTCATTGGGGACGCACGTTATTACAATTTTGAATAAAAAAAATTTAAAATTTTAAAACTCGTGTGAACTAATTCGTTTAGTATAATATTTCTGGGAAAAACTATTTTTTTGTTTGTTTTTTTTTTTGAAAATCTTAAAGCATCATTAGGAATTTCAAAGTTGTTATATTGGAAAAGACGACTGACACATTTTTAATAAAATCCGCCATTAACTTTCCACTTGTTGCTGAAGAGCAAGAGAGATATGATAATATAATATGAGTTAAAGGAAGTACATCTGCACCTGCATTTGGGATTATACACAATCAGATGTGGTCGTACCTTTAGATATAATGTACACTGAATGGACATCCTTATAAAAAAATTTACTGGACCAATTTAAAAAAAAAAACGTTCTCATGTGCTAATTGGCAAATTATATTCCATCAAAATAATTCTCGACTTCTCAGCAGTTTCTATGTAAAAATTCACGATTTGAGTACGAATCACTGTTTCATTCACAACATTCTCCAGGTTTGGTTTCAGCGGACTTTTCCTGTTTCGGAATTAAAATAAATGGCACGGTGGAAAAAGATTTGATACGAAAGTCAACAATCACCAATTAAATTTCTATGTTTTTGCCAGAACTTAAGTCTGTATTAAAAAAGGCACAAAGACTGCTCAAAGCTCGAAGAAATGTTTGCTCGAGTTCTGTAAAAACATCTTATCTAATATGAGGTACTCTTCAAAATGCCATATATTAAAATCAAACTAGAATTTAAAATTTATTTCTGTTTATTTAAGTTGTGATATAGAAAAGTTATATCACTTAAATTACTTTCATTACGGTTGTTCATAGTTGCCAATGTTTTAATTCTGATTTAAAATTAAGTTGTTTTTCTTCCATTAGAGTTTTAATTTGTTGCTGTTGTCTGTTTCTTTTTCTATTTGCATGGAAATTTGTTAAAATAAGCTGTTTTTATTTTAACAAAATATTTGCTCGCTGTTATTAATACAAATAAAACGGAAACGGAAACAAGGGCGACAAGTTGTCTTTTAGCGACATTATAAAAACAAAACATAAAATCAACTCTCCTAAGCAAAAACAAAATAAAAAAAAAATATATAAATAAATAAAACATCGTAATCAAGCACATGCATGAAAAATATAAAAAAATATTTTCAAATAAAGTGTGATTTTTTTTTGCTGTGAGTTTTTTTTACAGTGTAGGAATTTTCAAGCTCATTTTGTGGCTTTTAATTTATATTTCGGGTGATTTTCTGTGAAATAACTATTTTACTATTAAAACAATATTGATTCTTGAGGCAATTAAAATTTATTTAAAATTGATTTGTAAAAATTAACTTAAATTAGAGCCGTAAAGTTCTTCTGCACCCAGCAGGGATTCTTTCGCTAATTATTTCGCCTAGATTTGACACAAAAGAGTTACGCTGTCATTAACATTACACTTATGTCGATAGCGATGTTATGAGCGGCCTTGATGATATGACAATAAAATAACACAAATAAGAATATAATGCATGCATATGTAATGCATCTTAAAATTATGATAATGCTACTGGTTTTTAATATGAAAGTGATGTGAATTTTTGTTTAAATTTAGTCTAAACTGAGTCTCCACTTGCATCGTAATCTGAGTTATAATTAACGTATGTTATATCAGATAAGACATATGGCCATCTCCACAAAAGTATTAAAAAATTAACTCCTTTTCACTAATTAAAATTAATTTACAAAAAACAAACAAATCTACATCTTGAGCATGAACTCGGATTCGTAAAATAGACGTAAAAAAGAAAACTTCCTGTCTATGTAAAAATCATTCGAAATTATCCGTAATTGCACTACTAGAGGATCTTGTTCGGAAGCTTTTGTTAATTTGTCGCTGGGCACCTTCTACAATTCTTTCAGTCTGTCTCTCTTCTTTTTTCTTTCACTAAACATCAGACTTGCGGAATTATTACGCTTTAACAATTTTCTTCTTACTTAATTTTTCTTTTTCTTTTTGCTGAAGTCCATCACTTTAAAAATCACCCTTTATTCAGAACTAAAGCCCCTTTTTACTGGTTGTTTATTTATTTCTATTTCTGTATAAAGTTGTTTTATTAATTCAACACCATTTGTATGAAAGCTGCTGATGACAAAACTTTATACCAAATTCATGTGTTAGTTAATAATTGCAACTGTGTGTGTCTGTATATGCAGCAAAAAAAAGAATTATTGTTCCATGTTCCATGTATTTTATAAACAAGATAACATTGTCACATGTTATTGTTGTTGTTGGTGTTGTTGTTGTTATGTTTTTGTTACTGTTAAATAAAAAAGTTTGCATTTTAAAATTTATTTTTAACATTTACATACTTATTATAATTTTTTTTTGTTTGCTTTATATGCTCAACATTTATTTATTGCCACATTTAATTCCCATTAGAACAATTTCATGACAACCAATGGATGCTTTGTTTTGTTACTCATGCAACAATTATATGTTGACTTTGCACACACTCTCTTACATTCATGTATGTGCATACAGTGATGCAAATGTCAGACCATAAAGCTTTTTAATGTAATAGTTAATAAAACAAATATATTGCACATACATGACTACTTTGATGTCTGTGTATTGTAATGTGCGTATATATGTGTGTGTGAGAGTGTGTGTAATGTTCTCTTGGATTTTAAATGACTTTCAGCGTAACAGTAACATTCGTTAGTATTTACTTTTTAAAGTTTTCATATGTGAATTTATGGTGCAATATATTTATTTTCCTGGATTTTATTTATTTTTAATTTTATTCAAATGATGCATTTTTTTAAATATTTTTTCTACTCTTTTCTTTTCAGGTATGTGATTTAAAATATATAAATAACTAAAAGTTTGTAAGTACAAAAGTAATAAATATATATTCCATCAACAACTAAAAGATTTCTTTAATTAAAACATAATATTGTATTTATAATCATACACAGTACTGTTCAAAAATATAGGGCACCTAAGAAATAATTATTCTTTCCATTTAATTCATTTTATTAAATCTTATAAATTTGTGAGAAGAAATCGCCTTAAAATAATAAAATGAGAGTAACAGAACTTTTTTCCCAAAACATGTTTTAAATTATTAATTTATAATTACAGCGCTCTTTTAAAGTAAATACTAAAATTTTTATAACTAAAGAGTAATATAAAAAAGACTTTTTTATAATGAGAAAATAAGTACTTCCTTTTACACATTTGATTATTTTTGGAATTGACTTCAGCAATCATCTATAGTTCTTTTACACCATATGTCTTCTATGGGACTTTTTAATAATTTTTTTATTGTAGTTGTGTATTTTTTAAGGTGTTGTCCCCAGCTACAACTGCACTAGTGAAACAGTCGACAACCTTCCTTCCACGCACGAGTAGAAATTAGATACAGACAACAGATCTAAATTATTTTTAGTGACAATGTCAACAAATGCGTCAATAGCTTGTTTTTTGTTTTATTATAAATAAAAATATTAAAATATTAAAAACAGACTTGTTTAAATAATTTAAAGTTATATAAGGTTCTACCTTAAACTCTGTAATTTAAGCTTTTATTTAATAAAAATTTTCTTTATACCAAAAATATATGCATTTAAAAATGTTGCACCAAACCCAGTTGTAAAAACAACCTTGAGAATCAACTGAGAAGCACCAATTATGTAGACTAGAATCACTAAATTGTACTAGTAAATCTTTGGTTCAAATGTTTCCATGTGATCCTAAAAGTACTACCTCGTTAGTAGTGATAAGATCTACTGGTGTATTTCCAATGACAAGCTTGTGTTAAAAGTCAATAGTAGAAAACCTTGGCTTCGGTATAGCTGGTCAGTAGTACTGCTGACAAAGTCACTAATACCACACTATACTTTTACTATGTACATTCCCTACAGGTTCATATACCAAATGTTCTCAATCGGGCTAATGTCAGGTGAAGTTGGGGGCCGATCTAGCAGAGCTATATTATTATTTTTTTATCAATACATTAAAAGTTTCGCCTTATGACACGGAGCATGTTGGAAAAAGTGCTTGTGCAGATTTACGCCCGAAAATTTTGTTAAAATACCTCAGAAGTTTTTCAAAAACTAATTCAATATAGTTCTTCGCCCTTAGCTTTTAAACATGCGCTGTAAAACATCCCCAAACGCTAATAGTGGCGCTACCATCTCGTGCTCGAGTCTCAAGTCAAAGTGGGACTCGTCGCTAGAAATTAACTTACAGCAAATCAGCCTCTTTTTTATCAGAATCTTGTTTCGATTGGAGGACGTAGCTAATATCAGAAACCTTTTTTCTGCATTATAAAGACATTATTGAGAAACGCCAGTCCTCCTGGACATTTCGCTATATGAGAGGCTTTCCGAAAGTATATTTCTCCATGAAATTTATTATTCTAAAATGATTTTTTACGTTCCATTATTATATAAAAAATATATAAATTTCGAAGGCAATGCAACGAAAATAATACAACACGTGGTTAGCAAACAAAGAATATTTCTGAAAATGTTTCAACTCAGAATAGAAAGCACCTACCAAACCAAAGGTTTCGACTTTTGCTGAAGTCGGACTTGTCGTAAAGAATTCGTTAAGGCATTTCGGAACTTTGTTTGACATCCGACTTGTCATCACGAATTCGTTAAGACACTGCACTGCGGTCGGTAGTTTGTATAAACAAATTTCTTTCGGATATTTTTATTTAATGTGAGTTTATGCAAACATAACTTAAAAAATATATATATAAAACTTTAATTTAAAAGCAAGTAAAAGTTAAAATATTAATAGAACAGAACAAACAAAACGAAAATATTAATGCAAGAGAACAATCACTTCAAAATGTAGATGATTAGTTTGCCTTTGAAAAAAATTTAGTGGACGACAACGATGTAGCATTAGAATTAGTAAGTTCACCTCCTTTTTTCTGTAGAAAAAATAATCTTATTTTAATTTTATTTTCTTACTTGTTTTCAATAGATGTATATGTATGTCTTTAATTTATCTCAAAATAGTTTTGAATAGATAACAAAGGAAATTTATTGTTGAAAATTTAAAAGCAATATTCGGCAATGACAGTTTCGCTTATAAATTTTCATGGACAAGCGTCAACGAAAACAGTGCAGTGAAGAACTTTAAATTTGTTAAGATTCTCAAAGGTACGTTGTAATCACACAGTAAAAGTAAATAACAAATACTAAATTTAACACATTTATGCAGATTCGTGCATTAACAATTATAGCCAGGCAAAGCACGAAAAAATAGAGGAAAAGATAAAGAAATATTTCAATACCTTAAAAGCAAAAGTCATTAAAAAGAAAAACAACTGACGACTCTGATATATCAATTTAAAAATAGTGATTGATTTTATATATTATATTAAATTAAATTGTAGCTCAAAAATAATAAATTAATAAATAAAATAACGGAAAATAATTTGTATCTCTTAATATCGCTGCGATTTCGTACCTACATATCGTTGAGAAGTTATGTCAACACTTTCATAAAAAATTAAGATATCGGTAATATTTCGGTTCCGACCAGTCGTTACGAAATCGGAACAATTGGTTTGGTGGGCAAGATGTTAAAAGAAAGTGTGCTATAATTATTGCACTTAAAATATGGCACATATATTATTTGAAAAATTCTGTTGCTCTCAGCTTCTTATTTGAAGATGATATTTCCTCAGAAAGTTATTAGAATCGGATAAAATTTATTAATTAGTAAAAAAATGTTGTTCTATTTCAACTTGTTTTAAAAATAAGAATGGAAAGACTTGCTAACATTAAAAGCAATTAGAAGTACTTTTCAAGGACTCAGTTTGTCGATATCGAAAGAAAAATTTCTTTCGTATAATTACATTTAAAACAAAAACAAAATTTTAAAAGTTGTTTTTGTTTTAAACGTAATAATTCGAAAGAAATTTTTCTTTCGATATCGTCGAACAGCCAGTTACTCTTTTATTCTCAGGAAGCTGTCATTAACAATATCCAAATAAATAATTTAAAAGCTGTTTTACTTCTACGAAACTCTCCCTAATGTAAAATGTATATTTTCACGAAATAAGTTTTCGTAGCTTCATTAAAGTAATAAAAATTTGTGCAAATGAACTGATTAAAAACATTTTAGATAAAAAAAATATTCCCAACATTTTCAACACGATTTTGGATCCAGTGAATATTCAACAAAAAAAAACTTCCCATAAAAATAATTTAAAATGTTCAGAGCCAGCACTGCTTTTGGACCAAAAGTTCAAGATCTTAATGACTTTTTTCGGAGCTCTTTTTTACTATGCTTTTAAATAATCAGTTTAGAGTAAACGCATATATTGAGAAAAATGTTGTTAACGCCAGATAAGATTATAAATAATTGAATAAACAGTTTGCCACTAAGCTACTCCAACTTTAAATATGTTTAAATTTTATTAAATCTCTTTTAGTAAAAAAAAAAATATTATTATGCCGCATTATAAAGTACCACTTATAACGAGGACTACCTGTGTTAATGTTTTCAAATTAAAAAACAAGAAATGCAATAACTTTTTATACATGTACAATAAATCTTTTTCTATGAAAACAAAACTCGAACTTACTTAATCCTACTAATCTTTCTACTTGAATTAAATTTTCATAATAGATCCCCACAACGACAACTTAAATCCTGCATTTTTATTAATAAAAGCTACGAATAAAACAAAACAATTTTTCGAGCACAAGAAAATCTGTACAACCAAGCATTGTCTTTTCCAATAGCTTCAACGTTCCCCGTGTAAAACAGGTATTACGTACTTACACTTTTTCTCTAAATATTTTCTTGTGATCGCCTTTAAGCAATCATTCTTTATCAAAAGCCAAAAGCTCATTTAATCTTAAAGCTTTACTATAAATTTGTTTAAATGAAAATATAAAATATGGAAAAAGAAAATTTGCCAACACGTTTAGCAGCGTGCGAAAAAACCTTTTAAATTATTTTCACTCTGCAAAGTTTTTTTGTCTTTCTCCTCTTCAAAAATTGTTAGAGACCAGAATAACAATTCATATCTAAAACATCAAGTTTTTTGATGGTAAACGAACAGATTTCTTGGTTTTTGTATTTTTTTTTGTATTCTTCTTCTTCTTTTTATCATGTTACAAAAATATGCGTAAAATGTAAAAAATGTGTTACTTGTCATTTTGTCACTTCTTGGCGTGTTGCTGTTCTTTTTTTTATTGTCATTTGCCATAAATTTCCTTTAAGCTAAAATCATGTTTAGCATTCACAACCCTTAAAGCTTTTTTGTTACGTCAACTTTACATTCTTTCAAACTTATGTTTTTGTGTTCAATTTTTTTTTCTCATTAAAAATTGTTTTTATCTAAACAGATTTTGTCATAATGTTGCCATAAAACATATTAGACATTTTATGGTGAGATGTGACAGACAAAAACATTTGCAAACAATGATAGTAATATCTACTAATAAAAACGAAGAAAAAAAACTGATTTTCAATCATTATTTATTAACATGAAGAAAATCGCTGGGAAATATTTATGTGAACTTAACAAAATTATTGAATTTAATGCAACATTTCTTTCAAGGATCTTTAGAAGGCAAGAAAGTCAAGCTTTAAATGTTAATAATCAATATATTAGTGGTTGTTTCGTTGTAATTTGTTCTAAATTATAAACGTTAGTTTGTTTTAAAAGTTGCAGCTTAAAAACATTTTATTTTCAAATAACATTTTTTAAAAAGACAAAACCGCCAATTAAACAGGACTTTTTAAAGTAATCATATCTTCTGGCCATTGTTGTTTCAGAGGTACATTACTAAACTAACATTTTACTTTTACAGGTTTTATCAAAAACTAAACACTTACTTTTTCTATTCTTTTTAACTGAATTTCATATAAAAATCTTTACTAAATTTAAATTCTAATTTGTGATTCCGCCCTTTTTTCTTTTATTGAAATAAAAGTTTAATGTTAATGTGCATTATCAGACATCATAAAATTCTATATGAATATTGAGCATGTTAGCGTGCCGAACAAACAAGCATCTGCTCCTTAAAGCTTTAGTATTGTTTAAAACAATTCAGACAATTTTCCATAAAAAGCTTTTGTGTAATGTAGAAGGCTATTGCCTGTCTACTTGTTTATTAATACAAATAAATATTTGTTTCACTTTTTTTCATACAGAATCATTTCTATTTCACATTTATTATTTTGAAATTAAAAGAAAATCTTTGCAATTTTCTACAAATGTTTAGCATCTCATCAAAGAAGCTTAAAATACAAAAAAAAAATATTTAATAAATTAAGAACAACTTATGCTTGAATTCAACAGCTTGTGAAAATTAAGTGCAAATTTGTAAATGTCTTATATACCTAATATACGTCTTAGCTGAAGATTCAAATTAGACAACGAGTTGGAAAACATATTTGGACTCTTAGTTTCAATTTCATTTTGAAAATATTCTATTTTGTTATTTGAAAGCAAAGTTCGCGTAGTTGCGTTCTTAAGCTCTTTTTCACAACTTTGTGCCAAGTGTAATGATTTTTTTATTCTAGATTTTAATATCAATCAAAACATTTTCATGCTTCATATAATCATAGTTATAGTTACATATATAGATAAATGCTTATACATCATAAACTTAGGAAATAGAGGAGAAAAAAAATCGTCACACACAGAACACACATCTAGATGGAAATCTTGGAACACATAAAAGTTAACAATCTAGAGGATGAAAATAAAATTATAGCAGAAAAAAGAAACATAAAATAAAATTATAAGAAATTTCATAATGTATTAAAAAGTGTAGAATACTTCACAGAAAACGTGATACTAAGCAAATCACGTGTTATACAAAGTACACATTTGATAAAATAACAGAAACTTTATTTAAAAGTTTGCGTGTCACATCTACTTGCTCGTATGTGTGAGTTTGATACTTGTTTATGCTTTGGATCTAAAGATTGAAAAAGATTTAAAGACTGTCGCATCTTTCACATCAAATAAAAAATAAATATTTTGCCAAAACAATTTTCTCATAAGAAAACATGAAATTACACTTAATGATAAAAGCTAAAAGGGATTTAGAAATCAGAAAAAGATTCGTTATCAAAATGTGCTTAAAATAAATTTAACGAAACAAAATAGTTTTACAAGACTTCAGCTTGGCCCTGTGTTCAAAATACTATCAAAAGATCAGAATATGCTACGATATTAAATCGCTTAATTGATTAACTACTGTCCAATTTACTGTAAATTGATTTGAAACGGTTCGAATAACCGAATTTTAGCCTTTCATTTAATTTCACGAAATTAAAAATAAATTAATTTTAAATGAATTTGTTTTAGTAAAACAAATAAAACATTAAAAACGCTACACTTTTGTCTTTTAAAATCTAATTGGGTTCTTAGCAATTTACATATTAAAAATTGTGTTTTACATAAAAATTTCGCAGAATATCAAGTCAAGAAAAAGGATACGTATGAATATATTTCATTAACAGCTTTCTTGATTTTTTTGTATGATGCTTGCTAATAAGAGAGACATTGGCTTAGAATCGACGATGCATATATATATAATTAATTAACATCCCTTTTACTGTTCCGATTTTGGAAAGATTTACATGTTTTTAATCTGGTTTTTACAATCTTAATTTTACTTAAATCGGCTTAGTAGTTTGGAAGCTATAAGCGTTTAAAGTTGCTACTAACACATGCCCACTTCTCTATCAGCTTCAAGTTGTAAAATAAACAAAGTGTACATGTTGTGTGTGTGTGTTTAATTTACTTTTACATAGAAATGAGACAGAGTTTTCTCTATTAGAGAGAGCTAAGTAAGAGAGTTTTAAGTTGTTTATTTGGAATGTTTTTTTGTTTTTTTATTTTATCGTTTGTATTTATGTAAATGCTTATGGCCTTATTCACAAACGATTAATAAAGTTATAGTAGATTTACTGCCAGGCCCACTATGTCGCACGTATTCGTTCTTTCGTACAATTATATTTAAAACAAAAGCAAAAATTTAGAATTTGTTTTTGTTTTACATGGAATTTGATTGATATAGTGGGCATGGCAGTTAATGTTGGTTTTTTATATTGGAAAAGCGGTTTTAATGCACACAATTTCTGAATAAGGAAAATAAAAATTATTTTTCGGCCCTCATCAAATTTGTTGTGTATATGAATATATTTTTAAAAGTTAATTTTAAGTCATATTCATGGAGAAAAAACAGACAACCAAAAGAGACATTAAATACTACATAAAGTTGGCATTCTTTTTATTTCGCCAGTTACACTAAGTTTTTCAGGAGAACATTTATTGCCAAGGATTTTTATTTTAAAAATTTTCTATATATAAATTTATTTTTGAATGGATGATAAGTTTATTCATCTCGCTTTTAGCACTGGCGCTGCTAACAAACTACCAACATTGTGTTAGTTTACAATTTGACCCACCAGCCAACATCAACAACAACAACAATCTCAACAACTTATCGCTTTCTAAATATTTCTGAATTTAAGTATTTAAAACGATTACATTGTTTTATTTTCTCCCTCTTATTATATCTTTGCTGCTAAATAAATGCGCCGAGAATGCAAATATACAAAAGAAAAATAAAAAGACGAGAAAATAATATGTAAACGACGTCTTTCTTTTCTAGCAAGGTCGTTACATGTGACAAAGAAGATATTAAGAATTTAGGGTTTTATAGGGTTTTCTGTTTATTGTAAAACAAAAACCAAACTATTTGTTATCATCCTAGTAAATTTTTTGGGAGATTTTTGAAGTTCGTTATGCCCAGAAGAAAGTAAATTTTTAGCAACCATATTTTTTTTAATAAAAATTAAAACAAAAGTAAAACCAACTTTTGCCAAATGCATAAGGAAATTTCAAAAATATTTTGTTTATCAAATATACCAAACTTGTCCTCGCAGAAATAACTCGTTATGAAGAAGCTTACAAATTTAAATGGTAAAGTAAATATTAACTCTTATGTTATAAAATAAATTCCTTATTGAGGAATAAAAATCTAACAAGCCTCATATAAAAGTGCTGTGTTCTGCAACACAATCCGTGATAAAGAAAAATTCTCCCTTCCACTGTATATAATTGTATGCTGATTTCTAACTGGCTTCTAAGCGGAAGTATTGTAAGCTTCTCTCGCTTACAAATCCTTTTTAATGAAATCTCTAATTTCTACTGAGCTATTCAAATACATAAATCAAATTTATTATGCTTAATTGGCTTTACCGTTGAACGTCAAAAATACTTCATGGCCAAAACTTATTTATAAAATGTAGACGTCCAGTAAAAAAATTACTTTTTTAAGCACCCAAGAATGGGATTTTTATGCTTACCTGCCTGTTCGCCGATATCGAAAGCAAATTTTCTTTCGTATAATTATATATAAAATAAGAACAAAATTTTAAAAGTTTTTTTTTCAAATGTAATAAATCGAAAGAACATTTTCTTTCGATATCGAAAAACAGGCAGTACAACTCTCCACCTTGCAGGATGCACGTTGCATTAAAAAGACTTTCCAACTTAACTTTTCTGCTTTTATTTGCTAATTTTTAGTATAAAAATCATGCCACTTCAGTGGAAGCGGAAGTCTTGTTTCTTTTTCCTACAGACCTGCCTTTATGAAAAACTCAATTGGTAGTTTTAAAAATGTTTTACTAAAAAATATAAGATGCAAATTTTATCTAATAAAATACCTTAAATTGAACTATGGATTTTGAAAAATGCTATGGAGAAAAATGGCTAGTCTAGGATTGGAACTATTCAGGACTGAATTCAGCGCCTCAACTAGAGGCCCAAAAAGCCGAATTGTAAATCCCGCTTATATCTGTTAAACCGCTTTACAGTTTCTTTAGCAATTGAAGGAATGGTAAAGGACTTAGAGTTGGTACAATAAAAAAAGGTATTTGGAAGTAGAATTCAAGAAGATATTTTATTTATAAGATGGTTTACTGCTCGCCAGTTTGAATTTAAGTGGCTCGCACTTGTTTTCTTAAATTATACAGAGCTTTTCATGTTAAGCTAGTTTTAGTACAAATTATAGCAAATATTTCCAAGCAGTTTTTCAATGACTTTAATGTTTGCTAATTGATACAATTTAAGTTTTAACCAACAATTGTAAGAATATATAATAAAGGTGTAAAATAGTAGAAATTGTTATATTAAATATTCTGTATAATAAATGCTTTTTTTATGAAACAAAAATACAAATATTTATGTATCTTACAAAAGGTTAAATTAAATGTAATTAAAGCAGATTTGAAAAAAATCTGTTAATTTTTTATATAAAAAGGAGTATTTAAATTTGTTAATATATTCTAAAAAAGAAGTTGTTAAAAATTCTTATTTAAAATCCCATTTTTTCTTATTGCAACACCCTTGTAGCACAAAACTCTTACTAATATTTGAAAACTTGTGGAAAATTGTGTAAAGCCAAATAAACAAGCCAACAAAACGATTAGGAAGAATACAAATCCACTTAAGTTCAAATACCAAATGTTTTCTTTACAACAAGAAATGCCAAAAGGAAAAGAAAATCTTATATAAATTTGCTTAAATTTTAAATAAAATATTATTTCCAACAAAAACTAATGACCGACCCATATTTTTTAGCACGTTCGTGCTTATTTTTTCCATTATTATTGCCACACAAACCGACTGTGAGCAGAAAAAAAGAGGAACTAGAGAAAATTAAAAAAAAAAAACTTTTTGTTTTTCAAAGTGTTTTTTATAGTTTTAACCAATCGATCGTTGTGCTCTCATAGTTTTAGTTGAAGAAACCTACAAAAAAAATATACATGCAGTCAACAAAACAAATAAACATATGGTTGGCTGGTTCAATGATTGGTTAGTCGGTTCGTTTGGCTAAAAGGCCTGCTGCTTGTATAAAATCCTGACTGACACATGTTTGCCAGTCTGTTTGCCTGAATTTCTGCCTTTTCATATTATACAAATAATAATACTTAATACTTTTTTTCTAAGCCTTTAAACCAAGTTGCCAACTATAACACATTTCCCTGCATTTTTCAAACACATGCTGCTGCAGTCAGTATATTTGAAGAGAAAAAATAAATAGAAATAAAAATTACTAATTTTTTTCTTGTTCTTAAAAATTTTTCAAACAATTTCTCTCTGATTTCCTTGTTGAAGTGCAATTTTCTTTTTGTTGCAAGCAGCAATTGCCAATGCAATTGAGAAGCTGTTGGTTAAGACCAAAGTTGTGTTATTGTATGCCGTTCGGAAGAAGTGAGGTTCTTAGTGTTTTTTTTTTACACATACAATTGTACCAATAGTTAGTTTATTTGACACAGTCCCTGTGGCACGTTTTCATACACATTGTACAATGTATGAATTTTAAATACGTTTCAAGAAAATGATCATGATTGTGATGTTGCGGTGTAGCTGATTTTAAACAGGCTGTAATACGGTAAATGATGGCAAATATCTAAAAGAATTAAATCGAAATATTTTTTTGCAAATGCCTAAAAAGAAAATTTCGACATCGAACGAAATCCCATACAAAATTTTTATGGGAATTTATGGGAATTTGTATGGGAATTTCGTTCGATATCGAATGCCGTAATTTGCCTCCAGGGATCAGAGAAAAAGGGATCGGACATCTAAATAATGAGGACTTAAAGAATCAGAAAAGGGTAGAAAAAAATTTAAATAAACAAAAGTTTTACTTAAATTTCTGAGTTTTTTATTTCGAATCTTTGTGTAGTACAATTAGTGGAATTAAAATGGCAGTCATAAAATCGTATGTTTTAAAATAATAGCGCGAAGAAATATGACTGCTGTGAACGACTCATCAGCATTTAGTGTGATATTATGAGACAAGGAAGCACTATTTATCTTCTCTCACACTTTATTTAATTTCTCTAGCATTTCTCTTAACTGTTTACAAAACAATAAACATAGTTAAAAAATCTAATTATTTAGTGACTTTTGTTTGAAGCCAAACAACAATTTTAAAATTATTGTAAAATAATAAGACATTATGACAATATGAATTAATACGACATTCTTTGAATCACCCACATATGTATGTTTATTATCAGAACAAACTCCTGAAGTTTCTTTGATTAAAAAGCTCAAATACAATCGCATTCAGACTCGAATTACTGAATGTTGGTAAAGGCTACTTCACACTATTAGTATTACATAAATTAACAAAATGCAAGGTTTATTATATTGTTCTTTGAAATGCAATATTAATTTATTATAGTATAAAATGACATTAAGCAAGATGTCATACTTCAAACTTCGAATTAACAAAGAGGTCGAATTACAATCTCCTGTAAAAAACTTCAAATTATCGAGAGATTCAAACAAGTTATCGAGAGTTTACTGTGCATTTAAAAAAATCAAAATACTATATGACATTTTCATTTCTAAAAAAAGTGCAATATTTTTTGCACTATTTGATGAAAATTTGCAACATTATGATTTTTTGAAATAGTGAGTTTATTAGAAATTCATGTATCATCACTTACGAGGCAAAATTTTTGTCTTGAGAAAACTTTGAACACACTTTTTTTCATAAAAAGTGTAAAAGAAATGTTACATTCTTTTAGAAAAAAAATCGGCAATAGACAAAATAGAAAACGGGTGTTTCTAAAAAAGTATGAAAATATAAATTTTAGGAAAATTAGATTTGAAAAAAGTACTTTTCAAGAAAATATATCCTGTAAAATAGAACTAATAATTGACATGCCTTTGAAAAATAACTGATAAAATAAACTTATTATAAAAATATCTGTTAAAAAAAAACTAATTTAAAAAAAAGCATATTTTAAACAATAAATATTACAAAGGTCCTTCTAATAGAAAGAAAGTACCTGCTGAAAAATAACTTTTAAAGAAGTAAGTTTAAAAAAGAACCTATTAAAAAAGTATATTTTTTAAAAGTACAATTTAGAAAAACACATTTTAGAAAATTTTTTTTTACCGAAATGCAAAAGCGAATTCACAACAGTTGGCCTCGAGAGATCAGATGACTAAATTCGCTTGTATTTCATCTGTCAACGTTTTTTTTTACATTATTTTGTTTGTTTACATAATCGCACGATGTTAAAATAAGTAATTATTTTTGTATATTAATAGCAAAAAGATCTTGAATTTTAAATAAAATCTTTCTTATAGAAAAAACTTCTTACATTATGCTCTATTTTGTAAATTATTTATTTTCTGTTGATTAATAGTAATAATACCAGCGTATCACTAATAGTGGCAACTGAACAACTTACGATAACTGGAGATATACTAATACCTTCGGTGGTTATTATGTAGTAGACATTTTTTTATTTTCTTCTAAATGTATCAACCGTTTTTGACAAATCTATTCATATTTGCAAGGCGAATTCGGATGCCTGATCAGAATCTGCCTTAGAAATCCCTTTCAAAAAGTATCTGTTAATAAGCTTCTTTCAAAAAAGTACCTGTTCAAAAAATATATTAAAAATTAAAGAACTACCATTCCAAATAATATTTTCGGAGAGAACCTTTTAAGAAGGTACCTTTAAAAACTGTAACTTTGATAACTTTTAAGAAAGCAGTGTACGCAATAGCGTACATTTGGGAAACTCTACCTTTAAAAAATTTATTTTGGAAAATAATATTTTTTTTAAGTACCTTGTTACATGAAAAGAAATTTGTGGACTTTTACAGGAATATAGTATATACTAGACTTCTGTAAATTTAAAAAATTTTTGTCTGCATGATGACAATGATGTGGTGGTATTTTCGTTTGCATGTGTGTAAGTATGTCTGCCAGTATGCGTGTATAGTTTCTAATTTTTTTAGTTTGTCGCACAAGCCTTAAGGAACATTTTCTTTCACTCACTCAGAGCCGGGTGACTTTTAAATTTCAAATGCCTGGAAACTTTACATTGTAAGTAGTTTCGAAAAGACATGAAAACAAGATTTCAAACAAAAAATTAACAAAATCAAACTATTCTTTTATTTTCGTTTAAAATTCTTTTCTTAGGGGGACGTTTCTTTTTTTTCATACTTATTTGTGCAATTTTGGTGCCAAACTAAATATGGTGGAAAATTATTTTTCATCAAGATGTTGATTTAGTTGTTGTCGGGCCAAAAGAAAAAAAAAAAACACATAAAAAGTTCAAAAATAAAAGCACGTCAACCAGCCGACAAAAAATTTAGTATTCAACTTACAAAAAGGAACACTTCGCAAAATAGCCATAAGTATTAAAACAATTTACAAAGTACATGCAATTGTTGATGGAAAATCGTGAGAAATTTAAATTGAATTTATGCCAAAAAATGTTAAGTTGCTTTTATTTTTATTCTCGATGTTTTTGAAGGTACAGTTAAATTAATAAAGGTATATCGGTTTATTAAGAAATTGTAAAATCTATGTTTTGATTATCTTCAAATGAAACGTAACAATATTTGTTTGCTTACAAAAGTCATATCAACAAATTTTGATTTTAAAATGTCTTTAAGCAAAGTTAAGCAGTTCATAAGAATCTTAAAGTATTATTTAGTAATTCATAATCTTTTACCAATCTTGTGGTATTTAAAATAAAATAAAATCTAAGAAAATTTATTAGGAAAAAACACAAACCACAAAATCTTCTGCACTCTCATGTACTGCAAAAAACACACACAAAGAAATCACATAACGGCTGGTTGTGATTTACTGTAATAAAGATAGAGTATTCATATATTCGGGTTTCTATTTTAATCGACTAATCATTACACTAATTAATCGTGGTTTTGTTTTGATTAGTTAAAAATCAGCTAATCTTACTTACATTAATCATTTAACCGATTAATAACAATTTTACAAAAAATTATTATTTTCAATAAATAAAAATCCATAAAAACTTAACAAATAAATCAGACAGAAGAAAAACTCCTAAATATGTATGTAAAAGTGCTTCCATATTTTTCAGTGGGAAAGACAGAAAAAAATTACCAAACGTATATATTTAGAGTTCAACACTCTCGCTTAAAATGAAGATACTTGACAGATCAGCTGATTATTTTTTGCTCCTTGCATTTTGATCTGGTTTGTTTGTCAAAACTTGTTTGTATATTATTTATATAGTGTCTGACGTTTGATTTTGACAACGAAAGCAGGTATTTCTCAAAGCGAACTGAGGCGACTCTAACTGTTATGAATTTGCCTTGAGCTGATAACTTTTATTTAGTTTTATACAAGGCGAATTATAGTTGGATGTCATAATTTATTTATTTACTTTTCTTTACATTCATTATTAAATTAAATTTTTGCAACATCATACGCAATTTAGAATTTCATTTTATTTATATAATACGTATACAAAAAAATCTTTTTTAATGAATCTTTCATTTACTTTTCATTCTGCAAATAGGGATTAATATCATTCGATTGCGTCGATCGGCAGCTTAATAAATACATGCATATAACAATCGCTTTATCTATATACTTTCCTTTTCCAAAGCTTCCAATAAATATTTCAAGTTCAAAATATCGGTATAAAAATCTAACTTAAACTGTAATTTTTCTTCATGTTTCTTTTGCAAATGATCCTTACCAAGGCGAATTCATAACAGGTGAACTTAATATTACAACAGCTACAACACCAAAAAACCACAAGTATTTTATTTTTGTAAAATCAAAGTACATTCACAAAAATATTTGATTGAGGCGAAGAAATAAAATATTTAAAATTATTATGTGTTTTTTTATTTTAGGCTATTTATGGTCAGATTTTACCTTTACTTTAGATGCAAATAAAACAATTTATTTCATCTTTGTTCTCAACGTTTCATCGGCTTTTTTCCGACGTCTTCAGGAGAATTGTTTATTTATTTATAAATTCTAACAACAAATTACAATAGTTAGTTTTTTGTTTTTTGTTGCATATACATAATATTAATTTTTGTGTTTGACTTACGATTTATTACATAACTGATTAAATTATAAATCATAAAACTGGACAGCACGACACAATTAAATGTATAATTTAAATATATATATAATCTACGTAAAATATCACAGTCAAACTTAAAATCGAGTATCACAGAACTTTGCTTTTTATGCAAGTGCAATAGAGTATTGCAGTTTGGTGTTGTCTTTGTCTTCTTTGGTGTTTATAGATTTTGTGAGACGTTGTTGTATGCGTAGGCTCTCTAGTGTATATCTTTTGTTGCCCTTTTTCTCCCTGTCCAGTATTTTAACTCCTTTAAAATCTATTTTGTGTCTCGTTTCTTTTGCGTGTTGAGCTAAAGCTGTTGTCTCTTTTCCTTTATTTATGTCTGCTTCGTGCTCTGAAATTCTAGTGCCAAGTTTTCTTTTTGTTGTTCCCACATAGACTCTATTGCACCTTTCCCTTTCATTCCCTTGACAAGTTATTTCATAAACCACATTATCTGTTTCCAGTTTGTCTACTTTTGTTCTTTCCCGCGTAAAGAAATGTCTTAGTGTTTTATTTGATCTGTGTGTTATTGTTGTTTTTCCATCATTCGCCATATGTTTTAAAGTTTTGTTTTCAGTCAGTTTTGGCACATATGGTACACTGTAAAAAATTTTTTCTACAGTTTCAGTTGTATTATTTTTGATCTGATTTTTCTTTAAACATTTGTTTATCAAATTATTTGTGATGTATATCGGAAAGCTGTTCTTTGTCATTATATTTCTTATTTTGTTCATGTTGTCATATCTAAATCGTTTGTCGCTAATGTTGAGAACTTTGTTTATTAAATTCATCGCAGTATTTATCTTCATATTTATTGGTTGTGTTGAATGATAATTGATTAATCTTCCAGATGCGGTTTTCTTTGCATACCAGTTGGTTATTAATTTTCTGTTTTTGTCTTTTATTATAGTCATATCTAAATATGGTATTTCGTTGTTTTTCTCCATCTCTACTGTGAATTTTAAACTTTTGTGATATAAGTTTAATGTTGATAATATAGTTTCCATTTCATCTTTTTTAATAATCGCAAATAAATCGTCTACATATTTGGATATAAATTTGATGTGTACGTTTTTTGTTTTTAATTCTGCAATAGCGTCGTCCAATAGCGCGTCTAATACAATATCTGCTATCGTCGGAGATAGTGGATTGCCCATTGGCATACCATATATTTGATGGTAATACTTCCCATCATAAGTGAAGTAGTTATTTTCTGTTAGGCAGAATTGAAGTATTTTTAGAAATTGACGTTTGCCAATTGTGGTGTGCTCCTTAAGGGTGTCCCATTTGTCCATTATCTTCTTAATACCTAGGTGTATCGGTATATTGGTGAATAATGATACCACGTCAAATGATACAATAATGTCATTATCATCTAAAGTAATATCACCTAGTTTGTCTTTTAATTGTAGTGAGTTCTTAACGTTATATATTGGAGAAATTATATTTTTTAGTATTTTGCCCATAAATTTTGACAGAAAATAGCAAGGTACTTTCATTGAAGAGGAAATCGGCCTAAGTGGTGCATTAACCTTGTGTATTTTAGGTAACCCGTAAAGTTCAGGTGCTGTAGCTGCATGTGATATCATTTTTGCCTTTTCTAACTTGGTTATGTGGTTCCCTTTTAAGAGTTCGGTTATTATATTGTTATTGGTTTTTTGCAGTTTTATTGTTGGGTCCATTCTAATGACTTTGTACGTTGATTTGTCGTCTAGTAGTCCATTCATTTTTTCTTTGTAGTCATTCGTATACATAACCACTGTCTTGTTTCCTTTATCCGCGGTGGTAACGATAATTGTGTTTTTGTTTTCTTTAATAATTTGTTCTGTTTTCTCGTATATATCTAGTATAAATTTTTCTTTTTCACTATTTCTAGAATTTCTTTTAAAGTTTGTAATTCTATAGGCCATTTTTGATCTTATTAAATCCTTCTCGGTGTCGTCCTTTACTTTCTGAACCCATTGTTCAATGTCTGCTATCAAATTTATCGTTGAAAGGTTTTTATTTGTCACTGGAAGAGCAAATTTGTTTCCTAATGATAGAAGCCATTTACTCTCCATGTCGAATTCTACGTTGGTGTAATTTAAAAACCAGTCTTCATTGAATGTGAATTTGTATTCTTTAAACTTATCTATTCTAAGTTTATTCATTTTTGCTGAGTGGACTTCTCTTGTTTTTAATTTTAAGTTTCTATATCTAGCCCATTGCCCTTTCTTAAATTTTATAAGTTCTGTTTCGTTCAGTGTATTTAACAGCTGTTTTTCTATCCTTTCAATTTCTCGCTTTATTATGGTTGTGTTTGTGTGTGTATCCCTAATTTCTACATTAAGTAATTTGTAATGAAAGTTTTTCTCTATCTTTTCCATTTCGTTTTTGGCTCTGTTTGTTCTGAATAAATGTTTAAGTTTGCTTGTTGAATATCTTACGTGTTTTGGTAATATTCCTGTTTTTCTGCATTGTTGTAAAAAAGCTGATCGTTCAATCGACTTTGATAATTTTTCTATTTCTCTGCAGTATTGCTTCATCAAGTTTGTTGTTTCTGTGTTATATTTATATTTAATGTGCTGAAAAAGTTGTCTCATCTTGTAATGATGTGTTAGAATTTACGTTTGTTGTTGCTTTTGTTTAAAATGTGTGTTAAAATTATTATTATTTCAAAAAGTTTTGTTCTTTAAGTGTTGTTTTTTTAAATCCCTTGAAATATTTAACAAATATTATTTTGTTAAAGAAATCTGTTGCGTGGAAATGTTTTAAAGATCCGCAGATCAAATATTGGCTCCTGCCGTCCGTAATGCCGTTCAACGTCATTGTCAATCGGTGATTGGTGAGGAGCGGATCTTTGAAACATATCCAAAATGATTTCTTCAACAATAATAATATTTGTTAAAGTTATTATTTGAAAGGATTTAAAAAAAACAACCCTCGACAAACAAGACTTTTTGAAATAATAATAATTTTTAATATTTTTTTTTCGCCTCAGTCAAATGTTTTTGTGAATGTACTATATCGTTCGTTGGCTTAATAAAGAAATTACATATCTCGATTTCTTTACTAAGCACCGTTTTTAACGTTTTCTGACATTACAATTCCAAATAAACAAGAAAAGCTTCGAATCGCAATTATACGTCCTTTCTATATTACGCCATCGATATGTAAAAGAAAATGCTTGTGGTTTTTGTAGTATTGTACTTGTTGTAATATTAAATTAACCTGTATGAATTTGCCTTGAATGAAACTATTCAATATTCAGGTTAATCAAGTAATCATAATGTTGAAGAAGACAAATCAAAATTATTTGAATAATCATAAATTAAAAAAAAATTTTGTAATTAAACAAGTAATTAATCAGATTATGATTCATCAGAATGTTTAAATAGTTGATTCATCGCACATGCCTACTTCCAAAAGATCCAAAAAAATTTAATTTTGTTTGATTGGTTAATCTCTCTATCGATCCAAATTAAACAATTTCAGTGTTAATCGGAAATACATAACTTTTAATTAATCATACATTTGAATAATACTATTGAGCAAAAAACTTTACTGCAAGCTACATTCCATAATTGTTCCTAAAGGAAATCATCTTGATCGCTTGTAAAGTTAACGGAATATTAAAATGTCCCGATTAGGCAGCAAGACGCTTTGATATAACAATTTGTTAAAATTTGCTTATCCATTTGATATCTTTATAAATCCCTATTTCATTATCTTATTTCCTTTGGGATATATACATTTTATCTAATTTTTCAACATGTGAAATTTAATCCCAAGACTTTAAATTTCAGGAAATAACAATTATTTTCCCTGTCTGTTTTTTTTTGATTTATAAGAACTAATACGCAACAAATTAGAACACATTGCAAAATAGACTTATTATCGTTACAAAAAAGAATTATTTTATTAAAATTTTCAATAAAAATTAAGCTAAAAATTTTATAATAGAATCAACTATGTAATTTGAATCCTTATAAGATTCTGCTAAAAAGCATGCTACATAGGAAATCAGATGACTTCTTGGTATATTTATGTCATAAAGTTTTTTTCTTGTTGATATTACCATCATCAGCCACATACTTAAACCCAAGATATAATAGGAAAACTTTTATTAATGTTTGCACATCAATTTTTAATAATGGTTTCTGTTGTTGTTGCCAAAATGTACTTATTAAACTTTTATAAAACTATAATGCAAAGCACAAAAACACACGCACACACAAGCACACACACACACACACACACAAAAACTCACGCCCCTCGGCCTATACTGTATTATATGTACATATGTATATGCTCAAGAAAGGAAAATAACCGTAAATTTACATGTGTATGAGATTTTGTTGCGTCTGGTGCTGCGTGAGTGTAAGAAACTTCATAAGTTCTTTTATATTTTAAGCATAAACGTTTAGATGGTGAAAGATACTGATAGAGAGACCGACTTATAGAGAATGAGAGAAAGGGAGAGAAAGAAAGGACGGATACAAAACAAAAACAAACATTAAGTATATTAATACTATGGTGGTCTACAACAAAAACTAACAAAAAATACAGACATTTTGTTTTGTTGAAAAAGGCAAGAAAGAATACGAAATGATTTAAACACATAATTCCAACATGTTGTTCTCTTTATTTTGTGGTTCGTTAAAGGATCTTGATTTCTTTGCTTATGCTTGTGTCAATTTTTGCTGATAGGGTAAGTTTTATACTGAAAAGCTACAAGAGAAAAATGAAAGCTTTTTAATAAATAATTAAATTTTTAGAGATTGTTTAAAGAAAATTTATAAAATGTATAAAAAAAGTTCTGAAATGCATATTGCTGGCATAAAAGTCGTTTACCAAAAGCAAAAGAGAAGAATTTAGAAAACCTTTTAAATAAATTTTAAAATCACAAACCTTCCCTTAATATCAATTATCTTGGATTTGAAAACAAATCGGTTCCGAAAAAGAAATTAAATAATAAATTTAATTGATGTATGAATGAAAGGGCTTGAAATTCGACATAAATTCTTTTCTAGTATTTAGTTTTCTCTTTATTTTTCATCCTATTCTGTAATGTTGTGGATTACTAGTGATGAAAGTTTCGGATTTGATTATTTTATTAATATAGACTTTTTTATTACATTCGCTGTTTAGTTGTACACTAATTTTATTGGCCAACAGGCTAAATGTATTATAAATGGATTAATAAAATAAAATAACAATAATAATAATAATAATGTTTACAATATTAGAATTTGGCGAAAAATTGAAAAAAATTAAACTAAATGACAGTAAAACTAGACCTATTCAAACACTTAATTATTGAACAAAACCAAGAAAGTTAGGCTTAAGTAAAAACAAAAGAAGAAGGAAAAAGACACATGAGATTAAATCAATGGAATAGCAAAGGTTAATTTAACAATAATTAAAGATGGTGAATTTCAACTGTTCAAATAATTTCGGAGCACTAGTTACTGGTACACGTTGGAATCATAAAGTTTTTCTCTTTTCAATGTCGTACTGAACGTAATAATGAGTGACGCAATGAGAAATTTCTACGAAATACACTGGGGATTTCAAAGAATCCTGCTAGAACTTGAGTATGTTGATGGCATTTGCTTGCTCACTCACAGGCATGCACGTATGATAGAAAATATACATGCTATCCAGGCATGTGTAGCCAAAGCAGGATTGAAAATCCTGATGCATCAACACTACGTCGTCTCCAAATATTTACATCAAAGGAAAAGTAATTGAGGCCGTCAGTTAGTTCAAAGAGGATATACTACGCCGAATTAAGAAACGACGTGGTGACTTTGGAACATTGGCGCCCTCAGTTCATCTTTTTAACTCGAACATGAACTCGATCATTCGCGCAGCAGGATATTCTAGCCAAATGCAATATCAAATTAAGCATTATGGGGAGCAACTAAACGGAAACCAGTAAGCTTAGAAATTATATATTGTAAATTAAAAATGGATAGGTCATACCTTAAAGAAAGCAAGAAAGAAGAAAAACCAAGAGACAATATTGCCAGACAGGCTCTGGAATAGAACCGCAGAAGTCGCAGGTGGAGAAGGTCAGCGGAGGCGGAAGCAGAAAGTATGGGCCGTAGCTTGAGTATTTAGCTTTAGATAGATCTGAATGGAATAACTTTGATGTGGCCCTATGCTCCAATCAGGATTGAAAATGGAATTAATACAAATATGTTAAATTTATTTTCTTTTTTCAAAGAATTTCAAATGGTTTTGTTTGTTGAGGGTTTTTTAGCTTGTCTATACATGGATTTTATTGGTGCTAATGGCAAATCAATTAATATACATAAATTTTATCAAAAGACATGTATATATAAAGGCTTTACTTACAACAAATACCACCTGGCAAGTGCTGAAATACATGAAATACACATGACATGACATGACGGTAGTTGCGGACAGGTGTGTAGTCCTTCGAAAATAGTGTTTCTCTCTTCTGTCTTTGTAGACTGTGAAACCGATTGACGTTTAATTTTCCTTGGTTTCTTGGAATATTGTCTGATGGTCAATTACTTCTGACTCAAAGCGTTTCGAACTTTCGGCGACTTTATGTCGTTTTCTTTTCTTTTCTAAAAATATGTAACATTTCTTTTACTTTTTATTAAAAAAATTGCTATTCAAAATCTTATTAAGACAAAATTTTTGCCTCGTAAGTGATGATACAACAATTTCTAATAAACTCACTATTCTAAGAAATCATTTTATAGCAAATTTTCAATAAAAAGGGCAAAAAGTTCTGCACTTTTTGTTAGAAAAGAAAACGCTATTAAACTGGATTAAGCAAGACATTCAAAAAATAATGGAAGTTCATTACTGGGCTTACTGCCGTTTTTTATTACAGATTGAACTGAATTCTAAGGACTTTGAAAATCAAAGATAGCAAGTCTTGTAGTTAGTCCTTAACTGGAAAGCAATTGTATCTAACAAGTTTATTTCTTTCCACAACTGAGGCATAATGGTCATTAATATGTATCCTCTAGGATATACTGAGTCTGATCAACGTAAAATCTGGTGAGCAAAGTTACTTAATTAAAAGATTTTCAGTCCCACAGCCTTGAACCCGATAGTCAAGAAGAGAATATTTTAACAGCACTATCACCATCACACAGTGTAAACATCCCAGATTATTTTTTAATATAGAAACAAGTTATTTAATAATCTTTTGCTTTTTTAGTTAAAATATCTTGAATCAATTATTATACATATGAAATATCCCACATATAAAATAAGTGTATCAGCTTGTGTCAGGAATACATGTAAAAAAGAATATTTGTTTGGCAAAACTTGCATAAAATCGTAATGATGCTGTTATAAATTGACAACAAGTGCGCGAATTTGTTTTAAAATGTTGTTGGTTTCGTTAACAAACACACAAGCTATTCAGCACACCCATACATATGAAATAAAATTACATACAAACACATTAATCAGTTTCCGTTTGCGGCACACAAAAGCCATTTATCTTAATGTTAATGTGTGCACTAATTAGGGTGACATTATTATGCAAAAAATAAAAGAAACTATTTTTGTAATAGAAAACATAATATATTGCAAGTGTTAAATAATTTATCATTTTCATATATTGTGAAGAGAAAGTTCTCGAAACTAATTAATGTTTTACTAAAAAATATTAAAAGAGCCTGTCAGATATCAGACAACACTCTAATTTAAGTTGCTTTTAAAGTAATAATAAAAATTTATTTATTTTATTACACTCTTTTTCCTCAATAATGGTTTCAATTAAACAAGAAAAAACAAACACTAATAGACACAAGAAAAGCAACAACAGTAAAATAAATAAAAGTATTTTATTAAAATATTTGTTGAAGTTTATAAGAACGAAATTGCTTTAACTTTACATTGTTTGCTTTGGAAGTTTTTAATTAAGTTTTACATTCTTAATTAATAAACTTACAGTATATGTATGTAGTGGTGTATTATCTATTAAAGAGACAAAAGTTACTTTATAGCCAGAATGAATTTTATTAAAAATAATTGGGAAATCATGTGTCATAGATGCTTAAGTACTAAAAATAAGACTTTAACCAAGAAAGACAAAAAAAATAAATAAAAGGGAAATTGACTTATCTCAGCGGTCGATGGCGTTGGAAAAATTAAAAAAGGTGATCCTCATAATGAGATGAATATGATAAATTATCTGATTTGATTGATAGGCCTACTTACCAGCACAAATGAACAAATGGTAAAAGAAGAACATAGAATACTGATGAAATGTTGTAGCGACCTCAAAACTAGTAGATACTGTTTTGTTAGTCTGACAGTTAAATATGACCATATTACTTCCATAATATTAATAATTTGAATTTATCAAAAATTTTTTAAACAATTTTTAAATATTGAATTAAAATTTGTAAACTCATAATTGGAACTCCAGCCAAAATAATGATTTTCAACTGATTTTCAAAAACTTTGAGAGATATTTATTATTATTGAATTTTAATTACGCCAAACAAAAAATTTATACAAAATAGTTCTATAAATTTGAATCATATGATGTAGAAATTAATAAAAAGTCAAACGGATGAAGGCCAATAACTTTAATATTTTTCACGCCATAGCCTGTTTTCTTTAAAAAAAAATAGCAGGTTTTTAAGGAATCATACTGAAACAAACGTTTAAAATTATATGAATTTCCTTTAAAACTCGTTGTTGGTGTTGCATGAAAAAGGAGAAAACTGGAGTTATTGTAATACTCGCAAAAGGATACATACATTTCCTTTTTGAAATTATCTACTGAATTTAAGAAGGCGTTAAATTGTTTAAAAATAACACTTGTAGAATATAAAGGGGTCCTTTTTGAGAACTAAAAAGGTAAATAATAAATAAATCGATAATTTTTGAAATCTTCTCGCAACCATGGTTGGCTTCGTGATGCTGCATTATCGAAACAAAGTCTAAGACCTCTGCAAGGTATGCACTTGTATTGGAGAGAAAGAAGAGAAAAAAAATCCTATTTAATAACTTCTCGGTGATAATAAACAGATCTTAAATTGTTTAACGCAGATCGTATTTGTATGCATCAATTAAATATTTTTCGAACAAAATAAGGTGATCACTATTAAGCTTTGGTCTTCAGCTTCAGTTCGTAACATTTTAACTTATAAGTGATTATTATTAGGCTGTGGCCTTTGTAACATTTTTAGTCATAAAATATTGGATGTGTTGAGTCAACCTCCCTAAAAGTATCCAGTAGCTTAAAACATTCTTTAACACTGATGATGGATGGGTGTGTACGGACCTCCGAAAAGAAACGTTGTTTCTGTTCTGCTGTGTTGGTAGGAATTATGTGAAGTTAATTTTTTTTTTATTTCTTTTGAATATTGTCTTATGACCAATTGTTTTTGTTTACAAAAGTTTTGAAATTTAGCATAACAATAACACAGTGCAACACGAAAAAAATAGCCACATACGGACACCACTACGTAATAAAAGACCAAAAACAAAGAAGACCAGTGTCTCGCAGTTTTGCCCAAAGTCATGCAAAATTTTCGCGAAATTTTTCACTTTTTGCGGCTACCTGAGCACTACCTAAAAGGTATTAAGAATCATTCCTAGGAAGTTTTTATGTTCTAAAAAGTCGTTTATTGAGATCTGAACTGTGGAAAAAAGGTAAACAAAAATCTAATTTTTCTTAAATCTTTTATGATTTTCATCTTGAAGATGAAGGTTTTTTGAGTTTATATGTTATTAATTTTTGTTTTTTATGACAAGATCTACTAACTTTGCCTCAAAGAGTAAATTAAAATTCCTAACGATTTGCAAGATATGAGCCTGAGAAAATGATCGGTATTTTGCAAAAATGACACCGAGGCCCCAAATCTTTGGGGCCCCATAAAAAAAGTGCATGACTTTGGATAAAACTGGGAGACACGGGTCTTCCTTTTTTTGGTCTTTTATTATGTAGTGGTGTCCGTATATGGTTATTTTATTATTAAATATAATAGAATTGAATTATAATATAAAGGAAGTCCTACGACTAACGCAAGACTTTAAATGCCGCCATTTATGCAATAAAGTTTGGTAGCCTTAAAGAAAGATTTCCCAGCTGACAATTATGGTTTGGTATAGTTGAAGCATTACACAATTGAACAGCGTGTTTTCATTATTAAAAATATCTCAAAAATAACGAAAACACTATAAATCTTTTTTTTTAATTAACATATTGCGTTCATTTTGAGACACCCTTAATAATACACTCTATGATAATTAAACTTGCAGACATGACTTCAACTCCATCTGGATTGCTTCATGCATGGTCAAGCTTCTTGCAATATAATGAAAAAATCAGTAGTAAGTTTTCCAAATTGCATCACTTTCGGATCACAACATTAGAATTATATTGACTTCTTTGAAAATTCCTTTTTTAATGAATGAAAAAAAGCATGTTTTTCTTATTAGTCCAGATAGATGTTTCAAAACTGTTACTCACTTTTTTAGTTAGAAAATTTTGTTGATCAGTGTAATCAGCTATAAATCACATTTACAATTAATACTTTTTTGAAAATATTTTTAATTTATTAATTCCGTCAATAATTCCCTTGTCCTTGATTCAGCAATTAAATTAATTAATAATACTCATACGTCACACATGACCATACAGATCATTAAACATGACATTTTTAATTTCTTTGCCATTTTCATTGAAATTTTTACATATATTTCGCAAATACAGAATTTTTTTATCAACGATTCATTGATTTTTTGTCGTTCTCGTTATAAATTAATATTTATGAATAAAAAAAAACGATATATTTTACAATAAATTGCGATTTATGTTGCGAAATTTGCCTTTTTAAAGGTTCTTTTAAAGTTTCTTTTTTTTTGTTTGTTTGCCTTAATGTGCACAAAATAAATGCAACAAAAGCTAAAATAGAACAGATGCTAACAATTATTTTAAATTAAAAGTGACAGTTTTAAATAAATACTATTGAAATTCAAAGAGAAATTTTAAATAAAATCTGCAGGCATGCAGCACTATGGCAAAGAATTGCAATATGTAATTAATTCAGCGAGGTTTGCTAACGATCACGTTTAAAAACTTAGATCAGTTTAAATCAAATTGATTAGAAAAAAAGGTAATCCAACACTTGCAAAGTTTCTCTTTTTAGAGCTGAAAACATCATATCTGAAATTAATTGAACATATATAATTTAGAAAACACAAATTTGGTAATTTTTAATTTTTGGAAATTGCTAGATTTTGAACGACTCGATTTGCAGAACTATCACTCACTGTCTCACAAAGTATAGTTTCGAAAACATTTTAAATTACCTTTCGGGGCTTAAATTCATATGTAATTTTGTTATTTTAAAATTGACATCTCTTTAAGAAGGTACGTAAAATACAAGGATACTGACCTTCTTGGGAAATATTTAAAGATGTCAACTTCGTATGTAATTCATATCCGCATCATATAACTCGCAAAAAACATGTACGGAGCCTAAAAAGTCTATCACCGGTGTTGTAACTATTATCAGAACTACAGGGCACACCGTTTCACATGTGTGCCATCTCATACATTTAAATAAATTTTAGTATTGCGGCTTCACTCTATTGAGGTTTTATCGTCTGTTCTGCCACTGTTGTATGTTTTTAATTTATGTGGCTTGGAAAAATTATAAAAATAACCACAACAACACTAACAATTGAACATGTAAAATATTCATGATTTATTTATATGGTCCTGCATTTAATATAGAAACAAAAAACATAAGTATTTATACATTTGTATGCCAATATCGCCGATACTGTGTCTAAAGTGTTAATTAAATTCATTTAAATGTTTTGTTATTATTGCAACTTTTTTATTAAAAGTATTTTTTCTATTAGACTTTTTTAAAAAAAACTTTATCAATATAACTTTTGCTAGAATTTTAAAAGCAAATTTTTTTATTTTTAATAAGGTAATATTTTTTAATTAATAAAAATGTATGTGATTGAAATCTGAGTAAATATAGAATTGTTTATTAACAGAGAATGTAAATGTAAGAAGAAATATTTTTTATTAAAGAAAAATTTGCGAGATTTAATAAACTGGTCCATTTACTGTGGTAGTTTTCATTTCGTAAAACTGGTGCTTCTTTATTTTCATATTTCAATGCAATTATTTCATTTTGTTGATTTAAATTGTTGAAACTAAAAAATGTTAAGAACAGAAGTTTTTGCACTGCACAACAGTGCAAAGCCAAAAAATAATTGGGCAACAAATTAATTATTTCTAAGCAAATGGTCCTGCCGAAATTTAAAATCTTAGGAATCATTCAAGGATACTGCTTAATGAGTTTAAATTACAAAAGTTGATTTGCTTATTCCAATAGAGTTCTCAAAAATGAGAAACAGAAACAATAAATACAAATCATTTTGCTGCTATCAAATCTAGTGGGGCTACAAGATTCTAGTCAAAAGGATCCATAGCTCAACTTGAAAAAACTTAAGATGTCCTTTAATCACGGTCCTGATAAATTTCTAAGTTGTATTTTAAATCCATGCGCAGAGTCATTCGCCAAGCCCTTAACGTTATTGTTTAACGCTTCAACGAAACATGGTTATTGTCCCGTATTTTGGAAAGATTCGTACATTATACCTCTTTAAAAATCTGATAATTCTTATTTTTATCAAAAGATGGGCAAAAGAATTTAAGGATCCATATGTTACAAAGCAACTTTATGTTTCCCTCGTCAGACCTGTCTTAGAATATGCATCTATAGTTTAGGATCCCATATACGTGACTCACAACAATTACATTGAATCGGTACAAAAGCAATTTTTGTTATTCTGACTTCGTGGTCTTCAGTGGAACCCATTAGATCGTCCGTCATACACTATCCATCTTGCTCTAATCAAACTTCCAACTCTTAAAAGCCGAAGGACTATGTTGAATGTGTCGCTTATATTAAATTTAATTAATGGTAATATTTGTTCTAATTTCCTGCTCGATAACATTTTGTTTCATGTTCCTCATCGTCCATCTTGACACTTTGAATTGCTAGCAATTAAATTCTTCAGATCAAATTAAGCAAATGCTGATCCATTTAGAAGAATGTACAGTCAATTTAATAAATTTTATAAAATTATAGATTTTTCTTTAAGTGTAAATGTTATGAAACTTAAAATTATCGGCCTGTTAAATAATCAATAATTTCGTAGTTTTATTTGAATTTACTATATTAATTATATTGTTTAACTGTCTGTAAGGATATTATATCTATAGACAAAATAAATAAATAAATAAAAAAGTCCGATATTTCAAGTTATTGTTCAATTGTCATTCCGAAATTGTTTGAAAAACTATTTGGTGACTTTATATATCATCACACTGCGTCATGGTTTTAGAAAAGGTTGCTCAACGACGACTAATAGGGTAGACAGACGGCAGAGTTAATTTGCATTAAAAACTTATTAATGTGAATTTAAATTTTACCCTGACAGACGATAGTTTTTAAATTTAGTAATTAAAAAAATATTTTTTTTTTGGAATTTACATCGCGATCAAATGGATAGAAGGTGGAAAGTACGATTAGCAGCTATGCTGTTGGTGCAAAATCACTATTCATTCGTTTTAAAGAAAGCTAAAATTATTTTTGCTGACTTTGTATCCATTTTAATTTCAAAATAAATGTAAAATTTTTTTGAATTTTAAAATTTTTCCAACAACTGACTGATTGTCGACGGTATTGCCAAATTGAAATGAACTAAATTCAGTATAAATTCAATTTGCTTTCGTGCTTTTACGTTAAATAAATACTCATTTGGAAGGAGCTAATGCACAAGTTAATTTGAATTAAGGCTACTAATGCAAATTAACGCTGTCGTCTGTCTACCCTATAATATTCTTCATTTAACATCTTTAGTCAATTACGCATTTACACTAAAGAAACAAACTGACATTATTTATACTGACTTCAGTAAAGCTTTTGATAAAGTTAACAAACAACTTCTTCTAACTAAATTGGATATATTGGGTGTAACTCGTGGCAGTTTAAGCTGGTTAACGGGCAGAAGACAAACCCGAATGTTATATAACAACAGTTCTTCTACTAAGTTCATATACATACGTCTCATCTGGTGTTCCCCAAGGCAGTCATCTTGGTCCGATTCTGTTTTCGCTGTTTATAAACGATCTTCCGAACGTTATCAACTTCGAAAATATACTAGTGTACGCCGACGATGTTAAAATTTTTCATTCACTTAATTATTTTATTGATCATGTTTATCTTCAAAGTGACCTTAATATTTTTTTTTAATGGTGCAAGCACAACATGATGGAGCTGAATTTAAAAAATGTCAATGCATGCGCTTTTCAACAAGTAATCTTATTGCTGTTAACTACACCTTGGGAGGTCATCAGTTGGATTTGGTTGATTCATTTCTTGACCTTGGAATCTTAGTCGAATCTCATATAACTTTAACTGTGAGTAAAACTAGAGGTGTTCTTGCCTTTATAAATCATTGGGCTAAAGAGTTTTCTGACCCTTACATTACGAAGCAGCTGCGCATGTCTTTAGGTAGACCTATTTTAGATTACGGATAAATTATAGGGGATCCATAATACAACATTCATAATATTCGTATTGAATCTGTGCAAAACCAATTCCTGTTATTCTGTTTATGTGGCCTTGTATGGAGTTCCTCAACAAATTTGCCTTCATATACCTGCAGATCAACAATAATAAACCTTCCAACTCTCAAAAGTCGTCGTACAATGTTAAATGTTTCTGTTATGATAAACCTTATCCATGGTAACATTTGCTCTGAATTTCTTTTAAATTCAGTTAAATTTAATATTGGTTGTCGCAGTACTCGTCATTATAAGTTTTGTAGGTATAATTACGCTCCGGTTGATCCTTTCACGAGATTATGTCGTCCATATAATTATTTATCTGAACTTTTTGATTTTTCTTTATATTCTAATATTATAAAATCATAAAATCATTGTTTTTCTTGATTCATAACTTGTAAATTTTTATTATAATTCTAGTAATTTAATATAATTTTAATATCTTTTTATTAGTCTTTAAGGATTATATTATATCCATTGACTAAGTAAATAAAATAAAATAAAATAAAATAAACGATTGGCGAACTAATTACGATTTCAGGCTGCTTTTATACCTTAACTGCAAAAACAATTCAGCTTTTAAATTTAAAAATATGTGGAAGATAGACAAGTCCTTGTACCGATTAAAACGAAAGTTACCAAAAAGATTGCATTCTATTAGCATTTTTTCTTAATTTAATAGTTTTAAATTAAGCATATTTGAGAGGTAGAGGCATGTCCTTGCACCGATTATAATTGAAATGATCATAAAATATTAATGCCTAAATTTGTAAATTGTGGCTGCATTCTAGTTAAAACTCCGGCTTGAATTTAATTTTGAAAACTAAGGATATATGGGAGATGCACAAGTACTTGCATGATTTTTTCGTAAAACTTTAAAATTTGTTTAATTTTCTGATGATATTTGATTTGCTAATATTTTGCCAATTTATTCCTATACAGCACAATAAACATACTGTGAGACAATGTCTTCTCAAAGCTTCTGATTAATTTTCAGTCGCTGTATGTGATTGTAAACTAGAAAATGTTACTTTTCAATATAAGCTTAGAATTTTATTTTTTAAAACATTAAATGTTATTTTAACTGTCAGTAGCTGTCATTATTTTTCCTGGTTGCAATCAAATTTCTTTATTAGAGGCGAAATATTTTCCAATAAAAAAAAATCTAGTAAAAATGTTTATACTACGGTCCGTTTAATTTTTTTTTTTTGTTTTATTTCCCTTTGCAATTGAACTAAATAAATAGCAGAAAAATTTTAACTCTCCATTTGTTATGACCTGTTCAAGAAAAAAAATAAAATATACTGATGTTTCGTTGACAAAAAGTAAATTCATTATATTGTCAGTCTTTGTCATCATTGTGAACAAACAGCAGCGGCAGCTGCAGTCTGACAAATAACTACTCAGTTTACACACATACAGAGAGACAAATAAAGCTGCATTTCCTGTACATCCGGTTACATGATTTATAAATATCCTTTCAATATATAATATTTGCCAAAGTGAGCGACAGACTGACTGAGTGTTGGATTAAATGCTGATTGTAGCAGTCTGGCTGGGCGCAGCATTTCCATTTATTTTCTTTTCAAAGTGAAAAAGACTGATTGTTTTATAATAATATTTGCTATTGTTGATGAGTTGAATTACTTTTTTTTTTTGTTTTTAATTTTTAAATTTCTCTGCTTGTGTATTAAAATTTTATGATTTTTGCTCTTGTTTTTTCTGCTTGTATCAATAAAAGCAAATAGCCCTTACAAATTGTGTTTGTTAATTTTTAGTGTTTTCAAATATTTGAAAAAAAGAATCGAAAAGGATTGTTATTATTTTTAATTTACATAGTAAGTGTACTTGCTATTCTCTCAATTTACATTTAACATAAAAAATGAATTGTTTGTCATGTCAATTAAACTGTAATGAAGTTTCGCTATAAGAAAAAAAATATTATTAAAAGGTTCAACTCAAAACCTTTCATAAATGAAGTCATGATAATGCGAATGATTAATCGATTTTATTTTCATGTGAACTTTTATGAATCTGTCATTCAATACTGGACGGCTGCAATTAATCAATTAAAGAAACATCCTGATAATATGTTCACAAAAAGAATGATAAACAAATGACTTGATGCAGAATGATTCATTTGTTGCCAAATATAGAGCACCTATCCCAGAACTAGGAAATTCGGTAAACAGTCTTTGAACTTTGAATTGAAATACTCGTATATGAAAACAAGTTTTGAAGAAAAAATAGAGCACTTTCGTATTAAAGTTTTTCTGTGTTGTTTGATCATATGCAGAGTGAACTTTTAGTTTGATTTTTAATTTTTGAATTACATTTATATTTTGGTCCTGTTTAACTATTATGAAATTTAATAACAATCAAGAAAAACTTAATTTAAATTTCCGTGTTTCTGTGGTGTTTTTCATAACATGAACGAACTTTTTGGTGGCGAAGAGAAAGGGAACAATTATTTCCTTAATTAACAGATATAAATTTGGTTTCATACAATGCTTTTATAATACTATTTTGTTCGGAGCCACGCTTTTGGAGAAAAAATCATGTGGACACGGTACGTATGAGTGATATTATTCACAAATTGTTTTTCTTTATGAGCAAATTTTCTATTTTCAAAAACTACTATATTTCTGCAGTAAATTTAAAAAAATATCAGCATAAACTTATCCTTAAATAATTTTTAATTTGTATTGAAATGCATTTTTTGGCATGAGTTCAAATCTAAGTTTATCCATTTCTTGTTAATTTAAGAAACTGTTGGGATAAATTCTTTATTTTATTAAGAGGGTACCTTTTTTTGGTACAATTTATTATTCATCAGACTACCAGCACAGATCAGTGCTGATATCGAGGTCGCTCTACCATCTCATTAGCGTTCTCTGTTTGATTTTATCACTTTTGACGGTGGATACTAGTGATTAGGAATATGAACTATTTCATTTAACGAATTACGAAAAGAGCAACTTTCACAAGTCTTTTCTAGAACCATTGGCTGCTGAGATCAAGCTATTTTAAATTTTAGTTTATTTTATTTTTGTATTTTGTAATTGACTTTCTTAGTATTCAACCACCTGTGACAATGTAAACATGGAGTTTATTACGGATGCCTTCGTTTTTAATAATTAATTTTCTTTCTTCAATCAATAAATTTAAACAGTTCAACAAATTAAGCATAAATATTAATTTTTAATTAATTTTAGCAATATTATAGAATTTTTAAAGATAAGGATATACATATGACAGCTACGTGTGTTCATGATCCGATTCGAAGAAAAAATTATGAAGAAATTTTTAATTCTAGTGGAAATATTAGAAATAATTCTTATGGAACTACATTTTCATAGCTTATAAAATATCAATAATTGTATATTTTCTACTTCTTAATAAGTGATAGTAACAAATTATAAAAAAAGCCTTATCAACTTATTTTATATCTGCAAGACTTTCTGTGGTTTTGGCAAATAATCACGTTTTTACTAAAAAAAAATTAATGAACTCTTTTTTTATAATTTAGAAAGATTTATTGATTTAACTATACATAAAAACACAATTTCTCATTAAAGTTCACATGTGAAGAAATAAGTTACTATGGAGTAAATTTGTGCCATTTTATCTTTATTTCCCTCAAGAAAATAATAATATAAAAAAAAATATTCTTAGCATTGCTTCTATTTTGGATCTAAAACTCTGCATTTTAATAACTTGTTTCGATGATCCTTTTTACTAAGTTATTATACAATAAACTGTAACGAAATCGCAACATTTTTCACAAGAGTTTTAGAAAATATTAAGTTTTATAATTAAGGATGCATTCCTTGTTCGAACATTTCAAAATTTTTTTAATTAATTGAATCAATCTGTGTACCAAATTTTACAACTTTAGAAAGATTTACGCTCTGAACCCTCCATATAGTGATTATATAATTATGTATATTAAACAATGCATATAGCATCAAGAACTTATTCTATAAAATTCCTTCAAATTAAAAAAAATACAATGTGTGATTTTTAATATTAAGCAACACACACACATCTCCTATTTAGTTTTTTAATACGCAGTATATTTTTATTATTATATTAGATTTTAAATTTAACTGAACTTAAACAAACTTTTCTCTTCAATTTACTAGAAACCTAAAATTTTTTTATGTTCTATTCAATTTTTAATTCTTAAATTTTTGCTGATAAAAGATATTGAGGGATAAGTGTTTCGATTATTTTACTATTTAAACTCTTTTGTTTCACTGGTTACCATCACTGGCTTAATTCCCTTGAAATTTTGTAACCTGTCCTTTGGCCATTTTTTATACTCTTCACTTATTCGGGTCATTTTAATACCGATTGTAAAAGTGTTTGCCAATAATCTTAAAGTCTTAAAGGCTTAAGACTTACAGATAATTGTAAAAGTAGTTTGCATTTCGATTTTGTTATGTTGTCCTGCTGGTTGCCTATTAAGGCAGCAAAAATAATATCCTTTTCTTTATACATTTTTCTACTGCCTTTCAAATCGTAAGTAAGGCAACTTTCAAGTACTTATGCTAATGAAATGTAAACATAATAATCCTAACTAAAATTATGTTGATAAAGAAATACAAAAAAAAACTGAAAAGAATAAAATGCCTGAAAAGTAAGTTTCCAGAATTAGAGATGATAAAAGAGAAAACAAATCGAAATTGATTTGTTAAATACAAAAATAAAAGTTACTGCCGGCCCTTAAAAATCCTCTTGCAAAAAATGAATGGAATAAAAGCAAAAAAAAAAGTGAAATTCAATTAAATACTCAAAACTGGTACTTGTGTTTACAACTTGAAATATTAATTTATGGCCTTCGGCTTTTTTTAAATATAAAATCTCATTTGAAGTTAAATACTTTATGTAAGTTTTTATTTTTTGCATGACGCAACCAATTAAATTTACAAATGTTAAGGAAGCTAGTAGAAAACGAAAACAAGAAGAATTTATAAATATGCATCGAATTATTTATGAGAGTATGATTTAGTAATAAAGAAATAAAATAAATTGACCTCTAACATTTGTTTTATGGAAATTTGTTCAAAAATAAATAATGGAATGTCAATATTAATTTTTATTCCAATTGTTTGCAATTTATTTTGATATTTAATGTGGGGACAATTTCAAAGCGGCGGCAATATATAAAAGCATAAGTGTATGCACATAAGTAAAGAAAGCCGATTTTTCTTAATTTTATTTGATCATTTCAAGGATCTAAATAAAACCTGTTTTAACAAATAAAAGAATTTTTTTAATTTATATCTCTATTTATTAAAGACTTTTTTATTGTTTCATTTATTTAATTATTTATTTAATTCATTTCATTTAATATTTTAAAATTAAATTATATGAAATTTTTTAAATATTTCCATGAACTAGTACTCTTTTTAAAAGGCATGTAATTTTATCTTAAGCAGATAACAAATAATACATATAGTATGACTTATATATAAATTTTATGAAGTCACAATTAACAAATAACCCTGAAATTCCCATTAAAAAGATTTAAAACAATAACCACAAATCATTTTATTAAAAAAAAATTCATGATTTGACAAATATGCCAGTAGCTCATGCTGCTACATCACAACAAATATTTATAATAAATATGTATGTACATACAAAAGGTCACATCATGCTTCAAGCCTGATTGAACAATCTAGTGAGTGCAGTGATTATAAGTGATTATTTAAATAATAATAATCTTCGAATGTCAGATAGACAGAAACACAGACAGACAGACACACATGTATACATTTATTTTACATTATCAGTATGCACTTTTATTCACAAATATGATTAATTTTAATTTATATATAAAGCTTATAAACGAGCGTTTAACCAGCAAGCATTGCCTTGTTTAAACAGTTGCTAAATGTAATTTGTATATAAATTTTAAATGAAACTGCAATAAAAGCAACAAACTATAAATTTGTTTAAGTAAGTATGTTGAGTTTGTAGCACTTAACTTGATTTGTAAGTAGACACATGCTTCAATTGATTTCAAATCAATATTAATGAAAACTTAAAGCTGGGTTGTGCAAACTTCTATTAGAGCAATTGTTAGAATTTACAAATAAATGTTGTGTAAATAATATCTAAAAACTAGTGTACTTTGTATGTCACTATCGCATCGGAATTAATTCAAAATATACTTAAAATAATTTATAATTAATGATTTAATTGATTTATAATAATCAGTTTTGCAGAAATAGTTCAAAAAAAATATTAATTTCTTTTTTATTTTATTAAGTATTAATCTCCACATTTGCAGTGCATTTGCATTGTACAAGAACAGAGGGTGAAGTGTTTGTGTACATTTGATTTAAATTTCATCACATTGAAATAAACAGAAAAAAGACCTTTGCAAGGAGTTTATTCCACAAACGAAATGTGCGACTAAGAAAAGATATTCTCTAATGCGTAGTGCAATACACCGGCAAATCCCCAACAATTGGGTGAGACCTCCACGAAAAGCGTGTGGTACGAAAACATTTTCCAGTATCTGAAACTAGTCTCTTATATCAGTAGAACACAATTCCGTGTATTAATAAAAAAAGCAGTGAAAAGCAACCCTCACTGTGCCGATGCTCCAGCGAGTTGCTGTGCTTCTTTGACGTGTCATGCATGTGGTCGAGTAATTTAAAAACTAATTTTGAAGCACTAGCCCTTACATGAATGAGAGTTGTATTCCATTTCCGGTCGAATATAGTTTATAAACATATTTAGGAGATCGAATGGTTGTGAAGTGACTCTTACATTATCATCTTCCCACCATGGCACTCTTTCAATATTTTTTTTATTTTATTTTTAACAACGCAAAAGGATTACAAAAGATTTTCGTTACATTCATAAGATTGTAAAATATCAACATTTATATATTTAATATGCACAAATTCCGTATATTCTAAAGACAATTAATTTAAACATTTTTTCCCCGAAAATGTTGTTTTATGTTTTGTTTTCAGTATGGGAATGGCAGTCGCTGCATTCATCGGCAAAAGTATAAATGGAATTTAAAGTTTGACACAGAAAGTGATTTAGAAAAATTAGCTATTTATGGGCGTGCCACGTGGTATTCTAATCATATTGTTGCATTGCCGCATGCTATTTTTCGAAAGTATCTGTACAATTCAATATGTTGTCGCAACGTTTGTTTACAAGTTCACACACAAACATAAGTATTTAGAATCACTTTTGTGAGCTTTTAATCTTATTCTTAATAGTTTTCCTTTTTTTATATTAAAATCTTTACAAAACAAATTAAAAAAAAACTTTTTGAAATTCTTTGAAAAAAGATATCGAGACCTGTCTCGAATAATAAATTTAATTATTATAAAACAAAAATATATGTTGTGTCGAAATTTGATATATAAAGTATTAGTAAATTTAAAATATCTATAACAAATATAATTTTTTTAAGTTGCACGCCTCTGTCATAATTATTTGTTAAACAAAATTCTCCAAATTTATTTTCCCTCAGCCATTATAACCTACGAAACAACACTATCATAATAAGTTTCTCACAACAAACAGTTAGTTCAATTATCAAATAAATATTTATACAAAATCTTAAAACATTTAACCCACTTACATAAATATTTTAGTTGCTGTACTTATTAATCCTTAAATAAATTGAGCATAAAATATTAAGTCAATTAAGAAAATTCAGTTGCCTTACTCAGAGCAGCTGTTTTGCTTTTGTAAAGAAATTTTCGAAATGCAAGTAGTTTGTCAGTATGAATAAATATTGAGTTTAAATAAGAAAAAAAGCTAAAATTATGCTGAGTTAATTTAATACCCTTTTAAATAAATGTAAACATTATTTAATGTGATTATTTTCGAACAATTTTGTTGTTAATGGTTTCTTTAATCCAAAGTGATTATTATTTTTGGCTAAAGTTTGTAACATTTTTTAGTCAGAAAGAATTGGACATGAGATAACAAAGCAACAAGGGAAAATTTTAACACCAATTAATTTCAACTTACACGGCAGAACAGAAACAACGTTGTTTTTCGGGAGCCGCTACACTCCCATCATCAGTGTTCATGTGTGTTTCCATGTATCCGCCACTGTTTAGGTGGCTCGGTTAAATGTGATTTCAAATTTGTATTTATACAAATCATGTCTAGAAAAAGGATACAAGAGTTATTTGTATTATTATTTGTTTTTACAGTAAACACTGTTTTACCACTATCAATATTCAAATTTTACCATCACTAATTAACGTTAAATTAACCCATTGTTACATGTTGGTTTTATCTCATGTACCATTTTTCTTTCTAATTTTTGTTTTTACTTAAGACAAACTTTTTTTGTTTGATTAATACTTAAGTGTCATTGCTTTTTTGTTTTTTTGTCAACTAGCTGAGTTTTTTTGATTTATTTGATCAATTTTAACTAGTTATGTGACAGTTAACATTGCAAGGCTCATGCCAGTAGCTAATTTTTATTTAATGTGATTATTTTCGAACAATTTTGTTGTTAATGGTTTCTTTAATCCAAAGTGATTATTATTTTTGGCTAAAGTTTGTAACATTTTTTAGTCAGAAAGAATTGGACATGAGATAACAAAGCAACAAGGGAAAATTTTAACACCAATTAATTTCAACTTACACGGCAGAACAGAAACAACGTTGTTTTTCGGGAGCCGCTACACTCCCATCATCAGTGTTCATGTGTGTTTCATTGTAAACATTTTTTTAATGTTGTTCAAAAAATATAGAAAAACCCGAATTGATGATATATATCAGCAAAATATTGATTGCACTGCTTCCTGGGGTGAAATCAAAATAGTTTCTATCGGATAAACATAGCAGGAGCAGGTCCGTTAACATTTTCAAATAAGCTCCCCAAATTGTTCTGGAAAGAAATTCTATACCTCAAACTAAGTTACTTTACTCATGTTCATTTTTTGATCCTTGCCTGTTTCTGCTTCGTATTCGATTCTAAAATAAAAGAAAACATATGCTTGAGAAAACAATCGAAAAGCAAAATACTACAACTAGCTGAAGCCAAATCATACAATCACAATAAAGCTATTAAAAATATTACATTGTTGTCCTATTTAAATACAATATTATTTCATATAACAATAGTATTGTTTGATGTTATCATATTCCACACACGTCAAATAATATTGTGATGAAATAAAACTATGACATTATTCAAAATAATCATATTAAGATTAAACATAAACAAACTTTGTTTTGATATGACTATCATACGAATAAGTCTCTGGTATTCTATTTTTATATAAGAAAAAGATGCACTAAAATAATCATACTCGTATTATTGCGTACAATAATAACATTTTATTTTTAAACTTAAATAATTACTTTTTGGTTCTGTGTATTAATAAGGTTAATCCACAGTTCTTAGAAAACTTTATTTAAAAAAAAAAACTTGCAAGAAATCTCGCTTCTTAGTTTGTCTTTAAAATTCGTTCTAATTAAAATAAACAATTATTTATTAAATTCATTATTCGAGATAGTTTTCGATATTTTATTTCAAATAATTTCAAACAAAACATTATAAAATAAACAATAAAATTTTACTATTAAAATCAACAACTATTAAAATAAGTTTTGAAACAATCCTTTAACATTTTTCCACTTAAAATTTTTTCACCTCTGTTCTTCTATTTTTCCTGCCAATTAAGTTGTATATATATTTTTTTTATTGAAATAAAATCGAATTTGTCTGCTATAAAATTAGAAAGAGTTTAGTGTGGTTTTGGTTAAGCTTAATTTTTTTGGATTTCATTTAAGTCATTTCCGTTTCCTCTTTTAGTTGCATATTCATATCACCGCCACCGCCACTTAATATTTTTTTCATACAGTAAACAAAATCTATATAAAAAAAACTGAACTGTTTCAAAGGTTTGTGGTGTCTGTCAACAAATTCCACCATTTCTGTGTTTATTTTGAAAATACAATTACCAAAGATCCACTTAAATTTTTTATCTCGGCAAAAAAGAATGGAAAGTAAAATAACCACCAAGAAAAAAGAATAAACGCAATTTTTAAATACACTACGAAAAATTTTATGCTTTTTTTTAATTAATTATTGCTAAAGCGAAATTCTTAAGAAAACATTATTGAAAAACAAATTTAAGTAAATGTAGTAATTTTTTTTTAATATCTACAAAATTTGCTCTTCAAAAACAATATTTTCTGTGTATTTAAGCACAAAAATGACAGTATAGAAAATCGAAAAAAAGACTATAAAAGTCTGAGTTTTGTTAACTAGATTTGCCACAAAATAACTGCGGGTTAACAGTGACTGGCATAAAATGATGAAAAAAATAAAAATACTATAACAGCGTTGGGTTAGATTTCCTGTTATGTGAAAAATATTTTTATTTTTTTTTCAAAATATAAATGCAAGCAAGCATTCCTGTACAGAGTCAATGGATACATATGTTCACATGCATACATATATATTTATGTATTTATAGATGAAACGTGTGACAACGTAGCTGCAGCATTAGTTATCAAATAAAATGACACAAGCACACCTTTGCAACACATACTTGCACGACACACACACATAAAGTAATGTCGCAAAGCTTCTTCACCTACACATATTAATATCGCCAGCTTTATGTGTTAAATTTTTTTTTTTTTGCATTTTTAACTGCGAATATGTGTACGAGTAAGCTGCCTGCTTAAGGGGCGCGAAGGAATATTCAAACTAGATTTTGTTACTTGTGATCAAATCAAAGTGCAGACGGGCGTTGGCAGTTCGAGTTAATGTAATTAGACTATATTGATTGGTGTTGATTGAGAAATGCAATCAATATATTTTTTTGTGTAGTTTTGTTATTTCTTTTTCATCATGAGCAGTAAAATTAATATTCTGTCTCTCTGTTTGTTTATTTATATGGAGAAGCTTTTCAAACAATTTTATTTCAACACTCATATAAATAGTAAATTATTGTTTCTACTTTACTTCTCATTAACGCTACGTAGTAGTGAGAAAATTCCTTCTGCTTTTTGAGAACTATTAGTTTTTAGAATAATTCTAATTTAGCCGATGCTGCAGTGAGTTAATAGAGTTGGCTACATTAATCTCAGGGATGAGCTTATTGCACCTCTCCTGTATTTCACCGAGCAATGTTAGAACAACACTTGTATTCCATTCACCCTCTCCTCTAACTATAACTTTAAAACAACTTTTGAATCACCAGTCCATACATGAGATTTGTATTCTATTTCCGGTCGTATATAATTGGCAAAAATATTAAGGAGATCGGATGGTCTGAAGTGACTCTTACACGGTCTTAAAAAACCGTGGTAATCAAATACTTCTGTTATGACTTGCGGAAATGTGAGCTGGCCATCGCAAATCTCAGTTGATTCGCATGCCAACAAAATTAAAAGCTCATAGCTACTCAATATGCTTATTAGCCATAATTATAAATGCAGCAGCGTGCTCGTGCGTAAGCATGTAATAATGGGTCTTCCAGTGTTAAAATTGGCCCTCTTCTCATGACTCATTCAGAGATTGTATAAAGAGGTCGTGATTAAGTGTAGCACCGATATGTCTCCTCTTTAATACCAATCTCTGACAATCATGACCCATTAGTGAATGAATATGGAAAAACAAAAGAGGCTTGCGGTACCCTTTAGTTCTAACGTTTGATTAATTAAATGCCATCTATGGCAACTAGTTTGGTGTGACCACTAGGAAAAATCTTAATAAATCAAGTAAAAAAATATAAAAACAAAAAACTTCACCGACTTCAAAAGCAATATGTTTTGACAAAAATTCATCAGACCACACTCTATCAAATGCGTTGAAAATACCTACAAACATGACTAATTTAATTTTGTCATCATTTATATCATAATCTTCAACAGGTGAATTAAAATATTTAAAAAATACTTAAAATATATTACATATTATTCCATATTATTGAAAATAATAATATATTTTAAAAAAATCTAAGCTTTTGCGAAAAATATTTGCAAACAGGAAAATCGATTCCAATTCAATAACAGAAATTTCAAAACTTTTACTTTAAAGTTTTAAACTAGTGTGTTCTCAATTTCTTAAAAAAAAATATCAAAGTCAACAAAAACTGCTCACATTGTTAAAAGTTACATTGTCTCAAGGGTTCTTGAAGTTCCCGAAGTCTGATTTTGGCACTCTGTGACTCATTTGTATATTTTTTTCTATTACAAATATTTTTCCGATTGTCCTTTAGCGTCATTTTGTTGATTTTACAAATGTTGTTTAGAAGACTACAACACATAGGCAAGTTTCGCAATCCTTAACCCTATAACATTTTTATTGTAAGCCCCACTTGTAAAAGATGCACCAATTATTTTTTGTATTTATCATAAAAAACAAATAACATAAACTTTAATATCACTAATTTTTTATTCTTGTTATTCTCTTTCTAGGTATGTTTTCAATATGTAAATAATTTAATTCAAGTTAAATTTCAAATCAATTCCTTTGTCTGTGGTAAGAAATGTGTATCCTTATAAATAATAAATATTCTTAGTCAATAACATTTTCTTTCTTAATTAATGAAATTTGTTTGCAAATAAAATGAATTATTTATTAAGTTAAACATAAACAAAAACGATAAAGATAACGAAATCGTATATCAATTGAAAACAAATCTGTCAGTATGTGGCCAGCAAAGGAAATAAAAAAAGAAGAAAAAATTCAAAAAGACAACTGATCCCAATGTTACAGGGTTTTTCGAAAATGTTGCCTAAAATAATTTTAAGGAAATTGTGGATTTTATTTGTTGAAATTAACCCTTTAACAACTAAGACCATCTAAAAACGGTCATCAGAAAAAAAAATTTCAAGAAAAACTAGCAAAAACCTTAAGTGTTTTAATGAATACAAAATTCTTAAAATAACGATACCGATTGAAATGTGATAGTTTGGCAGAAAGGATCATTCTAGTCAGAATTATTAGAACTAAAATTATTGCCGCAGCTCACTTTGCATTTCAAATTCAGGTATTTCAGGGTTAACAATAAATTTGGTGCTGATTTTAACTGTCTTCAGTGTTCTCATATTATTCTTTTTTTGTAAATTTTAAAATTTCTTAGCAAAAAAATTGTTTTCGGTCAAAAAATCTTTTTTTCTTACAAATCATTGAAAATCAGTATAAATGTGTGTGTTTTAAGTTTTATTTTATTAAAAAAAACGTAACATAAGTAATAAACATACATTCGAATATGTCTTTAAAAATTAAATTAAACAAAAGCTTTTGTTTTTGAAAATCTTCGAAAAAACATATCAAGGCAATCTCGATTAGTAAATTTAAAATATAAATTAAACATTCAATTTGTTTCATTTTTAATATGAAATCATGTACATTGTCATTTCTTTTGACGAAACGAATTTTGTACAATTGCTATTGTTTATTTTTAAAAAGTCTTTAATTCTTAGAATACCACATACTATTGAAATTTCAATTTATTTCTTATGTAATTTTTATTTAAATTAATTTGCAACAATATTTACTCTGCATTGGTTGTGGATATCAGAACCACAGAACCCCGTAAACATTTTTTTTAATAGAAAACATTAAAACCATCACAATGTCTTACTCTGAATATTTCTTCTTAAAACTTTTCAACATTTTGTTCTTCCAACAGATTAATTGCCGAAAAGTCAAAGTGAAGAAGCTCACGCCATTCATAATCTGTTTCTTGAATATTTTGTATATCAATTACATTTGGCAGAAAGCCACACAACTGAAATATACTTTTGTTTTTTATTTTATTTAGATGAACAGTTACTAAAAAGCCTCTACACATTTAAGAAAAATATTCTCGAAATCAAACCTTTGCAAACGGCCGTTACAGAGCTTAATATAAAATTTTGAGCAGTGCTCTTACTGGGGGAAACAATGTCTTAAGTAATATTTAAACAGTGTTTGAAATAAAAGAATAATAGTGAAGTGTAAGAAAATACAACAATTATTTTGACCAAATATTGTTAGGTTTACAAATTTCCAAAAAAAAATTATTTGAGAGGCAAAATTTAAAAATATTAGCTAGCATCTCAAAAAATTTGCAAAAAAAGAAGATAAATTTTACAATATGACAACGCTGATTGTGTTTGCGCTTATATTACTACAATATGTGACGTATGAGTAATATTTGTTATGAATTTATATTACGTATACGTATGCGTATGTATATTTAAAAGGATGACCACATTTGTACCGTATTACCGCTAAGAAATTATGGCCCATAAAGATATCTCTGTTGACAGGACAGTGGGCGATCGAAAGGCATAATAGCACACCAGGACTTTATTAGAATACGTTCTATCGTATCTGCCGAGAGCAAGGTGGGAAGAGACACGGTTTGAATTCTTCGAAACACAAATTTCTTAGCAACTGTATGTTGGAGTTTTCGGGAATTGATTTATGTAACCTAATTAAATATATAAACTGGACAGGTTGGGCCTAGTGCTGTATTACCGAATACGAGAACTTGGACCTGGTATCTCAAAGGTTTTTACTGTGGAGTACAGTTTTGTCACTTTGTCACGTGACTCTACTTGATCGCTCGCACCTAGTAGCTAGCCACGTTAACCAACCAAGAACCATTACGGCAATCTCTATTAAAACCACATGTAACGTCAAATTATTTCAAAATACAAAAAAGCTCATCTATATAATCTTGTTATATTGAAGAAAATAATTATTCGTTCTACAGTGTAACATGATATGAAAGAAAACCTTTCTTATGCCATTCAGTACCAGAAGTTTAATAAAGCAGTATTTTTTTAAATTGCTTTTTCAGTTTAGTAAAAGAATATTCCTATTTTAAGGTAAAAATAAACGTTTTTAAGAAAAATTCTTATAAATAATTTTTTGGAACGTTAGTATTTATGAAATATTGGACTAAATTCTGTAAATACCAATTCGAATATAACAAAACAGTAGAAGATTCGCGAATATCAAAACGAATATACATTGCTTCACTATTGTATAGCAATAGCTATCGCTCAAGTGACTTGTATAAGTCAAGTGAGATCACGCGTGATCATGCGTTAATTATGTTAGCGTGCATGAGTGCATGTATAAAAAAATCGAGATGAAAGAGTAGACTCATGAGTCTTCGCCTGAATATTAAGCAAATGCAAAGGGCGTTTTTTTTTAACTCATCTAATTCTTGTTTGTGATTACAAATCTAAATGCTAAAATTCCTCAAGAGGCAATTTTGTCAATGGGAAGCATTTGACTCAATACATTTTATTTAGGTTTAAGCAAATTTATTCATTCATTTTAAACATTTACACTCATTTCAGCATTCTCTTAGTATTGAGTGAAATTCTTTGAAAAAAGTTTTCACATATTCCAAACTTATTTAACCGAAAAGCCAACAACTTTTCCAAAATAGTCTGAACCGTAATTATTCTTTATAATCTCAAAAGTATTGCTTAATATTTCATGACTATCCAAATTTACTTTTAACCAATTTATTGCTAAGAAATTCAGTTTGTTCCACAAAACGGCACAACAATTTAAGCTGAAGCAGAAAATAATTGTAATCACTCGTACTTTCCAAAAAATACATAACCCAGCAATAAGAAAATTGATTGACCTAAAAATTCACTAAATTTAACATAAATTTGTACGAGCTTCATAAAGATTTCATGCAGTTTGTTAGTTAAATACAAGACAGATACAACACTCAGAACTTAATGGAAACACATACATATTAATGTTGTTGGCACTTGATAAAATGATTGCGAAAACAAATTGGAAAGAGTATAAATCAACAACTAAAGTAAAAGGAAAATGAAGATTATTGATGAATAAATTTCCTATGTTGTTTTTTTCTTTCTTACACTAAATTGGGTTAAAAATTAACCAGCCATGGTTATAACAGATTTTTTGTGTGAGAGTTTTCTTAGAAATACTAGCAACTTCTTCTGATGCACACTTACAAGTAAATAGATTGCTAGTTGGCTTAATATATAAAAGTCTTATCTCGATTTTTTTTCGAAACCTCGTTTTTATTTCATTTCTAGCAGTTCACTTCCAGATACACCAGAAAAGCTTAAAATCACGGTTTCGAAAAAGATCAAGTTACAGCTTTTCCATATTAAGACAACGTGTTGTAAAGAAGCGAGCTCGCTAGACATTTCTATTTTAAATTGTTAAACTAAAAAAGCAGGGAAAACTATAATAAAATAAAAAAGGAAAAAATAAATCAAGCAAAAAATAAAGCAAAGCGAAACATACTGGGGAGTTGAATTAAATAAACAATTTTTTTACTGCAATGCAGCAAATACAAATTGTATGGCGGGTCTGAGTGTGTCTGTCTGTGCCAGCTATAAGACATTTTCCCTTTTTGTGGTGTGTGTGTGTGTGAATTAGTATGTGTGTGTAAAAACACTGCTGAGAAAAGCGTTAAAGTTGTATTTATATTCTAAACAATAGCAAGTTAACTACACATAATTTGCAGTGTGTGAATTCGTTGTAGATTTTTTTGTCGTTTAAATTTAAAGAAAAAATATAATAAAAATGTAGATCATTGCATTTAGCTTAAACAAAAAGCAATTCCTTTTCATTTCTGTTGTGCATTTCTTTGCTTTGTTTCTGTGTTTCTGACTTCTTCTGTGTTTCAATAACTTGATGCTTTGTGTTAAATCTGAAAATGTTACACAAATAAAGCGTAATTAAATACCCAAAAACAAAAACTTATGCATGTATTTATGGTGTAAAAGGAAAGCGAAAAAAATTGTGAAACAACAAATCATTTAAAACTTCAAGCTTGGCATCTGGTGGACGCAAAAGAATATTTGAATAAGTACTATTGTATAAAAAACATACAGACTTTACACATTCCAAAAACCCTCTAAAAATTTTAGACTATGTAGAGTTATCTGTGGGGAAAATACAAAAGTTATTGGGACTCCTACTTCGCAGCGAAACACCTTCTGTTGCAACTTCATTAAGGAGCATTAATTTTCTTTTAGATTTTGCAGTTGAAATTTTTATATTTTACGGAATTGAGATTTTGTAACGTGCTGAGATTACATTAATTAATAATTAAATATTATTTACAAAAACTTTTTTTATTTCCTGAAGGAGTTAAAACAAATGGGGCCATAGCAAGCTTTTTTACAACGGTTTCTTTAGGAAAAATACAAGATTTTTGTAATTTATGCAGGATAACTCTATTTCCCGTAAGCGCCGCATCCTAAAATTTGTATATCCTCTTAAAAAGTTAAAAAGTTGCTTCCTCTTTTCTTCTAAAGAATGGAGTTAGTTAAGAGGTTTTGTAAGATATTCAAAACTAAACGGAAATATTTAATTTCGGTAATTTTTATAATCCTGAAAGCTTCAGAAACTAAATAGGCCAGCAAATTTGTTTCGCTTCGAGCGATTCCTGGATTGCAAATAAAAATTAATTTGACAATTTTTAGATTAAATTCTTCAGATCTAATACATTAATGCAACATTTTTAAAAGATTTGTATTCTGACCTTTTTCTCTTCGTTACAAATTTGTTTAACTTTATTCTACTATTTTTACGAAGTGGAAATTATACAAAATTATCGCTTTCCCCAAACCCAATAAGCAGTTCCAACTTATTGCACTTCTTCCATTTTAATTTATCTATTAAAGTTATTGAAAATCTTAATGGAAAACAAATGTGATCCGTAAGAATTTGTTTCATATGAAGTAATCTAATTTTTTAATTATTTTTAATAACTTTTTAATTATTTTTAATAACTTTTTAATTGTTTTTAAAAATTTTTAAATTATTTTTAATAACTTTTTAATTTTTTTTAATTTGTTTTATTAGTTATTTTTGATAATTTTTTAACTGTTTTTTATATTTTTTAAATGATTTTTGCTTACAGAATTGTAATGGTAGGATTCGTCGTAACTTTTCATTATTATGAAGAATTTGAATTCGGGATTTGAACTTAAGTCAAACTGGTTTAATATAACTGTTCTATTATCGGGCTTAAAGTTTCTTATTCAAAAAAGAATTTATACATAAAGATACCAGGCTTGATAAATAAAGTTTTTATTATCGTAAAAATATCTTGAGTATTCAGAATTTTTACTTCTAAAAACTCGCCAAGTTCTTCACTGAGCTATTTTTGCACCACTCAAATTGTACAAAAACACTTTTACAAAATATTCTTGTACAAAAAATAAAAATATATAAAGAATGAAGCAACAACAAAAGGAATAAGGTATTATATAAACGAGCAAAAAAAGCGCTAATTACCGTTAACAATTGTTACACAATCATCATTGTTGTAATGCAGTTGTTAAGAAAACTCGGGTAGAAAGTGCAGCATAACTGAATGAAACGAAAAAAACTATCAACACTCATACGCAACCGACTCTCTGTTCTCTCTCCTTTACACAAAACACATATACTCTCTCACATGCTTTTAAATATTCCGCATAATTGTGGTTCAACAATCATTTTACTAAGAATTTTTCTTTTATTTCCCTCCACATAGATTTCTGTATTTCCACAATGTATTTCTTTAGTTTATTCTGTAGCAGTAGTATTCAGCAGAATAGTTAATACAAATTAAATGTTGTTGAGTTAAGTGCAAGTATGAAAAAAAAAGATAAATAAATATAATTCATATTTGATAAGATGTATTATCATTTTATAACAACAATGTAATACTGATTTCGAAGTGGTTGTTTTATGTTCTTCTACTTACATAAATACATTATATGTTTATATGTTTTTATGTTTCTTTCTTTATTAAATTTACATCGGAGTTGTTTCGGTAGATATTATTTCTTTAAGTTTTTATACAATTTTATTAAAACTTTCATAGTTTTCATAAGAACGATGGAGCATAGGGAAAGAAGAATAAGCTGCAGAGAAATGACAACAAAGTATGCGAAACAAATTTTAAATTGAAAAATTAAAACTTTTAACTATCAAGTAGAACCAAGTTGTTCTAAGAACTTTTGCAGTAACTAGCAGTAACAAAAGCTATTGAATGAATGGTAATAATCATATATCGTCTACGCTGTAACGAAATTTGTGGCAAACTTGAAAAGTAAGGTACTCGTACATATGATTAAACTGTCAGAAAAGTGTGCCATGTTTATTGTACGTAGACTTCAGTCTTATAGACAAATCATTTGAGAACTTGTATAACTCGGACATATAGACACTTGCTTCAGTGAATCAAAAAAAGTTCCAAAATTTACCATTAGTTTGTAAATGGTATGTACAAGTATGTATGTTACATATTGCTCCTTTATTGCAATGTAGTCAAAAACTCGTTCTTCAGAAAACGAGTTCAAAGTTTTTAATTTAATCACACCTCAATTGAAAAATAAAGAAGTATTCTGCTCGAGAGAGGTGAGTAAACAAAATATTTGTATCAAATATCAAAAAGAAGAACGATACGACAAATAGCTCTGCATTCTTAACCCAAAAATCACGGTTTTGATATATGACTAAGTTAATAGAAGAAGGAATAGAAAGAAGTTGTTGATGCTTAATTTTTTTAATTTTTGTAGTTAATAGAAGAAAATCTTTATATGTTGGGATAATATAGATTCTAGTATTCAATTTTCAAGAACTCAAACTCATGTAAAAGTAGCACCTCCCAGAAACTATATGACAGATTTAGCCTTCTGCGAAAGAATCATGTCGTGCTTTTGATGTTGATTCATCTTTCCTTATTAACCCGAATTTATTACAATACCAAGTTTTAGCTTAGCTTATTATGAGTTTTTTAATTTACATAAATTTTACTAATTCATTTAAATTTTAAGTTTCAGAGTTCAAATATAAGCTTTTACGAATTTGTCATGCACCATAAAGTGTCATATTAAATCCTGAGGGATGAAAACAAGATAATTTTGTTCTAATATGTACATTTATCGCTCATCCTACAAGTAATATTCTCGTTAATAGATTTGTTTTCTAAGCAAATATTAATTCTAGTTGTTAAGGGGAAAGATTTAAACTGTTTTTAATTTGTTATCATATTCAAAGTGTCTCACACTCAGCATTTCCCTGGAGTATTTAAACTATTTTAGCAATGTGCAAATCAAATTGTACACACTAGTGATGAAACATGTATTCGTATCTTTTATATTCTTATTCGTACTAACCAAATTTGTGTGAATATTTCGCTTATAATAACATTCGCAAAAAATACATAAACTCTAAATAGACATTGATTAAATTGCAAAAAATATATATATTCGGGCCTCTGCTGTAAATCACATAAGTTTAACTCACATGACTTTCAAAAATTAACAACAGCCAAGTTGGAATTTTATAGATCACAAGTATTGGAGAATTCGAGTATCGCAAAAAATTTTTTGAAAACGTTTGTGATTTACAAAATAAGTCCGATTAATATGTGATACTTCATCCAGTGAAAAACAGCAACCAAGAAAGTTAATTAAATGCCAAACTTTTTCATCGGAAGTAGTGCTTGTTCAATGCTTTTTGCAAAGGTTCGTCACAGACAAGAAGATAACTTTTATTTTGTCCCTATTTAATGAAATAAAAGCAGTATTCACTATGCTAAGAAGCAAATAATTGAACTTTTCTCTACAATTATATTTATTTATACCCTCAACTCCTTTCTGCTTTTGTGAAAATGGTGTTTTCGTGTGAGTTTTTAATAAAAAAATTCATTAAAACATTAGCGGCATCACGACTACTTGCAACAACTATAATCAAATCACAAAAGTTCTGTAAAAGTAAAACCATATATTACGACCTTTCTATTAATCTCTTTCATTATTCAAAGATTCTTAAGAAGTTGAAAATATATATGTGAGTTGCGAGAATTTTTTAATTTTTTTACTGCAAACTTTCAACTTAAACTAATAATATTTTTTAAGTTATTTGAAAACCAACCAAAAATAAATTACTTTATTAAGCTTTTGGACATAATATTAAAAAAGTTAAACCTTTTTCCTTCATATCATTTCAAATTAATATTTAAAATCAGAACTCAGACCGTATTCAAGCAAACCAAAATGTGGCGTCTAAACACTCTTTAAAACAATTTAAATTTATAACTTGGCCCAATAGAGGTTGATGTGATGGTTGGTTGGTTGGTTCACGGATACAATAAAACTGTCATATTAAAGTCCATTGTTAGATCACGTAGACCAATTTCTGTGTCATTCACACCTGCCCAGATATTTGTTTCTCGCAGAATTTAAAGCAGGACTTTCGCAGAGATGGTGGAAAATTGTATATTCATTATCTTGTTTTTGGCAGCTACGAGATAATATATTGTAGGAAAGGCCTAACATAATATTGAATGTCTACCGATCCGATCGCCCATTACTAAGCCAACACTTTAAAGAGCTTTATAGAGTTTGTCATGATAATAAAGCTTTCATTTTGTTAGCGACTGTACATTAGGGTGGAGCGAAAATGTAGCGTTTTGAATTTTTTTTTTTAAATTTGATAAGATTTGGTGGTCAAAAGTTGTTACTCCGTATACTGATTGTGCCCTTAGAATTTGCAATAAATCGAATTATATCGCAAAAATCAATGCTTATGCAATTTGTGTTTCGTTCAAAATATGATTGAACTTGAGCCAAAAATTAAATATTTATGCTATCAGTATCGCCCTGAAAAATGTCATAATTTCAAACAGATTTCTTGAGGTGCCACAATATTACTGAATTTCGAAAATTTACCACCAAACAACTCCAAGAACGGGATAAAAGAAAACTGAAACAAGAACAATCCCTACAAGAAGCCAACAGTTCTAAAATGCAGAAATTTGACAAACCCGATAAAGATACATCCGTGGAGCTAGGTGATAGTCTGTTAGATGATCTAACTATGAATTCAGTTTTGCCTTTATTTGAAGATATTACCGCCCCCTCTACTTCATCTAGTATTTGCAAGTATGGCCAAATGCGTAAAACTCTGCCAACATCAGCTCGAGAATGTGATCGATGGGGTATTTCTTACCGTGCTGCTGCTGTTTCTTCTGCGTTATTACAAGATTTAAGCATTGTTCATGAAAACGATGCAGCGTCTATTATCGATCGCAGTAAAATTAGACGTGAGAGACAGAAATATCGGAGTAAATTCAGTGTGATTCCGGGGAAAATGAGATGCTAAGAAAAACTATTATAAAAGATGGAGTATATAATCCGGTAACATCTATTGAAGAACATATTGTCATTCTTCGGGAACCAAATTCCGAATACTTAGGACATGTTACTCCTCCGTCTGGAAATGCCATTACCGATTACTGTTTACTGAAAAAATATGATAATCAAGAATTAATTGCTATAGGATGTGATGAGACAAATGTCAATATCGGTTATGAAAATTGTGTGACAAGAAAGTTAGAGCTCCATTACAACAAATCTCTGCATTGGTTTGTGTGCTTGCTGCACACAAATGAACTTCCGCTAAGACATCTCTTCACTAGTCTAAACGGCGCAACACATGGTCTTAAATTATTTGGTGGTCAAATTGGTAAATCTTTAAAAGAATGCGCTCAGCCCGTTGTAAAATTTAAACCAATTGAAAGACATGAACGATATCCACTGCCGGAAATTGATTTAAAGAAATTAAGCAATGATCAGAAATATCTGTATATGATGGTTCTTGCTGTTATATCGGGTGAATATAATAAAGATCTGAGCAATATTCAACCTGGACCAATATCACACTCCCGCTGGCTCACAACTGCCAGTCGAATACTTCGCTTATATGTCTCCTCTAACGAACCCTCACAAAATCTGATCATTTTAGCTACATATGTAGTAAAAGTGTATGCACCGGTCTGGTTTAGTATTAAAGTTAAATCAGCTTGCTGGGAAGGTCCAAGACATTTGTGAAAACTCATCTTTTCAACTAGATATCTTTCAAAACATTTTAATGATGTAGAAACGCCTATTTCGAGCACCCGGAGATCTTATTATTGGCTATGATTAAAGATAAAAGACCAAATATTCGTAAACTTGCCCTTTGTCGAATAATTCGTACAAGAGAGCAACAGAGGCCTAATTCAATACGACAGTTTAAAGTTCCGTGTTGAATTTTGATGCCCAAGAATACTACGAGATGATAGATCATGAGTCTTTTAAAAATATTGAACCTCCCTTAACAAGATCACTTACAACAGCCGAAATTAAAAATTACATAACTAACGGCGAAGAAATTATAACTTTTCCCAAACTTGTGTGTTACACTCAACACATTTAACCAAATTTGGATCCCTTTGTGGCACCTCAAAAGTCGACGACAATGTCCTAATTTTTTTCTGTGGTCCTTTTCATAGCTTTGAGTACTTATTTTTTGCTCAAGTCAAACAATGTGTGATATCGACAAGTAATTAAAGCAATTAATACAATATATCAATTAACTTCATTTTATGAAACAATCAAGGTCGTTGTGGCACTTTTAAAAATCGGCAAAATTAAAAAAAAATATACCACAATCTTCTGGTATACAGTAGCAACTTTTGCGCTCCCAAGCTCATTGATATCAAAAAAAATTGTTTCGCTCCACCCTACTGTACATGTACTCGGCCCACACCATCAGTTGAAGATCGATAACGATAGTGTCAGAAAATATTATTCCTAATACAGCCGAATGGTATTGCAACCGTTGCAATATTAGAGGCATCCGTGGCAGAACCGTTCCTGTCCAGTTCATCAGCTTATTCATTGCCGTGGAAGTTGCAGGAACTCAAATAAGAGTCATATCAGTTTAACGATTTAGCCTGAATAGGACAGCCTTTCGTTGGCCAAGTGGTGCATAGTAATCGGTTACAAAGCCTGTTCTCCAATTTTAAAATATACTAGCATTTTCTATAAGCGCCGTAGTCGAGCATATTCAATTTATAATTAATTCAATATTAAGCATTTACATAAACAAATTACTTCCCGAATAAAATGAAACTGAAATAAACATGTACACCCACATTTAATTCTCACCTCTTTCAATTTTGATCTCTTTTTTCTTATCAACTTCACTGATTCGAAGAGAAAAAATCGTATTACTCATAAAAATATTTAGGTACTCTGTAATACTCTCATTGCTTTTACTTGAACTAATAGTTATATAAGTAAATGCATGTACGTCTGTATTTTTAGGATTTGTACACATACAAAAAAAACCAATGTAAAATCAATATGAAGAAATGTTGATATCAAGTTATTGTGAATATCCAATTGAATTTACTTTCAACATGGTTTTAAATTAAATCAATGGTTAAAATTGTTAATTTAATATTAAAATATGTTGATTTAAAATTAATCACATTGAAATAACATTGTAGATTTTAAATTTTACCTTTAATATTATGTTAAATTAACATGAAACGCTTATGAAGCAAAATTGTTAACAAAATTAGTTGCATCAACCTTGTTTTAGTTGACTTTACAATGATTTTTTTCTGTGTGTAGTGGTGTCAAATTTAGGCGCCTTTTATTCCTTTCATAATGAACCGATACTGAAGCTCAACAATGTGTACCATTTGGTAAAAGAATAAAGAAAATCAGTTGGCAAACAGAGGAGAAAAAGGAATACAAAAATTTGTCTTTGTCTATTTATATAATTAAAATATTAAAATATATACGAGTAAGTCTCGAAAAGCTATGCAGATTAATCCAAGTGAGTAGTTAAGAGATTTAAATTCACTATCCAACAAAAAAACAATTGAACTTGGTGTGGATTATGAGAGACAAGAAAGTGCTTTATTGTTGTTGGAATTCAAGTACCAATATTAGTTTGCTAATTTTTTGGATTTATTTTCAATATTTCATTTTGTTCACATCAAAATCGAGTCTTAAACAAGTGGTACCAAATATTTACGCACAACTTTACTAATATGTGCATTAATATTTCAAATACATGTTAATCTGGAAATTATGTGATCGCCTTGATCATCAAATACCTCACATTTAGACTGTTCTGTTAAGGGATACACAAAGTTTAAAGATAATGTCGATAAGGTGACCAAATAAATAGGATTGCCCAGTTGAATATAATATTTAAATGCTCACATAAAACTCCATCTTAGGAATCGGCATGTGTCCATAATAAAAAAATGTATATAGCAAGTTCCCTTGTCGTTTCTTGGGGCTACCTTAATGTATAGATATATACTTAAATATATGTTAATTTAGTAAATTTCCCCTCCCCCCCAAACACGACATTTCCCACTAGAATTCACAGCACGTTTTATTGTTTTAACACCTCCAAAGCATCAAGCAGTTAATAACGATTTTTATCGTAATAGAACTTGTAATCACTGTTTTTTCTTTACCGACACTCCACAAATATTCTTGTGTTTTTTATTATAAGTTATTTTGCTTTACATCGTTGCCGTACGAAAATAACTCTGCAAACTTTCTAATAAAAATAGAAGTAACAAGCTACAGGAAATTAACATTTTAACTTTTAAATGGAGGTAGAATATCCTTACGGCTGGGCGTCTACTACAATTTTAAAATATTTTGAGTATATTAAATTGTTTACGTACATACATACATACGCAAAAAATATCAAAAAAAATCTTTCACAGTTTTAAGATTTATCTAAGTGTTTTGTGACTCAAATGAGAACTATATTCATTTATCAGCCCACTCTTTAGCTGGTAAAATATGTAACCATCTTGTTAAATTAATTCATCACTACTTTTCTTTTGAGAAATCATTAGTGTCCAATCGAATAATTCGATTCATTGTGGAACTCGGCAAAAAGATGTTTACCATTCGTTGAAATTCTGGCTAAACACCGAACTTTGCATAATATAGTTCTACATGTTATATCATCATCAAAGATACTTTAAAATTCAACCCAGTGCAATTTTGAGAAAACAAAAGGTTTTTATCTGAGTTAATTTTGTGTTTATTATATAAATAATGCACAAAAATTTCAATTGTTTCTGTTTAATAAAAAAATGTTTGGTTTCGAGCTTGGATTCGGTCTGAATATGTGCAGTCGGTCGGACACTTGAAATCATTATCAAGAGTCTTATTTATTGTATTTTTTTAAATTTTTTTTATAAAAAAAATATTTAAAAAACATTAAAAAATATTTTGATTTGAATTAAATAATTCAAATCATTAAATGAAATTGTTTCTATTAATAAAAAAAAAAGAATAGCTAATTAATTTTGGCAAAACTAAAACCAAAACTCCAAGAAAACCAAATAACTCAAAATCTAGAAAAATTATAAAATTAAGTTAAGTGAGAAATAATAAAATCGTAAAAAATTTTTAAATTTTAAAAGCTGCTTTAGTTTATGTACAATTAGATATGGAAAAAAGCAAAGCAGAAAAGTCTCGAAAGACTGTATAAAATATTAAACTCAAAAAAAATCATATCATGCATAAAAAATCCAAAATAATTTTTATATATTTTTTTTTTGAGAAATATAGAATTTATTTTTGTTCTTAGCTAGGATCTCTTTCTTACTAAACTTTTCTAAATTTGTGGCAGAGGACACCTTGCACAAAACTGACTCAACTCAATAAAATCTGGTTTTGTAGAAAACTAATTTTAAGTTTTCAGTAATCGTACGGTTATGTAAAAATAAAAAATATGCTCCTCCGAAGAGGTGGGTGGGCTTAAAATATACATTCGAACTTCCCTATAATGAATCTGCATGGGACCGGCAAATCGCATCATTATATAGAAACTTCATTATACAGAAATTATATTTTTTGCACTTTTAAAATATTTGATAAAGTGCTTCTTCAGCTTTATTAATTAATATCATTTTTTTCAAAATAAATGCCACTTCGATTAATAATTTTTGTGCACTGAACACGGACAACTACTGTCTTAATTTTTAGTGATGAGACTTTATTTCTTTTCGTTGTTATGTTTTTTTCAGCTTTTGGGAATCTCCTAAATATTTTTATACTACTTTAGAAACGGACACATTTTTGAAATAATTCATTAATGGAGACAAACGCGCAAGAAACTCAAACTTACATCTGAAAAATTGTTTCATTATAAAGAAATATTCACTATAAGGAGATGAATATACACTAACATTGGAACGAGAAAGCTGTGTTTTTGAAGTGAATTCAAAGTAGGGAGAGCTTCATTGTATAGAAGTTCACTATAGAGAAGTTCGACTGTATTTGTATATTTTTTTTTACATAATATGAAGACTAGCTCTCCATTATTAGCTAAGAAAAATTAATTTTCTGATTTCTATCACTATTTTGTAGAGCATTTGCGACATGTTCGAAAAATTTTACAACGATACAATAGTTAAAAAAAATATATATAAAAATATTAATTCCAGACATAAGCAGTTAGTCCTGAAAACCACATGTTCGTGCTGCTGCAGGTACTTTAATTCTTTTACTTTTCTTATGCCTGGTTTCAAGCAAGTTAGTACAAGAAATATTTAAACAAAAGCAAACACACATATCTATATTTAAATATACTTTTTTATACATTTGCTAGTTAGTATCTTTTATAAATTTGCATACACTTATTCATACATATATATAAGTATGTATTATGTGTATGTAAAAAGTAAAACTTAAATAAACACAGAACTTCAAGTGATGAATCTTATCCTTGTCCTACATTTGTATTTATTTTTACACGAACAAAAAAAATATTAATAATTTCTAAAGAAATGAAAAATACACTCAGTTGTAATATTCGTAATAGTCGTGAAGTGTTGTGTTTGTATAATTTTTCGTTGTAGAATAACACAGTAAACATCGGATTTGTAAATGTTTTTGTTGTTTTTGCTCTTAAAAGTATACGGCTAATTAAGTAAATATTTTTATAGCAATAACAAGCAAAATATTTTATTGAAGAAACATTCTTACTACAAGCCGTAAGAAAATATAATGAAAATAAAGTTATCATTAATGTAAAATGATGCTGCTGTTTCAGTTGCAATTTATGAAAATATCTTAAGGATGTTTTTGTTAGATTTAGATTTATAAAAATTGAATGTTTCAACTTAAATAAAAGCAAAATATTTCAAAACTTTTAATAAGATATTAAAATAGCGAATGCTTTTTTTATGTGCTAAGAAAAAATAAAGCCAAATTGTTATATCTAGAATATAAAGAAAGGAACTTGAAGGAGGGAAAGCTTTTTCTCCAAACTAATATTTTTCTTAATCAGTAAAAAATGTATTTTAAAAATTGAAATGGATTATTGTGGCGATTTATCTTGTCCCTATGCGCATTTCACTGTTGCTAATGCAGGTCATCATCAAGGAACTTTTACTCAATAATTCTTAGAAATAGTTTACTTAATCACCTTCATTGTGATTGTTGTTTTTACGGCGGAGGACGACAACAAACAATTATAAGTGTTCTTTCTAGCCGCAATAAGATCTAAAGCTTTGTTGGAACGTTTTTCTTGTAGTAGTAGTAGCATTCAACAGAATTAAACCGCGACTAATTGTTTTCTCTCTAATCATTTCAGTCGACACTATCTTTTGTGGAGAAGTTATTTGATTTTTTCTCCTTTGTATCGTTTATTCTTGGATTAAGATGAAACAACGACACACATTTGCAGTCTTTCACTTGGAAGTTATATGCTCAGATGATATTAGGCAAGCCTCGGTATTGATTTTCTTTGGAAGAGTCATACAAAGCTAAGAATCATTAGTGATCTAGGGCACAAAAGATTTATTAAAAGTTACAGTACCGACCGATCTTTGGACCGAACTCTCTTGATCTTGAAAAAATTAAAATTTATTTTTAAACCATCAATTTTCTCTTTAAGTCTTAAAATGACATACTGAAATATGTTTGCAGATCAAGGAACTTTCTTTGGAAAGGTATCAATTCATTTGTACATATTTTTGTATATATGACTGAAAATGAATATTTTGCTTTAAATGCATATTTTTGTGTCATATTTTGTTTAATTTTTAAGTAAACTTATATTGACTGGGTTGAGTTTTTTCGTAACAATTTAAAATTAGTTGAAATAATAAGGAAAGCAGCTAACTTATGGAACTCTAACGATCACCCGACAGGTACCACATGAGGTTTGCTGTCATTGTAATCGTTGGTCTATGCAATTAATAAATTGTTTAAATACACGAAACTACTCTGTAGGCTCCACAGTCTTTAATGATTTAATCATAGAATTAACCGACAATTATTTATGCTCGTCACTTGTTTGTCACCCGCAAAACCTAGATAAGTAGATAGAATTAAAAATATTTGACTTCTTATGGAAAAGGGTAAAATCGCGGGTAGCTATATTTAAATTAAAAAATCTCTGATGAATTAAAAGATGGCGTGAAAGAATATCCGATCATTTAGAACTTCGAGTCAAGTTGTTGATTCGATTCATTGCTGGCCTTCAAATGAATTTAATGCGGTTCAAGGCGAAATCAGTCAAACTATCCAATGAAAATGAAAAATAATAATTGATAGATAACAGTAGATAGTTGTTCTGTAAAACAGTAGAGAAATTTACTTTAACAATCTAATTCGGGGCGATTTTTTCCCAACTTCGTCTGGTAGATAACACTGTCTATAAACAAAAGTCAACTGTTTTTCAGGGCACTATCAACACTTTCGATTTATACGGGGCGTAAAGTGCAAGGCCTTCCACCATTAGTTAGAGTGTTCGTTTTTTTTTAATAAGCCACACTACCCTTTTACAGAGCAAAACATTTTAAAGAAACGAACACCAAATTACACTTTCTACATGCAGAGGTTTCATTTCTTTTAAAGAAAACTCCATTATTATAAATTACACTTTTGAATTGAAGATTGCTGCTATCTGTGGCAATGAAATATGTATAACTGTAATTCTAAAATATTTTATTTATGAAAACTTAAAATTTATTTAGTATTTATTTCCTTTAATATTTTTCCTCATAATTGCCAAAAACTATTCCCGCTTCAGTTTCCTTTTTCAATACTTGTCTGAATATTTGAATAGTTTTCACAAAAACTTCATTCTCTTCTGCAGTTATTTCAAACATTTTTATTATTAAAAATACAATCAAAATTCATAAGTCCCTAAAGAGCAAACAAAAAACATCATAAAACATCACACTTTTTGTTACAGTTTTTTTAGCCAGTTTTGAAATAATAATAAATTGCATTTTAGCTTTAATAAATTTTAACAACTCAATGTTTATGATATTAAAATACATGCACAATAGTCCATTAAATTTGTGCAATTTTAAAAGCAGCTTACGAGCTTTCGGAGAGTGCCAGTAAGAACAGAGTATTATCAATGATGATGTTGCAATAGTAAATGAAGTATAAAGTTGCCTTTGGATAAATACACTGTCATATATTTTGTCAGTTTTAATATTAAAAAAAAAAATAGGCAACCAAATGTTACAAGATATTTCAAATATTAACAAATGTATATTGTATGTATATAGAAATTGTAAAAGTTTAACAATATGATCTTCTTAATATTTAAAAAATCAACGATATTAAGCAGCAATTAAAATATTAACATTATCACGTTCACTGTGTGCATCTGTTTGTTTAAGAATGTTTTGTTGGGGTTAGTGTAAAAGTTTTTTTTTTTTTGTTTTTTTTTTGTCAGGAAGTATGGCAAGTTTATTTTAAACTCAAACTTTGATTACAAATTATTTAAACTTTTTTGAGTGTGTAGTTGTGTGCGCTTGTGTGTGTGTGTGTGTGTGTTTAATATTTTATATTTGGAAACGCATACTAATTTTAATTCCTCTTACAAATTTACTTAAGTCAACAAAAGAATACTAACAAACTAACTTCCATAAAAACTTTATAATATTTCAAAGAAAAATAATTTTTAAAACTTCGTGATGTTTAATTAAAACTGCAACAAAGTGATTCCTGTTAATACTTCGACCTAGCAGTTAGTTTTTTTTTAATTCATGGCATGGAATTATAGAAAGACTCTGGCAGTAATGGTGTTTGTCAGGAGTGCGACACTTTATCCCGCTAAAACACCTCTTTACTCTGACCTGAACATTCCCCGTGGAACTACCGCAAGGGGTGGAATAGAACCTACCCGCTAATCTAAACTATATTGATTCATCTGCGAATATCTTCTAACCTACGAAGTTCCAATAGAACCAGTTTCTCAAAATTACATACACACGTCTAGTCAAACAAAGATTCCAACACGATTGGAACTATGTTGTCCGGTCTATCTAAACGTGGACATATCGTCGTACCGAAGAGTATCTTCACGTATATCACAAAACAAAACAAACATTAGATAAGACTGCTTCTCCAAAAAGCTAAAGACTTGACGAGTCAAAGCTGACGTATGATCGTATAAAAGATCCTAAACTTATGCTCCGGAAGTAGTGCAAAGCCGGACAAAATGAAACACGACACGATACAAGTACGACCTAAAACAACAATTACCACTGGAAAATTGTGTAACATAGAAGTTCAAGTCACCGTATCTCCTTGATAACTACTCCTTGCGCCACTTCCACAGGCACAAATTTGTCACACCATCTGTACTGTCTGATACGGCCTTTAGCTCGGTGACTATCATGCCGGCAATAGCTAAAGGTACGGTCATAATTGCCAAATATTTGCCGAAAAAAACGAATGTTTCTTAATAGACTTGTGAGCAATTTTCTCTGCAGATATTTAGTACCTTTTATTCGGGATGATTTCGGACAAAGCTGAGCAAGTGAAAACTAATCGAATAGTTAACAGGATAGTAATTCATCGGTTAACCGATTAACGTTTAATGTATTTAATACTCAACTACTTACTCATTACTTCCAAGTGTGGATCCGTGGGAGGAAAAGAATGATATACTGTCTAATACAAAAAGGAATAAAATATTTCTTATATTAAGAATTGTAGATTTCATTTAAAAATTACTACGCCCACATAAAATATTATAATATTAATAAGCTTAATTAACGTCTCCTCCGCCACTTGACACCTCTAAAATGTTTGCTGCTTTAATTGTCGCTTTAGTATCCAAGCAAAAGTTGAATTGTCAAAGAAATCAAAACTTTCACAGCCACGCTACTTTGAAGTAACTTTTTCAGCCCAAGGGGAAAAATAAGAAATTAAAAAGTCAACTCTTTTACAAATACAACACAAAGACACACAAATTGTGTCACTTTAGATAATTAAAACTAATTCACACTTTCAACAGTTCTGCATTTTTTTGGTCTTACCAGTAAACTTTTTGTTCTTTAATGAATTAAATGAAATAATAAACTTTGCAAGAAAGAAAATATAGACTGTAAAATGTAGAAAACTTAAACTTTACACAAACAAATAAATAAATAGGAAAGCTGAAGTGTGCTGAGCTTATCAAAGTTGACGGCGGCTTAGTTGCCGTTTTATTTAAACCTTATCTTTTTATTATTAAAACTTTTTCTGTATATAATTAAAGCTTGAAACTTGTTTTGATCTGTACAAAACTAATTTAAACGAAGAATTTTGTAATATTTGAGCCGTTTATTTTGTAAGTGAGGCAATATACTCAAAATTCAAAAATAAATTTTACCTTTTTTTATTTTATTTATTTATTTTATTTTATTTTATTTTATTTTAAAATTTTTTATTACCTAATAAAAAATCTTAAAAATAAAAGTTGAGAAAATGTAAAAAGAAAATTTATTTGGGCTCCTTCAAAATAATATTTTTGAGATGTCATAGTAGAACTTTTTTTTCCTCATGCCAAAAGCTATCGAAAAATCGTTTTGCTAAGTCGACCCTTCCTAATGTACGTATCTATAGGTGTGCATGTACATCAATGCTTCTTGGCGTAACAAGCTTAGCGGTTAGCTTTTAGTACTTTCACATGATCGAAGTCGGATTCAAATCGCGGTTGTTTAAGAGAAGAATATTCTGGTTGTTTTTATATCCGTACCTACTCATTTTTAGGAGTCCTAAGCAATATAATAATATTTTTTTTTTCTTTATACAATATGATCAAAATTCTCTTAAACATTAAATTGTTGTTTGGTTACTGTACACAAGTTACATATAACAAAGCAAAAAAAATGTTCTTCCCGGTAAGAATTTGATACCTCTTCCCAAATATTTTCGAGCTTAAACTTTCAGTAAGTTTAGCAGAACTTTTTTTTATTTTATATTCCAAACTTGGTTATTTATTGTTGTTTTTAATATAATTTCCCAAAAGAAAATAGTTCCTTTTTCATTTTACAATAACATTGAGTTAATCTTCAAAAGCAATTCAATTGAATTTTCCATAAAAAGGGAAACAAAGTTTAATGTAAGAATTTATTTGGATATCAAACTCCAAAATGATTAGAAATCGCTTAAATTATGAAAAATTTAACAAGCAAAACCTGTCGCGAAAACTGCGGAAATTCGTATATGTAATTAGAAAATAAACTAAAAACTTGAAAAATCTGTGAAAATAGCGCACATTCTAAAAAATTTCAAATGCTGAATATTGGAAATGAGCACTCAAATTTCTTTTAAAAAATCATATAATTGTACGGATTTCCAAAAATCTTGAAAAAAAAGTCTCTAAAATGGCGAAAATTATTGAAAACATGCGAACATCGGAAAAAATTCTAAGATTCAATATCGATTAAAAAACGGCAAAAAACTTACAAAATATCATTTCTATCGCGAAAATGGAGAAAACCCGTAAAATTTATTTAAAATCTCTGAAATTGAATTAAGAATGTTAAAAACTCAAAAAAAATATCTAAATTGTTAATTTGGATTCAGAATTTTGAATTTTGTATTTCAAATAATGTTATTAAAGACTAGTTTTCTTTGAAATAGAAAAATTAAAATGCATTTGTATTTTGAATAAAAGTATTACAAATAGCTATTTTCGACAACTCCGTATTTTTCGAAAATTTTTGACGGATTTGTGCTAATAATCCCTTTTGTATATGTATATGTATATTATATTATATTATATTCATTGTATTTAACTTCAGGATTGCTTTTTCGAATGTATCCTAAGAGTCGTTTGCAATTCATCACATCTTTTTCAATCAATCAGTTTCCATCATAGACATACAAACATATGAACTTTACAACGATTGGCTGAAAAAAAAAATATTTTTAAATTCGTCTAAATTTTAGATCGGAATGGGGCATAGCGATGATAGTTCGAGAGCTAAACCGTGTCCAAAAATGGTATATGCATACATATTTGTATTTTGTTTGCTTATTTTATTATATACAAAATGTTAGACAATTTAAAATAAGCTAAGATCTTATAAGATGTTATATAATACACTTTTTCACATTCGTATAAATTGAACTGCTCTTAGATTCTTTAAGAAATCAAAGTTTTGTGGATTATCGGATTGTCGACACCACATACGAGTAATGCCGATCTTAATGCACCATTGAATGCGTTTTAATGGCAAAATATTACGTAAAATATGACACATTTTGTTTGCGATTTTATTGCAAATTCTTTATTTCTCTAGAAAAATTTTACAAACGCAAAAACTGTTTTAAATAAAAAATAGTTTTAATTAAATTCATCTCTTTTCATAGCACGCTGAATATGAATTACCAAATTCATATTTTTGAAATCAGTTGTGGTTGAAATTCGATTATGATTCTATATCAGAAATCACATGCAGGTCATATTGAACCAAAACCTCTATCGTGTTGTCCAGCCGCAATACAAATAAATAAATGGAAAAGTTAATAAGATTTTCAATTTTGTTTAAGAGTTTTTTTTATGCATAAACATTAACACTAGTTCAATTCTTGAAACTGCTTAACTATTTTCAAGGCTTATTTCGACTCATAACAATAACAAAATATGAATTGCAAAACTTTGTAAATGCAGAAGACTAAACATGTTCCACATACATACGTACTCGATCTATTTTAAAGTAGCTTATCCTAGAAGTGAAAATAAAAACTGTTGAGCGCAAACAATGTGTTTTTGATTCCCTCATAACAAAACTATTGAATTGAAAAATAAATTTAAGTTCCATTTATTCGGAAAATAGTTTTTTTATTATTTATTTTACAAACTCAGCAAAGAAGACCATAAAGAACAGAATGACTGCTACTCGTCGAGATGACGAACATTAGTACTCTAGTGCTACTTATACAGTTCTTTCATTTGAGCAGCTTTCATTTTTATGAGTGGCATAATATTCTGCAATCCACAACTTCACAGGCTCAATGCGCTCTTTAAACCAATTGGCCTTACGTGCCATTGTGTTGTTCACAGACAATGCTGAAGGATGCGTAATTTTTACTTTAGCAGCCAAATCTAGAAGTTTTTTACTTGTATTTTTGCTTACTGCATATTTGGCCATTTTGCGAATAACGCGGAATAAGGGATAACGGCTGTCTTTGTTATCTTTCAAACTGCCGTAAGCTTTCCAGTTTTCATTTAAGAACTCAATACCAGCCAAAAGGCCAGTTTCACTATTAGAAGAGGTCAAAATGAACACATCGACACGATCCTGAATGGTAAATTTATTTGACATATCAATGGAGCTGTTGAACAGTTTCCTAAGATGAGTTTTATTTCTAGAGAAGGCCAACACTTCAATTAAGTCTCTTCTTAAACTTTCTGTAGAATTTAATAGTTGTTGGTAGAAAAAGTCAAATTCCTCATCGCCAGATTGTATGAGGCCGAAAACTTTGATTGCCCATGTTAGATAAGGTTCTACAGGTATATTTTCTCTAATAAGAGCTTTCAGTTTATTATTGGTTTTTACCAAACACTCCTCAACGCCAGCCTGACAAGCAATAGACATTATATGGAATCGTGTCATTTTATCGTTAAGAAGCTCACCAGGCATTTCATCAACACCCAATTTTTTAAACATAGGACCAACCAGTTCGGCTACAAACAATTTATAGTCATCATTTTCTTCTAAATATCTACTGAGTTCTCTGAGGATTTCAGCAGCTGTAATCCAAGGTAGGGATTGGTCTTCTTTTTTCAAGTATGTCAACATGTTCAATAGAATGGAGTAATCCAAACGATTAGAAATAGTGAGGTGATATGCATCACTCAGCAGTTGAGCACGGTTGCGATAATGAATTACAAATGGTCTTTGAATCAAACATTCTGTGATAAGGTTATAGTTCTCCTCATCATATTTGACACGATAAAAACCAGTCGACTGTTTGTTGACCACTAACCAATCTCTTTTGTTGATGCTAGCATCAACTATACTTTCATTTACATTTAACAAATAATGTGTAGCCTTTGTGTCGCGGAAATCGGGATTTGACGCAACGGCAAAGTTGATGGGAATATGCCAGCTTTTGACGTCCGTAACGGATTTTCCCGCAACAAAGGGTTCTTGTTTAATGTTGAATGTACCATTTTCGTAGTTACGTGTAATTGTCAGCAATGGATAACCACTCTGGTGAGTCCAGGTGCTCATCATTTGTTCAACTTTGGTGGAGAGTCCAAAACCTTCCTCATCAGTTGCATTTTGAATAGCTGTGAACAACTCCTGTTCTCCGACAGCGCCGTACAGACTATTTAAAAAATTAAAATCAATGTTTATATAGTTACATATATCTGAAAGACACATTCTTAAGGTTCATCAATCTTACTTATTTTTCAAGAAGCTCTGTATGCCTTTCTGGAAAACTTTGTCGGTCAATGCATGGTTCCACATCAGCAAAACACAAGTAGCTTTACGTTCATATTCTGTAACCAATTCGTCAGGGCCCATCACATAATAACTTAAAGGTTTAATATTATCAGTGGCTTCGATAAGCAGGGCTTGTTGATACCAAAGTTGGTGAAAATGTTGCCGCATTCCCAATTCAGGATAAATCTTTAAAAATATTTACCTTCAGGCTTTAATTGCTATTCAATATTTTTTTAAATTATATTTACATTGTCCAAAGCTTTAAAACTAAATAGATTTAATAAGCCTGAAGGCTGCCAGAGGTAATTCCACCAATGAATGAAATAACTGTTACCAAACCATTGGCCAGCGATCAAACTTGCTGTACTACGAGCACTAAATTGCAGATCCGAAGCACCAGAGTTAAATTTATTGTAATAAAAATATCTCTCAGAGTACATTATCAATCCCAGTGATCCCATTCCATAGGAATCATAATCGGGGACAACAATGCTATCCAATTTGGGAAGCATAAACTCAACATCAGTATATTTGGATACATAGTCCAATGTCAACATGCTATATATAAATGGCCATTTGAGTTCGGTCTTCATACTGGGACGAGAATAAAAACGGTGGCGTACGCCATTAAAAACTCCTTCGATATATTCTAAATCGGATACCACAAACGCCACCGTTGTAACAGAAACCGGAGCCGTTGTTAGGAAAACAGTTTTTCCAGCACTAAAAGAGTCAGAATTTATGAAAATATATTTGATTTCTTTAAAACAGATAACTTTACCTGGACATATTTTGGTTGACCGGCATATTCGAAATGGCCGTATAGGAGGGACTATGATTTATAGTTATGGTGAAATTTGCGATCTTATCTGGTTCATCGTAGCAGGGGAAGGTATAACGGGCATTTTTCATGTCTAACTGTGCTATCGCTATATAACTTCAATTATTTACATGTAAAGAAACAATTCAAAACAACAATAATATTATACGTAAATTCCCTTGAAAATATATAAATAAATTTACTAAAAATTCTAAGTCTTTAACGGGGCGCCGCCCCTTGACTGTTTTACTATTGAACGTTTTCTACAGCTTCCGTAGAAGTACGCAGCCATGTGGAAAAGGCCACACCGACGCACAGCCGCAAAGCAAATAAGAAATTTTAGTAGCGTACTAAGACTTTTCCACACTTTCTCTAATTGGCCAGGCAAATAAAAATTTATAATTATGTTGATAAATACGCAAGGATTCGTTTCCTTTCCCTATATTCTTAAATTACAAAAATGTAAAAATAGAATTGTAGCTTCACGAAATTTTTCATACAAATTACTAATATTACCCCTAATATTTCGGGTAAAGAAAAGCAAAACTTTGATAAATATTCTCAAAAGAATTCATGTGTCTCTCTCTCGTATATCCTTAAATTAAATTAAAGAAAAATAATAATGCGACTTGATGAAATTTCGAACCCACATTAACTATCAAATGTTTGGTGTTTTGACTTGGAGTTCAAAATTATTGAACATTTTATTCATCAATTATTATTTCTTTAACCACATCATCCACATTATTCCAAAATATGTTTACGAGGTTGACATTTTATAGTACTTATCAGGTGATTAAAATCATCAAAATTGGTTCTTTCGAAGTAACATCAACCTATATTTCTTGTGATCTTAATAAGTTCCTTACCCAATTCACTACATGACAAAGAAAATGATCACATTTGAATAATTGCATTTAATAATTTTCTTTTACTTCTGCTACTTTTTTAAATTCGTATGGTTTTGTTTATCAAATCATACGGATTTGTTATATACTTCCTTTATTTTACCAACAATCATTAACAGTTGATTGATTAAAGAGTAATATTCGCATCGAACCCGATCTTCGGTAGATTTTTCTGGCTGAACCTGAACTCGATACTAAACTTTTTTTTTATTAATTAGAAACAATTTTAATAATTGTGTGTGGTTGCTATTTTTAATTTGATAAAAACAAAATTAACATGCACAAAAGTATAAAACTACGGACGATATCTTCCTTGCTAATTTCTTGTGTTGAACTCGCTATCAAATGCTTTCAAATATCGCATGATTGTATTAACAAATTTTGGGCAGATCAATAAGTTGCTGTGGTAAAAATCCACAGATCGCCTTTTTAAAATAAAGTACAAAAAGAACGAAAATAACTTTATACTAGAGTTTGGCAAAAACTAAGAAACTCAAAAACGATTTCGGTTCAGAAATCTTTGGTAGTTTGTGAAAATTTTTAAAATAATTTAACCGGGATCTAACACATACTACAAAGACGTCGTTTAACACAGGGCTATGTTCCTCGGAAATGTCATATTAATCGTAATCGTGTTAAATAATACAGGAAGCCAGTGTATAAAGACTGATTACTCGTACGTTATTTGGTTTCAATAAAACATTCTGAGTGATGTTTTTTTTTACTTTATTGAACAGAAATAATCATATCCATTTGCTTAAAATAAAAAGCAAATTAAAGGACTATTTTCATAATCTTATCAAAACTATGTTTAGCAAAATGCAAGCAAAAAGTGTAAAAAAATGTTCTTAGCTAAAAAAAATTGAAATGTATTTTCCATTACTGTATAAATTCACCAAACGTGAAAATTATTTTTCGTGAAACAATTTTTTATTTTATTTGGTAATTTAAAAGTTAAAAATATTCTGTGAACTTCTTTGTACGACATAATGGAGTTTTTAAGTTCTACATATTTTTAATTTTGTCGTGTATTCAGCAGATTGTTCGAAACGTAAGACAAAAGGCTCCATTTTTTAACATAAAAATATTGCAATCTTTCTTTGTTATCTCATAATTTTCAGAGAACATTTAAATTATTATATTATTGCAATGTATTGTTGTGCGTTTTTTACCTTTCGGATCTCAGTTGACATTGCCTTTAAATATTTTAGATGTTCGTAAAATTCATCTAAATTTGTTTATATTATCACTTTTAGTTTATTACATACATATGTATGTGTGTAAAAAAAGTTTAAAATAAAAAGCTAAAGCCATGATTTTATTATCGGTTTTTGGTTTCGATTACACTGTGCAACAAATTTCAGGTCATCGCCGCCAGTCTAAAATGAAAATTCACCATTAACTTAACAAAACTGCTAAAGAGTTTTGAAAAGTTAGACCGAATTTAATTTGTATGGCCTCTTGAAGTTGGGCCATTTTGACCATTATTTGCACTATAAGTGAAAATTGAAAAAAAAATCGAGCTACCTCTTCAAAACCCTTTGGTAGTTCTGGCTAATTTCATTTCCTATTGGAATTGTTGAAGCTGGTTTTTCTTGTTGCACTGTGTTATTCGGCATTAAAAACCGCGGTTTCGATCACTGCTTTACAACTGACACGTGACAACGTTATGAATTTCTATTTTATACGTGACATTTAAATTCATTAATAGTTTTCATTGCTATTCCGCAATCAAAAACAATCAGCTGATTCGTTTCGCTAAAGAAACAACCGCGCTTTATCTCTTCTTTTTATTTTTGTGCAATTTCTGTTGAAAGAAAAAGTCGAAGAACATGTATTCCAAAGAAAAACTCACTTTCTCCCCAACGCCATTTAGAAATGTGTTGGAATAAAATTAAAAGTTCGTAAAAATAACGATCGAAAATAGTTTTATGTTTTTGGAACAAATAATATTCAATAAAAGAGGCTTTTATATTTTTATATCATTATATGTAAGTAAGTGGTTTTTATGAAATGAATTTGTTCGTAACAAACGCACGAAAACATTTAAAATAACAGATAAACAAAAGACATTCATTAGTTTGCCCTAAAAGATAACAAGTTGTAAATTAATATTGAAAAACAAATAAAAATTTGAGTAAGAGAACGAACGAAAATTCGATACAAAATTTAAGATTTACCGATTTTAAGATTTAAACGTACAATCAAACCTTGAATATCCGGACCTCCACTAACGGGCATGTTCAACTTTTTGTTTCCTAACTCTAAAAGTTGCGCTTCTTCAGCTTTATAACATTTCGTTTAACGTATAATTCAAATATTTAATTTGTATTTTCTTTTATTCTGTGATATTTAATGTTTTAAAACTTATTTCGTAAAAATATAACTAAACTAAAAATTTTCTGAGCATTATAAAATAATAATTTTGAAGGTATAAAAATAATATTTTATGTCGTTTTTACAATTGTGTACATTTATGAGAGCTCGATAATTGAGTTCTATTTTGTTCATTCGTATTTGTCAAAACTAGTGCTGCTTTACAAATTGCATATAATTTGAAATTTGATCGTTTATAAAGAGCCTGAAACTGGTAAATAAATAATTTAGAAATCGAACTTATTGCACGAGTCCTAATTAGTTGTTAATTGTTAATATTGAGAGAACAAATCAAGTAAATGGTTAAAAAATAAAAAATTTAAAATTTTTACCATTCACGACTCCACCCATATTTTCACAAGTCGTGACACGTGTGCAATTTGATTAATTGTCTCAATTACAAATTGTAGCTGAGAATTTGAATTTGCCACGTTGAGAACTTTTTCGCTATTTGTTTGTTATTTTAATAATATTTTACAAATTTTGCCGATAAGAGCGATTATTTGGAATGTTTTTCATGTTTAAAGTTCTAAAAATATTAAATGAATTTTGAAAGTTATAACAATTTTAAAATCTTTTTGAACTAGTTGCGATTTCGTTGAATTTTCCGTTTTTTTCCAGTTTTGGTGATTTTTAAAAAAATATTTCATCCTGTTTACAATTTAAGTTATTCGAATGCATTGAATGACTTTTAAACCAATTGTGAAACTATTATGCAGTTTTAGTTGTTTTTGCAGAAATGAAAAAATTTTTGTCGTATAAAAGCAGATATTGTGCACTTGTTTTAATAAAAATTAATTATAATTATAATTTTTACTTACTGATTTTTGCCTTCATCACCAATATATTTATGAAGGATAATTCCTTTTTGGTCATCGCGCAATTGACCATTATAGGAAAAGGCCAGCTTCCACCTGCTACCAGCGGCAAACTCTGTACCATTTATAAATTTCAATGTTAGAAGCTCCCCTTTCGATTCGTATGACAGTTCTTCCCACTCAGTAGATTCCCTTGCAATACTGACTTTTGAAATGTCTAGTTCAAGAGAGTGTAGAACAATGTTTGTGGTTGCCTTCGCAACTACAATGTCGATTATGACTTCTCCGTGAAAAGACTTTTCGCCTGTATGCACAATAGTGGTAATACTAATGTTATAGTGCTCCGGATATGTTTTGTTAGGAAGACGATAATTTAGCGAAGTATTATCAGCTTCAGCAGGAGGATTAGGATTTTCAGCCGTGACTGAGGTGGCGATGAAAGCCAACCAGCAGAATAAAGCAGCTAGTTGCATGTTGTTGATCGTTTGAAAAACAAAATACTTTTAATTAGCAGGTTTATTTTTGACACCTTTTTATAGGGCTTCGAAAACAACTTATCTACATGTATTTAAATGTGTATAAACAAACTTAATCATAACATTTGAATATGATCGCAGTCAAGTCATATCAGATAAAGCTAATTCACCAGCTAACTTTTTTTTATGCATGAACGCCAAACTAACAAATAAAACAAGTAGATTATTTTGGATGTCGAAAACTGCTGTTGGACTGACATTATAAATTACGCGTTGTTCACAGCTGATACAAATTTGGAATGCGCTGTAATATACTGTAGCAAACATAAAATTAAGACTCTCTTAATTATTTAATTTAATTTAATTTTTATTTCATAATAATGGTTCCCGAAAGATTAGTTCTTTTTTTATAATTCAATTAAAAAAATCGGCACAGGCTTGACCATAGTTGAATGACAATAGTTTTATAAAAATCTGAAATTAGATTTTTAGTCCACTACCTCAAAATCTAGTTCTACGAAGTATTTCTAATCGTATTCGTAAGTGTTTGCACAAATATGAGGTTGTTCAACATGCATGTGTTTGTTTAAAGTGGCTGCAAAAAATTTAGAAACCTCAGATAAATATTTTTCATTCATCTTTTAAAAAAAACGTTTTTGAGAAATAAAAGTTAAAACAAGAAAATTTTTTGTTAACTAGTTTTCGTGCGACAGAGATAGAGATTTAAAACGACAATATCTTCCGTCGCGAGTCTTTTCTGGTCCACCCAGTGCTATCGCTCCATCGCTTTTAACAGTTTTTTACACTTTGTCTAAAACATAATCAAACGATTTAGGGTTTCTTATCTTTATCTTAATGTTTTTGTTTTTTTGTTTTTTTTTTTTTGCGGGACAAGAGCTAATTCGCACACGTGTCGTACTTTGTTTTTGCCGGTATGTTTTCTTGATATTAATTAATGTTATCTAACACGCGAAACAAACAGAAAACTTTTTATCTTACACAAAAACACAAATATAAAATAAATAGAAATTCTTAAGTTTGAATTTAAAAAAAACATAAAAAAACTGTAATTTTTTACTCAAAAACAATCATTTATTTTCTTCGTATTTCTGGGAAATTTATTATATAGTAAAAAAATGTAATTGTATCTGAAAGGCAAAAGCTTTAAAGTTACTTTACATGAATTTTTATGACTTGTTAGAATTGCATCCTACTTCCATCATTTGTCGAATATTAAAACTATTTTCAAATTTTTGAGTGCATTAAAGAATCGTATGCCTTTTTTGTATTATTTTAAATAACTGGTACAAAACTTGAAACATCCTACGCATAAATGTGACTTGCAGAGGAGTTTTTCCAAAAATTAAAATGTTTGGCACAAAATATTATTTCTACTGAAACGAATATTTATTTTAGAAAGTTTTGATTGATTTAAATTAGAAATTCGTTGTTTCTTCAAATATATTAAAATTGTTGCCATTTAATTTTAATTAAATTAAATTTTTCCTGATCTTTACTTTTTCTCTATATTTTTCATATATTCATAATTTTTCATTTGTTTGAAATATATCGTGATACTAAACTATATATATGAATAGTAGACGTGATTAGCCATTTACCGGTATATAATATGTGTACCTTTATAGCTACACCAGGTATACATGATGGTGGCAAATATAACACCTCATGTAAAAATAGTCCTGTTTTCTTTACCGTTTCAACAACCGCATTTACTTTAGTTTGTGACTTCTCATAGATATTGTTTCATTTTTTTTTCAAATACAGTAAGTAGTAAAATTTTTAAGAAATATGAATACAACTTCAAATAAACAAGTGTACGTGCATGTTTAACCGACTAAATCTCAAAATCGGGAAGTGCAGAGCGGTGCAACTTTCGGACGCCTGGTTCAACCAGGCGTGCACGCTGGCTGTCAAAAGCTATAAAGTATTAGGAAACTATTCTAGAAATCTCAGCTATAATTCTGAACAAAATTATCAACTGTAGTTCTAACCTTTTTCGATTCAAATATAAGTTTTGAAGAAGATGTTAAAAATAAATAAATTTAAGGAACCAATTTTAATGTTAAAAAATGGTCGATTCTAAACGAAATTAATAGACTTTCAAAAATACTTCTTATGAGATTTTAAATCGGAGAAAACGAAGTATTTCTTCAATCGGTTTAGTTTATCCCATTGAAACCAGAGTTTGATCTTCCAAGAAGGTTGGACATTCTATAAGGACTTATTTGTTGTAAAAGATACTGCTAAGAGAGGCGTTAAACTAATTCAAGACAGAATATTCACCAATGATAAAGAGGAAAAACTACTATTGCGTCAGGTTGTTGAGGCTCAAACTGCCAAATATTTTGTTTTTGCAATTGAAACCTTAAGATAGTGACTGCTATGAAAAAGCTAAACAAATGAAAAAGAATATATTGAAGAAATTGAAGCCCAATCTTGAGTCGTTAGTACTAATCTATTACATCAAAGTACTAGATTGTACTTTGTATATTTTTAAGCCCAATGTTGGACAGCTTACACTTATAATTGATTCTAGGTAACAACTTCCAGATTAATTACTCAGCTGCCTTGTCGCTTGCATTTCATTTTAAATGCTCTCTAACACTGCGAACTAGTTCAAACTAAAATGAAAATATATTTTAGCTAATAGTTTTTAATGTCTTTTGCTGAAGGGTTGGAGAGAAACAGCTGCAATTTCCATTTGCTTTTGCATCTTATAAATTATTAAATTATACATTTTCTACTTGGCTATTTCTCTAAACTATTTTTATTGTTAGTTTTCCTTTCGTTATTCTTCTTAACACTTTGAGATGTTCTTTCGAAGTTTTTGTGTAAATTTATTATTATTTTTTTTTAGCATAAACCTTGTCAAAGTTAAAAGTTTTTTGTATCGTCTACCTGTTTCGTCTAACAAAATTTTATATTTCTATTTGTATGAACAACAATTTTTGTCATGGATATTTTTAGATTGTAGTATTTTATTTCATTTGTTACTTAAAAGCATTTTGTTTTCTTTTTTTGTTTAATATTTTTAGATGGCATTTTGTTGTAACATCATCTGCATTGGAGGGCATTTCAGTTTTTATTTGCAGTTTTTTTTCTTTAACTGACAGCTATTTTAATATTTACAAATGTCAAGTTTCATATGCTGTTGTTTGTTAAACTTATGAAATTTTATTTATGCATGTTTTTGCATTTATACAAAATTGAAATAGAAATTGTTTAAAAAAAAGCAGTTGTCGCAAAAGTACCTGGAGTGCAACGTCAGAGAAAGAGATGTTAGCATATACTTTTAGGCATGCCAAAACAAATAAGTTGCCTCAAAGCTTGTTAATTTAATTCGTATTAAAATAATTATTTTATGAAAAAAAAAGTAATTTTGTTAACATGTGATAAAATATCAGGCATCAAACAGAACAAAGAAAACGCCAGTTATTCAGCTGCTCAGCCGTCTTCAAATATAATTGTTATATATAGGATACATGTCCAACAACTATTTAAATTCCTATCCTTCTTTTTAAAATAACAAGCTCTAAAATAGCGAAAGATTTTATTTATAAAAAATCAGCTATTTTACAAATCATGTAAATTCTCATATATCAAAACAAATCTAAGATCTAAATTTTAAAATAATTTATACATATGCTAATAATTCGTTTTCGTGTAAATTTTTTCTTTAAAAAATAACTGATTCTTATCTGCATGTGTAATGATGTTTTCAGCAACTTTATCTAAAACTCAACATGTTGTCGTTGTCAATTGCCAACTAAAGATACTGATTATATAGATTGCAGTACTCAGTTACATTTACATTGTTCAGAGTGGCAAATAAATTGAATAAGAAACATGTAACATGTAACACAAACATAAAGAAAACATTTAAAACAGCCATGAGTAAAAACTTAACTTGGAAATATGTATTTGATATGTAACGAAATATTACTACTAGCAGTTATAATAACATTGCAATTGACAGTTGTTCAGAAAACCATTGTATGAAATAAATCTTTGAAACCATTTGTTTTTTTTTGTTTCTGCGTAGATACTTTTACACCTACAGTGCAGTGCATTCGTGCTTTGATAATTATTATAAAATCTCGTTTAAGTTTGTTAAACTTTTAAATATGCAACGTTTAACACGTTTTCTATTTTTCAATACCATATTCACTATGAATTTATTTTTATGTAGTTTTGGCGGTAAGTTTGCTTGAATACTACATCCTTGAAGTGTTAAATACTTAAGTTTTTAAATAAAGACAAAAATGTTTGCTGCAAATTGAATATTTATTATATTAATTTTAAAGCAAAAGATTTAAATCATTTTGTTTTTCTTCTTAATTAAAAAAAAATCAGATAGGAATCGGAAAAATAATCCAATAAACTAAACTTAAATAAATCAAGTTTGAACTACAGGGAAAAATTACAAAGTGCTTCAAACCATTATGAAGAGCTGTGATGTTAATGTTAATGAAATTTAATGAAAAAATAAAAGCAATAATTCAAAATAAAAATGTTTTTTTTTAGAAAATAATAAAATCATTTTAATTAGATATAGTTAAAGGCCCGTCAGAGTTACAAATTGAGATCTCTAAAGGGAGAGGTCATCACTTTACATTTGCCAAAATGCTTGACATCAAATTCGTGTACGTGTGCTTGAATCATTTGAATTTTGTTTTGTAATGTTAAAAAGTATGTTGGCAGCGCACAAAACACTTGTTATTGGTATGATATTCTCTTGAAATAAAAACTAGTAAGTCATCGGTATATTTCTTTATCTCAATATAGATTAAGTGACGAATCTTAATTACTACATTTTCTGAATAATATTTCTTTAATTTTAACATTTTATTTAAATTTTTTCATACATCATCAGTTCAGACACTCCCTCAAAATATTATAGTCTTTATTTATAAAAAGATTTTTTTTCTGTGCCAAATTTAAGCTAGTCTCCCATTTAGTCGAGTGGTAATGAATAAAAAAAATTAAATATGTGAAAACAAGAGCTCACAGAAAAAAATATTAATTCTTGGATTTTTCATTTATATGCACTGAAAAATGTTCATTCATTCAATAACCACTTTGGTAACTTAATTCAATTACAAAACTCAAATGTCTAACCAATTCATGTTTTATCTTAGATATTTGCAAGTGATGGGTGGGTGGTGGCCAACACAAGTTCTTTTTTTCTGTTCATTTGCAAATGTAGCAACAGCTTTAAAACATGCATCATGTGGAAGCATACTGCAGTTTATTACTTCTTTTGGGGTTTTGTTCGATTTTCGTTTATTTAAAAATTCATCGGAAATTCATGTCTACATTTTTTTTTCGTATTTTTCTTTCTTTTATGTAAACTTGTATTATCGGATTTTGTGTAGTTACAATGAGGTCAAATTAATTTGATTATTGTGTTTTTTTTTTAATAGAATTTCTGTTGTTTTTTTATTGGTTTTCTGGCAGAATAATGGATCTTGAGTATACCACTCCTATTTTTGTTTGATTTTGTTGAAATTTTAGGGAATATTAGTTTTGTAAGATTTACTAGATATTAAAATTTAATTTATTAATAATGGTTGTGAATATACAACAGGGTAATTGTTCAGTTATGTATTTTTCAAGAACAAGAATTTCGAATAATTTTATATATTTAAAGGACTATTATATAAATTTTTTTCTGATTTTATTAATTATTTTCGCTACTTGTAATCCAAAGTTATTTACTACTATTTTAAGTGCTCAAATAATTAATTTCGCAATAATATCATATCATATTCTTTATCAACACTTGCAGAAGCACACAATTATCATCAAATATACACATATATAAATTAATTTATATTTTTGCTTTATTATTAAGACAGTTGAGATTTATCAGGAACTCTATAAGCCAAAGGATATAGGAAAACCGCATTGGCATAACAGATCTTTAAAATCTGTTTAAAACGATAATCATATAAATCCGTACGCACAATTACAGATAAATGTGGTTTAATCACATTAAGTTTACTCATATAAAAGCAATATACTTCCAATACGTTTACTTTTTCAATAATAAAAAATAAATAATAGAGTTAAATTAAAACATTTTAAAATAAAAATAAAACGAAATTCATCAAAATATGCCATTAAATCTGCAATAAAATAAAAAGTGCAATTCATTTAAATAAGCGTGTATTAAAATATCGGTATTTCCATTAAAATGTTTGTTAAAAGATATCTGAAGTTTTTATAGTTATACATAAACAGTTTTGCCATAAAATAAATTTTTCAGCAGAGATGAAAAATATGTTGAGATTTTATTCCAAGTTATAAAGGCTCATTTCTCTTGATGCCATAACCACTGCCGACAATGAATTTATACACATTTTGTGTGCATGTTTTGTTTTTTCTGTCAAGCACCTCCTCTGTCAATGTCCAGCTCTGTCTTATCACAGAGCCATGTTCTACGTTACTCGACTTTACCCGAACTCGCAGACCTTACGGAATGCAATCTTTATAGAATAAAGCAGTTTATTCGGAAAACGGGTTAGTTCAACACCGACCATAACATAGGATAGATATAATTTCTCTTTCACTGTCCTCATCAGACACCACAAAGGGACCTATTTCCTGGACCCAAGTGGGCCGGTTGCTTGCAATCGGCGGCCTGTGCAACCTAACCTAAGCCTTGTTTAATTTTAAACTAGAAGCTGATACATGCATGAGTATAATAAGTTCGAGTATGTATGCTTAGCAGTAATTTTAAATGGCTATAGCTTGCAAAACTCTGAACCGAACTCAATATAATATAGATTTGACACATTTGCAAGCACATACCTTCCAAAATCGGCTGTACTATGCGAGCATAAGCAGCATTACAAAAAATGTATCTCGCCTAGTATTTATATAACAATCATACGCCACTGTCTGAACCATCCAGAGTTGGGAAAGTAGTCGTTCAAATAATCACATTCTAAATGCAGAAAGAAACTATTTTTTACGCCTGTTATTCTCAAAGTTTGCTCCTGTTTTGCCTAAAACTATACAAATTGAACGATAATTTTTTGCAAATAAAAACATACTATTATTTGATTAATAACTAAAAGTCGTAAAAAACAAAGGAAAGCTTGTAATTAAATCAGGTGCATTAATAACCAGCGGGCAAAAACTAATGTATTTTAACGATTAATAAAATCGATATTATTAACAAATTCTTCAAACTATTCACGCATACTTAAAACATAAATTTATTTAAGTACGCGTCTGTCTCCTAAATATTTAACCCAATAATTCATTTGAATTTATTCTGGTCTTCTATTTTCACAATAATAGCGGGTGCTGTTGGCTGAAGTAGTTAGTACGTTGACTACAAAGCCAATAATGTCTAAGAACGTGGGTTCGAGCCCAGCTTCAGGCAAGTAATAACGTTCAGCATTTTTCAGATGTGCATTAGTGTGCCATTGTATTTGTTGATGTTGTTGGACTGTGTAATTGACGAAGGCATAGCCCAATGGTCACTGAACAGTACTGGCAGCAACCGATACTGGTGGTGTATGCTTCAGTATTTCAGCAAAATCGTCTGCTAAATAAAATCATTAACAAAATGTCTATACAGCTTAACAAAAATCAATAATCCTACTTGGCAACAGGGCCGCAGCAAAATTGCTATAAAAACTTAATAGAACGCGTAAAAGCAGAGTTGTAAAATTATTGATTCAGCTCTCTCACTTTCATTACCTGTCCTTTCTACGCTGTCTCTTTCCCAAAGAGGTTAACACATTAAAATGGTTGGTAGGCATTAATTGCCAAAGCTTCTGCAGTAGTTTTGATTTTGCTGCCTTTTTTTAAGAGCACTTTTGACTTAACTGCACAAAATTACTCTCTCCAGTCACTATTCTTTGAAATCCCATACAAATTGCTTTTTTTGGTGCCCTTTTGTGCCTGCACATTTAAAATAAATGCCCAAAATGTTTGGCGTTTTGGGTTAACTGCCCAAAAATACATATTTTCTGTAATTATTCTTCGTAAACCTTGTTTATGTGCATTTTGTATACCTGCATATTTCCATATTTTTTTTGGCAATCTTAAAATATTTTCATATAAAATTCATTAAAAAATATGGTGGCCACTTTTTCACATAAAATTCCAACTTATGCCATTTATATTCGTAATCAAAAAATATCGAATACAAGTCACACAAATAGCAAGTTGTCATTATCAGTTGTCAGCATTTTGGACTTATCTGCACTAAAATTCGTGCAAAGTTAATTGTGCAGCTACAGCAAAATTGCTGTATTTCGTTTTAAAAAAATAAACAAAAATAAAAAAACAATTATCAAAGTAATAATTAACAAAAATAAGTAATTAAGTTTCAAATACTAAGCATATTTTGTCTTTTAATTTAAAAAAAGTGTGTGCCCGACCCATTAGTTAAATAATTAGTTAATATATCGTCATAATATGAATTCATAAAAATGAAAAAATTTTAGTGGGCAAGCAAAAAACTCTCTAATATAAAAATTTAAGCAACATTTTCAAAATTTTTTCAGTTTAAGATTATTTCTTATTAAGAAATTAGTACAATTTTAATATATAAAATTTTCCAGGGACATGTATTATGATATGGTGGATCGTAATCAATTAAGAAGTCGTTTTAGGTATTTATTTTTATATTCAATGAAAAATAAACTTAAATATGACAATTTAACTGGTACTTACCAGTTAGTATTTAAATTTGTTTAGTCTTATCACAAATTTACTAATTTAAATTTAATATTTTCCTGTATTCGCTGGTTTGACTTTATAGACTTTTTTCAGTTTGATGTACGCTGTTATTATAAAAGTAACCACCATACTATTTCTTTTTTTTTTTTTGCCAATCTGTCTCTAAGCTATTATGTTATTAGTTAAAAGCTTTAAAATTTCTCAAAGGATAAAGTTCTGATATCATAAAATTAGAACTAAAAATTACAATTAAGTTGTGCTTCACAATTACCTCTGTCAATTTCATTTAATTAACACGGACTTTTAGTGACGATATATTGACTCGTCTACAAACTGTAGGTTTCGTTTTAACAAGCGGTTTAAATTACACATGTGACTAAATAATAAGTAAAATGAATGCTTACACATTTCTGTTAGCAATACAAGTATTTACTTGACCACCCGAACGAATTTACAAGCACACAGCATCACGACTGTCGACAATGACCATGGCCATTTACATAAACTCGCATGCAAATCCAGTACTAAGTTCAAATAAATACACTAAGGAAATTACTAAATATTGAAAGAGAGTGCTATTTAACCGAATTGTTGCAAATGTTTGGCAAAGTCAAGGCACATGATAGTGTTAGATGTAGATGTGAAAGTTTTTTTTTTTGGGTATAAAATAATACATTTGGGTCGTATGAGTTTGTATATGGACGTGGTTGAAAACATTATCTTGTTTTACGTGATGCTGCTTTTTTGGGCACTTTGCCAATTAAGTACTTTTCGAATATTAACTTCAATCTCGTGTTTTTTTTTTTTTGCTATTTGCTATTTTAAAAATTAGTTTTAATTGCACACAGTTGAGAGATTTTATTTAATAAATATGTAAATGTTAACATTTTAATAATGAGTATCAGGTTTATTTAAAGTGCATAATGTAGTTGTTTAAGTAAGTGCCTTACAAGGCACTTTTTGTTTTATTTTAATTTGTTTTATTTTATTGTTTTGCTCACGATCTCTGCTGTGGCAAAGGCTGAAGGTTAATGTATGTTTTAGTACATCATAATATTAATGGTTTGGTTTTTATTAGATTTTAGTACTTAAATTAATTTTTGTATCCTTTTACTCGCCATTTCAATCAAATAATTGACATCCTATGAGACCATTTAATATCGCAAAAGCTTAAGCCATCAATAGTTTTTATTTTAATTTTTGTTGCAAATTAACCAAAAATTAAATTAAAATACCAATTTAACCTCATACACGTGTATGTTATTTTTAAAATGATTTTGTTTATAATCAATTTAGTTGTGACCTCAATTTCCACTCTACTAAAAATATCCTTTTTTATTTGGGTATTCATTTCGATAAAAACCAACAGAATGTCAAAGACTCGTTACCTTGAGTTTTTTTGTGTGTTCAAATAGCAGATCTGAAACCACTATGCATGAAAAGTTTTATAGGCAGAATAAAAATGAAATGAATAGATAAGGCTTGATGCCTTTTAAAGGAAACTGAGCAAATAAAAATGTTGAAATATTAAAATATTAAATTTGAAAATGCAATACATGCAATACACAAGTAAATTGATTAAAAATAAACAGTATTATAGAAGGCAAAGAGATTTGTTTGTAACAAAAGACGGATTAGCAATAAAATTTGGACTTACTGTTGGTATTGTGTTATCCTTACAGGTTGTGAGTTGTAGACTCGGTTCCCACGATAGCGGATTCACTGCAACTAGTGCGGATCTCTGTTGCTACACTCGGTAAACTAAGTTCGCATATAGCGTTAATGTACTCTAAAAATTAAATTTTCCGGCTGATCTTTGCATAGCACAGTACAATACATGATTTTGGGACTCGAAAATAAGAACTTCTGCATCATTAGTTTTGTCAAGTTGGCTACATTAATAATTTAATGACCATACGAATTTTTTGTTCAATGTGGATTTTTATCTCTTTTTCTATATTTTAGCACGGTTATATCTCGGTATACTTGTTATTTTCCATATTAAAATATTTAATGTTCTTCTGGTATTAAAACAGCATCAGTGATCCCCATGATATTTTTGTCATAATAAATAGTTTTTTCGTCAAATATGATTCTTCTTAAAAACTTTTTTATAAGCTTCAGTTTCTCAAGGCTATTGTAATGATAAAATTGCAATTGTAAGACATTCTAAGCACTTCTAAATTAATCGAATAAAACTTCATATAAAAAGTATACAACTTCAAAAGTTTTTATTGTTTTACAATCTTTTGTTTCATTGTTTTAGAAATGATTTTATTTATACAGTTCGTCGAGAATTATCGGGCAACATAAAAAATATAGCTGGTTTAATTGGTATAAAATATTTTACAAAAATAACAGACTCTTTTTACTACTCAAAAGCAGCTCCCTATGCTTTTGATTGGAGTTGCCATTTATGTTGCTGACGTAGGGGCCAACGAGGTTTCTGACCAGTTTATCTCGGTAAACATGTCCCAAAGGCTTCCAAACCTCATACTCATCGCTTTTTTGAAGACTGATCCTGTGTCTATTAATTTCTTTATCTTCTCAATTCTCGATTCTGTTTGTACCCCAATCAACGCAAATTTAAAGGGCAAATTGCTTTATAAATGTTTGCCATTTAGAGCGCAAAAAACTTTATTGAGGGATTTTTTTATTTACTCTTTTTCAACTAATCAACATCTTTTTCATATTACAAAATTTATACTATATTTCACTGAAGCTTATTAGATTTTATACAAAATCCAAAGCGAACACAAATCGAGATACAAATCATTTTTAGTTGTCGTATTAAATAAAAATATTCAAGAAATCATAAAACATATGTTTGGGGGAATTTCAGTAACATTTAGTTAGGGCCCTCATTTGTTCGGGTAATGTTAAATCAAAACTAAGTCAACTTAAGGTTTTTATTATAAAATTATTAATTAATTCCTTGTAAATTTTTAAAACTTTTTTGTCGGGAAAAACAATTTTCGGCAACACTGGTCTCGAGTGAGATTTTCATTAGATTTTCTTAGAGATTTTTATATCCAACTATTGTGGGGCTTCATTCCAAAATATGTATATCAGACTAAAGTTCGTAACGTTTTTATTCGGAAAGAACTGAACATGAATGAAGATTCCAAGGAACAAAGTAAAAGTTAGTTTCAATTAATTCCAACCAACAGCGGTTGTTTTTTAAAGTATAAACACTAATTCAAATCAAAATATTTATTAAGTAAAAATTAATTTTATTATTTTATAGTAGTTTTCAGCATAAATTCTGACACGAAACTCATGGTCTTATTTTGTAAAACGCAATGCTAAAAAGACAAACTTAAAATTTGTTAGCGCTTATAGTTGCGATTTAAAAAACAAGGACTTCAGTTTTTATATAATGAAAACAGGCAGTGAATCAAATAGAACAATTGTGTGTATATAATATATAAAATAAATTCAATATCAGTAAAGGCCATTTTACACTATGATACAAGTATTACGAAAATTAATGATAGTGCGACACTTATTATTTTGTTCTTTGAAAAACATAAAAAAAACAATAACAATTTATTATATCAGGGTTGGATTTTTATTAACTTACGTAATTCATGTATTATAGTATGAAATGGCCTGAAAGGAATTTAGAAAACTAAATAAATTTGGTTACTGAAAGCGAACATATCACATAATTTCGAGAAATCCAAAAATAATTTGTGTAATTCAAAAGAACCTATTTTAATAGAAACAAAGTTCAGTTTTCTTTTGGAGCGTAGATAAAAAACTCAACGAAAACTAAACAATTACAGAAACAAATAAAATATTTATAAAGTTAATTTAACATAAATCTTTGTTAAAAAAAAGCTTAGAAGAGCGGCGTTCTTGCCGATAAATTTTGCACAACCAAATGTCGGTGCAAATTTTAAATCACAGGACCCTGTGAAATCTTCAAAAAAGGTTAAGCTAAATATATATTAATTTTTTTTTACTTTTTTTCATTTTGCAAAAATTTTCTTGACACACTGTATACGTAAGCATTCTTTTAAGTAACCACTATGATGGTCGGTATTACTAAACTATTTACTGGTATCACTTTTGTGTGTTTAAGTTTCTAATAACTCTTACAATCTCCAGAGACATTCTAGGAAAGGGAATACGCGAGAATGAGATACTGAGACAATGAAACTGCTTGACTTAAAACCACAAGCTAGCAAAGTGTTAGAAATACAATAGAGCTGTTGCTTTATGCATTTTCTACAAATATGTATGTTTAAATATTTCTAAGTATTTGTGTTATACATTGCAATTACATATGCATACTGTTGAATTGCCTTTTTACACATGCACATTCACACAGTACGTAGTAAATAAAAACTTACGTGCTGCTGCATGCCGCTGCCAAACTGGCTGTTCAACAAAGTCGTGTTGTGTTCTCTTGACCATAAAGTGGTAAACCAAACAAGTGTAAAAACAAACAATATTGAATTAAATTGTTTTTGTTAATTTTTCAATTGTTACTTTTGTTGATTTTTTTTTCATTAACAAAAGGTATTATTTTACAATGCAATTATCATAAATCATTTTTCTAGTTCGGTCATAAGCATTTTTGGTACAAATAAAACATTTGTTTTTATATAGACACAATGTTGCCTGTACAATTTAATTGCTCTCTGCCAGTAGGAATTTTGCGGTTTTCGTGCTGGGTTTGTTTATTTTTTGTTTTAATATTTAGAAGAAAAAAAATGTAAAATAGAAGGAAAATATTGAAACCGCCCCCTTTCCCATTTAGTAGCCTTTAATTAAAAACAACTCAAGTAAATATGTATATTGAAGTATAAAAACTTTTGTGCAAAATATTTTTATACTAATTTCTTTTAATGTAAATTTTTATGCAAATATTCAAGATGCAGCAATTAAATGTTATTTGTGTTTTAGCTTTCTTTTCTTTAAGCATAATCCTTGCATAAAATGTCTTGCCAAATTGTTTTACATTTTGTTATTTTCTTAATTTATGTTCCTTTTTCTAACTATTTTATATTGTTTTGAAGTTTTAAGCTGTTTCAGCCACCTTATTATGCTTTCAGCATAACTAACGTAATTAGCGTTAATAAAAATCTTTCGCTTCAGCAACTTATAACAAGTGCTCGTGGTCTTCTTGGCCAGAATAAAAATATTTGAAGCAAAATGTACTGGGAGGAAAGAAAAAAGAAATTAATTCAATTACAAAATAAACCACTTGAGGAACACTAACCTTTTAGTTAAGCAGTCAGTAATGGTGCATACATATTTAAAGAAAATTAAACTCTGTTTTATAAAACAGAAAAAAATTTTTGTTCTACATTTATTTATGTTTGCAGGAAACGGCGTCTTTAACTCGTCAATATATAATTATAAACAATTTATTTCTAACACAAAAGTTGTTAGAATCATTTAAAATTTATGAACGAAAAATTAAATCAATATATCAACTTTAATACAAGTAAATAACATGGTAAATACGAGTACATTGTAAAGCTGTAAAAAGCTGCAATCAATTGGGATTGAAATCAAAGTGGTTTAAACGAAACTGATTTCATTCTTTGATTTCAAAATGAAATCTTGTCAAAATCGCAAGATTTTGTGATTGCAATAGTTTTGAAATAATTTTTATTACAAATCATTAAGTGCAATTAATTTAATTGCAATCAATTTGATTGCAATCAAATTTTGGTCTAAATCATGCGATTTCAATCAATTCCTCTGAAATCACAACTGTAATGAAAGTCCAATGGAATAATATATACCTGTAATCTAGCGGTTGCTGCTAAAAATTAGCATTGTTGGCAATTTAAATTTATCAGAAGCAGTTTCATTTGTGTAGAACGAAAATTTTGATTCTGATTTAATATGATCGCAATTACTGAATTTGCTTGCACTTAAAGTAATTGCTATCAAACACGATTGTAATCAAATTTGAGTGCCATCAAATTGGAGTCTAAACCATCCAGGGTGCTACCGAAACGCATATAAAGAATTTATTCAAATCGAGCCAGCCGTTTAGGACGAGTTCTGTGACGTACAACATGAATAAATTTAAAAAAAATTGATTAAATCGTTTTTATCGTATTTATTTCAATGATTTCAAACTGATTTCATGATTGAAATCATAAAATCTATTTACTATTTTGAATGCAATCAAAAAATTTGCAATCAATAACACGAAACCATGTGATGTTGTTGTGCACACCAAATGCTTTAATACTTTCCATAATTTATAAATTACAATAAATTTTTAATGCATTTTTTATATGCATTTTTAATATCCTTTTTTTCATACACATAATATTGTATAAATTATATCGTATTCAGCCAGTGGTCAAAAAATCGACCAGGCCGTCCCACCCAAACCGGAATGGATAAAAAAAAACATGAAATATAGACATTTTATTCTCATTTATATCATCTGTGCAAAAATTCATCAATTTTTATCCAGCGGTTTAGGTGCGGCTTTTAATGGGTTAAATCGGTGGCAATCGCTTATAGCTCTGATATACATATATAAAACTTCTGCATGACTCGAAAGGGCGATTAAATGTATTAGTTTTATAGATCAGTTTCGATCGCATACGATTTGAATAGTGAATTCAGTATTTTACTAATTATTTTAATTTAACCAAATTATTCATTTTTTTCATGATTACGATTTTTTTAATTTTCTTTCGAACAACATTTTAAATGTATTTTAAGATAAATTTTCCATACAAAATTCATCTTTATATACATTTTTCTGGCACAAATTTTTCTCAAAATATAAAATTCCTGTAAATGTTGATATTTAGCATCATCCTACCCAATTTTATCTATCTACGAACACTTTTCCAATTTTGACGATTCACTATGTGGAAGCAAATTACTATGATACAAGACCCTAAAGTTTTTGTTCTATATGAAAATGTCTCTTTATTTGACAAGTGAAAAAAATGTCAACGTCATCTTAAATAAAGTAAAAATCTAAAACTATATTTACTATATTCATAACAACAGGGATTATTAGGTGATAATACACAAAAATAAATATTCAAACCACAAAATACTCTCACCTTTGTAACCAAACGACAACGTCATGAAAAGTAAAAACTTTTTAAAAGGAATCAAAACAAAATCGTATGCTCTTAAACACCAGAAAAATAATGTGTTTGACGATACTTCCTAAAAAAAAATAAAAACCAAAGCTAACAAAAGTGCCAAGATTTTCAACAGTGCGTGCAGAAAGTATGTACCACAAAAAATTTTAAATTTCAAAATTCCAATGTTCACTTAAAAACGAAAGAAATCTGCCGTAAAATTCTTAAATCTTACAAGTAAAAGTTTTAAATGTGACATGTGAGGAAAACAGCTTATTTTCCTGATTTTTAGGCAAAAATCAATGCATATATTTTTTCAATGACAAACTTTTTGCTGTTAACTGTTGAAAAAAAGCAAGGTAATTTTTTCTTTTTTTGCTTTATTATTTTTATGAGGGTGTGACAAACATTAACAAATTAAAAAAGAGCTCGTAAAGAAGATTTTACGATAAAACACGTTTTAATTTCGCGTAAAAAATACCTACACACTCACACACACACAAACTTTAGAGATTCATACCTTTTTAAGTTAATTCTTTAGTAGACGGCCGCCCCTTAAGGTTACTGTGATGGCTGCAAGAAAATAAAATGTCATGTAATTACTCTTATTTTGAAATAAAAAATCCATAGCAATAACTTCCCTTAAAAATTGGTAAAGAAAACTAGAAACGCATATTATTAATGAATATCCTAGCAACGTCATTATTTGTAAATTCTCCACAGTATAAAAATGTTGAAAATAAGCCACAACAGAAGCAACAGACGACAAGCGTTGGCGAAGTTTGAACAAATTGCACCACATTGCATTTCATCATTATTACTCAAAAGTTATTTGAGTCATGTTTTAGGATTATGTCAATATTTTCGAAGCTGCTCAAATGGTAGCTAGATTTTATTAAACAATTATAAAGATGTGTCAAGAAATTTGATTTAGTACGGTAGCTATTGCCGTCGATGACAAGAAGCAATAGCTGGAAAAAAAATACAATCAGCAAAGACGAAGCGTTAGCAGAAAGTTTTTGCTAACAAAGAATTAATTTTACTTCTCATGGCATTTCTTGACGAACCATTAATTTCTTTGTCAACATAAAAATGACAATCGATGGCTTGTAAGGCAGTTTTCCAAAAAATATTTTCTATAACACACTGAAAAAAAACCTGACGAAATATTTTGTGATTTAGCACCACAACACCCTTTTGGAAATTATACGATATGTTTGAAATTCTTGTGAATAGATAGTGAAGTATTTTAAATTTTTAATTGCACTATTTTTTCCCAAAATTAATATTTTACATATTTAGTAAAATATTAAAAGTTTAGTTAAAAACAAATTGAAATTGATTATTGAGGGGTGTAGCTAGTGAAGTAGTAAGCGTGTTGACTGTAAAGCCAGTGACGACTAAGAGCGTGGATTCAAGCCCAGTTTTAGCCAAGTTATAACATCAAGTGTTTTTTAGATGCACACTGGTGTGCCATTGTACTTGTTTTTGTTGTACTGTTTAAATCACTGAACATTGGCGGCAGCAGTTGATATCGGTCTATGCCAGCTCTCTACTTCGTCGGTATTGTAGCAAAATTTCCGGCGAAGTAAAATAATTAATAAAATGGCTACACAGATTAAAGAAATTTAAAGCGCCTACTTGGCAGCAGAGGCGCTGCAGCAGTGATCTAAAAACTTACGTAACGCACAATATCATAGTTGTGAAACAATTAAGCTTTAGATTGTCGCCAACTGTACTCTCTTACTATCCCTCTCCTAGCCCTTTCAAACCGTGATTCATTGGCTGTGCGGGTTTCGGTCCTAATATTTGCGCTTCTATTTGACCAATGTTAATAACAGCGGCATGCATCGATTACTTTGATTGTTCTTTATGTTTGTTTTTCACATTGTTCCGCTGTTCGTTTTACCGTTACTTAAATTTTTGCGAAATTCTTGAGTCCCATTTCATTTTTGTCAAAATGAGCTGCAGAAATATGTTGTATGTTCAATTACGAAAGTTCTAAACGTGTTAACAAATAGTGAAGTGAGCATTTTTTTTATTAAAAATATTATAAATTTTAACGTTTCAAGCCAATTGAAAATCATAAATATGGATTATATTTTCATTCGATATAGAGACCATATATTCCAAAAATTATGAAAAAATTCACAGTAGCTTAGCGTCAGGTCTGAAAGAGCTAAAGAAGGTAACACACCTACTGGTTGGTAGGAACAATAATTGCATGAGTGTAACTATTCTTTATAAAAAAATTCCAGTTGGGGTCAACCGTCAAACGAGTACCATCTGCGACTATACATATATTTATATCTTTATGGCCTTTATGGCCAAACAATTTTCTTGCTCTTATTGTGCCTCCGATTCAAGAATTGTTGCCTTTAATCTTGTTAAAACTTTATCTGCCGCCTGACGCTGCAATTGTAGTTTAATTTTTACAAGTGCTTTTCTAAACTCATTTTTACATACAGATGGTTGTTTGTTTGTTTGTTTGTTTGTTTATATAAAGGAATGGATATATTAGTTCCTTTGTACATATACTTTTCACTTCATTCACAATTTGGCTTCATTACCATTAACATGATGATATTTTTTGTTTTTTGAAATTTTATGAACATTTTCACTACGAACATTCATTCACACGATGATGAGTTTGTGATAAAAATAAAAAAATAATAATAATTCAGGTTAGAGGTTGAAAATGTTTCTTTTTTTAGCATAATCATGGGGTTGAAGTCTGTTAACCCAGAGATTTTTATAATTTTCTCTACATGTTTTTTTGTACTTTTTCTTCAACCCGCAAAAAATTTCACAAAACGAACTTTGCCAACGTTCAAGTATCACTGGGTTGTAAGTGAGCGTGTGTGTGTGTGTGTGTGTCTGTTGGTGAGTGGGTTTGTATTATGTATGCAAATATTTTGCCAGTTCACATGGTTGGTTACGCTAATTAGGTGTTCATAAAGACAATTCTATATTAATCATAATCATAGCTTAGTAATTAAATGACAATGTTGCTAGTTATACAGAGAGTTTAGTGACTTAAAGTTTTTAAGGATTTTCATGCTCGGAAAAATATTTTTTTTATTAAAACTTTAGTCTTTTAAAATATTTATAGATATTAATTTATGTTATATTAATTCACTAATGTTTTTTCTTTTTATCACTGTTTTTAGGTTCGCACTCTGTTTGTGAGTGGTTTGCCCATGGATGCTAAACCACGTGAATTATATTTATTATTCAGAGCTTATGAGGTGAGTACTTATTAGGAATCTAATAAAAAATCAGTTACAGAAGATATTCATTCATAAGACATTGTCTTCCAATAAGAGGTTTAATTTTTTATATGTAAAAACCACTACAATTCTGAGGCATAATCATTGGATGATAATATAATTGCAAAAAGAGGATGGTATGTCATTAATATTGGGAAACAATATCAACCAAATGGCCGCCATAGCTACACCTGCAGAACCATATTATTTTCATGAAATAAGCCATCACCAATTCGCACATATGCGGTCGTATGTCTTTGAGATCTTGAATTAAATGTGGGACATTGGAACGAATCTTATCTTCTATGTAGCCCCAAAGCAAAGAGTCTTAATATTTTAAATCACAAGATATCGGTTGCCAGTGTTGATTGCTTTTTCGAGAAAACACGAGGTCAGAAAAATTTTCTCGCATGGTATAGTATCGTCACTTGGGTGTTATCGTTTTCTTGCAAATAAACTCCGTTTACAACAAATATCTTCCGATTCGGGCCATACAAAATCATTAATCATTGTTCGATAGCGCAGTCCATTCACCGTAACAATTGCCCCAGTCTTATTTTCGAAAAACTAAGATCCACTGACACCGAAAGGCCGTAATTCACACCAAACAGTCATACGTTGTGGATCGAGAGGCAATCGACAATAATAGTTGGGTTTTGCGTGACCCAAATGCGATAGTACTGCGTGTTAACGTAACCTCCGAGGCGGAAATAGGCTTCACCATTCAAGATGATTTTTCGATGAAACTTAGAATCAGTTTCATCAATTTCAAGAACCCAATCGGCAAACACTCGAAGTTGTTGATGGTCGGTAAGCATTAGTTTTTGTGTTGCATGAAATGGTGCAATGTCGTTTGTCGAATGCCCGATTCCAAAGATTGATGAGAAATGAACAAATCTAAGCTTTCCTCAACGCTGTGGGCTACAACAGAAATGTTCGCAGTTGTTCTTGAGCGACGTACACGAGTTCAATTCTTTACATAACTAGCTTGCCTCAGCAGCTCGATTTGTTCCAACAGTTTCACGATGATCCAAAAATGCTTTAGATTTGCGAACTGAGACCGCCACCATTCACCATTTTTGTAATTGATGAATTAATAATTTCAATGCGTTCTTGAAGCGTATATCGTTACATTTTTATTAAAAGCGTAGTTTCTCTTTGTCACATGTGAAGGTTGAGTCCTGACAACTGTTAAAATGTCTAACGAAATGAAATGTCTTATTGTCAAAAAAAAAAAAAATTACTTTAAGTTAAGTTCAATTATGACACATTGGGATTCATAGAATATTTATAACTTTCACGAGATAGAATAATATACTGAGATGAATGATTAGGAAATTAGGAATTTCAACATTCGATTTAATAGTAGAGACAATTTTTTTCTATTTTCCTACGAATATATTACAAGGTTCAATCAAAAAAAATATATTTTTGTTTATTTTGAAGACTTGAAAAAACACTGGTTGCAACTTTATACTCAGAATTTTTTTCAAATATTTTTTAATAACAAACATTGTTTTCAGTTCATATTATTCATTGAAAAATTCTTAGCTCAAACGAAAAATATTTGAGAAAAAAAGAGTCAGGGGCAAATCACGGCATTCGATAATGAGTAAAATCCCATACAAAATTTTTTGTATGCTCGATATCGGATGCCGTGATTTGCCCCCAGGTTTTCTTGAAAAACGCAATGAAATTAATTACTGAGGAGCCTTAGCTAGTTCTTATACGCATTTTAATGGAATTAATGCAGATCTTCAGGACGTATTTATCCAAATATGATAAAAATAAATATTAAACTTTCCTTCAAATAAATGAGAAGCCTTCATAATATCAATTTGAAAATAAAACTCAACAATTAATCATGTAGTTATTGTTTTGTCTTAGAAAAGTAAAACCCGTTGCAAATTGAAAATACGATTCTTTTTATAATTTTACTTACTGCCTGGTCCATGATGTCGAACAATTTCTAAAATTTTGTTTTCGTTTTGAATGTAATTTCACAAACGAACGATATCGTTCTACATCGTGAGCCAGTTAGTAAATATTTTTTTCTTTTGGCAAATGGATATTGTTTAACAAAAAAAATTATTTTATGCATTTTATTTAAAACAAAAATTAAAATTAAAATAATACATTAATATAAATTTTTTTCATATTTCTTCCTTTAGGGTTATGAAGGATCTCTATTAAAAGTAACTAGTAAAAATGGTAAAACTGCATCGGTAAGTAATTTGCTTCAATCACAAGAACAATATAATTCTAAGCATAATGGAATTATCACATTTGTATTCCCATTTCTACCTCTTTAGCCAGTTGGCTTTGTAACATTCCATACTCGAGCTGGCGCTGAAGCCGCTAAACAAGATTTACAGGTAATGAAATTATTTTCTTTTTTCTTCTTCATATCAATTATTTATGTAAGAAAATATCAAAGAAATTGTAAACTATTTTGTATAAACTTTAGCGAAAACAAAAACTCTGTAAAATGTTTTAACTTCGAAAACGAATCTCCATTAAGATAAAACAACAACAAACTTTAATTTAGAAAAAAAAGAAACTTAACAACACCCATCAAAATCAACAAATGTAAACAGAAAAATAACAACAAATGAAACTGGCACTACAACACACTTGCAATTTTTTATTTAAATACTCGTATCTATAAAAACAAAAAATATAAAATTAAATTGAATGTTTGACATTTATTGAGAATGATTTAAATGATCAAATAACATTTATTTAGAACCTTGTTTCATTACACTTTCTCTCTCTCTCTCTTTATATAAATATATTTGTCACATATTTACACCAGTCCACATTGAACACTTTCCAAACAACATTATTTGGTTACTTTTACAAAAAAATATATTTTATACACAACTATACAATAGTATATGAATCTTTGTTGTTGCCCTGACCTAGAGAGTATTACATATTTCTACGCTACATACACGCATTTTGTATAGCACCCACAAATGAAGATTTTATCTTTTAGATAAAAATCTGATATAAGAATATATTGCCTTGCCCACCTTAACGGATTTGAATGGTTCTGTAATTTACTATTTGTTATCTCAAAAAAACCACACACTTTTTTAATTTGCTTTTATTTTAAATTACTCGTAAGTTGTATCACTGCATTTCTAGATATTATATTCAATGGGTTTTTAGATATTTTGACGGGTCGTCAGCCTAGAGCTTGCAATGGCTAATATCACTATTTAATAAGTATGTTTACATAAGTTTATTTTTTTTTTTGTTAATTTAAGCACATTTATTTCAACGACTATAAACTTTAGATCTTTGGTAATATTTTTATAGTTAAACCGAGAAAAAAATGTATCTAAAAATAATGAAACGAAGCTGAATCTCTCACAGTTATTTAGTGAAACTTTCCTAATGAAATCTATTAGTTAAAGAGAAAACATGACAGATGTGATCATAATGTAAAATAATAAACTTGTAGTGTGAAATTATAATACATGTTTGTTCAATTTACAGCCCGTTGACGGAGTTGTATGGCAATCCTAGGGTCGTCGTTCGAATAATTCCAACATTTTTTTTTTCATTTTTGTTCGAACAAACATTTTTCAATTTAGAATAAAGAATAATTCAAACAATGTTTATCGAATAATCAAATATTCGAATAATTAATGAACAACGTATAAAATAATAAAATATTTTAATATTATTTGTGAACTCAGAGAATTTCCTATCCAAAACAAGCTTTTTACAATATCCCACAAAAAGCTAAATTACGAACTACACAAATACTTTGTTTTCACAATTATTTTGTTATAAAAATATGTATTGCGAATGACCTCAACTTCGATGAAGAATAAGATGATGTTTCTTAAATAATTGATAACGTTTTATTAACTGATCTAAAAAGTCTATAAATAAAGTAAGAAATTGTACTAACGCAAAAATCGTTAACAGTATTGCTGATGATCTGAACTATTTAGAAAAATTAAAGAAAAGAACAAACAAACTTGATATGCTCTTTAATGCTGTTTTAATCGTAAATTTTTTATTCTTTTTTTTTATTTTAATTATTCGAACAAAATTTCAAAATTATTCGTTTATTCGAACAAAAAAAAAATATCATGAAATGTTATTCGAACAAATAAAAAAATACAAATAATTAACAACACTAGCCAATACATTCTACAATAGTTTTACAATGTTGTTTGAAACTTCTATGAGCAATAACTGTATAACACATATAAAATTGCAAAAATTAAATGAATAATTAATTTTAAATATTTGAAGATTTGAATTTGAAAGTCTAAAAAAATTAAATTAATTATCTTAGAAACTTCAATTAATTTCTATTCGAATTATATTGTATCTCTTCACGGTTTCTTCTTTGAAAATTGTGACGTTTGTGTGACGTGAACCTGCAATTATCTATTCACAAGTGTCATAAGTTAATTTGATACAATGTTGTAGATTCCACAGGCAGTGAATTGGACAATTATTGTAAATGTGCTTAAATTATATAGTAAAATATAAATCAAATAAGTGCACATGTAATCGTAATAAGGAACAAAACTATTTTACTATGATCACATATATTCGATATGATAATACACGATTATAATATAATTCCCGACTAGTCAGTGGAGCAAGTCCTAGTCTTGCAGGAATCCTTCCTCAACTGTAAATCAGCTTATGTTAACTTCAATGTTAACCAAATAAGAATTCCAACATTACATTAATATAATACATACATATATGTAAGCGTATGTATGTGTTGATTATCTACTTAGTCACACTTTAATAAATAAAACTTTCCTCCATGGTAATAACTGCAATGTTAAATGTAAACAATAACTTGTTTGTCGTATCTAAATTTATGTTTCAAATACAAATTACAATAAATTGTTTCATACAACCATATATTGTTTGACACGACTATTATATAGTTGGCGAAACTAAATAACATCCATGGCTTTTTTTTGGTGTAAACAAGGACTTATTTATCAAGCCTACACTTATTTTTGTAACACAAAAACCTTCAGTAGTTTGTTTTTCGCCACCATAATATAGTTATTACAACCAAGAAACACAGAAAACATGTGTGTAGATAAAATAACATTATTTTTGTGTACGAAATCTTTTCATTACGCTTTTTTTAATCCCCATCTAAGAAGTTCTCAAGAGCAGCTCTCGATTCTGAGAAATGTTATAATTTTTATTTCTTAACTCTATTCTACTTTAATTTCGTAAACTATTTTCAAAATACATACAGACAAGGGTATGTATGTTTATGAAATATTTTCTTTAAAAACTTTTTTGTGCCAGAAAAGAAAGTTTTAAAAAAGTTGTAAGTCGAAGAATTTTTTTTATTCTAACAAAACAAATATTTTTTATAATTTTGCTGTCTTTTCCAATAATAAAAACGTATAACAAAAATAAATTCATTCTCTGATAAGAGTTCCATTAAACTCTAACATGAAGTCCAACAAAAGAATATTAATTTCAGGTATCGTTTTATTTGAAATCAAGGTCTGCTCAAAACCTTCCAGATCGTCTAGTAGAACAGAAAATAGTTCCTTTTAGTTCAGCGATTATAGAAGTTAATCACTTTATTTATTCAAAACTATCCAAGCACTGAATTTTGTTTTATTTAAGTAAAAACTTTTAAGTCCCTTTTACAAAGCACCAACCAAATATTTTAAATTCGCCCACAAAAAGGATCACTATAATAAAATCCTTTAACAAACAATTAAAACGCAAAAAGGAGTCCTTTTTATTATTTAACTCAATAGCCAAGACACCAAAAACAAAATGCAAATTAAAAACAAGTAAATTATTTTTGGCGAATTGTTAAGACATTGAAAATGCCAAAAACATTTTGGTCAGATAAAAACATATCAAATATTTTTTTTACAAAACAATATATCAGACAAAAAAATATATTCCAAATTCTCTTTCTATTTCGAAAAAAAGAATACAAAATAACTTACAATTAAAATTAACTCTTTCTTAAACAAAAACGTCTTAATTACTGAAAAAAAAACTGAACAAACCGCTGTATTATTGAATTTACAGCAGGGTGTACGCTTCGATCCCGATATGCCCCAAACAATACGCTTGGAATTCGCCAAGAGTAACACGAAAGTGAGCAAACCCAAACCACAGCCCAATACAGCGACAACAGCCTCACATCCTGCATTGATGCACCCACTCACTGGACGTAAGTAAACTTTAAGTGAAAAACAAACTTAACAAACAAAAACTGTACCTTCTTTTGTTTTTTATTTAGTACATGATATGTTTGGTTTTTAGTTATTATTATTTTATAATTTTTAATGTTAAATGTTTTTAGTAGTTTGTTTGTTTCGACGTTTCTTTGTTTATTATTTTTTTCGTTTTTCATTTAAATTAGTTTTCTTTTACAAAAATATTTGGTTTGTGATACACTAAATATAATTGACATTTTTCAATAAAAAGCGCACTTTTAACCTTTTTGTTAAAACAAAAAAATATATACATATATAATTATTAATTAATTGTATTATAAATTACCCCCAAAAGGTAATTTATCATACGGGATATCAGCTTAATTAAATAAGACCAGAAAACCAGCACTAAGATTTTTATTTAGTTTAATTAAACTAAAATCTTTTAATAAAACCATGTCTCCTTTTAATATACTAAAAATAAAAACCAATTCCTCCTCAGCATTACTAAATATCGTAAGCACTTTGTCACCTATAATAAATATGAAAAATAAATAAATCAAAAATAATTTCAGCCACACAATTGATACACAACACAAACACAAGATTTCACATACACTCACACACACACACACACACACTTGTTGTACACATTAGTCAAAAAAGAAATCCTACAGAAGAAAAAATTTAAAAAAAAAACCATCTAAAAATAAAGACTGAAGACACAAACTTTAAGCAAAGTATTTTGCTTTTTCTCTAGAGAGCAGAGCAAAAACAAATGAGTTAAGACACACACACATACATATAGGATCTCTAAGGGAACAAATGACAACAACGTTTTCTGGAATAAAAAACTCAGGACACAATAGGCAATGGTGTAACGAATATCAAGTTTTAAGTATTGCCAAATATGAATATTCGCGAAAGCGAAATTTAGCGCCACTTATCTATGACTCGATTTTCAGTTCTGCAAAATAAAATATTTCAAAATTTAATTTTAAAAAAATACTCCATTCAGTATTCAGTATTCACACTCTGACAACAATAAATCACTTTCTTTCATACTCTACACCAAGTTCGATTTGATTTCGGGAGACTGAATAAATTACTCGACATAACATTTTCAATTTTTCGTGATTTATATGTTTCAAAAGTGTTTTTTTCACTTTCAGCTTGCATTTTCGCACTTTTAATTACAAGTGATTCACAAATATTTATAAGCAATTCAATTCTGCTTAGATTCCGTTTTGCTTCAGATGTTTTGTAGTAGATGAATAGATGTTAACATATTGTCGATCTGGAATAAATGCTGCAATATGCTCTGCGTCGTTGTCTTTAATTGAATTGAATTATCTTAACTTAAACTAAGTTTTTCATAAAAGTTTTTGCCTCGATCAGAAAATGATTTAAATTTATTCCATGAATAAATTGATTACAAGCTAATCGTTTGAAAACAGCAGTTTGTTAACAAATTTTCAGCATAAGAAAATGAATTATTGATTGCCACGGCAATCACCAAGTTATAAATTCCAACTGCTCGAAAATACTAAATAACGTATCATACACAAGCAAATTTCGCATTTGCTTGAACACGGTCAAACTATCATCAAGTTCTCGTGGTCAAAATTCGTACCTGATTAAATGCAACAGAAGATTTCAGAAACAATGACTTTACTCATTAATAAAAGTGTATATGATGATAAAGATGACGACATTATTCAATTTAGTTTCCGAAGCCATGTTTATTTTTCCACTAGAAAAACTATAGGGGAATATTTAGCTCAAACATGGGTGGTAAATGACATCGACCCTCTGACATGGTCAGAAGTAAATCAACAGAAATGTGAAATTATTTTACCTATACTGAGGCAATATTTAGTCCCACCAGCTCCAGGTGCTCCGGGCGAGCAAATGTTTAGCGGTGCAGCACTTATTTACACCCGGCAGCGCAACGGGATGAAAGCGGGAAATGCTTAAGAAATTTTATATTCGTAGTTCCAAATTCCGCTGCTGAATTTTGATTATTAATTTCCCATGATAAGATTAAATGAGATATAACTTTTTTCATGTTAGTGGCAAAAGAACATTATTTAACTAAAACAGTACTATTATTTTAATTTTATAAAAATTTTTTTGTTAAAATATTTCCATGAATATCAAAAATAAGCGTATATTCATGAATAAGAATACATATAATTGTATTTGTTACATCACTACTAATGAGCTACAATATGTAAACAAAAACTTAGGATACATACAGGGAACACAGTGGGCCTCGAAGAAAAAATAATTGCGATTGACATGTATTTATCTACTAAACTATTGATGCAATTTCAAAATGGGTTAAGTTATCTTTCATAGTTAGAAAATAAATAATTGCCTTTGAATTTTTAAATTCTTTCTGAAATTTGATTTTTCTGAATTTGATTTTTTATTTTTGGCAATTATCTTTCATAAAGCCGTGTAAAAATTGTTATTGAAAAAAAATTCTTATTTTCAGTAAATATATTTCTAAAATATATTGAAAGTTTGTGTAATTAATTATTTCAATTAATCTCGATTAAATATCTCAATTAAACTAAAGAATTAATAATTGCTTTACGTTTTCATATTTCATATTTCTAGAAATATTTTTAAACATCTTTATATTATGGCATTTACACCAGACCAAAATTTTTTTTGGAAATCTCTATCAAAATCTATACCGTTTACACCGGGTTATTCGTGACATTTTCCAAGATTTCGTATCCATGTCAACAACAGTTGATTGGAATTTTTATATTCAAATGTCAACTCCAGTCGAACTACTCAATAACGAACTTCCTTATAGGAAAATATTTATGCGAATGCTGCATTTTTTAAGGGATTCCCTACATTTCTTATACCCCCCTAAAGAATTTCTCTATAGCGTAGTTTTCTCTGTCAATGAACATTTACTGTCTTTTCATATTCGAAATAATCCCCCTTTAACGAATTTTTATTTTAACAGAACACATCCGTGGCTGCGAACGCTTTATTGTTGCAGTAAAATGGAAAATCTTAAAACAAGTAAACTTAGAACATAAGGGTTTATTATTTAAGAGCTTTCGGATTTGATTAAAAAAACACATAAAATTTAGAAAAATTTATGAAATTTTTATTTGAGTCGGTAGAACAATATACATATTTTCATTTCATGTTGGTCCAATTTTTGCATACTCTTACCAACATATCGGCCGGTATCTAACGAATAAATTCCTCGAAATTGGCTTACAGTGCGACAACCGTTGCAGGCTTGTCTGTATAAATATGAGCCTTAACGTAACCCCACCAAAAATAGTCTAAAAGAGTTAAATCTCAAGACATAGGCGGCCAATTTACCGGCTCCAAACGTGAAATAAACTGTTTACTCGCCTCTCAATTGGTCTATTGTTTCGCATGTCAGCCAAGTCCAGCTCTTCAATTTTGGACAAACAAAATGTGTAATCAGCGCACAGTAGCGCTTGCCATTTACAGTAACTTTCCTGCATACATCGTCTTTGAAAAAGTACGTTCCAATGATGCCACTCGCCCATAAGCCACTGTGCAATACTTTAAACTTGGTTAAAAAATTACGATAACTTGCATATCAGATCTTTTATTTCACGAAACCATGGATTAATAGAATCCATAATTATAATTACAGACATTTTTAGCAGAAAATACAATTATATTATATTCCAAAAAACTATAATATGGTCATAAACATTTATGAATCTAAGTCGACTAATTTTTATAACAATAAAGTGTTTAAATACTATTTCTGTGCATATTCCAATGACAATGATAGCTTTCGGAAATAAAAACTTTTTATAAATCAATAACAATTATCCAGACATAACAAACTTTTTAAACATTAACACTAGACTACAGAAAACTAATGAAAACATTTTGTAAATAATATAAATTTGAAAAATAATAAAAGTGTTGCCTTAAATTCGTTAAATGTAATAAGACTTTTGAAAGAAAATGCGCTTATATTTGTGTTTAACCAATATTTTTTGTGTTTCCTTTGCTTAACAAAAAATATATACATAAATAAAAATACTAAATTAAAACAAAAAACAAAATAAAAACCATTCTTTTTCTCTTGATAATTTATCAAAATTTTATTTCCCTTTTCTTTTTTGGATTGTTTTTTAACAAAAGACAATTATTTTCTTTCTCATAACCAACATTTAGATTTGGGTGGGCCCTTCTTTCCGGGCGGACCCGAGTTATGGCATCATCCGTTAGCGTATTCAGCAGCAGCCGCTGAATTGCCAGGTGCTGCAGCTCTGCAACATGCTACTCTAGTACATCCGGCACTGCATCCTCAAGTGCCAGTGCGCTCTTATCTTTGACTAAATACAGATAAAGTTATGGAGCAGCCAATGCATCAAGTAATAAATATTTGACAAAAATCTCAAGTAAAGTAAAAGTTTATATTGAAAAATATTAAATTATTTTAGACTCAAATGACAATGCCGCAGCATCATCAACAAACAACAGCTATACATCCTAATATGCATATGTCAGCTGCTGCTGCCGCCGCTGCCGCTGCTGCAGCTGGCTTACCACCTAGCGGTGCCGCAACAGGTCCTGCTGGTGCTGGTCACCAGTCGGGTGGTCATCCTTCACATCATCCTTTTTTATCAAGTCCCGCTCTCGCGAGCCCAGTTGGTTCTACAAATAATGCAACGCATCCTAATAATCCACCTTTGGCTGCCAATGCACCATGTTCGACTTTATTTGTAGCCAATCTGGGACAATTTGTGTCCGAACATGAACTCAAAGAAGTATTCTCTAGGTAAGTTTATGTTAATATTTTCACCAGTACAAATATAACAAAGCATTCACCAGAGTTTCAAATCACACACTTGTTAAAATTAAACAAATCTTGCACTTATTGTCAACAAAACATTATTATAAATAGGACTATTGAAAAAAAAAACGCACAGACATACAATTAAGAATATTTGAAAAAAGTGATAAAAGAGCATTATTACTACCATTCAAAACATAAATTATGCTTGCACTATTTCAAAAAAATATTGGGTTCATTTTATAAACTAAATGCACTCACTTACAATTTTTAATTTCATTCATGCTAAGAAAATACATGGTTGAAGTGGTTATAACATATTTACGAGCAACATATTATGATTGATCGTTATCTAAAACTGGTCTCAAAATGTGATCAAATATAATCATGATATGGTCCCACATTATCATGATCGACGAACATAATATGAGAGTCGTTGTAGCAAATTATAGCCTAATTTAAATCTCTAATAATACTTAAAATTATTTTAATATTAACTAAGAGAGAATTCCAGCATACATACATACACAAAATATATACAGTACGAAACATTCATTCAGTGTAAATAGGAGCGTGTATTTATGTGGAATAGTTACACGCTTAGTTTTAATTACAAATTAACAACAATATATTGGTTTTGCTGATTACTCCAGATCATAGTTATGTTTGTTGCAACCATACATTGCTTGGCGCAACCACTATATAATTTTCGTAACCATTGCATAATCATAATAACAAAACAGCAATACTTTTTTTTCGTTTGCCATAAGCACAATATATTTGTGATAACCATTTCACTGCCATGACTTTTCTCTGTGTGCTATAGGAACTGTTTTGTAAAAAGAATTGTGGGTTTAAAAAGCCAACGTTTAATTGAATTAATTTATTTTATTTGCTCTATTACCATAATTATATAATTCATTGTATTTCTTAAAAACATAGAAATGAATATTAAAAACAATATATATTTTTAATTTAAATTTTCTTTTAAACAACATAAAAAAACCAAAAACTAACTTAAATGCACAGTATGCCTGGCTTTTGTCGCCTACGAATGCACACGAAAGGTACGCACAATATCACTTCTTCTTCTACTACTTCCGTCACTTGTTCTTCTACTACTACTACTACTCTCACGCCCACCAATATCACAACCAATTCTAACACTTCCACTAACACACCAACAAGTTTTAGCACAAATTCGTCCAACACTTTAGCTGCAGCAAATGGAACTGGAGCCGGACATTTAAATAACCTACTGCAGCAACAACAACAAACACAACAGCCACATTTACAGTTGCACTCAAAATATTATAATAATTATAATAATGCTACCGGAAATGTGGCTACTTTGTCGACCGGAAATTCAACAGCAACTGCTAATACAAACCATCCTGTAGCTTTTATTGAGTTTAAAGATGCACATACTGCTGCAGCCGCCATGCAACAGCTGCAGGGCAAATATTTATTATCTTCAGATCGTGGCTCCATACGTATAGAATTTGCCAAGACTAAAATGATAAATGATGGCTCAACAGCACAAATTGTCAATGGTAATCATATTAGCAATAATAATAACATCAGTCATAACAAAATACTTAATGCATCAATGGCCATTAATCCAACAGCAATGGCCATATTAAGTCCCACAGCAACGGCCATGTTAACACCCCCACCCGTAAACAATTGCCCTCAGTTGGTTATTTTTAATGGTTATGCCACAGCAGCAAATGGTTCGGGTCTTGTTTCTTCAGTGCAGCCTCCCCATCAGCAAGTATTGATGGCACCACCACCGCCACCATCCCAAATAGCACATCATCTACAACATAATCAATTTATAAATTGTACTGCCGCTGGTGCTACAACATCAGCTAATCCTGTTTCTATGGCCCCATCTTTAGCCACTTTACAATTCAATAACAATTCCAATAACAACGGCACCAACATTACTAATAACAATACAACTACAGTTATTTTAAATAATAATAATAATAATATTAACAATGCAAATATAATTAGCAATAACAATAATCGTTCTACTGCACTACCACCACCACCACCACCACTACCACAACCACCTCAGCCTACTACTGTTGTTGTAAATTCACTACAGCACCAACTTCATCCAATACAGCACCAAAATCATCTTTTTAGAGACGTATGTATTGTTAACTTGTTTCCAACATCCAGTGAAAGGAAACAATATTTTAAATATATTTTTCAGTTTCAGAAAAATGATTTTTTGGCACAAGTCCTTTTTTTCTTTTTTATTTTTTTTTTGCTTGCTCAATTAATTAGTTGTTATTTAAGATTATTATAAATATTTAAAATCTTTTGCCGAATTTTGTTTTTATTTTGTATTCCGTTTGTGTAAAAATATTTTTGCTATAATATTCCAACAATTTTAAAAACTTTATATATAAAATTTAATAGTTTTACCTTGAACATTTTAGTTTTTAAATTAAAAGCATGATAAGTAAAATTTAATATAAAAATAATCGGCCCTGTTGTGAAATAAAATCGATTTAAATCGTTCGATTTTCAAAACTAAATGTCAGTTGACTGGATTTACAGAACAGAGCATATTTAATTTTTTTTTATCGAAATTCATTTTGAAATTTTAACCAAAGTCATGTAGGTATATCTGCGTAAGTCCATTTACATTAGAATCGGAAATTGTGGGTGTACGCTTGTATTCACATTGTGCTTGCTGTCTGCAAACGTACGAGTACTAGGTCTTTATTAAAGTTTTGTAAAATCAAGGGTTTATGTTATTGGAAAAATGATTTTGAAGACAAATCGATGGAAATAGAGTAGGACAAATAATTCCATTCTTTATAATCCATTTGCGACCCTCCATTATAAGTGTGGCTAGAACGCAGTTTAATTAATATATCAAACGTTCTTAAGCTTGCTTGTCCACTTTTTAGGGTTTCGTACATAAATTGTAACAAAGGTACTTTATTGCATTCGCTAATATGTCTGTCCCTCTATCGGAGGCTTCTATCACGTGAACTGCAAGATATGTAGTGCCACAGCAAACACTAAAAATAAAAATTAAAGGTTGCATACACAAGATATCATATTCTTGATATAGATCTGTAATATGTTAACCGTAAAAAAGAGGTATTATTTTTAACATTAAAAATAATAAACACTGGAAATTTGCAGAACGTGCGTATTACTATTGCCGCTTTGACAAGAAATTAAAGAGCGTATAGAAAAGAAGTGTTATTTTTATAGATCTTTTTTATTTTGTCTTACATTTTTTAAGGATAGAAAATTAAAAATATTTTATGTTTTAATATTTAAATTAAATAAAAAAATAAATTTTTATTATTATTTAATTATGAAATTTATTTAATGGAGTTTGCCTCGATATCTCCTTTCAAAGATTTTTAAAAACTTTTGTTTGTTGAGAGTTTTTTAGCTAGTGTATATACATGAATTTCATTGGTTTAAAATTAAACACCAATAATAGTTTTGTATAAAATATTTAAACTATAAGTTCAATTTATTTGAAAGTTAAAACAAGAATGAATCTTTTTAATAATGATAAATATTTCACATGTAAAACAAATTATGAAAACTCATGTGATTAAAAATTATATTTATTTAACAAGTATATTTAGCACCAATGAAATGCATGTATATAGACTAGCTAAAAAAACCCTCAACAAACAAAAGTTTGTGAAAATCTTTTATTATTATTGTTATTGTTATTTTTATTAAAAATAAATGGGGATATTTTAATTAAATAATGCTACCAAACTCACGGGAAATATCTTGAATATAAAAGTTTTCATTTAAATATTGTATACAAAATATACGATGAAGTCGTTTTTGTATTCTGTGAAACTGATATTGGCATTTATTTTATAACCTATTTATATATAATCAGCGAAAACTTGGTAATGACTTTCACAGAGTACAAGATACGATACTTTCGCATTACGTTGCAGTAGCTCTACAATCACCTCTAAATAAATAATACTATTATTAATAATAAAAAGTTATTTATTCTCTGCATGTCATATTTAATAGCATATTGTGCGCTTATCATATACTAGACTAGCAGTTCAATCCAAGTCAAAGGAATGTTTATTTATTTCATTGTGTGTGTTTTCGTGAAAAGAAATATTTAATGCGCGAAAAAATAGTTTTACAATAGAACAGTGAGTAAAACACTTGATCTCAAGCACATGAATTCCTTCAAAATCATCGGTTCAATAATCACAGCGAACTCTTAATTTTTTTTGTGTCTTATTCATGCAATAATTTATAAATATTGATGTTTTTAAGGCGAATATGGTTGCTGTTGGCTGAAGTAGGAGTAAATGATAACTGAGAACGAAAGTTCGAGTCCAGTTTCAGCCAATGCATAAGATCCTGCATCTTTAAGATCTGCAGAGTGTCATAGCAATGGTCACTGAATAGGACCGGCAGCAATGTAAACCACAGCGAGCTCATCGTTCGCTAAAGTAGCAAAATATACAGCTTTAAAGAAAGAAATGAGCCTACGCCAGACGCACTTCGTAAAAGAATTAATTAAGCTTTCTCTTCACTTCAAGTGTTTGATAGGCATTAGAAGCATGATTTGTTAATTTTCATTTATAAAAAAAAGAAAATAGTACTTATCTCCAATGACGTTGTCATGTTAAAGTTTGCATATGCTTATTAGTATTATAACTCATTACTTTGCCATCAAAGTTTTTGCTGGGTGATTTTTTACAGACCCTTTGATGCCAAAATAGAACACAGAGGATAATTGTATAATATAAAGTATTTTATAAACTCAACGACATAAAATCATCAAATATAATCTAAGGGTACAAAATATTTATATAAAATCTTTCAAGGTTGCGGATGCATACATTTTTTTACGAGAGATTTTTAGCTCTTTCTTCATGTAAACCAATAAGAGGTTTTATTTTGATATGAAAAAAACGAGACAATTTTTGAGCGAAATACTCAATTGTGAAGAGAAGGGTATTCCAGTAATAATGGAAAAGAATATCAGGCAAATGGCCGTCACGGTAACGACTGCAGTACCATATTCTTTTCATGAAATTTTCCAGCACCAATTCGTGAATTCCATCTCTATGGTCTTGAATCGGGGTCAGAAAACATTTCACACAGAAAAGCGATGGTATAGTTTCTTGTGTAGCTTTTAGTGCAGTCTTGAAGAAAATAAAAGTCGTCCACGCAAAATAAGATGTAATGTCGTTTCTGAAATGCTCAATTCCAAATATTGACGAGAAATGGACAAACCAGAATTTTTCTTAACACTGTGGACTACAACAGCTCAGTTGTTTCTTGAAGGATTTGCACAAATTCGATTCTTCACATCACTAGCTTTCCAACCAGTTTCACAGTTGCTGGCCGAAAAGGGCTTCTGAACTGTGAAAGCGAAATGTTTAAAATTTTTGAATTTTAATATTTTCACTGCCACCTTGACGTGTATATCGTTCCATATTTGTCAATGGCGTCGTTTTTAGTTATCATCTGTCCAGTAGTTACCGGTCACAAAATGGAACGTCATATTGGATCATCCTGTGTATGCATTTTCAAACTCTAGACCAATCATTAACTTTTATTCGGTACCATAATAATATTTAAAAAGTTTTCAAAAACTTTTGTTTGTTGAGTGTTTTCTTTAGCTTTTCTATATATGTACATGCACTTCATTGGTGCTTATGCCAAATCATCAGTAGACCTTAAACCATATTTTTAAAAAGTCGAGGCAATCTCGATTAATAAATAAATAAGAATTTTAAAATATGTATATTAAAAAAATAATTATTTTAAATTGTGCATCCTTAAACATTTTAAACTTTTCTGAATAGTATAAAATATAAGAAAATTTAACTTTTATTACGAATAACGATATTTAATGGCTCATGTCGAAAAAATATTGTTGCCCGTTACTATAGACAAAGTGTTGCTCATGTTAATTTATCAACGCCTGGCGTTGTGTTTTGTAACATAAGGGCTTCAATGTGCGGGTGATTGTAAGTAAGGCTTTTTAGTGAACTTTTTATTTCGGAAGAGCTTTAAAACTCTAGTGGGTTTTTTATTTTTTTTTTTTTTTTTTTGGTAATTTAATCTTTCATTTGTTGCCAAATTCTTGGTGAATCTTTAACTTTCGGTGATTTTTGATTTTATTTTAAGTTGTTTTATTTTATTTAATTGTAAGAACGCTCATGCTACAACCCACATCCATATAATTCATTCTGTATACGCTTAAAATGCGATAGAAACTATAAGTTCTTCTTAGAACTTAATCCTTGAAGGCATACGACATAATTTGTTTTTTCTCTAAAGCAAATAGTTATTTTTCACGGTCGCATGTCTTTCAAATAAATATTTTAATTTCAACATTATTTCCAACAACAACAACATTAACAACAACAAAACAAAATAAGTTTATTTATTGAAATTGCTTTGTTGAAATTGATTAAAACAATAAAATTACAACAAAATTAAACAAAAGCTTTACAAATACACAAAAACGAAAACAACAATAATTTTTCAATTGTAGTATCGATAAAACTATTGTATTCCCTGTGGCTATAATTTACTTTTATAAATATTTAATTTAATGTTATTGTGGTTATGAACACCAATAAATACATTTGTACATGTTTGCCAATACAAACACAAAAACACATACATACAATATACACGTATGTATATGTATGTGCATTTACTTAAATAGAAATAAATAGTCAAAGCCCCCTTTACCTAGTGTACATGTACCTGGGAAGAAAATAGAAAAATAAAGTGGTACTATGCAGCAATTTGCTACAATTTGTCGTGACTACATGATTTTAGTTTTGTTTCTTTTTTGGTTTTAAATTTTTCTTACCCCACATTTAAGCTTCTGTTGTACATTTCGCTAACAACAATGAATTTATTTAAGTTTTTCTTTTTCGTTTGTTTGTATTGGATTGCCAGCAACTACCCTTGTTGCCAATAGTTTCGTTTTTGCAAAATGTAAAATTACTATTCTTTAACAGCTACTGAGTACAAACTAATTCATATGCGTGTTGCACGCATATTTTACATACGTTGTTGCAATATTAAAAGAAACGAAAATATATTTAAATTCCTTTCAAACATTTCTAAAACCTTAGTTGCACTATGAAAATGATTTTTCTAATAACAACATGTGCTACGTACGAGTACATACACATTTCTTCTATTACTAGTTAATAAAAAAATATATCTCCCCGTTTTTTTTTTCATATTGCTTCCAAGTATAATGGCAAAAAGGTTTTAGTGTTTTAGCAATCTACTAAGTGTTTTATAGCAAAATGCAACAAACAAACAAAAAAACACATGTTTAAAATTGTAAAATAAAATAGTGAAAAGCATGAATTATGCAAACATTTAAAAACTAAAAATCTTATAACTTTAAGCAGAGTATTGCTATCATGTTGCATGTTGGTGGCATGTTGCACAATACGAAATTGCAGTTTTCTTTTTACAAAGCTGTGAATAAAGATCAGCAATTGGATCAACAATAATCATTCTGTGAGTAAACTTTGCAGCATATGATTTTTAAAAATCCCAAAGATGATATTTATGAAACACCGCTCTCGCTAATCTGGAACTCTAACAATCGAACATTAAGCTCGATTACTTAAGAAAAATAATTTGAAAACACGAAAAATTTTAAGCGACTTTTTTTAAGGATAAGAAATCAGCCAAGTGCGAGTCTGTACGGATGGTTTCGCAGCTCTTTGGTTAGGGACAGCCTTGAAGTTCCAACTGAATTCTATTTTTAATATTTGTTTTTAAAAGCGACAATATACTCTCTGTGAGAACTTCCAATGTCTTTTACAGCTCACAATATACAGATCTGTCAAAAATAACACTTCTTGTTTACACGTCCTTTTTTTACCTGAGCTGTTTTTTTTGGTCGAAATGGCAACAGTAATGCCCACCCTCTGAAAATTCCCAGTTTACGAGGGCGGATCAATAAGTCAGTGACTTTTCGAACTTCCCTCGTAGTTATATGAAATGTAACACTGTTCCCATCAAGTACCACCTGTTTACTTTGTGTTTAAGAGCTGTTTAAAATATACAACCTCGTGTATTTTTCTAAACATGGAAAAAAGTGAATTTCGAGTGCTCATTAAACATTATTTTTTGCGAAAAAAAAACCGCCAACCAAACCAAGGAAAAGCTCGATAAATTCTATGGGGACTCTGCACCATCGATTTCAATGGTAAAAAAGTGGTTTACTGACTGTCGTCGTAGTCGCACAAGTACAAATGACGCTGAACGTTCTGGACGTTCAGTACACCCGAAAATGTCGGAAAAATCCACGATCCGGTGTTGACCGATTGAAGAGTAAAAGTGAGTGCCAATACTTTAATTGGAAAGCAATGAGTCAACTTATGAAATACATACTTTTCCCTACTTCTACTTTGGCGTCGTAACTTATTACTTTGATATGGCGATGTCATTGGAGGCAAATACTTGCTGAAGCAAGCTTACAAATACAATTTTGTACTTGTGCTTTTGAAGGAAATGTTGTGTTTGAGGACGAGAGTTTTATTAACTGGTCTATCGCACAACTAATTTATAATTTGCTAAAAACTAGGTTTCTGAAAAAAATCCCTGCCTTTGCCAGATGTTGAACAATCGGCCGCCCGTGTGATAAGCGCACGCTCTACAACTACAGTGCTATTCGGAGAATGATTTAATTTAAAACTTGTTTATTTACTTGTTATAGTAGCTATAAAACTGCCGTAAAGTAATGCTAACATACAATATAGCTTGTGTGTAAAAGTCTGTTGTGCTTATAACAGAAGTCATTACCAAGTGTTTTCTGGGAGTTAAATGACAGACATCAGTAAAATAAATGACGAGATATTCCAACCTGGAGCTATTCTGAGTGCTAGGAAATGTAGATTAGGTTTGCAGGTGGTTGGTCTGAGTTCTTTTGAATTGCTGTAAAATAAAATAAAAGAGGCTATTCAGGCCAGGAGATATTAAGAAGTCCATCTACAGCCAGTATGATAGCGCGAGAGCTTTAATTTTACTCCGGCTAGCTCAGCAACAGCTACGAATAATTGAGTGGCCTCTTTGCAAAGGCTGCAATCTCCATCTCAATAGTTTTTAAAAATAAATTATAAAATTACCATTATTTAAAGATACAGAAATTTATTATATTGCAGATTATGGTATTCAGTAGAAGAGATTAAGGTAAGTTTGAGCCAAATTCGTATAAAGGTTTCGCATCAAAAAGGATACGAAATTTTACGAGACATTCGTGAGAAAACTGAAGATTGCAGCCTTTGCAACTATACCCCTCAATTGTGGATGTCTTGAAGGGATATCGCCTTATTTGCACACATGTTAGTAAAATGGCTTCTATAGAAGATTTCAGAGGGAGGATGCAGATGACATTCTCTCTCTTCGCTCGATCCGATGTGATAATGTTAATGACCACATTATCAGATCAGCAATGTAATATTGCATGAGCTAGCAAACCTATCGGAACGCGTACTTAGAAGTAGGAATAGTACTGAGTGCTGATTTCTAGAGATTTTCGCTAGTATTCAATGTATCCCTTGCTAAGAATATTTCTTTCCAAAAACTAGTCAAATATCTGCTAGTTATATTGCGTTATTCGCTTCCATTATTCTACATTTTTCTATTAAGGGACTGGAAGTTTGTAAGTATTTGATAGAATCATAAGCTACAGCTTAGAGATGTTTCTTACGATGATAATGATATAAAAACTTTAAAAATGTTTAGAAATATTTCAGGTTTTTTTAGAAATAATATTTTTTTTAAATTGAACGTTTTTAAAGCTCAGCAAATCATAAAGAAAATATTGTAAAAATCATATCAATGGTCAGACGTTGACAAGCCGTAACTGATTTTTAAATGTTTTAGTTGATGAAATCAAATTTGAAACGTTACTAATCACGAAATAAAATAACTGAAAATGAATGCTTCTTATAGGAGTTTACGATTTATTTGAGTCTGTAGTTTAACTAACTTCGATTGTTTTATTTTGCGGATAGGAATGAAGGAATCTTTAGCGATTAATATAACGCTTTCTGCTCTTTCTAGGAAATAATACAAATTCAGTTAATTCTTTTCAACATATGACCATCAATATGGTAAAAATTTGTCTACCCATTTTTTTGGGAATTGTGAAATTGTTTAAAATCGACTAGGATTTATGAAAGTTACATGAATCAAAAGGTTTTCACGCCCGAAGGTGTTAACTTTTGACTAATGCGCTACTCTGCTTAGATCTTTCTTGTGGATATTTCTAGAAAAATCTAAATAGTAGCTACAGGATCTGGAGTTATTAACATTTATCTTGGGTGGACATCAGTTGTATCTTTCCCGTTTTCTCCTCTACTGATATTTTAAGTTTTTTTTTTATTGCCTTGAAAATTCTAAATACAAGAATTGTTTGCATGCAGCCAATATATTTTATTGGCATAAATTGACATACTTCATAATCTGAAATAAACATTTCTGTTTAAAGTTTTTTGTTATTATCTCAAAGCGGATTGAAGACAAAATAAAATATTTAAAAGGTTGTTTCATCTTCAACAGCTCTAATCATCATAAATTTATATTCAAACTTTTGATTAATTTTCTTTTTCTTTTACAAATGTGAAGCTTTAAGCAGCAGTTTAAAGACAAACAATAAATAAGCTATTTAGGTAACATGATATTTAATGAGTTTTTAGCCAAGTTAAACCTCAGTTTACCCTCAATACAAGCACTAAGTTTAAAATCGATGTTTTCAGTTTAATCTGCTGGCAAGAAATAATCATAAGACTCTGTGTGTGTTGCGAATAATACTCCTTAACATAAATAAGTTGCACCAACAGCATAAAATTGAACATAAATTTTATATTTTCCTCCTTTTTCCAATTTTCCGTTTTTTTTATTTTTACTTACATATCAAGCAATAGGAATAAAGTTAAAAAAAAAAAATACAATCCAACAACAACATTATGCAGGAGGTGGAAAATGCAACAACTATAACGTGGTTTATAAAAAATGCATTATGTTGTTACGTACTTATACTTTAGTTTAGTTGTTAATACTTAGACATATTTATAGTTATGGCAAAGGGAACGTGGGCTAGCTAGCTGTTCGGTTTTGGTGTAAATCTACCAGAACCTGACAAGCGTGTAAGCCAAGAAATATGAAAATATATTTATAAATATTTTGCAAAAAAAAAATAAGTATGGAAATGTATAAAATCACTAGACAGTAAAAATTTACCACATTTGGCCTAAACCACAAATACATTTTAGTGTTTAAAACGTGTGTGTTTATATGCATGTAATCATATATTAAACATGAAAACTTGCCTTAAATTGTTTAAGTTTGCTTGGTTGACTTTTGTAACAGAAAAAATAATGTTCATTACAGAGTATGTCACTCTGTTCGGTTTTCATAAATGACTGAATTGCCAAATACTTCCACTAAAGGTGTTAAAAATTTGCTTAAAGCCATCAAGTTCAATGTATGTAAATAAGCAGTGGATAATGTGTTTTTAATTCCTTATGAAATTGAATTTTTTTTTAATGAAAAAATATTTTAATCGAATTTTCATGGCAGAATAATATTAGAATAAATTACAAAAATATGATTTTTTATGGCAGCTCATGTTGGCTCGAACATTTGTAAACATAAAGTAGATCAGTTGTGGTTTCAACACAACCTTATTAATAGGTCTTGAGATAGCTGTTAAATCAGACTCGAGTTTGTAATTTCAAGCGCATATTAATGCAACCATTGTTCGAAAACTTTTACTTTTTTATAAATTAACCGCAGAAAGATAAGAGCGTACTATTGTCTCGATTTTTTTCTTTTGTTAGTTTTTACTATTGATATATTCAACTAATATGCTTGTTTTCCAAAACTTTTCTAAAATTTTTCCGTTTGTCCCAGGAATTGTTTTGAAAAACTCGCAAAATCGAATGATTCTGCTTACACCAAATATTGAAATTCTTAACACAATTTATAAACTACAATAAATTTGCTTAACTAAATATATAAAATGCGTTGTGTTCTCTCGTATTTTTTTTTAATATCACATGCGCACTAAATGTTTCAAAAAACTGGCCAGCCTCTTCCAGCCAAGCCACAGAAGATAAAAGAAAAATTATGAAACAAGGAAATTTTTTCGTTTAAGCTATCTGCACAAAAATTTCAATGACAATACTAGAGTGGAAAAGACTAGGAAGAAATAAACACACTTACGCTGATGAGAAGGTGTTGAGAGCTCCGAAAACAATACGCTTGCTCCGTTCTTCTCTAAAGTGTTCAGAACTAGTTCATGTTTCTTGTGTTCCTTTCGTTTATTAATGCTCTATTATAACTTAGTACATTTGACCAAAAAGTTTCGTGGCTGTGTAGGCCGATGAACCTCAAATTTTGTCGTTTGCAATGCATCACATAAGTTGTTTCTGTGCATGTCACAAGATGTTTTGTTCAGTTGCTTAATTCATTAGCCGAAAAATATGAATATATTAAATATGTATAAAACAGATATGTGATGGAAATCGATTTCGAAAACGAAGCCATTTTAAAACGTGTTTTGTGATAATATTTCTGTATTAAAAACTACTTTACCGCAAATATTATAGAAATATGTCTTTATTAAAAAAAATTATAAAAATGTAAAGTGTATTAAAAATGATCTTTAAAATTGCTTCGTTTTCAAAATCGATTTGCATCACATACCTGAGTATCTATTTTTTTGTGTCATACAAGAATATTTGCAAGAACTTTTTAATCATTTTCGCATTGTCATTTTCGTTTTGCCTTAAAAGGCATATTTTAGCATATTCTGCTTTTAAGACCAGGTATTTTTTCTTCAGTGAATTTTTATAGAGCATTTTTTCTATTTTTCACTAACTGTTTGTTGTCTTTATTTAATTTTTTTTTTTGTGCTTATGTTGTTGACTGTTTCATATTATAATTTATTTTATTTTTAGTTTAAAGCCCTCGGAACTTAAAAAAAGGGAAAATCTCGGAAGTTTGTAATTTTAGTTTAAAAAAATGTAGAAAGACTATAAGTAAGGTGCAGAAAATTATATCACTTTATTACGAATATGACTGTAAAATCTATGACAGAAATCTAGATCCCAAATAAGCCGCTTGCGGCCAAACCTACAAAAATTCCAAAAAAAAAATATTTTTAAAAAGTCTTAGCAATTTGTTAAAACTAAACAAAAAGGTTTACTAGTGTTTTTTTCCAGTTCAGTAAAATAACAATATTCGGTAAAATCACTCAAACGGCAAAATACACAAAATATCGTAGATATTAAAAAAAAATTAATCATCACAAAATTAATTTTTTTACCCTTAACTGTAAATAAAAACTTTTTATTTAAGTTTATCTTCCTTAAAATAATAACCACTTTTTATGTTCAAGCTTATCTATAATAATTTTTCAATTAATTGTAACAGCTTTTTCAGTGCCTTCTTTATTATATAAAAAAAATATAACTGTAGAAAGCTTTAGTTTCAGTCCGACAGTTTTGTTATTTGTTTATTTAAATTATATTTCCAGAGGAGCGGGTATGGAATCAAGGCATGATTTACTAAGTAAAAAAATCGAACGTGAAATGCAGCCACAACATCAACACCAACAACAGCATCACCATCAGCAGCATCAGCAATTTTTGATGACAACACCAACCTGACCCATTACAACAACAGCGGCAGTAAATAATCCCCAACAGCATACACAACACAATCAACATCAACTGCAACAGCAGCAGCATTTACATCAACACCAACAACAACAACAACAGCAGCAGCAGCAACAACATCATTACCAACATTATGTTACACAGCCTCTACATCAGGCCCATATCAATCCTCAACAAAATCAACATACAGCAACAGCACATCACACACAACATCATCATTATGTTAGTAATGCTGCAACAATAGCTGCCACACATCATATACCAACAACATTAATAGCCGGAGCTCCTCCCGGCTCAGCTACTGGTCTCTACTCATATGTATTGCCACCAGCCACACACATAGCAGCATAGTACGTGGCAAAACAGTTTTTAGTTGGAAAATTTTAAAAATCATTATTTATATTTTAACGAAGAATTTTAAGAATTAACAAATAAATAGGCGCGCAAAAATTATATACCGGATTCAAAAGAGGACAGGGCAGAGCAGCAAGTGTAGATGTATCATAATTAAGATTATGTTGTGTTTATGTGTTTAGGAAAATATACATACATATAGAAAAAATTTAAAAAATACCAAAAAAAATTCAAGAAAATAAAATAGGAATAAAAAAGCTGTTTAATATTTATATTGAACGAACCCAGAATTAGGTTTATAAACAATGTTTATCAACATTGAGTATTTAAAGTACATAAGCAAATGTTAAGCAAGATTTAATACAGAAAAACAAACAGATCGGTTAATTGCTTTAAAGTATTAATATACATGCTATAGACATATAACAATTTTACATCATACAGCATACATATCACATGAGTTTTGTTTATTAAAAGAAGGCATGGCATATATAGTATTAGGTTCCATAATTCGACATACGTACATGCATACATACTTATGTATTAAAGTATGCTCTATGAATGAGAAAAACACAAACAAAAGCGTTAAAACAGTTTTAAATAGTAACTTAAACATTTTTAAATATTTTGTTTAAAACCCCAGTTGAATAATAAATTTATATAAGAAGCTACAAAAATATCATTATAGTTAAAGCGGTAGATTGAAAAGTTATTTTAAAACCCATAAACTCCCACATTAACTAGATGAAAAACTAAATTTAATCATCATTATATATAAAAACGAAGCAAAAAGCATCACATAGTTTTATTTTTTTCAGGTTTTTCTATTTTAATGTGTTATTTTTTGTGTAGATGATTTTCGTAGCCTTCAAAAATTGTTAATAAGAACAACATTTTACATTACACATTATTTCAAAGATTTATTCTGAAAATTATACGAAAATAATTTTATTCACATAATTCAGTGTATACCAAAATTTTGTGAATTGGAGATAAACTGTAATTGAAACTACGCCTTTCACATATGTAATTATAGTTTCTATACTAAAAACCTAATAGCTGAATTTCAACAAATTTTTCTGACGTCATTCATAGGAAGCCAGCTTGACAGTTTACAAAACAATCAAATTCAAATAAAATTCAGCAGTACATTAATTAAACCTCTGATTTTCATCGATTTAAATAAATATATCGATTTTAATTTAATTCAGCAGATTTTTTTTAAATAAACTACTCATGTTTAAAATATAATTCAACTCAAGGGCAGAAATTCGATTTTATATTTCAGTTACTTTGCTAAAACAAAGGCTTAAATATTTCTTGCTTCATTGTACATTTAACTCTTTTTCGTAGAAGGACTAAGCTAGATCCTGTTCGGATTCATCTATTAAGCAAATTACTGAATTAGAGCTGAAGTATGGTTTCGTAAAAAGTTTCACTTATTTAAAGATGATTTTATAGCATTAAAGGCCGAATTTAGCTCGCACTCTGAGAGTTAAAATTTTCTCAGCTGAATATTTGCTTACTCCTCAAAGACGTAGTCTTTGATTATATTATTTACAAGAACTATTTTTTACAGTAAAATTTTAATTCAGGCATTCTATTTATGTTTTTTTTTTATTATAAAATGGCTTGAAGCACATATATTTTCTATAAGTACTGGTATTTTGAGTTACTGCTTTGAGCCGATAAATTTTAGACTAAAACCAATATTCTTCAATTATTTTTCTTAAAAAATATATTTATTTTTTAGCTGCATTAAAATCGAAATTAACTTTTTTATGGCTGATAATTATTTAAGATAATTCAGCTAAGAACTTGTTCCAGATAATTTATTTTATTATTGTCGATATAATCACATACGCAGATAACCTGATAACAAGCCTACCATGAACAACATAAATATAAAATATTTCTCTTTCAAGCAATTTTCTTAACGAACAATTTTTAAAGAATTTTTTATTCGTTTATGAAAGGAGGATCCTTCCCATGCCAAAAATATGTGTTCATGATCTGTGCATGTTAATAAAAATAAATATAAAGAGCTTTGCGCCTCGTGGAATTGTAAGCGCGGAATTAAAATCATTCCGGTTGGAATGTGTGACATGCCCGATCATGTATTTTCAATTCGAATAAAGTTTTCGTAAAACCAGTAAGAGAATTAAATGAGTTACACAATTATCTTAAAATTTGTTCACATATATATTAGTTACATTGACAAATTTTCATTAAAATTCAAGTTCACTAAATATCAAGGAGTAGAGTAGAGTAGAGATTTTAGCTAATTCAGCTAAATCCTTTTCATATTAACTTCCTATTTTAGTTGATCGATTTTGTTTAGCTCAAAAAATATTATATATTGTAATGGCTGCAGAAGTATTATTTTCAGTTGGTAAACTTTTAAATTGTTGCTTTAAGGAATGATTGATTATATTTTTATAATTCAGCTAGAGACTTAGTTGTTTTCATGTTGAGAATAAGTCAAGTTCTTAGAACTCTGGTAACATCAACTTATAGTCAGACTTTGTATTATTTAATTTTTACTGGCCTCTGAATTAGTATTTTAGTTTATGAAACTATTAAAATGTTGGCTTTTATGAATTTTGATTTAATTTTTACAATTCAGCTAGCGATTTAGTTGTTTTCCCACGGCTCGTTTATCTTTTAATCTGTTTCCACATTTAATTACTAACATTTCGTAATTTTTGTTAACACATTCAACCATTTAAAACAAAAAGGAATTGACAACCATAGACTTCAGTTTCCGAACAAAACATATTCAGCTAAATTTAAAAATTAGCTGAATGCATACAATTATATTATTATACATATATAGACATAACATTAAAGTTTATATTATATATAATATATAAAGCATATTCGTAATTATTACCAAAAAGAAAACCAATATACATAAAATAAATTAAAACAAAATGGAAATAGTTTAGACAGTTTAAGTATAGCTTAACCGTATGTGCCCTTTTTTAGAACAAAAAAAAACATAAAAAACAAACGCTGTCGGTTTTAAGTTCATTTTCCCTTGTGTTTTTTAGTGAAAAAATATAAAAATAAATACGCAAATTAATTTTTTTTTTAAATAGAAATAAATTAAAGAATAATAAACAAATTAGTATAAATACAATGAAAACAACGACAAACAAAGCAATTTGCTAATTAGAGAAAAAAGCAATTTTGCCTAAGGATTTTTAGCAACAAAAGTTATAAAATAAAAATTTATGAAAGGTTTCCAAAATATTAAAAAATATAAATAAACCGTTACCGGGAAATACATACAAATTAAAGCAAATAAATTAAATTTTGTGGTAAAATTCATATAGAAATATTGAATAGTATATTGAAAACAAAAAGCAAATAAACTAAACAAAAAAGACTCTCGAAAGAAATACAACCAAAAATGCAAAACAGGATGTTTAGACTTCAACTTCTTGTCCAAACTTTAATAGTTAAATGAAAAAAGTTTAAGTTTATAACAAACTTCTCCCACATACTATAAACTATATTAAAAATTTAACTAACTGTAATAAGTTAAACTAACTAACAACTACAACTACAACTACAAAAATTTATACTTACTTAAACTCTACTCTCTACATACATATATTTCCGCCCACTTTTAAACTTTATATACAATGACAACAATACGAAGAAAATATTTATTATTAAAAACAACAACAACAACCACATGAAAAATGAAAGGAAATAGTTTAAAAGAAACAACAACAATTTTAGATAAATTTTTAAATTGTTTAACCAAAAAAAAAAAAACAAAAACAAAAACAAAATTAAAATAAATAGACATTAAAAAGGGCCTAAAACTGCAAAACCAAGACAGGAGTTTTTTTAGGAGACAAAAAGCTAGAACAATCACCACTTAACTGTTATCAGCTCCTATTCGTATCTTAAACTGAATTCAAAACAAATAAACAAATAAAAAACAATTAACAACAACAACAACAACAAACATATCAAAGATTTAATTTTAAATTAAACAAAAGAGAAATAAAACAAAAAACTTGGGGTTTTTCAAACTAAAAATATAAAATTATATTAAAAAAATATTTTTATTAATTTTTTTTTAAACTTTAAAATAAAACAGAAATATTTAATATAATTTTAAATTTAAAATTTTAATAATAAATACAACTATTTTTAGTAATTTAAGTTGAAAAAAAAAATAATTATAAATAAACTTTATAAGACATATAAAAAGTTATTAAGAAAAGATAAAGTAAAAAGAAATATTTAAAATTAAAGAAGAAATTAATGAATTTGTTTATTACCAAAGTTGTCCTTACTAAATATCAATTATTAATTGTTTAAAGCAAAACAAACAAACAAACAAAAACCATTATTAAATAAGTAAATACAAAATCATTATTACTAAATATTGAAAAAAAAGGATAATATTAATAAATAATAAAAAAACATATTAACAAGTAGTTGTAAACTAGACAAACCAAAGTTATAATTTATTATTTAACAAACAAAAAAATTAGTTACATTTATCTCATTATCTCATTTAATTTATTTAAACAAAAAAAAGAATTGAGTTAGCTTTTTAAAAAAAAATTACAACTATTTTATGTATAATAATTTTTTTAATAAAAATTCCGTCCATTAATAATAATTTAATCTGCTTAAACAATGCTTAAAATTACACTGTGCTACAAGTCCCAAAAAAAAAAGAATTACACATTTACCAAACATGTTTTGTTGCTGACTGTAGGCTTGACTGAGCGCGCAAGCGCCAGATCACAAAATTCGAATAAAATTATTCAAATAATAAGTATGTTAATCATATTATTGGATTAAAAATTATTTGAATACAAATTATTTTAATGAAAAGTATTTGAACAAAAGTTATTAAAAAATTTTTATTCATCTAATAATCCAATAAAATCCTATATAAAATAATTCAAATAATTATTTTAATAAAATTATTCAAACATTTATTATTCGAGAATAAATTATTGGTACAGAAATTATACGAATAAAGCTGCTTGAACAAAATTGTTTTTAATAATTTAAAAATATAATTATTTGAATAAAAATTATTCGAATGAATTTAATCAAATAAAATTCTTTAAATAAAATTTCTCAACAAAAAAATAGTTCGAAAATTATTTGTTGAGAAAAGCTTTTGGAATAATTGTACGAAAAAACTGCTTGAATGAAATTTTCGCAATAAAATTATTCGAATAAAAATTATTTGAATAAAACTATTCGAGTAAATATGATTCTTAATACCAAACTAAAATAATGGAACAAAAATTAATTGAATTCAGAATTATTCGAATAACATTATTTGAATATATATTATTACTTACAAAAACAGAATTGTTCAAGTGTTCGAATAAAATTATTTGAAAAAAAGTTTATATATTTTATTGAATAAACATATTATAATAAAAATTATATGATTTATTTAAGTTGAATAATAATTTCTCATAAAAATTATAACATAAAATATAAAAAAAATATTTGAAAAAAAACTACATACTTTAATAAAAATTTTACATTGAAATAATACGAATATAAATTAAACAAATAAAATTATTCGAAAAAATGTAATGCGTTGCGAATAAAAGGATGTTAATCAAATTTTGCTCAATTGAAGTATTCGAATAAGTACTATCCGAATAAAATTATTATACTAAAAATTATACAAATGAAGTTAATAAAGTAAAACGATTCAGATAAATTTTATTGGTATAAAATTGTTCAAATAGAGTTATCGAAAAAAATTGTTAGAATAAAATCTATTCGAATAAGATTAATCGAATAAAGTTTTATTATTAATTGAACAAAATTATTGAAATAAGAACTATATGAGTAAAATAGCTTAATAAAAAAAATCCCAATAAAATTTATCAGAATAAAATTTTAAGAATCAAGAAACACTTTCGAATAAAAATAATTTGAAAAAATTTTTCGAATTAAAACTATTCAAAACAAATTTGTTCGAGAAATAGTTACTCGAAAAAAATTATTTCCAACAAAATTATTCGAATAAAAATAATTTTATTAAAATTAAAAAAAACTTATTCGAATAAAAATTAAAAAAAAAAATTAAAGGATTAAAAATGATACGGATTTAATTACTTGAATAAAAATATCTGATTAAAAGTAATCGAATAAAATGATGCGAATGTTATTGTTTATGTAAAATTATTCGACTAAAAATCATTCTAACAAAGATATTTGGGAAAGAAATATTTTTATATCTCATTCGTTTTGGTTTTTTATAAAGCAAAATTTTTTTCATACTCTTTCCTATTCTGATTTTGGTGTAGGGGATTATAAATTGTTAATAATAAAACTTGAAACTTGAGGAATACTCAAGTTTTAGAATATAACTCGAAAGTTCTCAATGAAGCCTACAGTCTTATTCAAGACAGTTGTGTAGTTCTTTGCTTTAGCACATTTTTATGATACAAATAAAATATTCTCTCGAAAACAAATTATACAAATTTTAACTTTTTTTTAACAAGAAAAAAAAACAACAAATAAATTATTAATATGATCTTTATAAAACTACAAAAATAAATTTTATTATATTTACGTAACAAAATAAAAGCAAAAAACCAACTCATAAGATATTGTTTGTACTCTACAGCAATTTACTTACTAATGCATATCATTACTTGCGCCTTTTTTTAAGAAAAAGTATTTATATATTTAATAAAAAAATTAATAAATATACATATCTCTAAATTTTTTGAAATTTATTCTTTTAGTATACTAAGAATTTAATAATAGCAATGTTTAAATAATTAAAGGAAAACAAAATATTCTGGTTAAGTCTTAAATATAAAAATAATTCAAAAAAGAACATGATTTTAGTATAAATACTTAGAAAATTAAAATATAACAAAAAAGAAAATATTGATATGAATTAAATGTTTAATAATTAAGTAACAAAATAAAATATCTGCAAACAAAAGCAATCTCTTGTTAAAAGAGAACAAAATTAAAAGTCAATTCTTGAGAGAAGTTAAAATTTGTATAAGTTGAAATGCAAGTTTTAGAAAAGCTTTAATTTGAATAAAAATTTAGAAATAATGATTTTTAATTGGCGAAAATATTGAACAAATCAGAAAAGGTTAAGTAAAAATTTGTTGGCAATAAAAATTGTTTGTCAAGCCTACGAAGTATTTGAACCTTCGTTCCAAAAAAAAAGAAAGTGTAGGGGATATTGAAGCAGACCAGAATTAGTGTTGCTTTACTAACTTCATTCATCAGTAATTGCTGATTTGCAACTAATCACTAGCGCTTGGTTTACGTCCTTCATGGCATCCATGTGACCGCCTGTAGTAATTCTCAGTCTAATGCTGCACGCTCGCACAGTCTTAGTTTTTTTTAGACACAGGCTTTATGCAGGTCACTCCGATTGCATCCAGGTACCATTAACTTTTTTGATAGTCAAACTATTATTGATAAACTGGAATGATTTTTTTTCTAACATCTAAATTTTTATGAAAAAAGAAAATATGAAAGAAGTACGTACATCTGTTGTTCATTATGCAATTAGTTATTAACGAAGTCAAATTTTCTTTTCTTTTTCGTTTATTATCACATTAAAATATTTCTTATTGACGAAATGTCGGTTTATGCAACAAGAAACTGTAGAATATAAATGTTATTATTGTTGCATTTTCACAGTTATTTGAAATCTAATAAATTACTTTCTCCATCTTCACTAACGATGAGTAGTTTGAAAAAAAATTTAATAAAACCGTCTCCGATGTGGTCCTCGTGGGTGCTCTGTAGGCTAGTTAGCATTTGTTTTAGTCAATTAGTTGGTGAATCGTGTGTTCGAATCCCAGCAAAGATACATGCCTGTTTTAATGCAACGAGAGAAGGCCTTTATTGCTATTCTCGATAAATACAGTTGCAATATGTTAGTGATGTCTGCCAGGACTACGAACAACACTGAAAACTTCTGAAAACTTGATGTTAATCGCCTGCATCGTAAAGAAAATTTTTAAGTATTAAAAAAAACAAATTCTTGCCACAAAAAAAAATTGATCGATATTGTTTTTTTAAACAACAAAACTAAATAACTTTTTAATATTTTCTTAAATTTTAAGTATTGTTGTAATAAGATAATTGTTCAATTTAATTTAATCTAACTTTACTAATATTGAGGAAAACTTTGAACCCAAAAAAAGTATAGAAGCTAATGTTTATTAAAGTTTAAATTTGTTTTTTTTAGTTATAAATAATTTAAAATTTTTAATAACTCCTTTTTTAAAAAGACATTAAATATATATTGTTTGCATTAATATATTTAAATAAAATATGAAATAGAAAGAAAAGACAAATATGCTGAAACATATTAAATAAATTTCAAATAAAATACGCCGGCATAAAACAATATTAATTAGCATATAAAAAAATAAACAAAATACATATAAAAAAAATATCTATAAACTATTAAAATAATTAGCAAAACAAAAAGAAAGCGTATTAATTTAAACTAAACAATATATGAATTATGGGAACATTATATTAATTGTTATGAAAACAACAATAACAACAACAACAACAACAAAAATATTTAATAAAAACCAATACATATCAGAAAAATTTAGGAAAACTAACAACAAACAACAACAAGAACAAGAACTTTTACATGACAGTTAAGAAAGTAAAAAATTTTTTAAAAATTTATAAAAAAAGACATGTGTTATTTTGAAATTAATACCTAAAAAAATATTAGAAAAATATAACTTATGATTATAGAAAAAAAAGATAAAATAATGCGCAATATTTATTAAGACAAAACAAAAAAATATAAAACATTTTTAGATTTAATTATATTTAACAAAAAAATATATATATAATAACTTAAACCAACAGCAACTAAAAAAAAGCAGTTACCAAAAAGTTAATAAATTAAAAACAAATACTTATATCTAAATAATTTCAAATTATTTATTTAATTTTCAAAACCAGAAAGTAAATATTAGGGAAACATTTTCTTAAAGTTTAATTTTGGTTTCCTCTTCTTTAAGGGGCAGATGTAGTGTGACCCGAATTAAAAATGAGATTTTCATAAAAGGAAAAGTACACCACGTATTTTTATTGATGCGATTATATATTTATTTAAGATACATTAAAATTATTCCGCCAAGAGCAGTTAAAAATTGCAGTTACAATTTTTATAATCATAATTTCTTCGAATTTCCGGGAAATCGTTCAGAAATATTGATTATTATTTTCAAAGTGTATTTCATAAAGTATGCTTGTTTCTAAAGCATGCAAAATCAAGAAGCATTGTGTTTTAGCTTTTTTCCCTGAATTTTCAAAATCTATTTTTCTAACATCAATTAAATTGTTTCAATAATTTTTTAATTTTCCACTTATTTCTTACTACACATACAATAGTACAATTCACAAAATGCTGTATGAGTTAAAATCTGTATTATTATTTTGTTGATTATATTGATTATTATTTCCAAGTTAACATGTTTTTAAGCAAATGTTTATACAGAAATTAACAGCAACATTTATACAACCTGCAACAATTAAGTTCTGAATTGAACAAGTCTTTTTATTTCAATTTTGAACAAAACCCCATTTATATCAACTTTTGATACTGTGAGAGAGACAGAGAAGGGAATACATTTTTTATATATTTTAATATCATCTTTCATATACAAAATGAAAAGTTGAGTAACAAAAGTCGAAGTGTATGAACAAGGCCAAATTGCACACTTTAGGCGAGTTTTAAATATAATTTTATTATTTCATTTAAAAAATTATACATTAAAACCCCAATTTCAAACTTATATTTTATACAAAATGAATAACAATTATTATGGAAGGATTGCGAGACGCTGCTCTGTAGTACTTCCTGCGGAAACTTACACCACATTCGTCCTCCAATAATTTCCTCATATGAAATATTCAACCTTGTTGTGGTTGGTGAAAGACGGGTGTTTCTCAAAAATGGTATTGTGATTAGCGAAAAATTTTTAGTGTCATTTTTACAAAACAATGCAGATTTTTTGTTTAAACGCCAATCACAATAAGCAAAAGAATGTTGCTAGAAATTTGTTATATACATTTTATTTGTTGATCTCAACAAAAAATAAATTAACAAGGTACACTAACTGTTGTATCGGTGTTATGTGTTAAGCTTTTTCAGAAACTTTTATTGCCCACGATAAAATTACATGATAAGCTAATAAACATAAATCATAAACTATTATAAATTAAGTATTGAACAGAATACCAGGCTTTAGCAACACATTTTCTTTAATCAAAAATAGAAAATATTGCTTTCCTTTCCTTTAAGGAGCAGATAATTTAATATTCCAATTCAATGAATTACATATTTTATTAATGCTGTTGTTATTTTTTATATAAATATTAGCTTATAAACATGTTGATGAGGAAATTACACACAACACACAACTCATACAATAGGTGGTGAATTGTTTAATCGATTTTTGGCGAACTCGTTCAGTCGCTGTTATATGGGTTTGATCAAAGGATGTTGTTTAAAACTTGCGATTGATCCAGTTCGATATAAATCTAATATTTGTTGTAATCAAGCAATAATAATTTTTTCATATACTAAATTCACTTTTGATTTCGAAGAAAAGTTTTTTTGTGTGTCGCTTGACTTCTTCGAATTTTAAACTTCTGAAAAATAAATAAAAATAAATTACAAGTTGTATGAATTTTTGTTCAAGATAAAAGCTATGGCAAATTTTAATGCTGCATGGAAAAGATATGGTGAATAATATCATACAATAAACTATTTCTTTTTCTTGCAATGCCGAACGAAAACTTCCCCTGTGGAAATGATACATAAAGTTTTGTGAATTGTATACACATATAGATTATGTATCCAAAATGTAGAGCAATCAGTGCTTGTAAATGAAAATATTTCCAATTACGCAAAGCTAAAGTTTAAATTCTGATACCGTGTTTAAATTTGTGAAAAATGTTGTCCAGCATTGATTTTTCACATGGAATCTGTCTCTTAAAATTGGGCTACAAAACGTACAAAATAAACTCTGCAGTTGTTCTTGAAAATTCCGCACGTAATAAATACTCACATATTATTTCGCATGTCGACTTAAAATTTTGCAGATTCATTTAATTGTTTTTAATAAGCAGAGCACTGCCTCTGCCAAATTTTTTCTTGAAAAAGTCATGCCAATTAGTTGTTATATGTATTTTGACAGCATTCCGTGCGAAACTTATGAAGCAAGATGGTTGTTTATACACATTCCAAAAACAAAAGTAAAACAATCAAATTCAATTGAACTCGACAGCAGCTTTTGTTGTCGCACATTAGAACAACGTGCAAAGCTAAATGGCTACGCACGTAGCAAAAAAACAAGTCGTTTAAGTGATTTCATATCAAATTAGAGCAACAAATTTTAAAAATGTAGTTATCATATCGCTCGTTTAATGCAACACAGTGATATCTTGAAAAATCTAAATTCTGAAGTTTCTAAAGTAAAACTGTTTCTGAATCAAAATTATATCGTAACCAAAATGTATCGACTGCACTCGAACCAGGAAGATACCATTGTTTAAAGCTTTCATAGATATATATTTTTCTTATTATTATTATTTTTGAATATGTAATTTTATTCACTTTCACTTTGATCAAAGGTTTTTGCCTAAAATGAGCTGCTGAACGCGTTGGAACCAACTCTACGAAGAACACCAACCGAATAGGGCTTACTGGCTAATCCTGGCAACGAACACGAACGTTCGGCCGGACACTAAGAACCACTTGTTACTTTATTCAAGCTTTTCTTTGAATTATTTAGCTCCCTTTTCTTGATGCTCTGTTTCAATTAGTCACTTTAGATGTCTCTTAGAACTGTGATCTCTTGTTTTTCAATTACTGATCACAACATTTTTTTTTCAAACTTATCAAAAGCCATTGTATATTGGATTATTTAAAGGTTTTAAGATCACTGCGGAGCATTTTTCATGGCTTTCAATAAATTTTTCTTACCTCAAAATTGAAGCATTTTTTTGTGTTGTGGGTGATCTTATTGCTTGATTGGCAATAAATTTGTTATAGAAATGAAAAAACCATTTTCAACAAGTTTATAGAAATTCATACATTTTTTATAGGAAATTAAGTGAAGTAATAATGATGTTTTTGTCGAAGAACTAATAGAGAAGCAGCCAAAAGCTACTGAAAAAATCACAATAAAAAAAATTAACACATTACACAACTCGAAATCGAAATCGAATTGAACTCGAAAGTTGAAAATACTCTTCTTCTAAGTGTCACACTAGTCGCCTCTTTCAACATAATTTATTAATATTAATATATATACATTTTTTTTTTAATTTCCATATAAATATGATAAATCATCAAATATATTATTGCCTTATTTTCTTTGCCGTAACTTTAAAAAATGCCTTTTTTTATTATGAAATAATTATTATATTTATATATGTATTAACAATTTTTTTTATTATAATAAATACATTTTTTTAAATAAATTTTACTAAGAGAACTTTTAAACAAACTAAGTTTTACCAAAATTCTTTTGTATTTTCATGATTTTTATGTTAATATATAAACTATTTATATTCGAAATCTATTTAAAAATTAATAATATTTTTGTGTAGTTTATAATGTTTTTGTAGTAGTTTTATTAATATTTACAAATACATGCATACTTTATAAAACTTAAAAGAGAAACAAAACAAAAAAAAAGAAACATAATTATGTGTAATAAATAATAAATAATTTTACTTGTTCGTTTGAAAAATAAAATTAATTTTTTGTTTTATTTTGAGTTATTTTTTTAAACGACTTTGAAAAAAAGAGAAGCTTATTTCCATTCGTGTGTATTTTTTATGTTTGTTTCCTGTGCCATTTTTCAGCCAATTTGAAAATTTATTTTTTGTTTTATACTTACAGTCCACTCCTTATTAAAATCAAGTTTAATTTCAAATGTTTCGAGGTGAAATATTGCAAAAAACAACGCGATTGAAAAAGAATTCAAGTCGTGAACTTGAATTTTATCTCAGATTGTTTTCTATACAGTCGAGAACAAAGTTTTTATTTCTAAATTAATTGAAGGAATTCCTGAGGTTGTATAAACATTTAACCGCTGTATATATGCGGAGAACTATTAAATGGGCTTTATTCCGTGTCACCAGGACCCATGCAGTTAAAACTTTAAAAAATTATAAAAAAATAGCAATCCGCAAAATAAATCAAAAGCGATTTTATTGCCGCACGTTTGATCTAGCGAGAAAGACAGAGAGAGAGAGAGAAAGGAATACAAATGTTATATGATTTTTTAGCTTTGTGAGTCCACTATCAGTCCCCACTGTTTTGTAAGCCGGACTTAAGTCGAGAATAGTTTTTAATTTGGTGTTCCATAAACCAAACGATTATTTACTGCTGTAAATTTGTAAATTTGCAAACGTCAAAAATACTTAAAAAACAATGATTTGTGGATACAGAAGAAAAATTCTCAAATATGTATATATATTAAAAATATGTAGCTTTATTTGATTGGTCACGTTTGCAGTAAATGTGGATCATTTTATTGTTCGTTTTGAGAGATATTTTTTTTGGAACACATTCATATAAAAATATGCATTTTTTAATTGGAATGATTAAAACATATTTAATTTTATGTACAGTTTTTTATTACTTAGAAAGAATTTCTCTAAAAAGACGACATTCGACATGTGTGCATCCGAGCGGATTTAAATCCACCTGCTGTGGTTTGTGTGTGTATTTTTTCTTTATACAGCAAATCGTCAATTTGGATGATTCATAATTTCTTGAACAAAATTTTCCATTTCAAAAATTTTCTGTAAATTTCAATTTATCCTGAAATTAATTTTTTCCTCTTTTTTACTATAGATTTTATTTTTAATTTTTATACGACTATCAGAGCTTGCAAGCAAATGTTCAGTTTCCATTGGATTACCGATGTTTTTTTTCGATATCAACACTATCGTTTTTTTGACGACGGCTGCTCATTAATTTTTATGAACTCAAATATTGGTTTCTATCTGGCAAAACTGCCGTTGTTAGGCAGTTGGCAATTTAATGTAAACGAGACTAAACACACAAAAAATATAAATATTTCTATATAATTTCATTATTATTTTAAATCAGGCGAATATTTTTAAAAGAAGAAGTTCTGCGAATAATGGAAATATGTCAGCAAATTTTCCTTTTTTAATATTATATAGAATACCAACAAACCACCGAAAATCACGAATGTGGTGGCTATCGATATTTTGCCAGCTTTGAAAACCATATCAGCACAAATATGTATTTACAAGAGCAGAGCAATATGTTGTTCACCGTAGAAAAAAGTATTTTTCAAACGAAACCAGAAACTTCTTTCGCACTTAAAGAAAATGTAAAATTAGTTGAAAAATACAGTTTTTTGTACAATCGAGTGGCTGAAATATACATACATCCGCTTTTACTATAGAATAAGTGATAGAAAATGTTGAATATCATTCCGTAAATATTCGTAATAAAGAGCGTTTGTTGTACAGGGCGTCCCCTGTATAATGTTATTAAGATGTAATTCATTTTATAAATTTAGATTTACACTACGGGTCATTGTTGGGCGGCAGTATACGCCAAATGGGCGGGGCAACTGACTAGTGACAACTGCAGATTCTGTGGGGTACCAAGGGGAAAAGAGAAGGTGGAGCACAGACTCTGCTGATGTCCGGCACTCATACATTCCAGGGCGAACTGTCTGGGTGATCATTACTACCAAGATCTCGGGGAAATCTCGGGAATCGGACTAATGAGACTCCTAGCATTCGCCAAAGAGTGTGGAGTGCTCTTGGTATCATCACATCGACTTAACTTTTTCATTTACGGGTTATCGTATATCATGGTAACGCTAAGGACCAACTCGGTCTATGCGTGGCATACGCAACTTTGTTGCATGAAATTTTCATTTTAAGTTGCAGTCTACAATATAAAACTTTTGTTACAGATACTTTTATTTTACGTGAGAGCATTAGTACAAGAAATATTCCTCTCCCGCTCTCTTGCAATAAAAGATTCATTGGCTGGATAATGACTAAGTGAGATTATTGAAATAGAAATATATATGTACATATTGTATTACCTTTTCTGCCTATCTCACTTCAGTACTTACGTTTTAGATTGGGAACTTATTCGTTTTTTAATTGGGAACTTATTTCGTTTTTAGAAATATTGTCGGCTGTATATTTCACTTAAAACTTGAGGCTTTAGAGCGCTATTTTATGACACCGATTAAGGGCTGTTCACATATTACGTATAGCCGATTTCGCCGATTTTAAATCCCTTCGTTATAAACAAACTTTTAATATAAATGCTTCTTCCGGTAATAAATGCTGATGAAAATTACCAATCGCCAGAGTACCAAGTTGGAGCTGCAATTTGAAAGTTTGGCTTTCGCTGGGCTATCCGTTTTATGAGCCCTTTAAAATTTTTATAGACATAAATTTTTACATAAAGAGAAGTTCAAAAAATGCGCCCTCATTTTCAAAACAATATTAGCTGCCTGGCGAACGATGTTGAACGATATCGTTCTATTGTAAAAATACATTTAAAGCAAAAACAATTTCTAAAATGTTGTTTTTGTTCTATATGTAATTTTACAAAAGAACGATATCGTTCGACATCGTAGGACAGGCAGTAATATTCTACTTATTTGCAGCTTAATACTTTTAAGAAATAAAGAAATAAAAAAGTAAAAGTAAAGAAAATTAAATTCAAAACTATTTATGTTCTATAAAGCTTTACCCCTTCAGCCATATTTATTTACATTTTTTGAAAAACTTTACTTGTGATTTTTTTTAGTTTTAAATTAACATCATAAATTATGAATCTGTAGTTATTTTTAATTTTATTTCCTTTTATTCATGTTTTATTAACATATTATTTAAAAAAATAATAATCCCAACATAAACGAATTTTCAATTAGTGAATATTTCATTTTTGCTAAAAAATATACAATACATACCAATTTATGAATACATATAGTATATCTACGGAAAGCTTATATTAAAACAAATTATTGCTAGATTCTTATAATAGTTAAATATACGAAAATAAATTTTTAATAAAAATTAAATATATGGAAAATCTGTAAAACGAAATTGAACAAGACAAGTTGTAGTAAAAATTTATTTGGTAAGAAAAAAAAACAATTATTGAATGAAATGTAATAGAAATAAATAATTAGCAATAAGAACATAAAAGGAATTAGTTTTAAGTGAAAACAATAAATATTTTGTGTTAAAGTACTACAAGAAATAATTAAGGAACATAAAGTAATAAACAATTACAAGAACAGAATTCAAAAGATTGTGAAAAATACAAGATATTAAAAATATTAAATAAAATATTAATTCAAAACATATCAAACTCGTGCCCGATGCGAAAAAAGAAAAAATTTATGTAATATTTTTTTCTTTTTAAAGCAAACGAACAGAAACATATTTAAATATAAAAAAAATCTTTACAGTTTTTATAAGATTTTTCTTTCAAAAAATCGTTTATATTATATTAAACTATGGAAACAACTTTTTAACAAAGCAAACAAAAATATACATTATAAAATTATTTACAAATAATATAAGAAATTCAAATTAAATCATACATACATATGTATGTACTTTCAATTTTATTTTATAAAATATATTTTTGATTTAAAATTCCTTTAACTCCTAAAAAAAATTTTTCCTTTTCAAAAAGATTTCAGTATGTATTTTCTTTATTTTTCCAAAAAAAAATTACTTGCTTAAATTATTTTTTTAGTTATATACAATTTTTGCTAATTTTCAAAACAATTTTTATTAAAAAAAATAAAGCATATCAATACTATTTAATTAAAAAATAATTCTACTTAGACAAAAAACATAAAACAGTAAAAAAAACCAAGCCTTGTTCTTTATATACTATATATTTAAATTATATATATGAAAAAAAAAAATAAATAAAAATTAAAAACAAAAACAAATTATGTATTATTACAATTATTATTATACTTATTAATAAACTAAACTAAATTATACTATACACATTATAAAAACTAAATATATATATATATATATTTAGCAAAAATATTGTAATATTGTGAGTTTAAACGTATTGTTAAAATTAGTAAAAGAAACATATAAAAAACCAATATTGTTTATTGAAGAAAAAAACAACAACAACATCAACAGTAATATGAAATGAAAACAAACTTTTGACAAACATTATTTTCAAAACTAAACTGCTAGTTTTTAGTAATCTAAATTTTTTGTTCTGTTTTTTTTGTCTTTATCAAAAAAATTAATTCCGTTTAATTAAAATCGTTTCTTCAAATTTGCATTTTTTAACTTATTAATCATATAAAAATAGTAAAACAGGCTTATTTCTTTTCAAACAATGTTTAAAAATTGCTAAAAAAAAAAACAAAATATTTCATAAAATAATGTTTTTAACTGATAATAAAAATAAAACAAATTTCATAAAATACAAGAATATAAATTAATAAATAAAATTTTAAAATTGTTTTGTGTAATTGTAATAAAAATTATGTTTTATTTTGCGTTTAAAAAAAGTAAGTAGAAGGCAGCTTAATGCGCTGTTCATAGAATCCTAGCAATCGACTTGAGTGGAAAATATATATGGAAACCACTCGAAAACTGAGTGGTTTTCATACAAATTGTTCACTCAATTCGATTGCTTGGTTTGAATGAACAGCACCATAAGTTTAATAGAAAGAATTAAAATTCAAACACTTAAGAAAATGGTTATAAACAAATTAAATAACTTTTAAAACAAAAACATAATTTTAGAATTTGTTTTTGTTTCAAATGTAACTGTACGAAAGAACGAGTATGCGTGACATCGTGGGGCTGGCAGTTAATGAAAACGAAATCTGAAAATGTAACCAATATAATATTTTTAAGACTCATTTAATTTTAATTGGGCTTTACTCCATTACTTTGATAAAAAGTATCCAATGTTGTTTAACATTTTTCGCAAATGTGAAGAGAGTACTTGGCTTAAGACTATGAAACCTCGGTTTTACACGGTTTCTATAAACAGTTTTACAATCCTTTATCCTTCTTTTGAACGGAATACAGTATTTAAAAGAGGACTTGAAAAATGCATTTTACCATACAAAGAACATTACAAAAACCATCCGACTGACCAGACAAAACATATTTTTTAAAGATAAAAATAACATTATGAGTGTAGGAGGATACACTTTATGTTGCAATTGTTCTTATATGGCTTTATGTACATACAGTCCTTAAATTTTTTTTAAATTTTTTCCTTAACTGTTAAGTTTATTGAACGATCGACTCTATGTACGGGATCAACGTACATATATCTTTTCAATAAATTTTTATGAATTTTAAAAGTTCAAAGTTGTGAAGGAAGCCCAAGCAAGATTTTATTTTAAAAAAATTCAAACATAATTAGGAGGAGATTATGATGTCCTTTTCAAGTTTCCTTCACGATCTCGATATTTTATATTATTTTGAGGGTAAATATACATATATGTATGTATGTAAGTGCATATGTATGTACTATATGTATATTAGTTACCTCAACAACTTTATTTTTTTATTTTGTTGGCATGTCCTTCATATTGAAGTTATATCCCTTTAAAGGCTTCTAATAAAAAATATGTATTTTTAAAGAAAACACCATGACGGTCATAAGCTTCCTTCCTCTTAACACACTCCGGTATAAAATCTTCTTAAATCCTCCATTTTAAAATTTTTAATCAGCAAGTTCATAAAATCCGCTATGTGAATGTATTGGAAAAAGAATTCAAATCCAATTCCAATCATATGCTGGTTCATGAAAATATACAAAATCGCTTTGCAAGAAAATTTGTTCGCAGTTAAATAAGTATATATGTATGTATGTAGCTAAGGATACGGAATATTTTTGTATTTTCGCTGTTAAGATATTTGAATTCCTTCCATTTTGTTTAGATTATTCATCAAATTAAGCACATACTACATACATATGTATATATTTTAAAAAACAAAAGTAAAGCAGTTCAATATCATCGATATTGGCCGCAAAACAAAAATATATTTTTAGAGCTTGACATTTTCCTATACGTAGAAGTTATGTTGAGCAAAAAGTAGCGAATTCAAAAAATCGTCAATGTATGTACATATGTATGTATGTACATACAAGGGAGGATACTAACAAAAATCGTAAATCGTCACTTTGTGAAATTCGCTATAAAAAATCGTCAAAATGACGTAAAATCCACACGTTTGGCACCCTTGCGCTTGAGGGGAGAATATTGGGTGGATTCCTAGATGCAATACATTCGTGGAATCCGATTGCAAAATATTGCAACAGTAAGTCATGAAAACCTATTTTAGTTTGTTTTTCATTTATATTCTGTCGCAATTTAAAACTACTAACTTATATCAAATAATCTGATAATAAATGTAATAATGTTGCGTCATGTATAGAGCAACTATTTGAAGCTGTTTTCTTGACGATAACATCTAGAAAAATAAAATTGCTTTAAAATTACGTGCAGCATACATGGCAGAAAAACTTAAACGCGTGGCTGCAGGGTTAATAACAGGGTTTTTATATCTTAATAATGACATTAAATTTAAATTAATCGAGATTGCCTCAACAAACAAAAGTATTTTATATTAATGGCATTTTAACAAGATGGTGTTGTTACGGCAGCTGACTTTTTATATATGGCACAATGATTGTTCTGTTCATAACACAGGGTATCATCTGGCATGCAATGTATACGTATACACAGCTCTGTGTATTAGTGTTTTTTTGTATATATTTGACATTTGTGTTTTTAATTGTGTACGTATTGGTTTTATGCTGCTAATGTGGAGTTGTAGTCGCTCGAAGCTTTACTCCAACAAAAAACCATTCTCTTCTCATTAACAAGCTGCCATGTTATGCCAGCACTATTCTTCTGGTGTGTGAAAGCCCTTGTGTTAAACATTGTCGGTATCTTGCTTTTTTTTGTGTTCTTTTTTGTTGCGTGTTTTTTTTTTTTGCTTTTCTTCTTGATATTTTTGATATGTCAGAACATGACAGAAAAACATTTATTTGGTACGTCACACTGTCATATTGTTACGCCGCCGCCGAAATAATTTCGGTATTAGCCGTCGTGAGGTACGCTGTTATTATGCCGCCGGGTATAGTCATTCCCTACCGACTTCGTGTTGTGCTTGTGTATTGCTTAGAAAAAGTTTAATAATATACTATTTAGTAGAAAATTATGTTATGTTAATAAATGCTAATTGTTTATTTAAACAGAAGGTAACGAATACCTAAAACAAACAAAATAAACATTTCCCCCCATTAGTTTTGCAACATTGTTTATAATTAAAAAGAAAAGTTGCTCTGTTTTATGTACATATATATGTATGTATGTACATATGTAGCTCTTTCGATGAAAGGCAAATTAAAATACGAAGTCCAAATATATTCTCTGTGATCGCCAAGAAAAACACGAATTGAAGAAAATAAGAATTGTACACAATATTCCAAGAAAAGAACGCATCACAAGTGAGTAGAGCATAATTTTCTTAATAAATTTATTTAGATCGATACGTTTTTAATTGCAGTTGTAAATATAACAATGGAAGATCTAAGTATGCTGGATAATACTTCGCTGCAAACATCTACTCCCACAAATCCACATGAAATTGCATTGCAAGCATTATGCAAACAACTGTTAAAATCTAGACTGTTTAAAGGCTTCTACCTTGAAAGACGTTACGTGGAAAATATTAAAGGTTATCGAGATGTAATATGTTTAACAAAGTCGGAAAAAAGTTTGAACAAAATATTGTGCGACATAAGAGATAAACTGCTATTGTTTTATAGTCACCAAAAACCTCATGTGTGGATTGGAATAACCAGTGGCAATTTGACGGGATTTGCCCCACTTCCACCTGCAGTACTAGACACCTGTTTGTGGGTGGAGCTGAAAGACGTAGCTTTTGGCCAGTATTGGTTTAACATAAGAAGTATACGTTTTCGTGACAATGAAATTATATTAAAACTTAAAGTTCAAGCAGTTCACGACGAAGAAAAAGAAGCAAGTAACAAAATAGGATGCGATAAAAGTAAAGAATCTCTTGGAAAACTAACAGGTTCCTCAGAAAATAATTTAACAACTGCTGAAAATTTGGCCAATCAAGTGACCTTTGATGATTTTATATTGCTATTGCAGCAATGGAGGACTTCCATAAAACAAACAGCATATAATTTCATGGCAGAGGACATTTCTAAAGAAAACATTAAAGGCTTATTACGATTTTTTGGTCTGCTTGTTGCTTCAATTATTACTGGTGCTTTTGTCGGTGTGAAATTCTTAGGTTCATTTACTTTACAATTTATGTTCGAATTTAGTCGTTTAACGCATGCTCTAACGCCTACTATTTTGAAAATAATTGAAGTGTTTAGTAAAATTATTGGCGGATTTTTTATACTTTTGGCTATGATTTGGAAAGACATTGTGGTAAATCGTATTCAGTCGAAACATATCGCTTTGCAAATCAATAGTCCCATGTACCAAAGAATACAGTATGAACAACAAAAACGTCTTACATCTTCGCCAAGAACGGAATATTTTCGAAACGATCGACTATAAACGGGATTAAATTTTTAAGAATTTTGAAAGTTCAACTTGTGAAAGAAGCCTAAATTTCTTGTACAATTTTGGATTTGAAAAGGTAAATAAAAAGTATAGAATTAATATTGACAACAACATAATGCACCTTTTTTAAGCACATACCAGACATATACAAGATAGTCATTTATATAGCAACATTGGATTTAACAAATTTTTTTTAAATTGAAAATTTTAATTCATAAAATCCGCTATTAAAACAGAATTCAAATCAAATTCCAATCATATATGTATGGGTTCATAAAAATATACGAAATTGCTTTGCAAGAAATTTTTTATATTTGTTCGCAGTTAAATATATGTATAGCTAAGGATATGTTTTTTTTTTTTTTGTATTTTCGCTGTTAAGATAATGAACAAAGAGATCCTGAAATTCAATTCATGAATCCTTGATTTCGTTTTCCAATTTATTTCTTTCCATTTAATCGCAAAATCAATATATTTTAATTCCTCTCAAACAGTATAAAAAAAGAATATATGTAGATTTTGTTAATGGAGCAAATGGCAAATTTCCCTGTCAAATCACACATGGAAAATTTTGCACATTGACTATTTACATCACGTATTAAAATTTTTTTGTTTGTTCCACATGTTCAAAAATTTCTTAATAAAATAAGTAAGACTTAATAAAGCCTTATTTAACAAAAAAAAATTCTGTACTAAAAGTCAAAACCTTCCGAAAAATTACTCACATTAATAGTAAAATACTCATTTAGAGTCTAATTCAGGAACAAGAAATTTTACTGCTGTTTGAATACTTCAAGCGATCAAATAAATGGCTAAAAAAGTGAACAAACAATTCGGAACAATTCGGAGTATTTTATTCGAACTTCGAATGCTGTAAATCGTACAATCTACCAACCACTAAAATTGCTATTATTATTTTTTACTTTTGGTTAATAGAATAGGCCTAGTAAAATTTTTCCATATTATTAACTTATGTAATTAATTTGCTTAATTATTTAATTTTTTATTATCTTTCAGATTTCTCTCTTATGCCAACTTGACGATTCTTAACTTCACATAAAATACCCTTGTGCTATATACCTACATACATATATGTGTATGTATGTATATATACTTAAGATATTCCCTTATCAAATTTTATTTATTAAGGATCAAATATCTAGGTCTAAGGTCCGCACCCAAGATCTCAACGTACCCATATTTATTTCTATAATTGTCGAATTCCGTATCGAAAATAAGAATAATTTTTTGGTATATTCTTCGTAGGGAATTTGACAATTGCGACAATTAAAACTGATACGTGAAGACGTACGGTTAAGAACCTATTTAAATGAAAAAATGTATAGAGCGTTCTGTATGGTATACTAAACTGTATTAAAACTCTTTATATTAATTATTTTTTTTTACTTATTACATATTTACACTACCGAAAAGAAATCCAAAATGTATACATTTCGATTTCAACACTAACTTAAAATGAAAATTGCATCTCACAATTGCGTAGTATAAATATGGAATTATATTTAAATTAATTTTCTTTTCTTCCTTCTCTTGTGTGTAATAAACTTATGCATATTTTGTCAGTACAATACACACACGCATAAAATAGTCTAAGTGTCGCGGTGTAAACACTTTGATAAATTTTGTACTTTGTCACTCGGATGTAGTTTTAACAGTTTATAATTTAAATGTTTATTTTCTTTGTTGTTTTGAATATTGTTTTCATTTTTTTCTTGTAGTTAAGCAATGACATTATTTTCTGTGGGGTGTCAAACGCGTATATTTAAATAAATCTAGCGGTAGCTGTGGACATGAAAAGAAATGAATGTGTACGTACACATTAGTCAGGATATATGCTTTTCGAATAATGGGCCTTAATGAAACAAATTTCTTAAAAAATACTAACAATAATTCTATAGTCCTAAAACTATGCCTTGACAGTCTATAAATTTTTTCGGACAGAAGAACATAACTTCGACACGAGTGGTCTATGCGTGGCAAATTAATGTCCGCAGCAATTTTTTTTACGTGTGAACAAAACTTTTGTTTGTCAAGAAGCAATGTTTTCAACAATATTTTCTACTTTATTTTGTCATATGATAATGTTTATATGTCAGAAGCTTAAATCATTAAAAGAAAAATAATCGTATTTTTTTAAAATATGAAAACCCAGCCCCATGTTGTTTTACATGCAAATTAATTTTATCCCATTTTATTTTATAAGTTTAACGCAAATAATGTAAGAAAATCACTTAGTTTAATTATTAATGCCTTTTAATACATTTAAATCTTAAAAATATATTTTTTTACTTTTTTATTAGATAATTATAAATGTTATAATATGTTTTTGGCTTAAGTTATAAAACGTTTTATATGTACATGTACTATTTAAATTGTTTACATTTTTAGAAAGCATGAGACATATTTCAATATGGAAATATATACATAAATACAGATAAATTATCGAAAACGTTTCTTATTAAAAGGCTAAATTGCTTCATTGATTCCAGCTTTAAGACTTTTAAAAATATAAAAAAGCTCGGGGATTATTGTATGAGTAAAGAATCAAGGCATAATAAATAAATATAATATATTTTGTATTTTGTATAATAATATTTGTAGTGCAACTGCTTCCTTTTTGACATAACATATCTTGTGCATTTAGTTGTCCCCATCCCCATTTAAAAAAATTTATTTTGTTACGTTTTCATAAACTATTTATAATTAGAATTGGATTTCATTTCAAAACCACTACCGCAAAGAATTCTATGAACAGGTTCAATAATAGAAATTTTAGTTTTTTTTTATTATTGCCACTATTTTTTATTCAATAGGAGGATTTGTCAAATAATTTTATAAATATACTAATTTGTACATCATTCTTTGTAACGAAATAACATAATTCTAAGATATAACGATAATATTATCTTATTTTTTAGCTTTTGAGCATAACTTTTTTATTTTTATAATGATTTAGTGTAAAATCCTATTTCTTCAATCATTGTAATTTTTTTTAATAAATAACATTTTTAATACAAAAATATAATCTAGAACCATTCTTGATAATAATAATTTTTAATTTGTAAGTTCTAAATAATCAGGGTTGTCACAGAATCCAATGTAGTCGGAATTGGATTTGAAAAGATGACAAAATAATACTGTTGCGTGATGAATTTCAATGTTATCGGTTTTATGTTCAATCTAATATTGAAATTCAACAAACAGAAGTACTTTTTACCGTCTTCTCAAATCTAATTCCGACTGCATTGGATTCTGTGACATCCCTGAATAAATAAACCGATATTTTTGGATCACTTAAAATAAAATATATAAAATAGAAAGTATTTACTTTAAAATGATCATTTAAAGGTGCTTTAAAAATTTGTTTTATTCAATACAATCATGCAGATAGAAATGTTAAGATTATTATAATAAAAATATAATTCCTGTAATATGTATAAATAAATAAAAAAATCCATTTGTATTTTTATAAATTTAGTATGATCAGTGGGCTTAAAATTCAACGACCGTATTCATAATAAACATTTTTATTTATAAAAGGTGTATCAAACTGATTTTGTATGGAAATTTGTTTCATAATCTGTTTATAACCCTTCGCTAAATTATTTGAAATAAGGCAGTAATTGATTAAAATTGTTTGTTGCAAAAATCAAACAAAATGTTAAATATAATATGCCCACCAACCCGAAATTAAAGTTTAAGGAATGAATAGAACTTTAAAATTAAACATTTTGGGTGAAATTGTAGCACACGAAGACGGCTTTGACACAGTCAAAGTTTTCTTTGCAAAGTTTAATTCAACTGGGAGAAATACATAATAGGAAAATATTCGTCTCGCTGTCTTTCTCCCAGCTGAATTAAAACTTTGCAAAGTAAACTTTGACAGTGGAAAAGCCGTATAACATTATCAAGAGCAAGAAGAATAGTGCCTCGCCAATTTTAAGTAAATATATTGTTTTTTTTCAAGTATTTTCGCTTAACTTATTCATTTGAAACTTCGCACATTAGCAGATGGTTTGAAAAGTGTTTAGAGCCGCACTCAAAGTAAATATTCTTTTATTAGTTCTTTTTTAAATCTTTTTTTACAATTTAAAAGCTTAAATTTTTTTTGTTAATTTTTAATTGTTTATTTTAAATGTTTAAGGGCCATTATTATAACTTGCCGCTAGTTAAAGGTAGGGTTTTGACGAACCGATAAATGGCTTTGCATTAAACTAGATTTAACATGAAGGTAACGTGCCGACGCTTTAGTACAACGTTAAACAATAAACACATCTTAGCATAATATCACAGATTATTAAATCGTAATTCTATAGCTAACATTGATATTATCAGTGCCCTCTTTCAAATTCATGGACTTTCTTTAGAGTATCTCTTCCTTAGACGGGGTTCATAGAGGGCAATTGTTTTTTGCGTAACTTTTAATTCAGCTGGAAGAAAGACAGAAAAACTGCGTTGCTCTCTCTGTCTATCTCTTGGTTGAATTTAAAGTTGCTCAACAAAAATTGTCCTGTGTGAAACCCGTCTTACCACTTTCCCCTCATCAAATATTTTGATGATGCCAAAAGTCAACTGTGTGATCTGTATTTATTACATATGCAGGTGTTGAACTAATGCTGTTGTCTTCTTCCTTTCACAAAAGTATTTTTGTGTCGTCTTTTCAAATCCAATTCCGACTACATTGGATTCTGTGACAACCCAAACTGATTGTGCACTTTTATTAAATTTGATTTGTAGTTTACTGGATATTTTAAATAGTTTCAGCCAAGAGGACCTAAAGATCAGCTTAATTTAAAAAATTTCCTTGGAAACAATTTTTCTTTTATTTCCTTCAAAGTTTTAATTTTAATACTTTATAAAATATATAAACAATATGTGTGTATTAATCTAACTAATATTAAAAATTTGAAAGTTTGAATGGATGGATGGATGTTTCTTACTCAATCACGGCAGAACAGCTGAACGGATCTGGATAAAATTTGACACAGACATAAAATATAGTCTGGAATAGCACATGACATAACAGAGGAAAAGGACATACTTTTTAATCGTGGCTAACAGCTCGGGGTGCCGCTAGTATTAATTAAACTCTAGAATATAAACCCATTTTACGTATATATTGATCTTGGCTCTTAATTTATGGTTGCTTTTTGCAAACTAAATTCCTACATAAATATTCTCTATGGAAATGAATTTTGTGCCGCGAAATAAAAACAATTACATCATCATAAAATCACGAAATTGCGTTTTGTGTAAAATTTACTAATTACGCTGAAACATAAAATTTTAAAAGAATTTTTGATGAAAAATTTCAAGGATATATTTTGAAAAGGTAATTTTTCTTGTTTTTCTCAGGGGAATTAAAGAACATATTTCAATAAAATTCTACAGTCACCCCATCTGTTTGGGGTCACTATTGCTAAAAAAAATATTACATTTAAATTTGGAAAAACATTTTTTTAAATATTAAAAAAATGTCATTAAAAAAGGACAACAGACGTAAAAATGAAAAACCGTTTAAACATATAATTATTAATGGATGTTTAATACACACTGTGTATTAGCTCTTCTATCAAACAAAATGCTACCGTAGCACACAGGGGAAAAGAAAAAGTTAGGAATTTTTATTCATTATTGCGTTGATTATACAATAGTTTTAAGAAATGTAATTTATGAACTTGTGATAATTATTTCATGAATTTAACACTAACTTGTAATGCAAAACTGAACTCAAACAAATTTTTACGGTACTTTATGCTTGAATGTGTTATACATATCGCGCATTTTCTCCAAAAACGGCATAACTAAAAAAATTTTGTTTTTAATATACTCCCATCTTAATAGAAAAATAAAAAATTGTTCTCTAGATAGATATGTAGTATTAGTAAAAAGTACATACACAGATAAAAGAGTTTATAACTTTTCAGACATTTTATTTAAAAAATAAGATATTTTCCACAGTTTGTCTCAGCATATGTACTCGTATAAATAACATGTCTCAGTAAACTATAATCATTCAAGCCAAAACGTTTGGTAGATAAGGTTGTCTTGTCTGTCTGTGTGTCTTCTTAAAAACAAAATAAAATTAATTATTGAATATGAAAGTAGTTCTTGCAATTTCAGCCTTAATGGCATGCGTAAGTAAAAATGTTGAAATAAAAGAATTCTTGACATACATACTCGAAATTTAACAATAGGTTCTCGCAGAAGATTGGACCCCTAAAACTAAAGAACAACGAGAACAAATTGCTTTTGAATGTTTAAAGGAACATCCTCTCTCGAGCGAACAAATGGTCAAACTGCAGAATCATGAATTCACCTATGAGGAACCGATTCGCAATATCATTCTCTGCAAAGCAGTGAAAAATGGCTTTTTCAATACTGATAAAGGCTTCTACGCTAAACGTATTGTTGCCCAATACAATCCAGGCTATTCTGTGGAAGAGGCTGCACAATTGGTTAATAGCTGTATCGACAAACATCACAAGGATAAGAAAAAGGACAATGAATTCGTTTATGAAGTTTATTTCTGTTTGTTGAAGTTAGTTGGTGATTTCCGTAAAAATAGACAATAAAAATATAATTTGAAATCAACTGTAACAATTGGTTAATGTACTAATGAGTTTTAGGGCCATTATTACAACTTGCCGTTAGCTAAAGGTAGGATTGTGTCTGCCCGATAAATAGCTTTGCATTATTACAACTTTCATTTTTTATTGTAATTATTATTAATAATATTTAATGGATAAAAAAAATAATAAGGCAAAGCCATTTATCGGTTCCACAAAGCCTTACCTTTAACTAACGGCAAGTTGTAATAATGGCCCTTAAACATTTAAAATAAACAATCAAAAGTTAAAAAAGAATTAAAAACCGTTTTTTTTTTATTCTTCTACCAAATGGTAGACAGTGTTGAGGTTTAGTGATCCGACTATATAGTATTTAAATTGGGTCAATATAAAAGGAATAAAAGGCTCCTAAAGTTGGCACCACTTCAAATGCTAAAAATGCTAATGAGAATGTTTAAGAGTACCTACAATTTATATGAATAATAAGATTTTTTTCTATTCAAATGAGTGAAAATGAAAGAGATCAGAATTGAAAGAGATTCAAATTAAATGTTGATATACAAGTTCATTAAGTATGGATGTGTTACCTTCAAGCAAAAATTTAACGAAATAAATGTGCGTGTTTGTATGCAATTTTATTTTGTTTATTTATTTCTCTTTATATGGATGCAACTGAAATTGGAATACATTTAAACTGGCGGTCGGATTTCGACCACTAGGCGTACTCTAGTATTAATAAATAGACAAAACCCTTGAAAAAGTTGACAAAAAATCGACGAAGCGTCGGCAATTAATTGTTTGAATTACCTTACACTAAAGGCCTTACTAGCTTTATAGAGGAAGTCTACATTAATTAAATAAATTCAAATCGGTCCAGATGTTTTGGAGCTACGATAGAAATATACACAATCAGCAGCTACATAATAAATAATATATACAAATTTTAAATATTTGTTATGCATATAAACAACTACGTACATACTTTTATATACTATTTACTTATGTGCGTATGTATCTGTCAATGTCTCTAAGCAGTTGATGAAATTTCATACAATCGTACAGTCGTTAACAAATTAATTATTTTGGTATAATTTATGCGTGCCCGTTTTATTAATGTAACTATTATTTGGGGTTAAACAAATTTTTTTAATATGAAAAAATTACCAATTCAACCTTGTTTTATTTATACAAATGTAACTATTTAATTGAGATATATTATTTTTTTATTTTTACAACTTCTTTATGGACATATTTATAAAAATAATCAACAAACTTCAAATTAGGAAAAAAAAAAATTTTTTCAATATGAAAAATTTGAACAATTGAAGGCCTTTTAATACAGCAAATCTACTTTATTTCGTATCTAACATATAAAAAATATTAAAGTATTAAACAAAAAACTTAATAAGAGAACTATAAAAAAACTTATACAGTGTCGGAAAAAATTGTGACAACAATATCTTCCTTCCTAACAAAATGTCATAGAAATTTTTGTGTTTTCAATAAAATGTATTAAATTAAAAAAAAATAACTAACATAATTTTTTTTAATTAATAGGAAAGGCTATAGCCTTTTCTTTTGGAGCGTTACTGATACACCAATAAAAAAAAGACATGTGGCACTCGAGAACTGCCGCGGCAAAGCTATTGCATAGCATTTTGTTTTCAATAAAATGTATTAAATTAAAAAAAAATAACTAACATAATTTTTTTTAATTAATAGGAAAGGCTATAGCCTTTTCTTTTGGAGCGTTACTGATACACCAATAAAAAAAAGACATGTGGCACTCGAGAACTGCCGCGGCAAAGCTATTGCATAGCATTTTGTTTTCAATAAAATGTATTAAATTAAAAAAAATAACTAACATAATTTTTTTTAATTAATAGGAAAGGCTATAGCCTTTTCTTTTGGAGCGTTACTGATACACCAATAAAAAAAAGACATGTGGCACTCGAGAACTGCCGCGGCAAAGCTATTGCATAGCATTTTGTTTTCAATAAAATGTATTAAATTAAAAAAAAATAACTAACATAATTTTTTTTAATTAATAGGAAAGGCTATAGCCTTTTCTTTTGGAGCGTTACTGATACACCAATAAAAAAAAGACATGTGGCACTCGAGAACTGCCGCGGCAAAGCTATTGCATAGCATTTTGTTTTCAATAAAATGTATTAAATTAAAAAAAAATAACTAACATAATTTTTTTTAATTAATAGGAAAGGCTATAGCCTTTTCTTTTGGAGCGTTACTGATACACCAATAAAAAAAAGACATGTGGCACTCGAGAACTGCCGCGGCAAAGCTATTGCATAGCATTTTGTTTTCAATAAAATGTATTAAATTAAAAAAAATAACTAACATAATTTTTTTTAATTAATAGGAAAGGCTATAGCCTTTTCTTTTGGAGCGTTACTGATACACCAATAAAAAAAAGACATGTGGCACTCGAGAACTGCCGCGGCAAAGCTATTGCATAGCATTTTGTTTTCAATAAAATGTATTAAATTAAAAAAAATAACTAACATAATTTTTTTTAATTAATAGGAAAGGCTATAGCCTTTTCTTTTGGAGCGTTACTGATACACCAATAAAAAAAAGACATGTGGCACTCGAGAACTGCCGCGGCAAAGCTATTGCATAGCATTTTGTTTTCAATAAAATGTATTAAATTAAAAAAAAATAACTAACATAATTTTTTTTAATTAATAGGAAAGGCTATAGCCTTTTCTTTTGGAGCGTTACTGATACACCAATAAAAAAAAGACATGTGGCACTCGAGAACTGCCGCGGCAAAGCTATTGCATAGCATTTTGTTTTCAATAAAATGTATTAAATTAAAAAAAAATAACTAACATAATTTTTTTTAATTAATAGGAAAGGCTATAGCCTTTTCTTTTGGAGCGTTACTGATACACCAATAAAAAAAAGACATGTGGCACTCGAGAACTGCCGCGGCAAAGCTATTGCATAGCATTTTGTTTTCAATAAAATGTATTAAATTAAAAAAAAATAACTAACATAATTTTTTTTAATTAATAGGAAAGGCTATAGCCTTTTCTTTTGGAGCGTTACTGATACACCAATAAAAAAAAGACATGTGGCACTCGAGAACTGCCGCGGCAAAGCTATTGCATAGCATTTTGTTTTCAATAAAATGTATTAAATTAAAAAAAATAACTAACATAATTTTTTTTAATTAATAGGAAAGGCTATAGCCTTTTCTTTTGGAGCGTTACTGATACACCAATAAAAAAAAGACATGTGGCACTCGAGAACTGCCGCGGCAAAGCTATTGCATAGCATTTTGTTTTCAATAAAATGTATTAAATTAAAAAAAAATAACTAACATAATTTTTTTTAATTAATAGGAAAGGCTATAGCCTTTTCTTTTGGAGCGTTACTGATACACCAATAAAAAAAAGACATGTGGCACTCGAGAACTGCCGCGGCAAAGCTATTGCATAGCATTTTGTTTTCAATAAAATGTATTAAATTAAAAAAAATAACTAACATAATTTTTTTTAATTAATAGGAAAGGCTATAGCCTTTTCTTTTGGAGCGTTACTGATACACCAATAAAAAAAAGACATGTGGCACTCGAGAACTGCCGCGGCAAAGCTATTGCATAGCATTTTGTTTTCAATAAAATGTATTAAATTAAAAAAAAATAACTAACATAATTTTTTTTAATTAATAGGAAAGGCTATAGCCTTTTCTTTTGGAGCGTTACTGATACACCAATAAAAAAAAGACATGTGGCACTCGAGAACTGCCGCGGCAAAGCTATTGCATAGCATTTTGTTTTCAATAAAATGTATTAAATTAAAAAAAATAACTAACATAATTTTTTTTAATTAATAGGAAAGGCTATAGCCTTTTCTTTTGGAGCGTTACTGATACACCAATAAAAAAAAGACATGTGGCACTCGAGAACTGCCGCGGCAAAGCTATTGCATAGCATTTTGTTTTCAATAAAATGTATTAAATTAAAAAAAATAACTAACATAATTTTTTTTAATTAATAGGAAAGGCTATAGCCTTTTCTTTTGGAGCGTTACTGATACACCAATAAAAAAAAGACATGTGGCACTCGAGAACTGCCGCGACAAAGCTATTGCATAGCATTTTGTTTTCAATAAAATGTATTAAATTAAAAAAAAATAACTAACATAATTTTTTTTAATTAATAGGAAAGGCTATAGCCTTTTCTTTTGGAGCGTTACTGATACACCAATAAAAAAAAGACATGTGGCACTCGAGAACTGCCGCGGCAAAGCTATTGCATAGCATTTTGTTTTCAATAAAATGTATTAAATTAAAAAAAATAACTAACATAATTTTTTTTAATTAATAGGAAAGGCTATAGCCTTTTCTTTTGGAGCGTTACTGATACACCAATAAAAAAAAGACATGTGGCACTCGAGAACTGCCGCGGCAAAGCTATTGCATAGCATTTTGTTTTCAATAAAATGTATTAAATTAAAAAAAATAACTAACATAATTTTTTTTAATTAATAGGAAAGGCTATAGCCTTTTCTTTTGGAGCGTTACTGATACACCAATAAAAAAAAGACATGTGGCACTCGAGAACTGCCGCGGCAAAGCTATTGCATAGCATTTTGTTTTCAATAAAATGTATTAAATTAAAAAAAATAACTAACATAATTTTTTTTAATTAATAGGAAAGGCTATAGCCTTTTCTTTTGGAGCGTTACTGATACACCAATAAAAAAAAGACATGTGGCACTCGAGAACTGCCGCGGCAAAGCTATTGCATAGCATTTTGTTTTCAATAAAATGTATTAAATTAAAAAAAATAACTAACATAATTTTTTTTAATTAATAGGAAAGGCTATAGCCTTTTCTTTTGGAGCGTTACTGATACACCAATAAAAAAAAGACATGTGGCACTCGAGAACTGCCGCGGCAAAGCTATTGCATAGCATTTTGTTTTCAATAAAATGTATTAAATTAAAAAAAATAACTAACATAATTTTTTTTAATTAATAGGAAAGGCTATAGCCTTTTCTTTTGGAGCGTTACTGATACACCAATAAAAAAAAGACATGTGGCACTCGAGAACTGCCGCGGCAAAGCTATTGCATAGCATTTTGTTTTCAATAAAATGTATTAAATTAAAAAAAATAACTAACATAATTTTTTTTAATTAATAGGAAAGGCTATAGCCTTTTCTTTTGGAGCGTTACTGATACACCAATAAAAAAAAGACATGTGGCACTCGAGAACTGCCGCGACAAAGCTATTGCATAGCATTTTGTTTTCAATAAAATGTATTAAATTAAAAAAAATAACTAACATAATTTTTTTTAATTAATAGGAAAGGCTATAGCCTTTTCTTTTGGAGCGTTACTGATACACCAATAAAAAAAAGACATGTGGCACTCGAGAACTGCCGCGGCAAAGCTATTGCATAGCATTTTGTTTTCAATAAAATGTATTAAATTAAAAAAAATAACTAACATAATTTTTTTTAATTAATAGGAAAGGCTATAGCCTTTTCTTTTGGAGCGTTACTGATACACCAATAAAAAAAAGACATGTGGCACTCGAGAACTGCCGCGGCAAAGCTATTGCATAGCATTTTGTTTTCAATAAAATGTATTAAATTAAAAAAAATAACTAACATAATTTTTTTTAATTAATAGGAAAGGCTATAGCCTTTTCTTTTGGAGCGTTACTGATACACCAATAAAAAAAAGACATGTGGCACTCGAGAACTGCCGCGGCAAAGCTATTGCATAGCATTTTGTTTTCAATAAAATGTATTAAATTAAAAAAAATAACTAACATAATTTTTTTTAATTAATAGGAAAGGCTATAGCCTTTTCTTTTGGAGCGTTACTGATACACCAATAAAAAAAAGACATGTGGCACTCGAGAACTGCCGCGACAAAGCTATTGCATAGCATTTTGTTTTCAATAAAATGTATTAAATTAAAAAAAAATAACTAACATAATTTTTTTTAATTAATAGGAAAGGCTATAGCCTTTTCTTTTGGAGCGTTACTGATACACCAATAAAAAAAAGACATGTGGCACTCGAGAACTGCCGCGGCAAAGCTATTGCATAGCATTTTGTTTTCAATAAAATGTATTAAATTAAAAAAAATAACTAACATAATTTTTTTTAATTAATAGGAAAGGCTATAGCCTTTTCTTTTGGAGCGTTACTGATACACCAATAAAAAAAAGACATGTGGCACTCGAGAACTGCCGCGGCAAAGCTATTGCATAGCATTTTGTTTTCAATAAAATGTATTAAATTAAAAAAAATAACTAACATAATTTTTTTTAATTAATAGGAAAGGCTATAGCCTTTTCTTTTGGAGCGTTACTGATACACCAATAAAAAAAAGACATGTGGCACTCGAGAACTGCCGCGGCAAAGCTATTGCATAGCATTTTGTTTTCAATAAAATGTATTAAATTAAAAAAAATAACTAACATAATTTTTTTTAATTAATAGGAAAGGCTATAGCCTTTTCTTTTGGAGCGTTACTGATACACCAATAAAAAAAAGACATGTGGCACTCGAGAACTGCCGCGGCAAAGCTATTGCATAGCATTTTGTTTTCAATAAAATGTATTAAATTAAAAAAAATAACTAACATAATTTTTTTTAATTAATAGGAAAGGCTATAGCCTTTTCTTTTGGAGCGTTACTGATACACCAATAAAAAAAAGACATGTGGCACTCGAGAACTGCCGCGGCAAAGCTATTGCATAGCATTTTGTTTTCAATAAAATGTATTAAATTAAAAAAAATAACTAACATAATTTTTTTTAATTAATAGGAAAGGCTATAGCCTTTTCTTTTGGAGCGTTACTGATACACCAATAAAAAAAAGACATGTGGCACTCGAGAACTGCCGCGGCAAAGCTATTGCATAGCATTTTGTTTTCAATAAAATGTATTAAATTAAAAAAAATAACTAACATAATTTTTTTTAATTAATAGGAAAGGCTATAGCCTTTTCTTTTGGAGCGTTACTGATACACCAATAAAAAAAAGACATGTGGCACTCGAGAACTGCCGCGGCAAAGCTATTGCATAGCATTTTGTTTTCAATAAAATGTATTAAATTAAAAAAAATAACTAACATAATTTTTTTTAATTAATAGGAAAGGCTATATAGCCTTTTCTTTTGGAGCGTTACTGATACACCAATAAAAAAAAGACATGTGGCACTCGAGAACTGCCGCGGCAAAGCTATTGCATAGCATTTTGTTTTCAATAAAATGTATTAAATTAAAAAAAAATAACTAACATAATTTTTTTTAATTAATAGGAAAGGCTATATAGCCTTTTCTTTTGGAGCGTTACTGATACACCAATAAAAAAAAGACATGTGGCACTCGAGAACTGCCGCGGCAAAGCTATTGCATAGCATTTTGTTTTCAATAAAATGTATTAAATTAAAAAAAAATAACTAACATAATTTTTTTTAATTAATAGGAAAGGCTATAGCCTTTTCTTTTGGAGCGTTACTGATACACCAATAAAAAAAAGACATGTGGCACTCGAGAACTGCCGCGGCAAAGCTATTGCATAGCATTTTGTTTTCAATAAAATGTATTAAATTAAAAAAAAATAACTAACATAATTTTTTTTAATTAATAGGAAAGGCTATAGCCTTTTCTTTTGGAGCGTTACTGATACACCAATAAAAAAAAGACATGTGGCACTCGAGAACTGCCGCGGCAAAGCTATTGCATAGCATTTTGTTTTCAATAAAATGTATTAAATTAAAAAAAAATAACTAACATAATTTTTTTTAATTAATAGGAAAGGCTATAGCCTTTTCTTTTGGAGCGTTACTGATACACCAATAAAAAAAAGACATGTGGCACTCGAGAACTGCCGCGGCAAAGCTATTGCATAGCATTTTGTTTTCAATAAAATGTATTAAATTAAAAAAAATAACTAACATAATTTTTTTTAATTAATAGGAAAGGCTATAGCCTTTTCTTTTGGAGCGTTACTGATACACCAATAAAAAAAAGACATGTGGCACTCGAGAACTGCCGCGGCAAAGCTATTGCATAGCATTTTGTTTTCAATAAAATGTATTAAATTAAAAAAAAATAACTAACATAATTTTTTTTAATTAATAGGAAAGGCTATAGCCTTTTCTTTTGGAGCGTTACTGATACACCAATAAAAAAAAGACATGTGGCACTCGAGAACTGCCGCGGCAAAGCTATTGCATAGCATTTTGTTTTCAATAAAATGTATTAAATTAAAAAAAAATAACTAACATAATTTTTTTTAATTAATAGGAAAGGCTATAGCCTTTTCTTTTGGAGCGTTACTGATACACCAATAAAAAAAAGACATGTGGCACTCGAGAACTGCCGCGGCAAAGCTATTGCATAGCATTTTGTTTTCAATAAAATGTATTAAATTAAAAAAAAATAACTAACATAATTTTTTTTAATTAATAGGAAAGGCTATAGCCTTTTCTTTTGGAGCGTTACTGATACACCAATAAAAAAAAGACATGTGGCACTCGAGAACTGCCGCGGCAAAGCTATTGCATAGCATTTTGTTTTCAATAAAATGTATTAAATTAAAAAAAAATAACTAACATAATTTTTTTTAATTAATAGGAAAGGCTATAGCCTTTTCTTTTGGAGCGTTACTGATACACCAATAAAAAAAAGACATGTGGCACTCGAGAACTGCCGCGGCAAAGCTATTGCATAGCATTTTGTTTTCAATAAAATGTATTAAATTAAAAAAAAATAACTAACATAATTTTTTTTAATTAATAGGAAAGGCTATAGCCTTTTCTTTTGGAGCGTTACTGATACACCAATAAAAAAAAGACATGTGGCACTCGAGAACTGCCGCGGCAAAGCTATTGCATAGCATTTTGTTTTCAATAAAATGTATTAAATTAAAAAAAAATAACTAACATAATTTTTTTTAATTAATAGGAAAGGCTATAGCCTTTTCTTTTGGAGCGTTACTGATACACCAATAAAAAAAAGACATGTGGCACTCGAGAACTGCCGCGGCAAAGCTATTGCATAGCATTTTGTTTTCAATAAAATGTATTAAATTAAAAAAAAAATAACTAACATAATTTTTTTTAATTAATAGGAAAGGCTATAGCCTTTTCTTTTGGAGCGTTACTGATACACCAATAAAAAAAAGACATGTGGCACTCGAGAACTGCCGCGGCAAAGCTATTGCATAGCATTTTGTTTTCAATAAAATGTATTAAATTAAAAAAAAATAACTAACATAATTTTTTTTAATTAATAGGAAAGGCTATAGCCTTTTCTTTTGGAGCGTTACTGATACACCAATAAAAAAAAGACATGTGGCACTCGAGAACTGCCGCGGCAAAGCTATTGCATAGCATTTTGTTTTCAATAAAATGTATTAAATTAAAAAAAATAACTAACATAATTTTTTTTAATTAATAGGAAAGGCTATATTTCTTTTGGAGCGTTACTGATACACCAATAAAAAAAAGACATGTGGCACTCGAGAACTGCCGCGGCAAAGCTATTGCATAGCATTTTATTTTCAATAAAATGTATTAAATTAAAAAAAAACTTTTCTTTTGGAGCGTTACTGATACACCAATAAAAAAAAGACATGTGGCACTCGAGAACTGCCGCGGCAAAGCTATTGCATAGCATTTTGTTTTCAATAAAATGTATTAAATTAAAAAAAAATAACTAACATAATTTTTTTTAATTAATAGGAAAGGCTATAGCCTTTTCTTTTGGAGCGTTACTGATACACCAATAAAAAAAAGACATGTGGCACTCGAGAACTGCCGCGGCAAAGCTATTGCATAGCATTTTGTTTTCAATAAAATGTATTAAATTAAAAAAAAATAACTAACATAATTTTTTTTAATTAATAGGAAAGGCTATAGCCTTTTCTTTTGGAGCGTTACTGATACACCAATAAAAAAAAGACATGTGGCACTCGAGAACTGCCGCGGCAAAGCTATTGCATAGCATTTTGTTTTCAATAAAATGTATTAAATTAAAAAAAAATAACTAACATAATTTTTTTTAATTAATAGGAAAGGCTATAGCCTTTTCTTTTGGAGCGTTACTGATACACCAATAAAAAAAAGACATGTGGCACTCGAGAACTGCCGCGGCAAAGCTACTGCCGCGGCAAAGCTATTGCATAGCATTTTGTTTTCAATAAAATGTATTAAATTAAAAAAAAATAACTAACATAATTTTTTTTAATTAATAGGAAAGGCTATATTTCTTTTGGAGCGTTACTGATACACCAATAAAAAAAAGACATGTGGCACTCGAGAACTGCCGCGGCAAAGCTATTGCATAGCATTTTATTTTCAATAAAATGTATTAAATTAAAAAAAAATAACTAACATAATTTTTTTTAATTAATAGGAAAGGCTATAGCCTTTTCTTTTGGAGCGTTACTGATACACCAATAAAAAAAAGACATGTGGCACTCGAGAACTGCCGCGGCAAAGCTATTGCATAGCATTTTGTTTTCAATAAAATGTATTAAATTAAAAAAAATAACTAACATAATTTTTTTTAATTAATAGGAAAGGCTATATTTCTTTTGGAGCGTTACTGATACACCAATAAAAAAAAGACATGTGGCACGAGAACTGCCGCGGCAAAGCTATTGCATAGCATTTTGTTTTCAATAAAATGTATTAAATTAAAAAAAATAACTAACATATTTTTTTTTAATTAATAGGAAAGGCTATAGCCTTTTCTTTTGGAGCGTTACTGATACACCAATAAAAAAAAGACATGTGGCACTCGAGAACTGCCGCGGCAAAGCTATTGCATAGCATTTTGTTTTCAATAAAATGTATTAAATTAAAAAAAAATAACTAACATAATTTTTTTTAATTAATAGGAAAGGCTATAGCCTTTTCTTTTGGAGCGTTACTGATACACCAATAAAAAAAAGACATGTGGCACTCGAGAACTGCCGCGGCAAAGCTATTGCATAGCATTTTGTTTTCAATAAAATGTATTAAATTAAAAAAAAATAACTAACATAATTTTTTTTAATTAATAGGAAAGGCTATAGCCTTTTCTTTTGGAGCGTTACTGATACACCAATAAAAAAAAGACATGTGGCACTCGAGAACTGCCGCGGCAAAGCTATTGCATAGCATTTTGTTTTCAATAAAATGTATTAAATTAAAAAAAAAAATAACTAACATAATTTTTTTTAATTAATAGGAAAGGCTATATTTCTTTTGGAGCGTTACTGATACACCAATAAAAAAAAGACATGTGGCACTCGAGAACTGCCGCGGCAAAGCTATTGCATAGCATTTTGTTTTCAATAAAATGTATTAAATTAAAAAAAAATAACTAAAATAATTTTTTTTAATTAATAGGAAAGGCTATAGCCTTTTCTTTTGGAGCGTTACTGATACACCAATAAAAAAAAGACATGTGGCACTCGAGAACTGCCGCGGCAAAGCTATTGCATAGCATTTTGTTTTCAATAAAATGTATTAAATTAAAAAAAAATAACTAACATAATTTTTTTTAATTAATAGGAAAGGCTATAGCCTTTTCTTTTGGAGCGTTACTGATACACCAATAAAAAAAAGACATGTGGCACTCGAGAACTGCCGCGGCAAAGCTATTGCATAGCATTTTGTTTTCAATAAAATGTATTAAATTAAAAAAAAATAACTAACATAATTTTTTTTAATTAATAGGAAAGGCTATAGCCTTTTCTTTTGGAGCGTTACTGATACACCAATAAAAAAAAGACATGTGGCACTCGAGAACTGCCGCGGCAAAGCTATTGCATAGCATTTTGTTTTCAATAAAATGTATTAAATTAAAAAAAAATAACTAAAATAATTTTTTTTAATTAATAGGAAAGGCTATATTTCTTTTGGAGCGTTACTGATACACCAATAAAAAAAAGACATGTGGCACTCGAGAACTGCCGCGGCAAAGCTATTGCATAGCATTTTGTTTTCAATAAAATGTATTAAATTAAAAAAAATAACTAACATAATTTTTTTAATTAATAGGAAAGGCTATAGCCTTTTCTTTTGGAGCGTTACTGATACACCAATAAAAAAAAGACATGTGGCACTCGAGAACTGCCGCGGCAAAGCTATTGCATAGCATTTTGTTTTCAATAAAATGTATTAAATTAAAAAAAAATAACTAACATAATTTTTTTTAATTAATAGGAAAGGCTATAGCCTTTTCTTTTGGAGCGTTACTGATACACCAATAAAAAAAAGACATGTGGCACTCGAGAACTGCCGCGGCAAAGCTATTGCATAGCATTTTGTTTTCAATAAAATGTATTAAATTAAAAAAAAATAACTAACATAATTTTTTTTAATTAATAGGAAAGGCTATATTTCTTTTGGAGCGTTACTGATACACCAATAAAAAAAAGACATGTGGCACTCGAGAACTGCCGCGGCAAAGCTATTGCATAGCATTTTGTTTTCAATAAAATGTATTAAATTAAAAAAAAAATAACTAACATAATTTTTTTTAATTAATAGGAAAGGCTATATTTCTTTTGGAGCGTTACTGATACACCAATAAAAAAAAGACATGTGGCACTCGAGAACTGCCGCGGCAAAGCTATTGCATAGCATTTTGTTTTCAATAAAATGTATTAAATTAAAAAAAAATAACTAACATAATTTTTTTTAATTAATAGGAAAGGCTATATTTCTTTTGGAGCGTTACTGATACACCAATAAAAAAAAGACATGTGGCACTCGAGAACTGCCGCGGCAAAGCTATTGCATAGCATTTTGTTTTCAATAAAATGTATTAAATTAAAAAAAAATAACTAACATAATTTTTTTTAATTAATAGGAAAGGCTATATTTCTTTTGGAGCGTTACTGATACACCAATAAAAAAAAGACATGTGGCACTCGAGAACTGCCGCGGCAAAGCTATTGCATAGCATTTTGTTTTCAATAAAATGTATTAAATTAAAAAAAAATAACTAAAATAATTTTTTTTAATTAATAGGAAATGCTATAGCCTTTTCTTTTGGAGCGTTACTGATACACCAATAAAAAAAAGACATGTGGCACTCGAGAACTGCCGCGGCAAAGCTATTGCATAGCATTTTGTTTTCAATAAAATGTATTAAATTAAAAAAAAATAACTAACATAATTTTTTTTAATTAATAGGAAAGGCTATAGCCTTTTCTTTTGGAGCGTTACTGATACACCAATAAAAAAAAGACATGTGGCACTCGAGAACTGCCGCGGCAAAGCTATTGCATAGCATTTTGTTTTCAATAAAATGTATTAAATTAAAAAAAAATAACTAACATAATTTTTTTTAATTAATAGGAAAGGCTATAGCCTTTTCTTTTGGAGCGTTACTGATACACCAATAAAAAAAAGACATGTGGCACTCGAGAACTGCCGCGGCAAAGCTATTGCATAGCATTTTGTTTTCAATAAAATGTATTAAATTAAAAAAAAATAACTAAAATAATTTTTTTTAATTAATAGGAAAGGCTATATTTCTTTTGGAGCGTTACTGATACACCAATAAAAAAAAGACATGTGGCACTCGAGAACTGCCGCGGCAAAGCTATTGCATAGCATTTTGTTTTCAATAAAATGTATTAAATTAAAAAAAATAACTAACATAATTTTTTTAATTAATAGGAAAGGCTATAGCCTTTTCTTTTGGAGCGTTACTGATACACCAATAAAAAAAAGACATGTGGCACTCGAGAACTGCCGCGGCAAAGCTATTGCATAGCATTTTGTTTTCAATAAAATGTATTAAATTAAAAAAAAATAACTAACATAATTTTTTTTAATTAATAGGAAAGGCTATAGCCTTTTCTTTTGGAGCGTTACTGATACACCAATAAAAAAAAGACATGTGGCACTCGAGAACTGCCGCGGCAAAGCTATTGCATAGCATTTTGTTTTCAATAAAATGTATTAAATTAAAAAAAAATAACTAACATAATTTTTTTTAATTAATAGGAAAGGCTATATTTCTTTTGGAGCGTTACTGATACACCAATAAAAAAAAGACATGTGGCACTCGAGAACTGCCGCGGCAAAGCTATTGCATAGCATTTTATTTTCAATAAAATGTATTAAATTAAAAAAAAATAACTAACATAATTTTTTTTAATTAATAGGAAAGGCTATAGCCTTTTCTTTTGGAGCGTTACTGATACACCAATAAAAAAAAGACATGTGGCACTCGAGAACTGCCGCGGCAAAGCTATTGCATAGCATTTTGTTTTCAATAAAATGTATTAAATTAAAAAAAAATAACTAACATAATTTTTTTTAATTAATAGGAAAGGCTATAGCCTTTTCTTTTGGAGCGTTACTGATACACCAATAAAAAAAAGACATGTGGCACTCGAGAACTGCCGCGGCAAAGCTATTGCATAGCATTTTGTTTTCAATAAAATGTATTAAATTAAAAAAAAATAACTAACATAATTTTTTTTAATTAATAGGAAAGGCTATAGCCTTTTCTTTTGGAGCGTTACTGATACACCAATAAAAAAAAGACATGTGGCACTCGAGAACTGCCGCGGCAAAGCTATTGCATAGCATTTTGTTTTCAATAAAATGTATTAAATTAAAAAAAAATAACTAACATAATTTTTTTTAATTAATAGGAAAGGCTATATTTCTTTTGGAGCGTTACTGATACACCAATAAAAAAAAGACATGTGGCACTCGAGAACTGCCGCGGCAAAGCTATTGCATAGCATTTTATTTTCAATAAAATGTATTAAATTAAAAAAAAATAACTAACATAATTTTTTTTAATTAATAGGAAAGGCTATAGCCTTTTCTTTTGGAGCGTTACTGATACACCAATAAAAAAAAGACATGTGGCACTCGAGAACTGCCGCGGCAAAGCTATTGCATAGCATTTTGTTTTCAATAAAATGTATTAAATTAAAAAAAATAACTAACATAATTTTTTTTAATTAATAGGAAAGGCTATATTTCTTTTGGAGCGTTACTGATACACCAATAAAAAAAAGACATGTGGCACTCGAGAACTGCCGCGGCAAAGCTATTGCATAGCATTTTGTTTTCAATAAAATGTATTAAATTAAAAAAAATAACTAACATATTTTTTTTTAATTAATAGGAAAGGCTATAGCCTTTTCTTTTGGAGCGTTACTGATACACCAATAAAAAAAAGACATGTGGCACTCGAGAACTGCCGCGGCAAAGCTATTGCATAGCATTTTGTTTTCAATAAAATGTATTAAATTAAAAAAAAATAACTAACATAATTTTTTTTAATTAATAGGAAAGGCTATAGCCTTTTCTTTTGGAGCGTTACTGATACACCAATAAAAAAAAGACATGTGGCACTCGAGAACTGCCGCGGCAAAGCTATTGCATAGCATTTTGTTTTCAATAAAATGTATTAAATTAAAAAAAAATAACTAACATAATTTTTTTTAATTAATAGGAAAGGCTATAGCCTTTTCTTTTGGAGCGTTACTGATACACCAATAAAAAAAAGACATGTGGCACTCGAGAACTGCCGCGGCAAAGCTATTGCATAGCATTTTGTTTTCAATAAAATGTATTAAATTAAAAAAAAAATAACTAACATAATTTTTTTTAATTAATAGGAAAGGCTATATTTCTTTTGGAGCGTTACTGATACACCAATAAAAAAAAGACATGTGGCACTCGAGAACTGCCGCGGCAAAGCTATTGCATAGCATTTTGTTTTCAATAAAATGTATTAAATTAAAAAAAAATAACTAAAATAATTTTTTTTAATTAATAGGAAAGGCTATATTTCTTTTGGAGCGTTACTGATACACCAATAAAAAAAAGACATGTGGCACTCGAGAACTGCCGCGGCAAAGCTATTGCATAGCATTTTGTTTTCAATAAAATGTATTAAATTAAAAAAAATAACTAACATAATTTTTTTAATTAATAGGAAAGGCTATAGCCTTTTCTTTTGGAGCGTTACTGATACACCAATAAAAAAAAGACATGTGGCACTCGAGAACTGCCGCGGCAAAGCTATTGCATAGCATTTTGTTTTCAATAAAATGTATTAAATTAAAAAAAATAACTAACATAATTTTTTTTAATTAATAGGAAAGGCTATATTTCTTTTGGAGCGTTACTGATACACCAATAAAAAAAAGACATGTGGCACTCGAGAACTGCCGCGGCAAAGCTATTGCATAGCATTTTGTTTTCAATAAAATGTATTAAATTAAAAAAAATAACTAACATAATTTTTTTTAATTAATAGGAAAGGCTATAGCCTTTTCTTTTGGAGCGTTACTGATACACCAATAAAAAAAAGACATGTGGCACTCGAGAACTGCCGCGGCAAAGCTATTGCATAGCATTTTGTTTTCAATAAAATGTATTAAATTAAAAAAAAATAACTAACATAATTTTTTTTAATTAATAGGAAAGGCTATATTTCTTTTGGAGCGTTACTGATACACCAATAAAAAAAAGACATGTGGCACTCGAGAACTGCCGCGGCAAAGCTATTGCATAGCATTTTGTTTTCAATAAAATGTATTAAATTAAAAAAAATAACTAACATAATTTTTTTTAATTAATAGGAAAGGCTATAGCCTTTTCTTTTGGAGCGTTACTGATACACCAATAAAAAAAAGACATGTGGCACTCGAGAACTGCCGCGGCAAAGCTATTGCATAGCATTTTGTTTTCAATAAAATGTATTAAATTAAAAAAAAATAACTAACATAATTTTTTTTAATTAATAGGAAAGGCTATAGCCTTTTCTTTTGGAGCGTTACTGATACACCAATAAAAAAAAGACATGTGGCACTCGAGAACTGCCGCGGCAAAGCTATTGCATAGCATTTTGTTTTCAATAAAATGTATTAAATTAAAAAAAATAACTAACATAATTTTTTTTAATTAATAGGAAAGGCTATAGCCTTTTCTTTTGGAGCGTTACTGATACACCAATAAAAAAAAGACATGTGGCACTCGAGAACTGCCGCGGCAAAGCTATTGCATAGCATTTTGTTTTCAATAAAATGTATTAAATTAAAAAAAATAACTAACATAATTTTTTTTAATTAATAGGAAAGGCTATAGCCTTTTCTTTTGGAGCGTTACTGATACACCAATAAAAAAAAGACATGTGGCACTCGAGAACTGCCGCGGCAAAGCTATTGCATAGCATTTTGTTTTCAATAAAATGTATTAAATTAAAAAAAAATAACTAACATAATTTTTTTTAATTAATAGGAAAGGCTTTTGGAGCGTTACTGATACACCAATAAAAAAAAGACATGTGGCACTCGAGAACTGCCGCGGCAAAGCTATTGCATAGCATTTTGTTTTCAATAAAATGTATTAAATTAAAAAAAAATAACTAACATAATTTTTTTTAATTAATAGGAAAGGCTATAGCCTTTTCTTTTGGAGCGTTACTGATACACCAATAAAAAAAAGACATGTGGCACTCGAGAACTGCCGCGGCAAAGCTATTGCATAGCATTTTGTTTTCAATAAAATGTATTAAATTAAAAAAAAATAACTAACATAATTTTTTTTAATTAATAGGAAAGGCTATATTTCTTTTGGAGCGTTACTGATACACCAATAAAAAAAAGACATGTGGCACTCGAGAACTGCCGCGGCAAAGCTATTGCATAGCATTTTGTTTTCAATAAAATGTATTAAATTAAAAAAAAATAACTAACATAATTTTTTTTAATTAATAGGAAAGGCTATAGCCTTTTCTTTTGGAGCGTTACTGATACACCAATAAAAAAAGACATGTGGCACTCGAGAACTGCCGCGGCAAAGCTATTGCATAGCATTTTGTTTTCAATAAAATGTATTAAATTAAAAAAAATAACTAACATAATTTTTTTTAATTAATAGGAAAGGCTATAGCCTTTTCTTTTGGAGCGTTACTGATACACCAATAAAAAAAAGACATGTGGCACTCGAGAACTGCCGCGGCAAAGCTATTGCATAGCATTTTGTTTTCAATAAAATGTATTAAATTAAAAAAAATAACTAACATAATTTTTTTTAATTAATAGGAAAGGCTATATTTCTTTTGGAGCGTTACTGATACACCAATAAAAAAAAGACATGTGGCACTCGAGAACTGCCGCGGCAAAGCTATTGCATAGCATTTTGTTTTCAATAAAATGTATTAAATTAAAAAAAAAATAACTAACATAATTTTTTTTAATTAATAGGAAAGGCTATAGCCTTTTCTTTTGGAGCGTTACTGATACACCAATAAAAAAAGACATGTGGCACTCGAGAACTGCCGCGGCAAAGCTATTGCATAGCATTTTGTTTTCAATAAAATGTATTAAATTAAAAAAAAAATAACTAACATAATTTTTTTTAATTAATAGGAAAGGCTATAGCCTTTTCTTTTGGAGCGTTACTGATACACCAATAAAAAAAGACATGTGGCACTCGAGAACTGCCGCGGCAAAGCTATTGCATAGCATTTTGTTTTCAATAAAATGTATTAAATTAAAAAAAATAACTAACATAATTTTTTTTAATTAATAGGAAAGGCTATAGCCTTTTCTTTTGGAGCGTTACTGATACACCAATAAAAAAAAGACATGTGGCACTCGAGAACTGCCGCGGCAAAGCTATTGCATAGCATTTTGTTTTCAATAAAATGTATTAAATTAAAAAAAATAACTAACATAATTTTTTTTAATTAATAGGAAAGGCTATAGCCTTTTCTTTTGGAGCGTTACTGATACACCAATAAAAAAAAGACATGTGGCACTCGAGAACTGCCGCGGCAAAGCTATTGCATAGCATTTTGTTTTCAATAAAATGTATTAAATTAAAAAAAAATAACTAACATAATTTTTTTTAATTAATAGGAAAGGCTATAGCTTTCTTTTGGAGCGTTACTGATACACCAATAAAAAAAAGACATGTGGCACTCGAGAACTGCCGCGGCAAAGCTATTGCATAGCATTTTGTTTTCAATAAAATGTATTAAATTAAAAAAAAATAACTAACATAATTTTTTTTAATTAATAGGAAAGGCTATAGCCTTTTCTTTTGGAGCGTTACTGATACACCAATAAAAAAAAGACATGTGGCACTCGAGAACTGCCGCGGCAAAGCTATTGCATAGCATTTTGTTTTCAATAAAATGTATTAAATTAAAAAAAAATAACTAACATAATTTTTTTTAATTAATAGGAAAGGCTATAGCCTTTTCTTTTGGAGCGTTACTGATACACCAATAAAAAAAAGACATGTGGCACTCGAGAACTGCCGCGGCAAAGCTATTGCATAGCATTTTGTTTTCAATAAAATGTATTAAATTAAAAAAAAATAACTAACATAATTTTTTTTAATTAATAGGAAAGGCTATAGCCTTTTCTTTTGGAGCGTTACTGATACACCAATAAAAAAAAGACATGTGGCACTCGAGAACTGCCGCGGCAAAGCTATTGCATAGCATTTTGTTTTCAATAAAATGTATTAAATTAAAAAAAATAACTAACATAATTTTTTTTAATTAATAGGAAAGGCTATACTTTCTTTTGGAGCGTTACTGATACACCAATAAAAAAAAGACATGTGGCACTCGAGAACTGCCGCGGCAAAGCTATTGCATAGCATTTTGTTTTCAATAAAATGTATTAAATTAAAAAAAAATAACTAACATAATTTTTTTTAATTAATAGGAAAGGCTATATTTCTTTTGGAGCGTTACTGATACACCAATAAAAAAAAGACATGTGGCACTCGAGAACTGCCGCGGCAAAGCTATTGCATAGCATTTTGTTTTCAATAAAATGTATTAAATTAAAAAAAAATAACTAACATAATTTTTTTTAATTAATAGGAAAGGCTATATTTCTTTTGGAGCGTTACTGATACACCAATAAAAAAAAGACATGTGGCACTCGAGAACTGCCGCGGCAAAGCTATTGCATAGCATTTTGTTTTCAATAAAATGTATTAAATTAAAAAAAAATAACTAACATAATTTTTTTTAATTAATAGGAAAGGCTATAGCCTTTTCTTTTGGAGCGTTACTGATACACCAATAAAAAAAAGACATGTGGCACTCGAGAACTGCCGCGGCAAAGCTATTGCATAGCATTTTGTTTTCAATAAAATGTATTAAATTAAAAAAAATAACTAACATAATTTTTTTTAATTAATAGGAAAGGCTATATTTCTTTTGGAGCGTTACTGATACACCAATAAAAAAAAGACATGTGGCACTCGAGAACTGCCGCGGCAAAGCTATTGCATAGCATTTTGTTTTCAATAAAATGTATTAAATTAAAAAAAATAACTAACATAATTTTTTTTAATTAATAGGAAAGGCTATATTTCTTTTGGAGCGTTACTGATACACCAATAAAAAAAAGACATGTGGCACTCGAGAACTGCCGCGGCAAAGCTATTGCATAGCATTTTGTTTTCAATAAAATGTATTAAATTAAAAAAAATAACTAACATAATTTTTTTTAATTAATAGGAAAGGCTATATTTCTTTTGGAGCGTTACTGATACACCAATAAAAAAAAGACATGTGGCACTCGAGAACTGCCGCGGCAAAGCTATTGCATAGCATTTTGTTTTCAATAAAATGTATTAAATTAAAAAAAAATAACTAACATAATTTTTTTTAATTAATAGGAAAGGCTATAGCTTTCTTTTGGAGCGTTACTGATACACCAATAAAAAAAAGACATGTGGCACTCGAGAACTGCCGCGGCAAAGCTATTGCATAGCATTTTGTTTTCAATAAAATGTATTAAATTAAAAAAAAATAACTAACATAATTTTTTTTAATTAATAGGAAAGGCTATATTTCTTTTGGAGCGTTACTGATACACCAATAAAAAAAAGACATGTGGCACTCGAGAACTGCCGCGGCAAAGCTATTGCATAGCATTTTGTTTTCAATAAAATGTATTAAATTAAAAAAAAATAACTAACATAATTTTTTTTAATTAATAGGAAAGGCTATATTTCTTTTGGAGCGTTACTGATACACCAATAAAAAAAAGACATGTGGCACTCGAGAACTGCCGCGGCAAAGCTATTGCATAGCATTTTGTTTTCAATAAAATGTATTAAATTAAAAAAAAATAACTAACATAATTTTTTTTAATTAATAGGAAAGGCTATAGCCTTTCTTTTGGAGCGTTACTGATACACCAATAAAAAAAAGACATGTGGCACTCGAGAACTGCCGCGGCAAAGCTATTGCATAGCATTTTGTTTTCAATAAAATGTATTAAATTAAAAAAAAATAACTAACATAATTTTTTTTAATTAATAGGAAAGGCTATATTTCTTTTGGAGCGTTACTGATACACCAATAAAAAAAAGACATGTGGCACTCGAGAACTGCCGCGGCAAAGCTATTGCATAGCATTTTGTTTTCAATAAAATGTATTAAATTAAAAAAAAATAACTAACATAATTTTTTTTAATTAATAGGAAAGGCTATAGCCTTTTCTTTTGGAGCGTTACTGATACACCAATAAAAAAAAGACATGTGGCACTCGAGAACTGCCGCGGCAAAGCTATTGCATAGCATTTTGTTTTCAATAAAATGTATTAAATTAAAAAAAAATAACTAACATAATTTTTTTTAATTAATAGGAAAGGCTATATTTCTTTTGGAGCGTTACTGATACACCAATAAAAAAAAGACATGTGGCACTCGAGAACTGCCGCGGCAAAGCTATTGCATAGCATTTTGTTTTCAATAAAATGTATTAAATTAAAAAAAAATAACTAACATAATTTTTTTTAATTAATAGGAAAGGCTATA